>OX439008.1:36419821-37154821 GCA_949316495.1 Amphiduros pacificus | reverse complement strand
ATGGATGAGTGGTCAACACCAGCTGTATAATCCCCTGTATTAGCCATATATTAAATGCAATGAGACCATTCACTGGTATCAGACAGCCATCAGGGCATATTGGGCCTCATATACTCACTCGTATGCAGATATGCAGGGAGACCCGTTATCTGGAAGATCTCATTAGGAAAGTAAATAGATCATATCATCTTTGCGGTATCGATTCATTATGTGATTGTTCGGGTAGATGGTTCAGGGTAGAAGGTTCAGTGTAGTGTCAGGGTAGAAGGTTCATTGCAGTGTCAGGGTAGAAGGTTCATTGCAGTGTCAGGGTAGAAGGTTCATTGCAGTGTCAGGGTATAAGGTTCATTGCAGTGTCACGGTAGAAGGTTCATTGCAGTGTCAGGGTAGAAGGTTCATTGCAGTGTCAGGGTAGAAGGTTCATTTCAGTGTCAGGGTAGAAGGTTAAGTGTAATATCAGGGTATAAGGTTTAGTGTAGTGTCAGGGTATATGGTTTAGTACAATATCAGGGTATAAGGTTCAGTGTAGTGTCAGGGTATAAGGTTCAGTGCAATATCAGGGTATAAGGTTTAGTGTAGTGTCAGGGTATAAGGTTTAGTGCAATATCAGGGTATAAGGTTTAGTGTAGTGTCAGGGTATAAGGTTCAGTGCAATATCAGGGTATAAGGTTTAGTTTAGTGTAGTGTCAGGGTATAAGGTTTAGTGTAGTGTCAGGGTAGAAGGTTTAGTGTAGTGTCAGGGTAGAAGGTTTAGTGTAGTGTCAGGGTATAAAGTTTAGTGCAATATCAGGGTATAAGGTTTAGTGCAATATCAGGGTATAAGGTTTAGTGTAGTGTCAGGGTAGAAGGCTCATTGCAGTGTCAGGGTAGAAGGTTCATTGCAGTGTCAGGGTAGAAGGCTCATTGCAGTGTCAGGGTAGAAGGTTCATTGCAGTGTCAGGGTAGAAGGCTCATTGCAGTGTCAGGGTATAAGGTTCAGTGTAGTGTCAGGGTATAAGGTTTAGTGCAATATCAGGTTATAAGGTTTAGTACAATATCAGGGTATAAGGTTTAGTACAATATCAGGGTAAGAGGTTTAGTGCAATATCAGGGTATAGGGTTTAGTGCAATATCAGGGTATAAGGTTTAGTGCAATATCAGGGTATAAGGTTTAGTGCAATATCAGGGTATAAGGTTTAGTGTAGTGTCAGGGTAGAAGGTTTAGTGTAGTGTAGATCTCAATGACATAATTTTAGCTGCTTCAGTGTAAAGTCAAGAGAATATAGATAAGTTGATGGATAAAATAATATCAAGACGATGATCGGAATACTAATAATAGATACACAAAATCATTTAACACATGACTTCCTGTTTTTTGAGTCTGACCAAATCCCTGAAATTAAAACCATGGCTTAAAAAGGGCGATAGTCTAACCAAACATATGAGGGTAGAATATGATCAGACTGTGTCTCATTACAATACGGCTGGAGAAAGCAGAAGCGGCTGCTTGCTGCAAAAAGACTGCTAAAACGGTGTAGAACCAATATCGATTCTCTGAGGTGCTGTGTCATTAGAACAAACACTGTAAGGCAGACCCCCCGTAGACTACCCAGCAGGAAAGGCGGGTGAGACAGGCCTGAAAATCACCCTTAAATATTGGTAGATTTTGCTTTCCGCTCCGTCTAACTGTTGAGATACAGGAACTCTGTTCTGGTATAAATTGCTAAATTCACCTGTTATGAAACCTACATTGTATGATATTGTACATCTTTAAAATTAAAACTGTATGTTGATATCATATGATTATATTTTATTTTTATTAAAATATACATATTTAATCTACAAGCATATATGTAGGTGAGGATATATGTGTCTGGATACGAACCTATCGTCAACTCCGGTGACCATATGTACGGTGAGATATATCAGGGTGACGATATACTGCATAATACCCCTCCATTCCATGATTGCACTAACACACTTCCGGTTCCTTTTACTTTTACAATCCGTCCTTTCTCTTGGCCTCTGCAAGTAAACCATATCCATATAATCTGTCCTGCAAACCGTGCATTTCATACATATACAGTGATGTTTACCATGGAGATTCGTATCCAACAAAGCACAAATATGACATCCATCTGCCACGTGGCCTTTTCTACGTCTGCAAACAGACGTTGTATTTTGCACAACAGTCAGACATATGCACGTGGAACTGCCAGACACCGGAAGTAGCAGTGCACTTGGCTTCCTGTTTAAGGCCTTTGTTGACAATGAAAGTGTGGGTGAGTAGGATAGAATACGCTCAGATGCATACCACAAACTTGCTTGCAATGGATCAATATGAATTCAAAATGTAAGCACGCCACACCGTACATTGGCCAACACAAAACCAGCCCTTATCATATTTACCCAAAAAACTACACATACTTAATAGATGGCGCTGCCTAAATTAGTGGCCAATGAATAGTCTCCTGATTATGTGTCTTGAAAGGATGTTACCTGGATGTCACATCCTGCATATTACAATGTATGTTACAAATAGGAACAGATATATAATACACCACACAAAACAGGCAATTAAATATAATACATAAAATGGATTCATAAAGTGAGTAAAACAGGTCAGGTGACAGGATAATAAGTACTTGATGGCAAGACAATTTTTATTAAATGTCCAGGAAATACCCTTGAACATGACTAATTTTTCACATAATATCTTTTCAGACCAATAATTCGAGAGGAAATTATGTGAAACGATTTATGACCTATCAATGATATATGGATACACAAGCTTTATCGTCAATAAAAAGGCACTTAGCTGAGCAGAGCATATACACTGGTCTCTGCAATATTTTGTTACAAAACTGACTATGTGAGTGAGTTTCATATTACACACTCATTCTTGCTGATCCCCACTGCATTGCATGTATATATATATATATATATATATATATATATATATATATATATATATATATATATATATATATATATATATATATATATATATATATATATATATATATATATATATATATATATATATATGTATATATACATGTATATATATATATACATGTATATATATATATATATATACATGTATATATATATATATATATACATGTATATATATATATATATATATATATATATATATATATATATATATATATATATATATATATATATATATATATATAAGGTTCTGGAGATATGTAGTCTTAAGGACAATATTAGCCACTCCACCCGCTCTGTCACTGTTTTTTTAAGGTAATGGATATTTAAGTTGTTATAACACAGAATGAATGCATTCACATGAACACTTGACATCATATTGATTCCCATTACTTGGCGTGGTGTACATTGCCGAGGTTTAAAATGTTTTATCCCGACTGTCAATATCATATAACTCCTATTAAAATGATAATCGGTAAATGTGGTGACACAGAAAGTTTTCAATGAAACAGAAAATATTCATCCAGTTCCATAGCCATACAAATCTGAATATAAATGTGGTAAATGTTGTCTGAGTAACTAAAAGAACATTTACCACCTTCTTTGATAAAACCTGGAATATTCCGGTAACACATGGCGGCATTGTGTGTAATAAACATTGACTGCCGTATGATCTTATTACCGGAAGACTGGGACAAACTGCTCTACCTGGTCTGCATCAAAGTACGAGATTTGATATGACACATCTTAATGCAGTCCGTCATAATATTACCAGACATTGTCACACATCATAAGACTCTAAACCGTTGATTTGAGTCATTTCGTGAAACTTTTGATTAATCTTTTTCAATGAGTGACTCTATCATTGCTCTCGGAGAGACCTTTTAATCATCTGTTGATTTTATTCATCATTGCAAATCACAATTAAAGACTTTTATCCATCTGGTCATTTTATTAATCAATACATATCGCAACTAGAGGCTTTTACTCCGATCTGTTCATTCTATTCATGAATGCAAATCACATTTAGATAGACACAATTTGAGGATAAGTCTTCCCTGAGGCATGATTTGAATTCATGACCTTTGGAATGTTAGACGAACACAATATTCACTAAACTACGAAATATCTTGTTGATTTCATCCAAACATTTGGAGCCTTTATATATTGAACTAAATGCTTTACAAAACTCACTTTGTATGATATGTTTGCAAGATACCTTATTGCAGTGAGTCAGACAGATAAATTTCGTAGACGAGTGTATTATGAATAAAATATGAGTTAAGGTCAACATTATTGTAAAATTGGATGAACTGTGCATGCAAGACCCAAAGATCTGTCAGACTCCTCAAAATGGATGATCAAATCTCACACAGTTGTTTTGTATGTTGTATAATGTATATGTTTAATTGGCAAGAAGGACGTGAACATGGTCATTTGTTGACATGTATATAGTGCACAGTAACATATTCATGCCTCAGAAGTAAATAACACTAGTATCAATTGAACCTTAAATTGTGATAATGTTTGATATTAATAGAACGATCATACAGCTGCTTCTGGTTGTGGAAGGTGAGATTGTCATTCAGTTCCTGACTATTGACCTATTGACCTACATTTAAAGCATGAGGGCTAAAATAATATACTTCTAGTTATTGACGATGAATTCAAGTATAATTTTCGACTCCAGTGCAGAACTGATGCTGCTATTTGTAAGCCTGCAGATAAATACTGTAAGCTGCCCAAAAAAACCTCTTATGTAATTACGATTCTTGAGTGTGGAAAAAGTATGTGGCTGGATTAGTTTGTAGCCTGCTGTTCTAATGCTAGCTGCCTGCAGCAGCTGACCGACCTACTGACCGACATTTGAATAATAACTGCCTAAAATAAGCTATATTTTATGTATGTTTCTTGTCTTGATCTACATCTAAAAGTTTTATTGGTATAATGCCAAGTCAATAAGTTGTCTTTTTAATCTTATTAAACATACAGGAGCATTGTATCTCGCTTGTATTATATATCTATCTGATGTGCTTGAGATCTTAATATTTATCATTTATGTGTTTGTACACATAAGCAGCAAGTCATCGGAGTGAGCTGCTGTCTGCACATGGCTTAAAACAGATTTTACTCTCCTTTTATTGATTCCAGTTCAGTCAGAATAAGTGGTGCAGTGTACATATATCTTTCAAAGCTTTTGAAATACATTTTTTTCTTTTTGCCCAACTGTTCACCCACATCGAATTGAAATATTCATTTTTTCACTGAATTAGGTTTATGACTGCCTAAACTATGGAAAGTTTAAAAAATTCTAATAAAATATATTTGCATTGCTTGAAAAATCCACAAAACTATCTCTTGTTTCCAAAAGACATATATTTTGATGGGTTTGCTTTGATTCTTCCGGGACATAACTGAAGTATCAAACACTGATATCACATGAAGAAAGTGAATCGGGCAGAAATCTTAAGAGACTCCACAGAAAGTTTTTAACATGTTGAAAACAAAAGTTGCGGACCAAAGCGGTCATATCCGCACTGCTCCGGACCCTAAACGAAGGAAATTAGAAGGATAAACGAATAAGGCGTGTGAGTTGCATTCAAGTTACGTAGACTTCCAAACTCTTTCCGAACTCCCACATTTTCCTGTCCGCTTTCAACCGCCACTTAAAGAGAACATTTAACTGACAAGAGGAACTTGAGATATTGTTGAGTTAGAGTAAACTATGGTAAGATCCTTATGTCCATAGAAGACTACTAAAGGTTGGTGCTTCCTTTTGCCTGTTCTTGATACAAAGTACTTTGGTCTTGGGAAACATGGCAATTATCTCCATGTTTTGCCACTCGACCGGCCATAACTCGGGGCAATGATTAGACCGAGAGCCTGGTATCCCGGGGAGACCACCATCTGCTCGACACACCATACTGACGATACCGTCCCTGACGATTCAAAACTACCCCTGCTATTATATGGAATGGACACTTGAGTCATTTAAATACCAAACCAAAAAAAAGCACAAAAACAAAACAAACAAAAACAAAAAAGCCAGGAAAGTATTAGAATATCTTGCCACAAATTCATTAAGATAAAAATGTGGGAATGTCGGGTGGGGGTATGGAGAGGAGACTGCACGATCTCAGGGAGAAGTTAAAGTTTCTCACCGCAATGTTTCATTCCTGGGATTTTGAACAGGAGGCTGTGGAGATGGGTGACTTACCTTACCTTGCTCGTGTGTGTGTGTGTGTGTGGGGGGGGGGGGGGGGGGGGGCTGGGGAGATGGCGTCTCTGTGGGTTGTTCCTATCATCTCTAATCATATCCATGGATAAAACCTTTCAAATTAACTTCTAAATTATTTATGCTTAAAATCTAGAAACAATTCACATCACATCTTTAATATTTATACTTCAAATCTAGAAATTATTCACATCACATCAAATCTAGAAACTATTTACATCACATCACAAATCTAGAAACTATTCATATCACATCAAAATCTAGAAACCATTCACATGACATCACAAATGTAGAAACAGTTCATCATCACATTTGAAGTAATCTTTCACGAGATGGCCAGTTTATCTTGTCAGCTTCATTCGCTATCTGCTTTATTGCCTCATCGTTAAAACGGTTATCTGTTTTCTACATGCCTGGAATCAATAAAAGTGCTACTTGTGTATCCGTCTTCACAATACCCAAAGCCACTTGTGCAACCTTGGTATAAATAGTTTCGTTTGGCACCAACTGCCATTGAAACTCTCAAATGTCATTAAAACGTGGACGCTTTTTCTCTAATAAGAGCCCTCAACATCCGGTATGCAACTATGTGATATATTTGTTATTTCATAAAATATGATAAGTTGTAATTTTAGTTCCACCATAGTTGTGGATAACTAAGTCTATTGATTTGACCAATCATATCATGCATACTGCAATAAAGAGGAGGTAAATGGAAATACCTGTTTAAATCATGTGTGATGTTCCTTTACTTTTTGAATAGCAATATATCTGTATTATCTATAGTGTAATCCACCAATGTGCAAGTGTCTGAAGTATACTGTAAGTAGTTGGCACGTGGCGTGAGGCGGTGGGATAATCAGGGTACCAGCAGGCCTGGGAGCTTCAGTGAGCTCACTGAGTATGAGTAGTCAGGTGAGCTACTCAGGGAGTCTAATGTGACCTCAATGTAGCGCACCACTCACACTGAGAAGCGGCTGCTTGGCGGATGACAGAACAGCGTAGACAGCTGAACTTCTCAACATAACCTGACAACAGCAAGTTCATGTTTAACGCTATTGCTTTGTTCAATGATAATATCAATTCCCACCAGCAAAACAAAGATTATATTCATACCTTTATACCTCACATCTCCTTTTCCTACGCCTTATTTATATCTTCTATTATTTCCTAGGACAGACTGAGATAATGCTTTCCTTAGGAGATACAAATGGAGCCATCACTGAGTGAGAGGATTGACACTGCACACTGATCATTCCACTCTGCCGAGTGGCTTTGGTCTCTGTCTCCATTACTTAAATCTTATAGTGATGTGAATACTAAGCGTACTTTGAGTAGTTTTTGAACTAACCCCCCAACGTTTCTTTCTAAATCATCACATTTTCAAATAAATAATGAATGATACGTCTTTTTTCTTGTACTTATATTTGCTTGATAAATAGCTTTGTGTGCATCTCCAGTTAGTTAAAAACCTTCAATATATTGTGTTAGTGCTGGTATATGACTAACATTATATTTTTAAGTTTCTGTGACCAGTTATAATATAACCTACATGTAAAGCTCTCACTTCAGTTAAGCTATCATTCTTAGAATTTGTCTGTTCATATATACGATATAAAATCGATATCTCTGAGAGAATCTGGCTTCTTTCAATGTCTGGAAATCATATCTTTCATTTGAGAGATACATTACCGGGTAATAATATTAATCAGATTTTTATAGCTCTGATACCAGACAGTGCCTGTTCATCGCTTCTAATTATGTTTTGCATGGAACACTATTATTAACAAGACATCCATTAAAATGGAATGGTCGGTACTTTTTATCCCACTTTAAGACTGCTGTACAAGTGTATGAAAACTGTTAAATTATTAATTTGAATAGGGTTCTCAAGATAATTGGTTGAATTGTTGACATTTGAATTGTTCTAAATAAAATCACTTCTGTGTGGTGAATGGAAATTAATCAAGTATCAGAATGATCAGCACACAATAAACTTCCTGACTGAAATACAACAATGAGTGTAAAATGCCTTCTTGAGGACTAAACATGTTTAGCAACACCCCATAACTTTATCTTGGTCAGAGTTTGAGAGGCAGGGGTAATCCAATCCAAGGCAGCAAAGTTATCTCAGATCATCCCTGTGATGTGGTCATCACCTCTCTTTGTCACCTCTTGTCACCTCTTGGTGTATTTTAAGATATGATTCATGATACTGAAAGGTTCTTGAGAGCTTTAGTCCACTGCATGGACACCATGGCATGGAGAGTGAGTAGATGGTATCAAGTGTCAGAGTGGCCCTCTCTAGATCAGATGATCATGAGATTTCTATGCTGCATGTCAGAAGGAAGAATCTTCCACAAAAATTTTAACTTAAATTGTTTAAAAAAGTGGAGGCGTATTATTTTGAAGCTAATATCATAGAATTACAGTATTCTGATGATTATCATGGTAACAATCGAGTGTGCTCCTTACATCATCAGTCTGTGCAGGCTGTGTGGGGAGAGAATATTACATGATTCCAGACCAGAGAGTGTGGAGGTCGAGACAATTCTTACACTGGGAAGTGAATGAGAATGAATCAAAAGAGACTGTCTGACAGAGTCAAGATAAAAATCAATCTCATGCCAAGTGGCCGATCTTCGCAAAGAACAACCAAAATGGTGTTTACCGACCAGACAGGACAGGTCTTAAAGCGTTACTCGGTCGAGACACCAATCCTAATATCATTAGGGATTTTATTCCTAAACTTGGGGGCAATCACAGCAATGGCCTGTTCACATCGATTCCTTGGTCTCAAAGTCCTACCGCAAGATTTAACAGTAAGGAGGTCATTAAGGAGGTCTCACAGGTAAGGTGACAAAGACATGTGTCAGGGTTTCAGTTCATGAGGTTATGTCCCATGTTGCACATTTTTTCTGATAAAGCCTTAATATAATCGTTGAAGATAAATTTCCTTTCACTTTGAAATTTGTTATTAAATCAGTAAAGTAGAGGAGGGCCGCTAAGGGATGCACTATAAGGTTTAAGGGCCAATCTCACTGCAGAATGAAGTATTTAGGATTAAGTGACCATGACATGCAATCCTGATATGCCACCAGATTATTTTTTCTTGTTCTAACAATATCACAAATAAATGTCAAGAGATAAAGCAGACTCGACACAGGCCGGGATATAACTCTAATGTTGACATAACATTGCAAGAAGATGTACATGTCTGAAACAGAACGATTCGTCGGGAAATGTTCTAATTGTATTTGATAGCAGCCCTAAATATCCTGAAGCTTACAGAAAGAGACATTTTATTACATAACGAGGATTGTTACCAAAACTCAAACGGAGTAGGATCACAACTATTATAAGCTTAAATGTCTTTTAGGTTCACTTAATTGTCCTCTTTCATCAAAATATGTTTCATCGCTTCATGCTTGAATATGCACGTCTTCCCCAGTACAGTCAAATACAAAATACAAAAATACAAAAATATTTATTTAGGGTCACATTTTAAAACAGGATAACACAAGCTTAAAAGCTTTTTTGTGACAGAATAAAAATACAATATGTACACTATATACAATGTTCATAGTCATATGTGCTAATTAAAATCATGGTAAACAATCACATGGGTCCCATGCCTTGATTCTTTCCTTAAAAACATTTAGATTCATGCTGTCTTTGACATGTGGGGGGATGTTGTTCCATAATCTTGCCCCTGCATAAGAAAAGGATTTGAAACCATGTGTCACTGTTCGGTATGCCTTTTGGGTCAGTTTATTGTCATCTCGTAATTCATAGGGTATCTTATGTTTTTCAAAGAGTTCACAAAGGTAAGAAGGTGCTAGTTTGTTGACACATTTATATACTTCTATGGCTAAAAGACGTATTCTGTGGATTGATAAGCTTGGCTCATTACAAATCTCAAGTAGCTCATCATATGTTGATGTGAAGTCATTATATGTGAATCTTAATGCACGACACTGTAAGCGTTCCAATTTCTTAATGCTACCTTGCCCACAGAACATCCATACAAGTGGACAGTAGTTAAAGTTGCTCAGTATGAAAGCACGGTACATATCAATTTTAATTGTTGTGTCAAGAATGCTGCTTAGCCTCATCAGTGCATTTACCTGCCTGCCTGCTTTCCGGCATACATTATCAACATGAGTATCAAATTTTAGGTTCTTGTCAATATCCACGCCTAACAATTTGACATGTGATTCAAAGTGGATTTCCTGGTCTTTGATAATGAAACTGCTGTCATCAATCTTTTTGTTACCAAAGACTATGCCCTGATATTTCTCAGGGTTGGCATGCATACCATTTTCTTCAAACCACTCTGTGACATTGATTGCATCAGTCTCAATGCCAGTTTTGAATGTATGATAATTTGCATGTGTATTTGTTAACGTATTATCATCTGCATAATTGAACATCGTACAACATTCAATAACAAAATACACATCATTCATGAAAATGTTGAACAGGGCTGGCCCCAACACTGAGCCTTGTGGGACTCCTTTATTTAGCTCTGTCCATTTGCTGCGTGATGTTCCTAACTTGGTTCTTTGTTTTCTGTTATGGAGGTAACTGTACATTAGTTGGAGAGCTCTCTCATCACATCCGTAAGCATGTAACTTAGCAATAAGCAGTGTGTGAGGAATTACATCAAATGCTTTGCTCAAGTCCATTAGCAGGGCTCCAACATACTTATTTTCATCAAGTGCAGACTTCCAATATTCAACTGCACTTAGTAGGACCGTTTGTGTACTATGTGCCTGTCTGTAGGCAGATATGTGTTTTCTAAGAATGTTGCTGAAATACACATTCACTTGATGATCTATAAGCTTTTCCATGACCTTAGACACACAGGGTAATATACTTAATGGTCTGTATTTGCATTTATTAAGATTGTCACCCTTTTTAAATACTGGTGCGAGCTCTGCCAGCTTGAGATTCTGTGGGAAGTGTGCATATGTAATCATCATATTAGCAACTGATGTAAATGATGGTGTTAATGCTGGCGATGCTATCTTAAGCAGCTTTGGTGGGAGCTGATCATAGCCAGTTGCTTTCTTTGGGTCCATTTGTCTCATAATTTTGTATACTTCATCCTGTGATACAAGTCTTAATGTGAATTTATTGCCATTTGCATTGTCATGATTATTTCTAATGTTTATCATACTGGCATGATCTCTGTACTTGTCTACTATATCATTAATTGTAAAATCACAAAGATCTTCATTTATTCCAATAGTATTTGCTACACTAGAGAAATAGTCATTAAACGTGGTTACAACTTCTTTTGGATCAGAAATGATTTCATCATTCTCACGTAGGACTATGTCATTAGATTTCTCTCCTTTGTCACTTATATAAGGCCTAACAGTATTCCAGAACTGCTTGCTGGAAGGACCATCTGCACACTTTGTTCGGAAATAACTTATCTCTGACTCCCTTTTCAGTTTTTCAAATTGGTTCCTTAGGATTCTGAATTTTTCATGTTTACTGTTGTTGCGCTTGTCTGCCCACCAGGTATTCTGTGCCATGCGTTTTTTGTACATGAGTTTTCTAAGGGCACTGTTCATATATGGCACCTGGGGTTGTGTTATGATTCTTTTTTTTAATGGTGCATGTTGATTCACTACCTCCATCAGCAATTCATTGTGCATCCAGTAGACATCATCAGGATCATCAAAAATATCCATAACATGAAAAGGAATTCTTTCAATGTCACTCACAAATTTAGATTCGTTTAATCCTTTATATGATCTGTACACTATTTCCTTTGGTCGCCTCTTAGGAACCATTTTCCTTGTGGCAACGGCAACCACATGATGAAAATTGTGGCCGTATTATATGCATGGTGCATTATGGGAAATGAAATGCAATTTATACGCATAAATAAAGATTTTTGAGGTGCAAATGATCAAGAAGATTGACCAATTCTCATAAGGTTACTTCAGGATAAAAATCCTTTGCTCAAAGCAATCTTTAGGATTAAACTTACATGCTCCACGCACGTCAAGCCATAGTTAGCAAATCCCTATGATTCACAAAGATTATAACCTTTTTAAACAGATTTCTGCCAGATTATCCCAATATCGGGATATCTTAAAGGAAGCTGGGTGAGTTTGCTGGGTAAAAAAGCTAAGTCATTAATCTCACACCTGACATCTTATACTCACACTATGTAAGTGAAGATAACCGCCAAGAACCACACCGCAAAGTTGCTTAAATATGCTATATAGTATAGGACTTTTTATCACAACTATTCTCGTTAGCAGCATGTTCATTTGATGTACAAGTGTCAAACAATTGCCTTTTCACCATAATCCAGTCGATGTCAGAAACCTGCTCCGGGAACACAATATCCTGTCGTATCTGACAACCAATTTCCTCACAGGAAAGTAAATATGATCACAACAAAACATTTGTTTTTCCTTTCTGGAAGCAGTAACTGACAATCGGGTGTGAAAAGAAATTATGAAAGTTTCCTTGATAGAAAGTGTTTTTTTTTCCTTTTGGCCAAAACTTTCACTTTAGTGGAGGTGAAAGTTGTTTCGTGGGCTCTTCCTTGCAAAGGAAAAATGACAAAGATCCTAAAAGATGAACTGGGCAGCGATCTTCCTTCCAAATATGTAATAATTGAACGAGGAGCGGAAATTATTGCGCATACAATTTGCGCATAGAATTTGAATGATTGCGTGCTGATGCGACTTTGACTTTTCGATCTTTGATGTGTTCTGAGAAGGATATATGTAAACGTTTTAATCTCATTATAATCTCTCAGTGAAATATGCATTGGCGACTAAAATACTGAAAAATCAATTCCTTTGTTTGTACAAAGAGGAGGTCATACCGGACAGAACTATTTGATACACTTATCTTGTTTCGGACTATTTCATTAGGCTGACATGATGCTGTCGTAGCTAATCATCAATGGAATGTTGACTTCTTACTCGTAAACAACTCTAAATAGAACATGTACCTGTTCTCCCAACGTTAACAAGATTGTCAAGATGTTGCAAGCCAAGGTTGACACATTCCAATATTCGACCCTCCACACACCCAGTTACACGTTTAAATTTGCTTTTAACCCATCATCACAAGAACGGGTGACATTGGACATGTAAAAGTTTGAAAGACCTTTTCTTGCAGTCGTTATATATAACGGAACGTCAATTTTACCCAACAAAAATAGCAATATATAAGTGTTATTTTTAGTATATATATATATATATTCGATGAGATTCGACGACCTCCATGATCTCGACCGGTTCTTCAAGGTCACAGGATTCAAAGTCCCCGGCAGCAAAATATTTGACATTTGGATATCTTTACACCTATATTATAGTTACAGAGTTTCTTCTGCACATATACCTCATGAAGGCCCATATACGATATCCTTAGATATAATCTTGACCTATTTTTTCAAGGTCACCGAAAGTTTTATATTACGCTATATCTTACCACTTATTTGAAGTATGTATGGGCCGTGTGATGCCAAGCAGCAGGCGAATGAGCAACTGGCAGGAGCATCTGGGACCTATCAGTGCCCGATATTTGACGAGCGTGACTTACCACCCATTAGTCAATCAAAATTCCTTTTCATACCCTAGGCTCTCATAATTCAGGTCAATGGATAAATCAAATATATAACTTTGCCAGAGGGAAAGGGCTAATATCTCTGGATCCAGATTTATGCTCTCATATTGAAAACTCTGTATTGAAAACATTATCTCGACATACGCGCTACGTCTAATCGCCCATTAGCCAATCATATTTCCTTTTCACACTCTCACAACTCTTATCAATTAGTATATTGAATATATCACTTTGTCAGAGGAAATGGGCCATTTAATTATAACTAGATTTACGCTCTCATATTGAAATCTCAAACACAGGCTGTTAAAAACAAACAGCCCAATGCCACTTTTCTCAACCATACAGCATGATCAATTGAAGTATCTGTCTCATCCGGGAATCGAATCCCTTATCTTCAGCATGGGAATCAGACGTCTTACCGACTGAACCAAGTCATTTCCCTTTTGGTGTATATTAGAGCTTGGAGTAATCATTATTACTCCATGATTAGAGCAAGACCAAACGCTCGCCTTAAGTGGAGGTAGAGCTTTATTCAAGTAAAGCGGTACAAGTCACACTAGAACACACTCTAGAACACACACTAGAACACACACTAGAACACACTTAATCTTTACTAATAATTACTAATTATATAATCTTATACCCATAACTAATTACCAATAACTAACCCAGTACATAGTATATTTAATGATCAGATAGCTAAGCATACCGCATGCCCCCCATGGCAAGGAGCGAACAGAGGTGGCAGCTCCAGGCTTCCTCTAACTCCGGTTAAATAACTCTAACCTCCACTTAAAAACATATTAAACTGATATTGCTTATTTGGAATATTTTACATTTATCATATATGTATTTCAGTTTCTCTTTGTTTTAATATATTCCCTCATATGCACGATGATTTATATATCAAGTGGCACAGCATCCCCTGATGGTGGTAGTAGTCGTACCATATACCACATTTCTTGGATATCGTCCCGTATAGTCCTTGGCAAATCCTGACATCGGGAAGTCATCCGGGTAAGTTTTATCTGCTCAACGTATTAAGAGCTAATGGCTTGAGCATTGCGTCCCATGAATACATCATGTATATTCTTTGTGAGCAACAAGCAACTGCACTTACCTTGGTAAAAAGCCACGCGATCCCTGGTTTCATGGTGCAGTTTTTTGCAATGCTGTGATATATTACTGCAGGAGAAGGGACAGGTCTATATATTGCTTGTATGCAGGATTGCTATGAGACTGTGCCAAACATTTTCTTACACCATACTGCTTCGCTTGTGTTTATCAGTTATGTTTACAGTGTTTGCAGGCACAGATGTCCTGCAGGAGTGTAAACCTTGTGCTCAACATTGTGGACCATGTACATGTATAAAGATGAGACGGGGCTTTGTGTGGCTCGGGGTCGTACATTCTCTGCGTGCAAATATACAGCACGAAGACGATGGCACCGCAGATGACAGAGACAAACCAGCCAGCGTCCACAGTAGAAGGGGCATGACGGGGTCGTCTCTTTATCCACCAGCAGGACTCTATTCACCAAATAATGAAACCGCCACAAATATTACCACATATATGGTAATACTTGAGGTGATGGTGACTCAGTTAGTGGCCAGGGTTCCACTCCCGGGGGTGGGACAAATACTTTTAGACATGTTGCGTGATGGATTATACCTATGTTAGATAACGGGTCATCAAAGGACATGATTTGTGTTATCATGTCCATATGATCATGAAAGAGAATGATCGCTAGTCACTCTTTGAAAGGAGTAGGGCATTGTGTCCCGATGACAGGCTTCTAACCCACCTGCCATAAAGTATTTGCGTGGAAATGTACACACAAACAAATATATTATATGTAATTTATCATGATACAAAAGGTTGTGTGTCATTTATGTTTATATGTATGATATTTCTGAGGGTACCCTATCGTATATCTTTGTGATATCAAAGCATTGTCCCTGCCACTGGGGATGTGTTCTTTTTGTTTTATTAGTGTTGTTGACCTATGTGTCATACAAATCCATTTCAATGTCCACACTCATTGTGCAAATTATACCGAGACCCAAAGATATTTCCGGAAATGCACCTGAACCATGGAGAATGTGACATTTGGGAATGGACGAATTCCTATGTAGGTTATGTTGCGGGATGAACTTCTCCGATCCATATAATAACTGCAGTGTAAAGTTGGCAGCAGAATACAACTGTGTGCACAACAAACAGGAAATGTTGGTTCATATAGGCACCAATCATCCACATGCTCCCAATATGTCATCAGTCATAAATGTACAATGTCAAGAATAACGGTAAAAGTGTATGTTTCACTGAGAGGTCTGACCCGTCGTGGCCAGGCCCAGGGTTACTCGTCGATTGATGCTCCCATGTATAAGTATTTCATTCTGTTGACAATGAGTCAAGTAGGTGCACATCGTTAATAGTCCAGGGGATGAAGGAGACAAATCAGATTTGTTCCCACTGACGAGGTAAATATCAATATATATATTATCCATCAAATGGACTAATAGTGTCTTCCTCCCCCCCCGTATCACTAATGGTCCATCATTTTATACCCATCAATATATGAAACAGACATGCAGTGTTGTTGCGGAAGCTTGTTTTGGCTGAAAGAAGGCAGGCATTGAGCATGCGCATTTGAAAGAGTCCATAAATTGCAAAGCTGTATATGACTCTACCTAACAATGCAGACCAGGTGGGTTGTGAAATAAAAATTAATACAAGCAAAAAAATAGTACTAATCCTTAGCATGACTATTAAACCATGGTCTACTTAATCTCACCAACAATGGACCATGGATAGAAAACCCTTATAGAATCACTGCTGACCTGAGACACTATGAAGCCTATTATATGAGCCTGATGGCTAGAAGCGAACCAATAAATGAATCAGGTAGGCTTACCAGTTCACTTTCTCCAATTCAACACCTAACTCCTTAGCATCATTTCTGTCTAACAGGAAGTCTCTGACACATAATACATAGAGTGCTTCAAAATCGAAACACAAGTCAATAAACTTGATTCTTATTTATACATAGCAGTTACTGAATTCCATTGCTCAACAGGGCATGGTCTCACGTGACCTTCTATACATTTGTATATATGATAAGTGATGATTTAGTCTTACCTACAAGGAGCATCCACATGTGCATGATGCAATATTCCCAGGTGAAAAGCTTAATGGCTCACATTGTATATGTATCTAATCAAGTTTGTGAATGGCAGACGGATCCTTTGACTTTTGATGCTATAACATGTGGTCGAATTATCAATATTCATAGCAATTCTCTTGTTGTGTAGTGATGGACCAAATGAGGCTATTCCTATGACAATTAACTATTCCTGCCAAGCTTTCAAGTAGTTATGTTATATACGGGTGCATTCTCATTACAGAAACCAAGACCAGACCAAAATGGCCCGTATTGCATTCCAATGCCAATATCTGAGGCACCAGTAAATAATATTTGTATATCATCCATAGATCTTGGCTCTGGAAAGAATATCACTCCATTATACAATGACATACAGATCTGCCACCATGATATGTTACCTTGAATTTCATGAGACTGGTTTTGAGTTGGAGATATTTGCTCCTTTGCCCAAATGAGTCATCGATATAGCGCATACTATGCATGAACAGAACGCTAGCTATTCATGAGAATGCTAACCCTGCATGAATAGAATGCTAACGTTTGGCCTATAGTTATATATTTTTTGTGTTTGAATTCATTTCACTCCTGCAGTTTCTCAATCACTGCCGTCCAAAAATATGAAGCAGCTTATTTTGAGTGTCAATCTCAATTTCTAGGGATTCCATTGAATAGATCCGTTTTACAAAACCATGGTCTGTCTCACTTTCTTGACTGCATCTGACATATTAATGTGAAATACACTCGCCATTGATTCCATCATGATCTGCCAGGTTGCCGATACAAATCATGAATAATTCCCCTAAAATCTGAAGGGAGGTCTTTGAGTAGACAAACAAAAAATGTGCTTGCTTATCAAGTCAGAGATATTCTAGATTATTGAGAGAGATAATGGAGTCATAAATACCTTTAAATCCTATGCATGTAGGGGGTGGGACGTGGTTCAGCTGGAAAAACGTCCGTCTCCCATGCTTAAGGTCCAGGATTTGAATCACAGTGGTGACAAGTATTCATTCGCACTGAATGGTTGAGATAATTTGCTACCAAAGGCTGTGGTTTATGTTATCATGTCTATGTGATAATACAAAGAAAGATCCTCAGTCACTCTTCGAAAGAGTAGAGCATTGAGTTTCAGTGACAGGACTTAATATAGCCTGAGCAGTGCTGAAATCCATTAATACAAGGAAAACAAAGTTGTGTGACCAGAACTCAGGGTTCAGGAATGTATTTATGACGAATAGAGCATATGCTGCACTTTCGTTGTTTAATAAATATCGCCAATGGAAAGGGCCTCCATGGTTGAAGCACACGTGCAATATGTGACACGCTTTAAAGAAGCACTTAAGGATGTTGAAGTTGTTGCAGACTTCTGTCGATGCTGGCTTGGCTGGAGGATTGGGGCTGAAACTGGAAATGGACCCTGTGGACCCCGAGGGAGATCTTGTTTAATGGCAGTGGAATCAAGTATGGAAGTAGATACAGTGCTGCCTCAATGAATTGTCATGTCGCAGGTCCTTGACATGACAAACAACCCAGTCACAGATTTACAAGAACAACGGGTTAACCCTTCAGGAATGGGCCTAAGCTCATGTCAGAATTTATTAGACCATGAATTCAATGCCGACACGGCCGGGATTAGAACCCACGACATTTCATGGTCAATAGTGTCACATGCCGTGCAGAAATCTTATAATACCATCATTACAGTTCACTGATGAAAACGCCTATTGGTGTGTCATTTTGTACTCTAAGCAGGGCCGTTTCTGTACTACAGAACTCCGTGTGGGCAGATTGAAAAATAATTTTGCAAGTATGTTGAAATGAACGGATCCTACAGAAATGAAATCTTATATTATACCTGACACACAGTGGAAGTATGATATGTATAGTATGTTCCAATATCCCGTGTTGATGTTTGTTTGTGGACTTGTGCAAATTTGTGCATATTCGATAAGCATTGCCCAATGCATACACATAAAGGTTTATATATTATTAGATGCCTTTTATGTAATTAATAGTTGGCCTGACCAACCAACCACAAACTGAACTGCAATGTGATATCAAATGTGATAACACTCTATGTTGAAATGCAATTCTGTTTCATTATTCAGAAAGCATTGGAGGTGAAATGGTCACTTTGTCACAAGGAATATAAAATAACTTCCATTTTTCAGAAAAGCATTGAAGGTGAAATGGTCACTTTGTCACAAGGAATATAAAATAACTTTCATTTTTCAGAAAGCATTGAAGTTGAAATGGTCACTTTGTCACAAGGAATATAAAATAACTTTCATTTTTCAGAAAAGCATTGAAGTTGAAATGGTCACTTTGTCACAAGGAATATAAAATAACTTTCATTTTTCAGAAAGCATTGAAGTTAAAGTGGTCACTTTGTCACAAGGAATATAAAATAACTTTCATTTTTCAGAAAGCATTGAAGTTGAAATGGTCACTTTGTCACAAGGAATATAAAATAGCTTTCATTTTTCAGAAAGCATTGAAGTTGAAATGGTCACTTTGTCACAAGGAATATAAAATAGCTTTCATTTTTCAGAAAAGCATTGAAGTTGAAATGGCCACTTTGTCACAAGGAATATGGAACAGGTGTATCATGCAGTATAGAAGATAGTGATGAGGGATGCCCATCTTGGATAGTGATGAGGGATGCCCATCTTGGATAGTGATGAGGGATGCCCATCTTGGATAGTGATGAGGGATACCCGTCTTGGATAGTGATGAGGGATGCCCGTCTTGGATAGTGATGAGGGATGCCCATCTTGGATAGTGATGAGGGATGCCCATCTTGGATAGTGATGAGGGATGCCCATCTTGGATGCTGCCAGCTTGGCTTCCTCTGCTCTCTGTTGTTTCATCACCAGCTCATTTATATCACAACATTTCCTTCTGATCTTTCAAATCCCAAAGATAAATTCAACTCAAAACTGCAAAACTTGGTGTTTTTTTTAATTTGGAAGTGTTAACATCTGTATACCACCCAGAAGGCGAAATCTGGTTTATTTCTTGAAAGTGCATGAGTATAGCCAGCCGTAGAAATGGTAATTATAGACATTAAATGTAATAATTATGACAATACCATATCAAAATTTGGAAATTCATATGGTTATCATAAAATTGTGTGTAGAAAGCCTATGCTCTTTCCCCTCTGTGTAGCCACTGAGATTTCACTCCTTGTTTTCTTCCATGTTCAATTCACATCCAGTCAGAAGATTGATACTTAATTAATACCATACACTGATAACAATCAATGAGTTCAGCTTCAAAATATGGATGGCATTAATTCAAATTAGCAGTAGTAGTGGATGACATGGGCACCGCTAAGAGTGTTATATATGATCCTGTATTGCAGGGCATTGTTCTTTGAACATCAATAGTCAATGACTGAGCTGTTTATACGAGATAGCAGAGTTGTGCATAGGGTTCATGATACAAGCTATTGCCGCTCAGTGTGTCCATCAGATTACGGGAAGATAGACGGCAGACTGTAGAATATTGAATATATAAACGCTTAAGAGTAAATTTCAAGAGCCATACCGAACGAATTGAAATATGATTCATGCCCATTTAATATCAGGGAGTTAGGACAAGTTTGACTCTCACTGCCTAAAGTGATATTTTCACGCTGGTTTAAAGCCCGGAAGTCGACTTAATATTGCCATTGAAAAGGTCATAAAGCGACCATTTAATATTTTTTAATGCAAGCAAATATTAAATTTTTATGGTTTAAGTGCTCCAATTTGAACAAAGCCGACATGAGCGAGATTTTAAGAATGGGATGGTTTGAATGGAGCGCAGACAGGTATCAGATGATGTTTTGATGTTCATCGGAATTGATACATACCAGATATTTTATGAATGCAAATATTATGTATATTTTCCCCATAACTCCTGCTCCCCATGTACTCAAGGTATAAAGAATAACAGTATAGTGGATGTCATATGGCCATTTTTGACATATTTGTGTAATTGTTGAATCTACGGTAGATTTGTATTCAAGTTGCCTTGAATATTAGGATATCAATAAAACACATGTAAAATCAAAATACCTATAATGATAATGGTCTTTGTTTCAGGGTTTAAAGCATCGATCTCAACTTCGCTATATATTGCGAGTGCGATAGTTCCATTATACAGAGCTTCAGGTAGGCGAGGTTTGTGCATAGGAAATCATAACCGAAATTGTATGATCAATGTAATGTCAATTCTCCTTTCTGTTAAATACAACTTATATTGTATTATATAGCTTATATATAGTAATACTATATATAGACACATGGCCTATTCTTATAACTTGGTTTGCAGACGGGTCATGGGTTTGTATATGCACTGTCGGGACAGCGATAACCAAGCGACACATATTCTCCCCATTCCACTAGTTGCCTCCACCTTCCGCCGTTATCGTATATACTGTAAATCATGTAGAATAATGCTGATATTGTAGGAATATAAGGCATTTAAACACGCATTGTAATGGATTAGTTGCATAGAGATGAATGCAATTTTTAGTTTTCTAAATCGGCATTTTTTCTTCAGTCCTTGTAACTATAAACTTAATAAATTAGTCTAGAGTATGTATGACTTTGTTGTTAAGTGTCACTTTGTAGGTTATAACGAACATGGACAGCGGGGTGATTTAAATGCCATTGATGTGACTGTCCACATTACCATAGGGGATTTCCGTGGATCAAGGCCCCCTAGGGCAATCAATATGGGCCAATAGTTGTGACATATTACCACCACACTTGCCTCTGCACCAAGACTAATAGTCATGCAGTATGCCCAGCTCTTCCATAAAGAAAATTTGAAAATCAGTTTTGAAAACCTCTATAAGTCTTCAAAATGTTATTATATAGTTGTCTAGTTATTAATGAGTATTTATAGAAAAGTTATCTCATCAGAAGTTAGGATTTGGAATTGCATCTGTTCCACTATTGGTCCGACTCGTCTTTATAACATATCACCCTTTTCTTGTGTAACATCGGCGTGGGATGGGGCATTGTTATTCAGTGTATGTTATCACACATGATGGCTATGCCTGATTTCTAACACATTTGTTGTGTCCTAGCCTCTCCAGAAACGCAGAATTATTTAGGAGAGACATAAGTTGTGTTTAACATGTTATTCACCAGTGAAACATAATATTTTGAATCATATAAAAACAACTTTATGTATAACGTATAGTTTCTGCATGCATGGCAACAATCACATGAAGTTCGAATTTTAGGATAAGTGATGAGATTTATCATTTGACAACTACACAGTTTTAATTTTATACATCAGCAGTGCTTTAACGTAAAAGAAAGCATGTGCCAAATTTATACTTTAAACAAAACATTGTTCGGAATGTTCAATTTGTTTGATTAGTCAACTTATTTCAGATTCAAAGGACGACTGGTTAACCCTGAAGACATTGGCCTCGAATGAGGAAAACATAAGAAGCATTGGCAGAGATCGAGCATTCTTTGGATCATCTCAGAGAAGCTGACAAGGCATATATGTATAAAGTACTGAATAAATCAAGACTGATTTGAAACTTTGTGTGGACCCATAAATTCAATAAAAACCTCCAACCTTCACAAGGTATAATTGAATTGAATAAGGCACAAGGCCTCCGTGACTATTCACCTTTAAGTATACAGATTGATGTATCACAGATATGTGCCAAACTTAAGCAGCTTTAAGAGGGTAATCAACTAATCGTATGCATGTTGAGAATGTAACCAGCCAAAGACCAGTCTGAGTAAAGTGAGTGGAATGGCAGTCCATGGAGACCGTATAATTGGCATTAACAGCCTGCCTCTCTCAGGACATCATGTGCCAGTCATTATCTTATCAATATTGCAAAGATCAAGCAAAATATTTTCACTTTAATAGGGTAGGTGTAATTTATGTCTGAAATTGTGACAAACCTTTCATTTTTCAATCTTTCAAAATCAATGACAATCAATGACATCAAAGAGGTTTCTGACCGAAGCTTGTTTCTCACTTGATTATCCGAGAGGACATACAGGCTCATGGAGCTGAGAGAACCGCCTTGCCCATATCGAGTGCCCACGAGATACAAGTGGAGCGGCCAACATGGCAGATCAAATCAAATCAAGTCAAATCATATCGATCATATATCTTGACACCATCAGTCTTACTGCCCTCGCCTTTGCACACTGTAAGAACCAGCTTGCTTGCTCTGCCTTGTGTTGTCAATGGGACAATATATGTCTAGCTAACTGTAGATTTCTATATATTATGGACCAAGAGGCCAGACCAACACGAACCTGCATTTCCTCCCATTCACTCTTTGATTCCATGGACTAAACCTCTATTTAGTCCATGTTGATTCTAAATGATTTATTATGTGGTTTTGCTATGAATGTGCTTTTGCTATGAATTTACTTTTGCTATGAATGTACTTTTGCTATGAATGTATTTTGCTATGTGGTTTTGCTATGAATAACTACCTGACTTAAAGAGACCGAACCACAAGCCAGCCTGAGGGTTACAGTTTTCAACTTCATTCCTATAGTATTCCAAATATAGTATTTGCCCACGGCTGTATGGAGACTGTAGACTGTCAATGGAGACTTCCAGTGAAACCGATTTCTCCATAGGATGCCCAATAGTTGTCAATTTGTGCAGACGTTTTTTCTATGAGCCAATAAGGCCATGTATTAAAGAATAAGAGCAACCTTTGCTGCCAGTTTGTATAAAAAAAGTAACACAAGATTGATTTCAGGGCGGAATATACACACATGATCAATTTGGGTACATGGGAACCCTGAGCAGCACACTGACAGCCCAGCGTATTGAGCAGTGTACCAACCTCACTTAAGGAAATAATGCATAATTCCATGTAGATAAATCATTTTCTAATTGCCTGAAACAAAATATGCTTTGGATGGTGGTAATGTGAATGAATATTTGTTATATTTGCTGTAATCTTTAGATAGGCCTATTTTTATTCCTGTTTTTTTTTCAAATAATCATATTTTCAAAGGTTGTTCATTTTTACTTGTATTTTATATTGTTTACATACCTAAAAGCCTGAGAAGTGGCATGAAAGTGTGGATGATTGGAAATGTTTATGTCTGTTATACAAAATAATGTTATGCAATCTACAATTTTCAGACCACAATCATATATCTGAAGTCTGGTATTCCAAGCACGCATGGATAGACTGAGAAAGAAAAACTACAAGGTAAATATAAAAGTGAGTCGATGGAATACCAACCACAGGGAGAAGTCTGGCCCCAGCACTCTCCTCTGTGCCCACTCATCGTGCACCGTGAGCCACACATCGTGCACCGTGAGCCACTCATCGTGCACCGTGAGCCACTCATTGTGCACCGTGAGCCACTCATCGTGCACCGTGAGCCACACATCGTGCACCGTGAGCCACTCATCATGCAATGTGAGCCACTCATCGTGCACCGTGAGCCACTCATCGTGCACCGTGAGCCACTCAGCGTGCACCGTGAGCCACTCAGTGAACAGTGGAGAAGGAAATAAACCAGCGTGAAGGTCTATTAATATTTGATGTTTTACTTTTGTTAAAAAATGTATCTACAAGTATATATCAATATATATATATATATATATATATTAATTTGGACCAAACCCTGACATAACCCATATTGATGGCATTGGACATGTTCTAGACATGTCTGTCAGGGATGTCTACCCAACCCCCACCCCTTTTCAATGCAAGAACAAATGTAAGACAACACAAAACCTTCATCAAAGTCACTCATTTTGTTTTGGGATTGGCACGTATATACCTTTTTAAATATGGTATTTCCATTTGCTCGAGGTTTTGGTCCGTAGAATGATATATTTGTATATACTTACAGGTAAATTTTGAAAAAAAAGACTGTCAAATATTAAATATCAAATGAACTTCACGCTCAGAGGTAATGCAACCTATTTGATATGCATTATAATGCATTATGACATTTTTCAACTCACAATGCTGGATGAAATATTGTCACCTTAATGTGTCTCGTGGACTAGTTATTCAGCATTATTTCCTTTACCTAGTGCATAACAAACCCGTAAACATGGTGCACTGAGTATCCCATAATGAATAGTAAGTGAACATTATTTCTATCACCGTGGTTCATTGAGCATCTTATAATACACAGTAAGTAAAATTATTTCCTCCACCATGGTTCATTGAGCAGCTCATGATACACAGTGAGTAAGTATTATTTCATCCACCACGGTTCACTGAGCAGGACACAATACACAAGTAAGTAAGCATTATTTCCTCCACCATGGTTCATGGTTCAGTGAGCAACATGTAAAACATAGTAAGTAAGCATTATTTCCTCCACCACGGTTCACTGAGCAGCTTATAATACACAGCAAATATGAGAATTACATCCTCCACCATGGTTCACTGAACAAGTTATAATACACAGCAAGTGTGAGCATTACTTCCTCCACCATGGTTCACTGAGCAATGCGTAATACACAGCAAATATGAGAATTACATCCTCCACCATGGTTCACTGAACAAGTTATAATACACAGCAAGTGTGAGCATTACTTCCTCCACCATGGTTCACTGAGCAATGCGTAATACACAGCAAGTGTGAGCATTACTTCCTCCACCATGGTTCACTGAGCAAGGTATAATAAGCAGCAAGTGGGAGCATTACTTCCTCCACCGCAGTTCACTGAGCAAGTTATGATACCCAGCAAGTGTGAACATTACTTCCTCCACCATGGTTCACTGAGCAATGCGTAATACACAGCAAATGTCAACATTACTACCTCCACCATGGTTCACTGAGCAAGGTATACTACACAGCAAGTGTGAGCATTACTTCCTCCATGGTTCACTGAGCAAGGTGTAATACACAGCAAGTGTGAGCATTATTTCCTCCACCATGGTTCACTGAGCAATGTGTAATATACAGCAAGTGTGAGCATTATTTCCTCCACCATGGTTCACTGAGCAAGGTGTAATACACAGCAAGTGTGAGCATTACTTCCTCCACCATGGTTCACTGAGCAATGTGTAATACACAGCAAGTGGGAGCATTACTTCCTCCACCATGGTTCACTGAGCAAGGTATAATACACAGCAAGTGGGAGCATTACTTCCTCCACCATGGTTCACTGAGCAAGGTATAATACACAGCAAGTGTGAGCATTACTTCCTCCACCATGGTTCACTGAGCAAGGCATAATACCCAGCAAGTGTGAGTATTACTTCCTCCACCATGGTTCACTGAGCAATGCGTAATACACAGCAAATGTCAACATTACTTCCTCCACCACGGTTCACTGAGCAAGGTATAATACACAGCAAGTGGGAGCATTACTTCCTCCATGGTTCACTGAGCAAGGTATACTACAAAGTAAGTGTGAGCATTACTTCCTCCATGGTTCACTGAGCAAGGTATACTACAAAGTAAGTGGGAGCATTAGTTTCTCAGTCATGATGCATACACTGAGTGTAACTCTACTCTGGGCCACTGAGTAGCTCATAATATAAAAACACATCCACTTACCGTGAATAGCGAGTGTCTTAGCAGAGTGCAGGGTGATGTTCATGCGCTAACGCCTTCATGATTTTATCCGTTTTTTCAGCTTGAATCTCAGTCATTCCCTGTTCCACTTCTATGCTCAGAACACTGCTCAGCTGCCTATTCGGCCGGCAACCACCGCTGTCATAACAACATGAATGCTCACTTAATACTGCAGGTAGCAGAAGGTGCAAGTTATTGAAGCTCCATGAGGCAGTGTATAGTTTGATTTTGTTGCTCTATATGTGAAATATATAGACTTCTATATTTCTTACATTAAGTATCGGATGAATGATGATTATTGATTTGTCACGGTATGCGTTACTTGACTCTTGTCTTGGCACTGATTAGAGCGAAGGAAAACACGGAATTATTAAAAGTACATTTCTCACCATGGATGTGCGGGATACCAATGTTCAACACAATTTAATTATATCGGGTCAGATGTAAAACTTAACTTACCATGGAGGCATAAAGTCACACGAAAGACATTGCCTGAGAAACCAAGTAAGAAGCAGTCACCCTTTCCCCGTCGACTATTCCCGGCCATACGGTTAGGGATTTCAACCTGGTGGCCATATAATGCCTGCAGCGACATATTTATTGGTACTTGATTTCAGTGATCTTAACCTGTCCAATATAAACCATTGAATTTTATCCTGATCTCACTTGATTTGAGATGGCCCCACTTCAAAAAATTGATTTTGAATTTTAGTATGAATTTTAGTCTTAACCTTCTATGTCATAAATGAAATATAAATAAAATAAATGAAAATATATAATAAAATATTCAAACAAAAATTACCATTTTATATTTGTGACAGTCTGTACATGATACTGTTCCACTAGAAGCGTGAATATTCCCCTTCTTGTTTAGAATAACTGTATGCCTGTGAAGGCAACATTTAAGCTTAGACCGTCCCCACCAGCACAGTTGGTAGATCATAGGATCTGTGCCTTTGATGGTCTGATAAGTGGAGGACGGGAGATGGTGGGTTCGACTGCAGGCAGTGTTACTTTCACACTGGTTAAAAGGCTCGAAAGTCGACCTGATATGGCCATAGTTGCTGAAAGGGTCGTAAAGACACCATTTTGCAATTTCACAATCATTTAAGCTTATCCAGACCATGAAACCTCTTTGAACCATCTTGTCCAATTTATGTTGTTGTATTGCAGGATCTGAACCACCCACCAGGATTGTATATTGCTTGACTTGTATTATAAAATCTGAATAGGGTGGAGGAGCGAGTGCATTCACAGGCTCATAATGTATTGTTTAAAAGCCAAAATCATTTTGACAGTGGCAGGCAAGGTGTTAAAGCATTAAAAAACGCTTTGGCTGCAAGCTAATCAAGAACAGTCCAAGGGGTTGGATCTGACCTATGTGTTTATTATTACTCACTGTTGATTAATCACCAAAATATGAAAGGATAGGCTCCAAGATGTCCTGTGATGTAGCATGATATATTATGTCATAAACCTGTCTGCCCATGCTATATTGGTCAAAGTCAAGTCAGAAGGATTGTTGTCTTTTTTAGAAACATGATCTTCCAGAATATATCTGACAATGCTGGAATATATGTATAGAGCTGGTGTTGGCAAATCTTTCCTGATCTTATGCTATCTCAAACCTTTGGCTTTTTTATGAAGTGACATCTAGACTAGCACAGGTAGGTCCCAGTAAGTTTCACATTATGCAATCATAATTCTGTCAAAATAAAGAAAGCATCAAATGAAGCACCATTTTGGTGTTATGGCATGACAGACATAGAAAGTAATTTCTGAGAAGTAGCTCATCCATCCTTATATCATGTAGAATGGCAAGCCTTATTACATAGAGTAGATAGAGAGACACTTCTCACTATATTTAGGGCAAAGATGCCTTTTGGTCAGACTCTGTGTTAGAGATGAATAATTCAAATGTCAGGTCCTGTCGTAGGGGCTCTCCTTCAAAACACAAATTGCAATGGAAAATTAAATGAGTGCCCATCCAACGACTGAAAGAATGGCCCTTTTCTGAGGATTTGTGGAACAGATATTTTATACATTACCAGAACAGAATGCGTTAAGAGTGATGCCAATACACAAACACGGATGAAGAACAGCACGCTTAAAAAGGGTTTTGAATTATGCAAGGCAATGTTCAATTATTGATGGAAATGGTAAGCAAGCAGGAGTGATATTGGTATTCAGAATCTTATAGGAGCTTTTTTATTTTCACTGGGAAGATTAATGGCGATGAATGCAGGTTGTTTTACATAATGCCAATATACATGCATGGCCCATTCAATCATCAATGTGACACTTTTGTTGCAATAGACATGACATTATTGTGTTCCTTATGCAATGACATGGGAGGCAAAGTGAATCCTGAATCCTTGATATTTTGCCAGGCCATGGGCCGTGGCGAAGTTGGTTTGAGTGCAAGCTTATTAACATCAGTTCCTCTGTGGTGATCCAAAGGTTGTGGGTTTGATTCCCAGTTATGTCGGCTTTGAATTCGTGATACAAATTCTTATATTAGCCAAGGTCCGCCATAGGTATAAAGGTGCGCACAGAATCGAGCGCAAGTCATTAGTATTCATTAGGACCATATGCCTGATGTAGTAATCCAGTACCATATGCCTCATGTAGTAATCCAGTACCATATGCCTCATGATGTAGTAATCCAGTACCATATGCCTCATGATGTAGTAATCCAGTACCATATGCCTCATGTAGTAATCCAGTACCATATGCCTCATGTAGTAATCCAGTACCATATGCCTCATGATGTAGTAATCCAGTACCATATGCCTCATGTAGTAATCCAGTACCATATGCCTCATGATGTAGTAATCCAGTACCATATGCCTCATGTAGTAATCCAGTACCATATGCCTCATGTAGTAATCCAGTACCATATGCCTCATGTAGTAATCCAGTACCATATGCCTCATGATGTAGTAATCCAGTACCATATGCCTCATGTAGTAATCCAGTACCATATGCCTCATGATGTAGTAATCCAGGACCATATGCCTCATGTAGTAATCCAGGACCATATGCCTCATGATGTAGTAATCCAGTACCATATGCCTCATGATGTAGTAATCCAGTACCATATGCCTCATGTAGTAATCCAGTACCATATGCCTCATGATGTAGTAATCCAGTACCATATGCCTCATGTAGTAATCCAGTACCATATGCCTCATGATGTAGTAATCCAGTACCATATGCCTCATGATGTAGTAATCCAGTACCATATGCCTCATGTAGTAATCCAGTACCATATGCCTCATGATGTAGTAATCCAGTACCATATGCCTCATGTAGTAATCCAGTACCATATGCCTCATGTAGTAATCCAGTACCATATGCCTCATGATGTAGTAATCCAGTACCATATGCCTCATGTAGTAATCCAGTACCATATGCCTCATGATGTAGTAATCCAGTACCATATGCCTCATGTAGTAATCCAGTACCATATGCCTCATGATGTAGTAATCCAGTACCATATGCCTCATGTAGTAATCCAGTACCATATGCCTCATGATGTAGTAATCCAGGACCATATGCCTCATGTAGTAATCCAGGACCATATGCCTCATGATGTAGTAATCCAGTACCATATGCCTCATGATGTAGTAATCCAGTACCATATGCCTCATGATGTAGTAATCCAGTACCATATACCTCGTGTAGTAATCCAGTACCATATGCCTCATGTAGTAATCCAGTACCATATGCCTCATGATGTAGTAATCCAGTACCATATGCCTCATGTAGTAATCCAGTACCATATGCCTCATGTAGTAATCCAGTACCATATACCTCATGATGTAGTAATCCAGTACCATATGCCTCATGATGTAGTAATCCAGTACCATATGCCTCATGTAGTAATCCAGTACCATATGCCTCATGATGTAGTAATCCAGTACCATATACCTCGTGTAGTAATCCAGTACCATATGCCTCATGTAGTAATCCAGTACCATATGCCTCATGATGTAGTAATCCAGTACCATATGCCTCATGTAGTAATCCAGTACCATATGCCTCATGTAGTAATCCAGTACCATATGCCTCATGATGTAGTAATCCAGTACCATATGCCTCATGTAGTAATCCAGTACCATATGCCTCATGATGTAGTAATCCAGTACCATATGCCTCATGATGTAGTAATCCAGGACCATATGCCTCATGTAGTAATCCAGTACCATATGCCTCATGTAGTAATCCAGTACCATATGCCTCATGATGTAGTAATCCAGTACCATATGCCTCATGATGTAGTAATCCAGTACCATATGCCTCATGTAGTAATCCAGTACCATATGCCTCATGATGTAGTAATCCAGTACCATATGCCTTGTGTAGTAATCCAGTACCATATATCTTGTGTAGTAATCCAGTACCATATGATAATAATTATTATTAATAATAATAATAATAATAATAATAATAATAATAATAATAATAATAATAATAATAATAATAATAATAATAATAATAATAATAATAATAATAATAATAGTAATCCAGTACCATATGATAATAATTATTAATAATAATAATAATAATAATAATAATAATAATAATAATAATAATAATAATAATAATAATAATAATAATAATAATAATAATAAAAATAATAATAATAATAATAATAATAATAATAATAATAATAATAATAATAATAATAATAATAATAATAATAATAATAATAATAATAATAATAAAATTTGTATAGCGCTGATACCAGACAAGTCTGTTCATAGCGCTGTGTTCAGGACGTGCATCCTGAAGAGATGGGTTTTCGGTCTACTCTTAAACGAGGTGACTGAGGTACTAGTCCTAAGATCACTAGGCAGGGAATTCCACAGTCTAGGGCCGACAGATGAAAAGGCCCTGCCACCTACAGTCTTCAGTCGGGTCTTAGGAATCTGTAGGTAAGTGCCGTCGTTTGATCTTAGATCACGCTCTCCTTGTTTGACGAGGAGAAATATGCCTCATGATGTAGTAATCCAGGACCATATGCCTCATGTAGTAATCCAGTACCATATGCCTCATGTAGTAATCCAGTACCATATTATGCCTCATGATGTAGTAATCCAGTACCATATGCCTCATGTAGTAATCCAGTACCATATGCCTCATGTAGTAATCCAGTACCATATGCCTCATGATGTAGTAATCCAGTACCATATGCCTCATGATGTAGTAATCCAGTACCATATGCCTCATGTAGTAATCCAGTACCATATGCCTCATGATGTAGTAATCCAATACCATATACCTCGTGTAGTAATCCAGTACCATATGCCTCATGTAGTAATCCAGTATCATATGCCTCATGTAGTAATCCAGTACCATATGCCTCATGATGTAGTAATCCAGTACCATATGCCTCATGTAGTAATCCAGTACCATATGCCTCATGATGTAGTAATCCAGTACCATATGCCTCGTGTAGTAATCCAGTACCATATACCTCGTGTAGTAATCCAGTACCATATGCCTCATGTAGTAATCCAGTACCGTATGCCTCATGCAGTAATCCAGTACCATATGCCTCATGATGTAGTAATCCAGTACCATATACCTCGTGTAGTAATCCAGTACCATATGCCTCATGTAGTAATCCAGTACCGTATGCCTCATGCAGTAATCCAGTACCATATGCCTCGTGTAGTAATCCAGTACCATATACCTCGTGTAGTAATCCAGGACCATATGCCTCATGATGTAGTAATCCAGTACCATATGCCTCATGATGTAGTAATCCAGTACCATATGCCTCATGATGTAGTAATCCAGTACCATATACCTCGTGTAGTAATCCAGTACCATATGCCTCATGTAGTAATCCAGTATCATATGCCTCATGTAGTAATCCAGTACCATATGCCTCATGATGTAGTAATCCAGCACCATATGCCTCATGTAGTAATCCAGCACCATATGCCTCATGTAGTAATCCAGTACCATATGCCTCATGATGTAGGAATCCAGTACCATATGCCTCATGCAGTAATCCAGTACCATATGCCTCATGATGTAGTAATCCAGTACCATATGCCTCATGATGTAGTAATCCGGTACCATATGCCTCATGTAGTAATCCAGTACCATATGCCTCATGTAGTAATCCAGTACCATATGCCTCATGATGTAGTAATCCAGTACCATATGCCTCATGATGTAGTAATCCAGTACCATATGCCTCATGTAGTAATCCAGTACCATATGCCTCATGATGTAGTAATCCAGTACCATATGCCTCATGATGTAGTAATCCAGTACCATATGCCTCATGATGTAGTAATCCAGTACCATATGCCTCATGTAGTAATCCAGTACCATATGCCTCATGATGTAGTAATCCAGTACCATATGCCTCGTGTAGTAATCCAGTACCATATACCTCGTGTAGTAATCCAGTACCATATACCTCATGTAGTAATCCAGTACCATATGCCTCATGTAGTAATCCAGTACCATATGCCTCATGTAGTAATCCAGTACCATATGCCTCATGATGTAGTAATCCAGTACCATATACCTCGTGTAGTAATCCAGTACCATATGCCTCATGTAGTAATCCAGTACCGTATGCCTCATGCAGTAATCCAGTACCATATGCCTCATGCAGTAATCCAGTACCATATGCCTCATGATGTAGTAATCCAGTACCGTATGCCTCATGCAGTAATCCAGTACCATATGCCTCATGCAGTAATCCAGTACCATATGCCTCATGATGTAGAAATCCAGTACCATATGCCTCATGATGTAGTAATCCGGTACCATATGCCTCATGTAGTAATCCAGTACCATATGCCTCATGTAGTAATCCAGTACCATATGCCTCATGATGTAGTAATCCAGTACCATATGCCTCATGTAGTAATCCAGTACCATATACCTCATGTAGTAATCCAGTACCATATGCCTCATGTAGTAATCCAGTACCATATGCCTCATGTAGTAATCCAGTACCATATGCATCATGTAGTAATCCAGTACCATATGCCTCATGATGTAGTAATCCAGTACCATATGCCTCATGTAGTAATCCAGTACCATATGCCTCATGATGTAGTAATCCAGTACCATATGCCTCGTGTAGTAATCCAGTACCATATACCTCGTGTAGTAATCCAGTACCATATACCTCATGTAGTAATCCAGTACCATATGCCTCATGTAGTAATCCAGTACCATATACCTCATGTAGTAATCCAGTACCATATGCCTCATGTAGTAATCCAGTACCATATGCCTCATGATGTAGTAATCCAGTACCATATGCCTCATGTAGAAATCCAGTATCATATGCCTTGTGTAGTAATCCAGTACCATATGCCTCATGTAGTAATCCAGTACCGTATGCCTCATGCAGTAATCCAGTACCATATGCCTCATGATGTAGTAATCCAGTACCATATACCTCGTGTAGTAATCCAGTACCATATGCCTCATGTAGTAATCCAGTACCGTATGCCTCATGCAGTAATCCAGTACCATATGCCTCGTGTAGTAATCCAGTACCATATACCTCGTGTAGTAATCCAGGACCATATGCCTCATGATGTAGTAATCCAGTACCATATGCCTCATGATGTAGTAATCCAGTACCATATGCCTCATGATGTAGTAATCCAGTACCATATACCTCGTGTAGTAATCCAGTACCATATGCCTCATGTAGTAATCCAGTATCATATGCCTCATGTAGTAATCCAGTACCATATGCCTCATGATGTAGTAATCCAGCACCATATGCCTCATGTAGTAATCCAGCACCATATGCCTCATGTAGTAATCCAGTACCATATGCCTCATGATGTAGGAATCCAGTACCATATGCCTCATGCAGTAATCCAGTACCATATGCCTCATGATGTAGTAATCCAGTACCATATGCCTCATGATGTAGTAATCCGGTACCATATGCCTCATGTAGTAATCCAGTACCATATGCCTCATGTAGTAATCCAGTACCATATGCCTCATGATGTAGTAATCCAGTACCATATGCCTCATGATGTAGTAATCCAGTACCATATGCCTCATGTAGTAATCCAGTACCATATGCCTCATGATGTAGTAATCCAGTACCATATGCCTCATGATGTAGTAATCCAGTACCATATGCCTCATGATGTAGTAATCCAGTACCATATGCCTCATGTAGTAATCCAGTACCATATGCCTCATGATGTAGTAATCCAGTACCATATGCCTCGTGTAGTAATCCAGTACCATATACCTCGTGTAGTAATCCAGTACCATATACCTCATGTAGTAATCCAGTACCATATGCCTCATGTAGTAATCCAGTACCATATGCCTCATGTAGTAATCCAGTACCATATGCCTCATGATGTAGTAATCCAGTACCATATACCTCGTGTAGTAATCCAGTACCATATGCCTCATGTAGTAATCCAGTACCGTATGCCTCATGCAGTAATCCAGTACCATATGCCTCATGCAGTAATCCAGTACCATATGCCTCATGATGTAGTAATCCAGTACCGTATGCCTCATGCAGTAATCCAGTACCATATGCCTCATGCAGTAATCCAGTACCATATGCCTCATGATGTAGAAATCCAGTACCATATGCCTCATGATGTAGTAATCCGGTACCATATGCCTCATGTAGTAATCCAGTACCATATGCCTCATGTAGTAATCCAGTACCATATGCCTCATGATGTAGTAATCCAGTACCATATGCCTCATGTAGTAATCCAGTACCATATACCTCATGTAGTAATCCAGTACCATATGCCTCATGTAGTAATCCAGTACCATATGCCTCATGTAGTAATCCAGTACCATATGCATCATGTAGTAATCCAGTACCATATGCCTCATGATGTAGTAATCCAGTACCATATGCCTCATGTAGTAATCCAGTACCATATGCCTCATGATGTAGTAATCCAGTACCATATGCCTCGTGTAGTAATCCAGTACCATATACCTCGTGTAGTAATCCAGTACCATATACCTCATGTAGTAATCCAGTACCATATGCCTCATGTAGTAATCCAGTACCATATACCTCATGTAGTAATCCAGTACCATATGCCTCATGTAGTAATCCAGTACCATATGCCTCATGATGTAGTAATCCAGTACCATATGCCTCATGTAGAAATCCAGTATCATATGCCTTGTGTAGTAATCCAGTACCATATGCCTCGTGTAGTAATCCAGTACCATATGCCTCATGCAGTAATCCAGTACCATATGCCTCATGTAGTATTCCAGTACCATATGCCTCATGATGTAGTAATCCAGTACCATATGCCTCATGATGTAGTAATCCAGTACCATATGCCTCATGTAGTAATCCAGTACCATATGCCTCATGATGTAGTAATCCAGTACCATATGCCTCGTGTAGTAATCCAGTACCATATACCTCGTGTAGTAATCCAGTACCATATACCTCATGTAGTAATCCAGTACCATATGCCTCATGTAGTAATCCAGTACCATATGCTTCATGTAGTAATCCAGTACCATATGCTTCATGTAGTAATCCAGTACCATATGCCTCATGTAGTAATCCAGGACCATATGCCTCATGATGTAGTAATCCAGTACCATATGCCTCATGATGTAGTAATCCAGTACCATATGCCTCATGTAGTAATCCAGTACCATATGCCTCATGATGTAGTAATCCAGTACCATATGCCTCGTGTAGTAATCCAGTACCATATACCTCGTGTAGTAATCCAGTACCATATACCTCATGTAGTAATCCAGTACCATATACCTCGTGTAGTAATCCAGTACCATATGCCTTATGTAGTAATCCAGTACCATATGCCTCATGATGTAGTAATCCAGTACCATATGCCTCATGTAGTAATCCAGTACCATATACCTCGTGTAGTAATCCAGTACCATATGCCTTATGTAGTAATCCAGTACCATATGCCTCATGTAGTAATCCAGTACCATATGCCTCATGTAGTAATCCAGTACCATATGCCTCATGTAGAAATCCAGTATCATATGCCTTGTGTAGTAATCCAGTACCATATGCCTCATGATGTAGTAATCCAGTACCATATGCCTCATGATGTAGTAATCCAGTACCATATGCCTCATGATGTAGTAATCCAGTACCATATGCCTCATGTAGTAATCCAGTACCATATGCCTCATGATGTAGTAATCCAGTACCATATGCCTCGTGTAGTAATCCAGTACCATATACCTCGTGTAGTAATCCAGTACCATATGCCTCATGTAGTAATCCAGTACCATATACCTCATGTAGTAATCCAGTACCATATACCTCGTGTAGTAATCCAGTACCATATGCCTCATGCAGTAATCCAGTACCATATGCCTCATGATGTAGTAATCCAGTACCATATGCCTCATGATGTAGTAATCCAGTACCATATGCCTCATGATGTAGTAATCCAGTACCATATGCCTCGTGTAGTAATCCAGTACCATATGCCTCATGCAGTAATCCAGTACCATATGCCTCATGATGTAGTAATCCAGTACCATATGCCTCATGATGTAGTAATCCAGTACCATATGCCTCGTGTAGTAATCCAGTACCATATACCTCGTGTAGTAATCCAGTACCATATGCCTCATGTAGTAATCCAGTACCGTATGCCTCATGCAGTAATCCAGTACCATATGCCTCATGCAGTAATCCAGTACCATATGCCTCATGATGTAGTAATCCAGTACCGTATGCCTCATGCAGTAATCCAGTACCATATGCCTCATGCAGTAATCCAGTACCATATGCCTCATGATGTAGTAATCCAGTACCATATGCCTCATGATGTAGTAATCAAGTACCATATGCCTCATGATGTAGTAATCCAGTACCATATGCCTCGTGTAGTAATCCAGTACCATATACCTCGTGTAGTAATCCAGTACCATATGCCTCATGTAGTAATCCAGTACCGTATGCCTCATGCAGTAATCCAGTACCATATGCCTCATGCAGTAATCCAGTACCATATGCCTCATGATGTAGTAATCCAGTACCGTATGCCTCATGCAGTAATCCAGTACCATATGCCTCATGCAGTAATCCAGTACCATATGCCTCATGATGTAGTAATCCAGTACCATATGCCTCATGATGTAGTAATCCAGTACCATATGCCTCATGATGTAGTAATCCGGTACCATATGCCTCATGTAGTAATCCAGTACCATATGCCTCATGTAGTAATCCAGTACCATATGCCTCATGATGTAGTAATCCAGTACCATATGCCTCATGATGTAGTAATCCAGTACCATATGCCTCATGTAGTAATCCAGTACCATATGCCTCATGATGTAGTAATCCAGTACCATATGCCTCATGATGTAGTAATCCAGTACCATATGCCTCATGATGTAGTAATCCAGTACCATATGCCTCATGTAGTAATCCAGTACCATATGCCTCATGATGTAGTAATCCAGTACCATATGCCTCGTGTAGTAATCCAGTACCATATACCTCGTGTAGTAATCCAGTACCATATACCTCATGTAGTAATCCAGTACCATATGCCTCATGTAGTAATCCAGTACCATATGCCTCATGTAGTAATCCAGTACCATATGCCTCATGATGTAGTAATCCAGTACCATATACCTCGTGTAGTAATCCAGTACCATATGCCTCATGTAGTAATCCAGTACCGTATGCCTCATGCAGTAATCCAGTACCATATGCCTCATGCAGTAATCCAGTACCATATGCCTCATGATGTAGTAATCCAGTACCGTATGCCTCATGCAGTAATCCAGTACCATATGCCTCATGCAGTAATCCAGTACCATATGCCTCATGATGTAGAAATCCAGTACCATATGCCTCATGATGTAGTAATCCGGTACCATATGCCTCATGTAGTAATCCAGTACCATATGCCTCATGTAGTAATCCAGTACCATATGCCTCATGATGTAGTAATCCAGTACCATATGCCTCATGTAGTAATCCAGTACCATATACCTCATGTAGTAATCCAGTACCATATGCCTCATGTAGTAATCCAGTACCATATGCCTCATGTAGTAATCCAGTACCATATGCATCATGTAGTAATCCAGTACCATATGCCTCATGATGTAGTAATCCAGTACCATATGCCTCATGTAGTAATCCAGTACCATATGCCTCATGATGTAGTAATCCAGTACCATATGCCTCGTGTAGTAATCCAGTACCATATACCTCGTGTAGTAATCCAGTACCATATACCTCATGTAGTAATCCAGTACCATATGCCTCATGTAGTAATCCAGTACCATATACCTCATGTAGTAATCCAGTACCATATGCCTCATGTAGTAATCCAGTACCATATGCCTCATGATGTAGTAATCCAGTACCATATGCCTCATGTAGAAATCCAGTATCATATGCCTTGTGTAGTAATCCAGTACCATATGCCTCGTGTAGTAATCCAGTACCATATGCCTCATGCAGTAATCCAGTACCATATGCCTCATGTAGTATTCCAGTACCATATGCCTCATGATGTAGTAATCCAGTACCATATGCCTCATGATGTAGTAATCCAGTACCATATGCCTCATGTAGTAATCCAGTACCATATGCCTCATGATGTAGTAATCCAGTACCATATGCCTCGTGTAGTAATCCAGTACCATATACCTCGTGTAGTAATCCAGTACCATATACCTCATGTAGTAATCCAGTACCATATGCCTCATGTAGTAATCCAGTACCATATGCTTCATGTAGTAATCCAGTACCATATGCTTCATGTAGTAATCCAGTACCATATGCCTCATGTAGTAATCCAGGACCATATGCCTCATGATGTAGTAATCCAGTACCATATGCCTCATGATGTAGTAATCCAGTACCATATGCCTCATGTAGTAATCCAGTACCATATGCCTCATGATGTAGTAATCCAGTACCATATGCCTCGTGTAGTAATCCAGTACCATATACCTCGTGTAGTAATCCAGTACCATATACCTCATGTAGTAATCCAGTACCATATACCTCGTGTAGTAATCCAGTACCATATGCCTTATGTAGTAATCCAGTACCATATGCCTCATGATGTAGTAATCCAGTACCATATGCCTCATGTAGTAATCCAGTACCATATACCTCGTGTAGTAATCCAGTACCATATGCCTTATGTAGTAATCCAGTACCATATGCCTCATGTAGTAATCCAGTACCATATGCCTCATGTAGTAATCCAGTACCATATGCCTCATGTAGAAATCCAGTATCATATGCCTTGTGTAGTAATCCAGTACCATATGCCTCATGATGTAGTAATCCAGTACCATATGCCTCATGATGTAGTAATCCAGTACCATATGCCTCATGATGTAGTAATCCAGTACCATATGCCTCATGTAGTAATCCAGTACCATATGCCTCATGATGTAGTAATCCAGTACCATATGCCTCGTGTAGTAATCCAGTACCATATACCTCGTGTAGTAATCCAGTACCATATGCCTCATGTAGTAATCCAGTACCATATACCTCATGTAGTAATCCAGTACCATATACCTCGTGTAGTAATCCAGTACCATATGCCTCATGCAGTAATCCAGTACCATATGCCTCATGATGTAGTAATCCAGTACCATATGCCTCATGATGTAGTAATCCAGTACCATATGCCTCATGATGTAGTAATCCAGTACCATATGCCTCGTGTAGTAATCCAGTACCATATGCCTCATGCAGTAATCCAGTACCATATGCCTCATGATGTAGTAATCCAGTACCATATGCCTCATGATGTAGTAATCCAGTACCATATGCCTCGTGTAGTAATCCAGTACCATATACCTCGTGTAGTAATCCAGTACCATATGCCTCATGTAGTAATCCAGTACCATATACCTCATGATGTAGTAATCCAGTACCATATGCCTCATGATGTAGTAATCCAGTACCATATGCCTCGTGTAGTAATCCAGTACCATATACCTCGTGATGTAGTAATCCAGTACCATATGCCTCGTGTAGTAATCCAGTACCATATACCTCGTGATGTAGTAATCCAGTACCATATGCCTCGTGTAGTAATCCAGTACCATATGCCTCATGATGTAGTAATCCAGTACCATATGCCTCATGATGTAGTAATCCAGTACCATATGCCTCGTGTAGTAATCCAGTACCATATACCTCGTGTAGTAATCCAGTACCATATGCCTCATGTAGTAATCCAGTACCATATACCTCATGATGTAGTAATCCAGTACCATATGCCTCATGATGTAGTAATCCAGTACCATATACCTCGTGTAGTAATCCAGTACCATATGCCTCATGCAGTAATCCAGTACCATATGCCTCATGATGTAGTAATCCAGTACCATATGCCTCATGATGTAGTAATCCAGTACCATATGCCTCGTGTAGTAATCCAGTACCATATACCTCGTGTAGTAATCCAGTACCATATGCCTCATGTAGTAATCCAGTACCATATACCTCATGTAGTAATCCAGTACCATATGCCTCATGATGTAGTAATCCAGTACCATATGCCTCATGATGTAGTAATCCAGTACCATATGCCTCATGTAGTAATCCAGTACCATATGCCTCATGATGTAGTAATCCAGTACCATATGCCTCATGTAGTAATCCAGTACCATATACCTCGTGTAGTAATCCAGTACCATATGCCTTATGTAGTAATCCAGTACCATATGCCTCATGTAGTAATCCAGTACCATATGCCTCATGTAGTAATCCAGTACCATATGCCTCATGTAGAAATCCAGTACCATATGCCTTATGTAGTAATCCAGTACCATATGCCTCATGATGTAGTAATCCAGTACCATATGCCTCATGTAGTAATCCAGTACCATATGCCTCATGTAGAAATCCAGTACCATATGCCTTATGTAGAAATCCAGTACCATATGCCTTATGTAGTAATCCAGTACCATATGCCTCATGTAGTAATCCAGTACCATATGCCTCATGTAGAAATCCAGTACCATATGCCTTATGTAGAAATCCAGTACCATATGCCTTATGTAGTAATCCAGTACCATATGCCTCATGATGTAGTAATCCAGTACCATATGCCTCATGTAGTAATCCAGTACCATATGCCTCATGATGTAGTAATCCAGTACCATATGCCTCATGTAGTAATCCAGTACCATATACCTCGTGTAGTAATCCAGTACCATATGCCTTATGTAGTAATCCAGTACCATATGCCTCATGTAGTAATCCAGTACCATATGCCTCATGTAGTAATCCAGTACCATATGCCTCATGTAGTAATCCAGTACCATATGCCTCATGTAGAAATCCAGTATCATATGCCTTGTGTAGTAATCCAGTACCATATGCCTCGTGTAGTAATCCAGTACCATATGCCTCATGTAGTAATCCAGTACCATATGCCTCATGTAGTAATCCGGTACCATATGCCTCATGTAGTAATCCAGTACCATATGCCTCATGTAGTAATCCGGTACCATATGCCTTGTGTAGTAATCCAGTACCATTTGCCTCATGATGTAGTAATCCAGTACCATATGCTTCATGATGTAGTAATCCAGTACCATATGCTTCATGATGTAGTAATCCAGTACCGTATGCCTCATGTAGTAATCCAGTACCATATGCCTCATGATGTAGTAATCCAGTACCATATGCCTCATGATGTAGTAATCCAGTATCATATGCCTTATGTAGTAACCCAGTATCATATGCCTCATGATGTAGTAATCCAGTACCATATGCTTCATGATGTAGTAATCCAGTACCATATGCCTCATGTAGTAATCCAGTACCATATGCCTCATGATGTAGTAATCCAGTACCATATGCTTCATGATGTAGTAATCCAGTACCATATGCTTCATGATGTAGTAATCCAGTACCATATGCTTCATGATGTAGTAATCCAGTACCGTATGCCTCATGTAGTAATCCAGTACCATATGCCTTATGTAGTAATCCAGTATCATATGCCTTATGTAGTAACCCAGTATCATATGCCTTGTGTAGTAATCCAGTACCATATGCCTTATGTAGTAATCCAGTACCATATGCCTCATGATGTAGTAATCCAGTAGCATATGCTTCATGATGTAGTAATCCAGTACCATATGCCTCATGTAGTAATCCAGTACCATATGCCTCATGATGTAGTAATCCAGTACCATATGCCTCATGTAGTAATCCAGTACCATATGCCTTATGTAGTAATCCAGTACCATATGCCTCATGATGTAGTAATCCAGTACCATATGCTTCATGATGTAGTAATCCAGTACCATATGCCTCATGTAGTAATCCAGTACCATATGCCTCATGATGTAGTAATCCAGTACCATATGCCTCATGATGTAGTAATCCAGTACCATATGCCTCATGTAGTAATCCAGTACCATATGCCTCATGATGTAGTAATCCAGTATCATATGCTTCATGATGTAGTAATCCAGTACCATATGCCTCATGTAGTAATCCAGTACCATATGCCTCATGTAGTAATCCAGTATCATATGCCTTGTGTAGTAATCCAGTATCATATGCCTTGTGTAGTAATCGAGTATCATATGCCTCGTGTAGTAATCCAGTACCATATGCCTCATGATGTAGTAATCCAGTACCATATGCCTCATGATGTAGTAATCCAGTACCATATGCCTCATGTAGTAATCCAGTACCATATGCCTCATGTAGTAATCCAGTACCGTATGCCTCATGATGTAGTAATCCAGTACCATATGCCTCATGTAGTAATCCAGTACCATATGCCTCATGATGTAGTAATCCAGTACCATATGCTTCATGATGTAGTAATCCAGTACCATATGCTTCATGTAGTAATCCAGTACCATATGCCTCATGTAGTAATCCAGTATCATATGCCTCGTGTAGTAATCCAGTACCATATGCCTCATGTAGTAATCCAGTACCATATGCCTCATGATGTAGTAATCCAGTACCATATGCTTCATGATGTAGTAATCCAGTACCATATGCCTCATGTAGTAATCCAGTACCATATGCCTCATGTAGTAATCCAGTATCATATGCCTTGTGTAGTAATCCAGTATCATATGCCTTGTGTAGTAATCCAGTATCATATGCCTCGTGTAGTAATCCAGTACCATATGCCTCATGATGTAGTAATCCAGTACCATATGCCTCATGATGTAGTAATCCAGTACCATATGCCTCATGTAGTAATCCAGTACCATATGCCTCATGTAGTAATCCAGTACCGTATGCCTCATGATGTAGTAATCCAGTACCATATACCTCGTGTAGTAATCCAGTACCGTATGCCTCGTGTAGTAATCCAGTACCATATACCTCATGTAGTAATCCAGTACCATATGCCTCATGATGTAGTAATCCAGTACTATATGCCTTATGTAGTAATCCAGTACCATATGCCTCATGCAGTAATCCAGTACCATATGCCTCATGCAGTAATCCAGTACCGTATGCCTCATGATGTAGTAATCCGGTACCATATGCCTCGTGTAGTAATCCAGTACCGTATGCCTCGTGTAGTAATCCAGTACCATATGCCTCATGATGTAGTAATCCAGTACCATATGCCTCATGATGTAGTAATCCAGTACCATATGCTTCATGATGTAGTAATCCAGTACCGTATGCCTCATGTAGTAATCCAGTACCATATGCCTCATGATGTAGTAATCCAGTATCATATGCCTTATGTAGTAACCCAGTATCATATGCCTTGTGTAGTAATCCAGTACCATATGCCTCGTGTAGTAATCCAGTACCATATGCTTCATGTAGTAATCCAGTACCATATGCTTCATGATGTAGTAATCCAGTACCATATGCCTCATGTAGTAATCCAGTACCATATGCCTCATGATGTAGTAATCCAGTACCATATGCCTCATTATGTAGTAATCCAGTACCATATGCCTCATGATGTAGTAATCCAGTACCATATGCCTCATGTAGTAATCCAGTACCATATGCCTCATGATGTAGTAATCCAGTACCATATGCCTCATTATGTAGTAATCCAGTACCATATGCCTCATGATGTAGTAATCCAGTACCATATGCCTCATTATGTAGTAATCCAGTACCATATGCCTTGTGTAGTAATCCAGTACCATATGCTTCATGATGTAGTAATCCAGTACCATATGCCTCATGTAGTAATCCAGTACCATATGCCTCATGATGTAGTAATCCAGTAGCATATACTTCATGATGTAGTAATCCAGTACCATATGCCTTATGTAGTAATCCAGTACCATATGCCTCATGATGTAGTAATCCAGTAGCATATGCTTCATGATGTAGTAATCCAGTACCATATGCCTCATGTAGTAATCCAGTACCATATGCCTCATGATGTAGTAATCCAGTACCATATGCCTTATGTAGTAATCCAGTACCATATGCTTCATGATGTAGTAATCCAGTACCATATGCCTCATGTAGTAATCCAGTACCATATACCTCATGATGTAGTAATCCAGTATCATATGCTTCATGATGTAGTAATCCAGTACCATATGCCTCATGTAGTAATCCAGTACCATATGCCTCATGATGTAGTAATCCAGTACCATATGCCTCATGATGTAGTAATCCAGTACCATATGCCTCATGATGTAGTAATCCAGTACCATATGCCTCATGTAGTAATCCAGTACCATATGCCTCATGTAGTAATCCAGTATCATATGCCTCATGTAGTAATCCAGTACCATATGCCTCATGTAGTAATCCAGTACCATATGCCTCATGTAGTAATCCAGTATCATATGCCTCATGTAGTAATCCAGTACCATATGCCTCATGTAGTAATCCAGTACCATATGCCTCATGTAGTAATCCAGTATCATATGCCTCATGTAGTAATCCAGTACCATATGCCTCATGTAGTAATCCAGTACCGTATGCCTCATGTAGTAATCCAGTACCATATGCCTCATGATGTAGTAATCCAGTACCATATGCCTCATGATGTAGTAATCCAGTACCATATGCCTCATGATGTAGTAATCCAGTACCATATGCCTCATGATGTAGTAATCCAGTACCATATGCCTCATGTAGTAATCCAGTACCATATGCCTCATGATGTAGTAATCCAGTACCATATGCCTCATGATGTAGTAATCCAGTATCATATGCCTCATGTAGTAATCCAGTACCATATGCCTCATGTAGTAATCCAGTACCATATGCCTCATGATGTAGTAATCCAGTACCATATGCCTCGTGTAGTAATCCAGTACCATATACCTCATGTAGTAATCCAGTACCATATGCCTCATGCAGTAATCCAGTACCATATGCCTCATGATGTAGTAATCCAGTATCATATGCCTCATGTAGTAATCCAGTACCGTATGCCTCATGTAGTAATCCAGTATCATATGCCTTGTGTAGTAATCCAGTACCATATGCCTCGTGTAGTAATCCAGTACCATATTCCTCATGTAGTAATCCAGTACCATATGCCTCATGTAGTAATCCAGTACCATATGCCTCATGATGTAGTAATCCAGGACCATATGCCTCATGATGTAGTAATCCAGTACCATATGCCTCATGTAGTAATCCAGTACCATATGCCTCATGATGTAGTAATCCAGTACCATATACCTCATGCAGTAATCCAGTACCATATGCCTCATGATGTAGTAATCCAGGACCATATGCCTCATGATGTAGTAATCCAGTACCATATGCCTCATGTAGTAATCCAGTACCATATGCCTCATGATGTAGTAATCCAGTACCATATGCCTCATGTAGTAATCCAGTACCATATGCCTCATGATGTAGTAATCCAGTACCATATGCCTCATGATGTAGTAATCCAGTACCATATGCCTCATGATGTAGTAATCCAGTACCATATGCCTCATGATGTAGTAATCCAGGACCATATGCCTCATGATGCAGTAATCCAGTACCATATGCCTTGTGTAGTAATCCAGTACCATATGCCTCATGTAGTAATCCAGTACCATATGCCTCATGATGTAGTAATCCAGTACCATATGCCTCATGATGTAGTAATCCAGTACCATATGCCTCATGTAGTAATCCAGTACCATATGCCTCATGATGTAGTAATCCAGTACCATATGCCTCATGATGTAGTAATCCAGTACCATATGCCTCATGATGTAGTAATCCAGGACCATATGCCTCATGATGTAGTAATCCAGTACCATATGCCTCATGATGTAGTAATCCAGTACCATATGCCTCATGTAGTAATCCAGTATCATATGCCTCATGTAGTAATCCAGTACCATATGCCTCATGATGTAGGAATCCAGTACCATATGCCTCATGATGTAGTAATCCAGGAACATATGCCTCATGTAGTAATCCAGTACCATATGCCTCATGTAGTAATCCAGTATCATATGCCTCGTGTAGTAATCCAGTACCATATGCCTCATGATGTAGTAATCCAGTACCATATGCCTCATGTAGTAATCCAGTACCATATGCCTCATGTAGTAATCCAGTATCATATGCCTCATGTAGTAATCCAGTACCATATGCCTCATGATGTAGGAATCCAGTACCATATGCCTCATGTAGTAATCCAGTACCATATGCCTCATGATGTAGGAATCCAGTACCATATGCCTCATGATGTAGTAATCCAGTACCATATGCCTCATGTAGTAATCCAGTACCATATGCCTCATGTAGTAATCCAGTACCATATGCCTCATGTAGTAATCCAGTACCATATGCCTCATGATGTAGGAATCCAGTACCATATGCCTCATGATGTAGTAATCCAGGAACATATGCCTCATGTAGTAATCCAGTACCATATGCCTCATGGTGTAGTAATCCAGGACCATATGCCTCATGTAGTAATCCAGTACCATATGCCTCATGTAGTAATCCAGTATCATATGCCTCATGTAGTAATCCAGTACCATATGCCTCATGTAGTAATCCAGTACCATATACCTCGTGATGTAGGAATCCAGTACCATATGCCTCATGCAGTAATCCAGTACCATATGCCTCATGATGTAGTAATCCAGTACCATATGCCTCATGCAGTAATCCAGTATCATATGCCTCATGTAGTAATCCAGTACCATATGCCTCATGTAGTAATCCAGTACCATATGCCTCATGATGTAGTAATCCAGTACCATATGCCTCATGTAGTAATCCAGTACCATATGCCTCATGTAGTAATCCAGTACCATATGCCTCATGATGTAGTAATCCAGTACCATATGCCTCATGATGTAGTAATCCAGTACCATATGCCTCATGTAGTAATCCAGTACCATATGCTTCATGATGTAGTAATCCAGTACCATATGCCTCATGTAGTAATCCAGTACATATGCCTCATGTAGTAATCCAGTACCATATGCCTCATGATGTAGTAATCCAGTACCATATGCCTCATGATGTAGTAATCCAGTACCATATGCCTCATGATGTAGTAATCCAGTACCATATGCCTCATGTAGTAATCCAGTACCATATGCCTCGTGTAGTAATCCAGTACCATATGCCTCATGATGTAGTAATCCAGTACCATATGCCTCATGATGTAGTAATCCAGTACCATATGCCTCATGATGTAGTAATCCAGTACCATATGCCTCATGTAGTAATCCAGTACCATATGCCTCATGTAGTAATCCAGTACCATATGCCTCATTTGCCATATCTCAAATAGCATTCTTCATCAGACCACCCTTGTGATGGCTATGGCTTTTTGCTTTATAAGATACTGGCAGACAGGACCATAAATCATGGTTCATAATGTTTTTGTAACGGCATCTGGAATGCCCATCATGGGCATGACCCACGGTTGGCTCCATTTGAGCTTTTAGTTGTTTAAATGATTCATCCAAACTGTGCTCACTTATGATATCACAGAGTTTGTCAAAATACCGATTGAAAGTGCAGAGAGGATGCTTTTGAAAATAAAATACCCAGGATATTTTAGATTCATCTATTTGGGGATCCTCTGACTGAATCCAGTGCACACAATGGGGGCTGATGCGGTGGGAACAGGATTAACCCTCAACTACTTTCTCTTGTTATATTGATATGTCATAGTTTACAAATGTGGAGGTCTTTGAAACCTACACACTTGTTAAATCAAGATTATTGCTACCATGTACATCAAGCGTGTGTTTTAAATTTCTAGTAAAGAGAAGGGAATCGCCAATTGCTGTGAAGATTTGTTGTAGATAAAAATGGTCAGGTCCATGGTCAGGTCCAGTATATGGTGATGTACAAGGCACAATCATACAACTTAAGCAAGAATGAATGCGTATGAACTGTGGAATTTACCCCGCCTAAGAAATGGACTCAACTCTGTGAAATAGTGTTTTATTTAACATAGCATTAACAGCATTAATACTTCCTATAAATATAAAAGTCAGATTTCTGAAATTATATTCTTTCCCCGAGGTCAAACCCAAGTTTGTCATAAACAAAGAAAATCAAGCATAATCTGATAGATACTTTCCAAAGTATGATATCATTTAATTTCTTCGACAGTCTTAATAACCTTTTCGGAACAATTTAGATTTATCAGGACTGTTTAATGCCTGTCATCTCCATCAAGTATAAATGTGTTCCAGTTCTATACATCAACTTACAGTTTGTAAACCCTTCCTCCAGCCTACCTCAGACTGGATAACCCACCTTCTACTCATGCATCCCACAATCCATCACTCTCCCATTCCACCAATACATTGTACATATACTCTCCTAAGCAGACCCTGTGTTGAAACATCAATCTCTATATTTCAGTCATTTCATGATGAGACCTGATATGCCAGCCTTGTACTCTTGTGTTACTATTTTGGTAAACATGTCATCTTCACTTTATTGGTGTACTCACTTTCTTATCATAACATGATGCATACAACTTCAAACTCAGGGGTGATTAGCTGCTAAAAAGAAGCTTGTTGTGAGCGTGGTCAATCAGGTCTGACAGGAAAAGACATTTCTGACATTTACTTGGAGAGCCTGGTATAAACACAGGATCTGCTGACGAGAGTAGGAAAAACATAGTCCAAATGGGATGTTAAAAGTCAAATTCAGAAACACGGAGAAATATATTCCCTTGAAAATGTGCTCAAAATTACCTCCACATCCACATCGTGGATCACAGACTATGACATTTTTTTCGTAATTACTGACATTATGACTAACAGAATTAGGTGAAAGAATGATGAGATATGTCTTGAAATGATAAATGGTATCATATATGAAGGTATCTTCGTTTGCCTTATCCTAAAGCATGGACATTCCCTCGGCGGGATGGCAAGTGGTTTTTGATGAGTAAACGTATATAGATGTAGATGTACAGACATGACAGGAGGAAAAACACAGCCTCTGGTAACCAGTCGTGGAGCACTGGTTGGACTGAGAAGCGAGTCACTGCATAAATCCTATAGTATTATAATTTCCTCACCACTCTCTACATGTCCAGCACGTAAATCCATAGTAGAATATTATTACAATCCCATACTTGTGACAGGATCCCATACTTGTGACAGGATCCCATACTTGTGACAGGATCCCATACTTGTGACAGGAATATAAGTGTAAGCTATTTATCTACGCCAGTAGACACGTGACTCTCTTCAGTGCTAGATTTCTATGGTTCTTTATATCTTAAACAGTATGGTCATGGTTCTCCACATTTCAAACATGATGATCATGGTTCTTCACATTTCAAACATGATGGTCATGGTTCTACACATTTCAAACATGATGGTCATGGTTCTACACATTTCAAACATGATGGTCATGGGTCTTCACATTCCAAACATGATGGTCATGGTTCTTCACATTTCAAATATGATGGTCATAGTTCTTCACATTTTAAACATTATGGTCATGGTTCTTCACATTTTAAACATTATGGTCATGGTTCTTCACATTTTAAACATTATGGCTATGGTTATTCGCATTTTAAATATAATGGTCATGCTACACCATATTTTAAATAATATGGTTATATTTGTGAGGTTTATCTTTTTTTTTAAAATAAACCAAATATGCTTTGCTTCATCTGCCTACATTTGTGCCTGGTTTAATTTTATATCTGGTAAAATATATGTCAGTTAAGAAAATTCCCAATTTATATGAAAGGAATAAATTTGCGTTTTTTTAGTTTCAATTTCATAAAAATTCTTACATCCTATGAAATTGCGTTATAAATAGGTTTAACACTTTTTTCTTGAGAATAGATTTTGTAATTCTTTTTTTAAGTGCACGATATTATTCTTATATATGTAAAATTAGATGTAACTTGCCAAAATCAATCATTTATATGGCATTGAATAATACAAGAATATACTTTGTTTAAATTAGGCACTATTTGATGGACATGTAAGTTCTCTGCATGAATTAAAATAAATTCCCTTGCATGTATAGATAACACAAATAAACTTGACCCAGAAAAGTCCCATATCATATTATAGTGACACGAATTAGCCATGGACGAGGTATCACCCTATTTTCTATATTTCAATGTTGATCATTTAAAAAAAATTACTTCTCATTGGCAATCCAGTAAATTTTCAAAAGGTTTCTTTATATTTCCAAACATTAGCTTTTAATTACATTAAATTGGTAGGAACTGGCATGATGAGTATTACTTCTGGTGATGACATAAACAATACATTGTCATAAATATACTTTGTATGTTCTGCAAAGTATGGCAAAGTTAAGCAACAATTCAAATTCCTCAGTGGCCATCTAAAAGAGCGAGACAACCTATACAAAGTAATTAAGTTGTCAAATTATTTTTCAAACTTAATTACATGTATATAGAGTTCAACCTCGAGGGACATTAGTTTATTCTCGTTGGAAAAAGCTTTCTGTATAAAATATTAGAGCTATATAAAGACATTTGAGTATGTTTTTAAAGATGGTCATAAAGCATCTCTATTTTCTTAACATGTTTTTATAAGATATGATCTTGTTTTCAAGCTATTCATAGGTTAATATTGTTGAATTGTACCTGACTTAATCTTGCAATGACTGTCTTGGAAGGTTAGGAATGACCTCCTCATGAATATATTTTGTGTGGATGTAGATAAACACTATAGGAATATGATGTGATTATCTCTGTCTGATAAAACATATATAATATGAGCGTGACATTGACATTCCTTGGGTAGATATTACTGCACTGAGATCGCATGTCTTCTACAACAAAGTGGTTTTTATAGCCAGTCCCTAAAGAATCACTGCATACTAAAATAAGATATGCTTATTATGTAAGCTGGAGGCATGCAATTCAACATGTAGATTTCTGTCATTCCAAAGGAAGATATATGATAATATTGCATGAAAGATTGATACACAATGTACATAATATTGAGCATACATGTACTTTGCAATCGGGATACTGTGACTGCTAATTCGTAACATAAATTACTTGTTTAACTATGATACACTGACATTCTGATATACCAATATATATGACTTCATAAATATAACAAATACATTTGAAAGAGTTAACCTATTGTGTTGGTCTAGAGAATTGCAAGACGTTGGGTCATTGAAGGAAAATCTGTGCTTACCTGACAATGTATATTGCTATCATATACTTCAGGGTTGGTAGTTCTTTTGATGGTTATTTTGCAATCCCACCATCAGAATAATACTCGATTGCATGATTGTCATAAGTGAAATCAAGTCTCATTCTTGCACTGATCAAAATGACGCAAAATCTCATTTCATTCGACGATTATACTGTATAATGATCATGTGACCATAATTTTTTCTATACTTAAATCATTGCCAGGTTTCTATACTTAAATCATTGCCAGGTTTGCCCAGCCAATCACAGGTCACATTGGCTGTGTTTTATATCCTATAATATTTGGTTTATTGTTAACAGATGGACTGAAAAACACTGCAGACTCGGACTTGAAATTAGTCATGATTATTATATATGTTGGAGGATTGTCAGAAAATCAATATTTAAAATTAAGATAAAAATCAAGTGGCAAGCAAATGTGATCTCACCTGTTTGATTTGTTCAATTCAAAATTAATGTTTATATCATTTAAACTATTCTGCATTACATCGGAAGCAATGTTGGTCATTCATTCTTCTCATTTCCTAATATTGATGTTGTTTGGAAATTTGGAACTCCATTTATGGTCATACATGCATGTATGAGTCACGCCCACCAACATATCAACCAATCAGAATTGACCAGCCCAGGTCATGGCCTGTGATCAGACAGTACAAAGCAGAATCTGTATGAATATTCATCTATTCTTTCACCAATTAGTGCACAATCTGATTGTTATGAATAATCGGGGCTTACGGCCGATCCCAAATGCAACTTTTTAGCATTGACGACAGAGACTGATATGAGAGCGAATTAAGGTTATGGAGCGTACGATTGACAAAAATATTGACAATTTACAAATTAATCTACCTTTCATTTAAGAAGTCTTCGCGGGAATTTCTTTCAACGATCGAAGAAAAATGCGACAAAAATTTCATAATAAATATGAAGATATAAAAGACAAGTTCCATTTGATATGTGGGCTTATGGCATAGAAAAGCAATGCATAATATTGCCGACGCCCCCATATTATGCAGGATAATAACAAAATGCAAATCACAGGAGACATCAAATGAATTGCACTATTTAATAGTACAATAATGACTTGGTCTGTCAATGTGAAATAATTAATGAGACCAATGGATCGATTCCCAAGATCGATACATCTTTTTTTTGCAGGTGAGGCATTTATAATGGTTTTCTTAACAACTCACTACTATCCTGATCTGTAAAATGCAGACGCTTTACTTTCCCATCTATCAAAAAATAATTACTCTGTCCAAAGTATTCCATCTATTTCTCAGGCAGACGTGAGGGTTGATTGGATCCCTGCAATACTTCGATTTATTCAATCCCTTGAAATTATCTCAATCCAACAGGAAATATGGGGTTATTCTATAACACCCATGACATGCACAATAGTTGGTAACGACCCCAGCAGTACGATCCATTCAATGTATTACATTCAGTCTATTTATTGTAGTGTTTTTAGAATCAAAGGTTGATAAATATGCAAAGAAATATTGATCTGGACATCTCTGATCTTTTTTTGGAAGGAACTGTTTGCACTGCAGGTAGTGTGCAGAATTGTCTCGCATTGACTAAGAGGCAATTTAGTTCCTGTGGTATTTTTTAGAGATGTGATCAAATTTCTTGATCTTCCAAACTATTCTTGCTGCAAAGTTCTGTAGCAATATTTTTTATATTAGAAGTCAAAATATCCTTTATTGGATATAAAGTCAAAGAAACATTTACATAATGAATGATAATATATATAATATTCATTATGCATATATACATGTCATTTGCTGACATGCCAGCAACCTGGCTTTCTATTTCCGTAGTCGAGACGCTATTGCAAAACCACTGATCTGAGTTTTTGGCCTCTGATCATCAAAAGAGTGTAATAACATATTTATTCTTAATGTGCCAAAGTCTTTTTGTACATATTCTAATCTTGGTCTTCACATTCAAGTTTGATTGGAGTGAATAGTGAATTTTTTGTTTGTTTGATTGTTTGGGGTTTAACATCACTTTCAACATTATTTCAGTCATTTCGTGATGAGACCTACTTGTAGCAGATATAGTGCTGCCTCACTGAATTGTCATGTCGCAGGTCCTTGACATGACAACCCACCCGGTCACAGATTTACAAGGACAACAGGCTAACCCTTTAGGCACGGGCCTCAGTTCGTGTGAAATTGAATCTTGAATTCAATCTCGGCACGGCCGAGGATCGAACCCACAACCTTTGGATCACCGGAGTGAATAGTGAATGTCCAGGTCAGTTGCTGACTCAGCTGGTTAGATAGTGAGTTCATGTCTGTGAGGCCCATGGACAGCGGAGCAGTTGGTTAAAGCACCAGCTTATTAGCACCAGTTCCTCTGGTGATCCAAAGGTTGTAGGTTCAATTGCCAGCCATGCCAAGATAGCATTCATGTCGGAATTTTTCATTTAAGCTGAGGCCTTCACTGCATATTATTTTTACTGGGAAACTGAATGACTATCTCTGAATCCTGATAGAAAATCTGATGCATTTTATTGTGTACACAACCTTTATTTGACCATAAGATATAGTCTTCGTGATATTGCAGTACAAAAATACACAGCAAAATAAGTTTATATAACATTTTGATAAATATAATATGTACACAACATGCACTATTTATGGAAAGTACGCCCTCTGGTAGCTGCTAAAATAAAGCTGAGAGGAATAATAATGTTATAAAGTCAGCAAACTGTATTTTATATGTTGAAAATGAAAACATCTTGAGCATTGACATTAGACAGGTGTGTATACTATTTATAAGGAGGCTTGACTTTACCTGAAAGAGTCCATGAATTAGTTATAATGTAGTCACCATGTGATAAATATTTTTAGCAACATATTTACACCAATATAGGTTCACGGTGCTTGTCTGAACCAGAATAAATGTTATCAGCACGTTATTCTTTATAACATTTATGGCATTACATTGACATGCTACATATTTTAGTTATTTACATAATTTCATAGCTTTGTTTCACAAGTAAACATTAAATAGAACAAAGTTATCATTTTTTTAAATATTGACATATATATTTACACTAAAACTTGTTTGCACATAATAATTTATCACAGTTACTGCTCATGCATTTGATTGTGATTTATTGAATAGACCAGCTGATCTTTGACTTCCCGTATATTACATTTGTTTTATATATTTTTACTTTCATTTCTTGTACTATTTCATGTATATTATGCACAGATTATGTCACGTTTGAGTTTAAGCATCTACAGATTCCACGACATATACCAGACCCGTGTCCAGAGTTTTGACAAGGCTCTCATTACATGTGTGGTATAATCAAGCCAATATCCTGCAGGTAATTCACCTGACTTCACTAGTAAAACATTGATGTTTTTACACTTGTGACCTTACTGAGGACTCAGTGAGGCCAAACAGTGACCAACCGATGTTTAGAGTGTAAGAGGGGCAAGGATGTTGGTCACCTTGGGAAAGGTCACCTCTAAGACTATACTGGCCAAATATGTCTGAGTGGTGGTCCTAATAAACTGGGCTCCGTCTCAATCCATCAAGTTAAAATAGAGGTCGGTACGGCCCACTGCTCAAGGCCCTCTTCTGCCTCAATCAAGGCACATTTTTCTGATTGGTCAGGCCTGCTCCCACCTTTATGTCTTAGCCTGATTAGTTGAATCATCCACACTCACACAATACATCTATACCCACAAGTGGAATGGTTTGTCAATAAATAAAGCCAATGAGAAGACATCTAACTTGGAGGCATTCAGACTAATCACAGCCATGCTCTCAACAGACTAATCACAGCCATGCTCTCAACAGACCAATCACAGCCATGCTCTCAACAGACTAATCACAGCCATGCTATCTATGGCCCACACCAGACCCTAATCATAAATTGGGTTGGGGATGGGACTAGGGCCCAATTACTGGTGGAGATATTGGACTTCATAACAGAAATAAAAATGCATGCTTAGTAGTATTACTTGTTAACAAGTCACACTTTTTTCACACCTATTGAGAGAATATGGAAAATTGATTTCAGGTGTACATAGGATCTGTGACCTAGCATGATAAACAGTTCTTAGTATTCCTGCCCACCATCTCTGCAATTTGGACTGGAAGCCAAAGGCAAAGGTAGGTAGATGAAGAGTAAGTATATGTAAACTGTGATGAAGGTTAGACAGGACGCCCAAGAGAAGCTTCTCAAGTTATGAGCATAACACATCATACTTAGTACATCAAATGACAAATGTCACTTTTGTTTGTGATAAATAACCTTACTTCTATATTTCAGTTTTTTTAGATGATTGTGATACTACAAAGCTGCAAAATTCAGAAAATGGGTGTGAGATTAAGAAAATGCAGTATGACTTGGGAAGTCAAATTAATGGTCGAAATCCAAAATTGGGATATATGCCTGGGTCCAATCACTGACTGGTATTTCAACATGGGCATGCACCAGATGCTGTAAGTTGGGTGATATTCATGTGTTAAGAGGAGAAACACTTAAGCTTTTATGTTACACATATTGATCTCTTAAGAGACCTATCACTAAATTATGGATTGGCCCCATGTGAAACACATCATTAAATTATGGAGTGGCTCCAAAAGTGCATCTTGAAATGCCAGCATCTCAGTTTTATATTGTATGTGTGTGTATTTAGTCAGCATAGAAGTCGAGAGGGTCGTCCCTGTTTCTCTTCTTGGTCTGCAGGACTGGCATCGGGGTGGGTTCCAGATCCCAGGTTTCCAGCATCTGATATTCACTTGGTCCACCACGGTCCACTTTGTTGGGCTTTTTCTTTTCATGTCGTAATCTACAAAAAGCATTATAATTACTGAGGATAAGGTTTACCAATGCTGGGGTCTCCTACTAAATCTGCTGATTCATCTATTCTCTCCTTAAGTCTCCATAATCTTTTTAATCATCTCATAAGTCTTCTTGAAATTTCTAACAGCTATTTGATTAATGTTTTATAAATTAAAAATATATTCTTTTGGCATTTTTTTTATCAATTCATGATTATAATTGCTAATAATTAAAACCTCAAACAACTTGCACTTTGTCATCATGCTTCAATCTAGATTACATGCTCAGATCCCAATGTCAGGATCAGAGATTTCCTCAGATTCTATGCATACACTTAGATCCGATATTTCTATCTTGCATGGAAAACTCAGATTCTGAGTTTTTAATTTGATATGCAGTTTGTTCTCCCAATCTGATTATTCACTAAGTACTAGGATTTTCAGATCTAGTAAAATACAATATATTATCTACTTATAGCCAAGAAGATCAAAGTTGATGGACAAACAGATTGACAAAAAAATCCCCCTCCCACTCAGAAGCTATGCTAGACATAGCCAAAATACAGAGTGATCCCCTTTTTGATATATTCTATTTTCTCAGTTGAATACATCATAACATGACATCATGAGAGAAGAATCAATGATAATATGATGTCATATGACCTAAGCACAATGTACATACTTCAAGTTTGAGCACATACTTTATAAAAGACCACTGTCATATCTGAGCATGACTGAAATATTGAAAAACAAAGGTTTGCAAAGCAGGGCTTCAAATCAGAGTATATACTCAGATTCAAGAATTGAAGTTCAATGGAAACATCAGAGCCAATATGTTCAAAAGCCAAAATAACATATGAAAGATTAAGATATTAAAAATTGTAGTCTGAAGTGGTGATTTCAGGTATCATATTTTGGCAAAATGCAATTTTCCAAAGTGCTTAACAAAGCATCATTTTCAATGGGCTATAAAGTCGACAAAATCTTACCTAAACCACTTATTTAAGTGTTTTTTAACAATGAACCTCATTTTACAAAATAATACAAAATAATACTGTAATGAATTGCCTAATCTTCACGCCCAAGTACCGCTCTGAAATTGGTGAACAAAAATGCATTTTTTCACTTAAAATACCAGTATGAGACTAGTAGATCATAATTTAATTTCTTATCAACCACTACAATATCAAGTGACATAGATGGCAGTAAAAATAGATGCCATGAAAGCTTCCTAATTTCGATTACAGTTTTTTAAAAATAAATTTCTCATCAAAATAATTCACATTCCCGGAGATAAATTGGTTTTACCACAGAATTGTGAAAGTATGTATGGCAAAGTATTATATATATCTTGCAGAAAATTAAATGTAAAAATCTGTACTAATAATAAGGGATGCAATATAACTATGTCTAGCAGGCTGGGATGAACACTGGGAAGAGAATACAAGCTAAATATCTTATTGCTTCCTACTGGTTCCAGCATTTACAAAATTGTGAAGAAGATATAACTTGAAATGCATCGTAGGTACATGAAAATATGCTTCAAAAAACATTACATAATTTGCTGATGCTAAATAACCAAAATATAATCTTATCAATTCCATGCACCATCAAATTACATCTGTTATAGCTCATAAAACCTTCTCTACTGTTGCCTCATTTTTTGTCAAAGCTGGCATGATTTTTACAAGTGGTAAGACTATAATCCTCTTTTTAAAAAAATATTCATTTGATCAATTCAAATAATTTATAGATAATGATGTATCAAGATTATTTGTAATTCTCACTGCTTGAGTGGGCCCAGCTGCCACCTGGTGTGTTAAAATGTCATGCATCGGTGAACTTTGTAGACATGTAGGCTTGGCTTATGGTAGTAAAAAATGGTGATTGACATGTCATTTTCTTTCAATCAGTTTATTACAAAAATAAGTCTTACTATTCTTCTGAAGATTCCCAAACAGATTAGTTTTTCTTCTGTATGTTTATCTGTAGACAAAATATTAATGCATTCCCTTCACAGCATATCAGCTTTCCTGTCTACAAACTTATCCCAGGATGCATTTCACTTGACACAAGAGACACCTGGTGGATCACAAAATGTTGAAACTCAAGCAGTAAGAATATTTGTATTTCATAAAGAAAAAAAAAATTTCACAAGCATCTGAGAACAAATGAAAAAAATGCCAGCTTTTCCAATGATGTGTATAAGGCATTTGCCGAGAATGTATTTTTTCTTGCATCAAAGAAGTTCCTGCATCTATTACATAGACACATAGTGAAAGAACCACAGGAAATCACCTGACTTGATATGATGTGACACAATAGCACACTATATACACCATTAATATCTACATACACACACCACCACTCAGAACAACACCCACCAGTATTAACATTCTACTGGATTGCATCCACCAACTTCTTATCTGCTTCTAAACACTGCATTTGTTGAACAATCTTTCTTTAAATGTGAGAGGAGTTGAGATTATTGATTTCCGGTAGACTTCTGATCCATCATACATTATGTAATGTGAGTATCTCGTAAGAAGCACAGATGGCTTGGCATGTCTCAGCCTCATATGAGATGCATTCTTCCTGGGTTTGCATGAACAAGCATGGCCTGATACCAAAAACAACTGCCTTAAGTATAAATCATTTTTCAGACAATTTCTCAAGTATTGAGATGTCATCTGATGTGAGAGTGTCATCGCTGTGGCATGTGACTTTGGATGCACTCCAACTGAGCACCTCCACAGTGAACCAACTCACACCGGAGCCGGATGAAGACCCCCTACTCCAGGAGGAGACCTGGATAGATTGTCAGGTTTGTAGAAGGAGAAAAATCCAGAGAAAAAAATAAGTTCACTTCTATTGGAGCAGAACCCTGAGCATGAAGCACCATACCAGAATGAGAATGAGAATGAGAATGCATGCCCAAAGTTTGTACTTTATTAAAATAATAAAAATATTATTGATAATAAAAGTCTTATTGAGGTTAACCATTCTTAAGTAAAAATCAATAGGCTATTGGATACATTGTATATATGTCATATACATGTAGTGTATGTATACAAGATGCTGTGCAATGTTAATACATTTCAAAACATTTAGGTAAAATATAGTCACTTTAACCTCATGCCTGAACTGGCTAGTAATATCTGAGACACAAACTCACTTTCTACTTGACTAAACACAAGTAGAAATGACATGCTCCCCCAAATCAGTGTTTTATATTCCAATTTTTTAAAACTATCACTATAGTTCACAAAAGATTGTTGATAAGTAATTGTATTTTGGGCAGGCAAGACATCTGACCAAGTTTACATGTTTACACCAATAAAAATAAACATCTGTAAAGCTTTGCGGCAATCCAGACATTGTTGATCAAGTTAGAAACCCTCAAGATATTTGGAAAAGTCCACGGAAAGTTCAATATGGAATTTGGCTGAAACATTTATTGGAGAAGGTCATAAAGATCAACATCAATCTCATCCCAGATTTTATCATGAAGCGTGCATGTTCCATGCCAATCTGGTATGTTTGGGCAAGTTAAGAGAGTCGGACCAGAAACAGGCATTGTCCTTTTGCTGGGAGACAAAAAGTATCAATGTGGCTTGAAGGCTGTGATGATCTCAACTTTGAAACAAATCACGAGGACTGTTAGTTGCAAAAAGGTGGCATTGAAATTGGATTATAAGGTTTGCATAATACTTTGGAGTACCATAATATGTACAGTATCAATATTGGTCCTCGATATATATCTCAACATATCAATATATATATATAAATATATTTATACTCCAACAAAACATTGCTGGCCATGCAAATATCAAACATTACAAACAGGGGATGGTACGGACGACATCTTAAAGCTTTCATGAAATCATGAGGTCACACACAGGTTTACAGAGATTTGGGGTACGTTTAAGTGATATGTGGTCATAATACTGTGAAACAATCAAGCTACCTCCCTGAAATCAACCAAAATACACTTGCCAGGCTTTTTTTTTTTTTTTTATTAAAGTGCTGAGTACTATGAATTCGCGTAACCACTGTTGTGGTTCATAACAATGTTAGGCCTGTGCCAATAAACGGAAAATAATGAACAAACTGGCCTCTGTAAGCCAATGCACCCCAGTGTCCCAATCTGAAGGTGCCCCATTGCTAGCAAATCTTTACTGAGTAGATATTTGCACTAGATCACTGGTCAGTGAAACAAGATTTGTCAATAAAGTGTTCAATAGAACATTTGGATTTCATCAAAAGAGTCATCTACTTTCAAATGGCACAGAAAATTGTGTTGGGGTAATATGATGGGTTTTAACATTTGATCACAAAGTTTTAGGTTTAAACATATATATTATGTAATAAAAAAATTTGATTTCATGAAAGCTTTAATGGTCAGGTGAAGCACCCTTATTTGATATTCTGATACAGATCCAATGGCATAATCACTTAAATACACAGCTTGAATATTCACTATTCTATACATACCTGTATCTGGTCACCCTTAGATTTTGAAATAAAATAGTGTCTTTATTTATCATTGAAAATTATCACAAATCATACAAACTTCAACCAATAATAATATTGCAAAGATGTATTGTTCCCTGTAAAAAGCTGAGCAAGACTTGAACAGTATTTGTCAAATTAAGAATAATCTCTGAATTTAAATCCTTTGGCCAAAACATATTTTTGGTTTATAATGTCATTTTACAAAGAACAATAGAGAGGAAAGTAGAACTAGAGTGCCACAGTTGAACAGACAAGTTATTATAGAAAATAATCAAGTATTAGTTCAGACTGATATTAATAAAACTGAAATGTTTAATACTATTAAGATTATTGCAATTGTTAAAAAGAGAAATTTTGTGCATCATTTACCTCTTTCCGGTGCTATTTTTAAAGTTTTTCTCTTTGAGTTGCTGAGCAATTGTTTCATCATCTACAAAGAACTGATGGCGGCCATATTCTTTCTTCCCTGTTGGTGTTGGCGATCGAATGTCTACATCCTGAAATGTATAATTTTATTTTCTAAATATTGTGATGTCTTACACTGACTCTGATGATTGCACCCAGCTCTATTTTTATCTAAATGTTTCATAAATAAGTGACATTGAACTGAAAAGAAACTATTAAAACAGGTTTCAAAGTGTTCAAAACCTGTATCATAAGAATGAGATTTTTTTGAGAATATGGTGATATCCTGTTTAAAGTATGTCATAATCACCTTTGCATCAGGCTTATCAGCATGACACCCTCTCAAATGCGTTCGTTGCCTTATTGTATCAAATTTACTATATCTTTTTTAGACAAGGCGTGGCTTAATGGTCATACAGCCAGACATAGATAATGACGGTACATAAAGCGACTTATAAAATGATGGCATGCTGCATAAAGTAGTCTGTATATCAAGACAGGGAATGGCTTAGAATGATGACATCATACTGAAATTGTCATGGCATGGAAGACACTCATGATTGAACAAAAATCATGAGTGGTCCATTTTGAACGCTGATATAGACCATTAGTGCTAGGCCTGTATCAGAGAGAGACTAAATAAAGCTGGTTAGTAATTAAGTATGTTAGAGAAAAGCACCAACCTTGTCCTCTGTGTCTGAGTTGCGTGCAGAGTCTTCATGCACCACCTGGTGGGCACTGTGTTTATCAGAGAGGATGGGGTGGCTTGGCAGACTCATGGGGTCAATGAGTACATCATAGGGAACCATGGGATGCTGAAACGTTGACGAGTTATACACGTCCCACGGATCAGACTGTCCAAATGTTCCAACATATTCGCCATCCATAGTCCACAGTCGGACTGTGCAGTCTAGTGATGACGTCTGTAACATTTTGTGTTCCTCTACGATGACAATCCCTGTCACACTCTCCACATGGCCGCGCCATACACGCAGCACTGAAAATCAACACAATAACAATCATTGCTACTCACACATGATCAATTAGTCTATAAACAGTGCTCATAGAAATGAAGTTATCTATGGATGCAGGCCCAATGAATGGTGTTGTATTCAATCATACATAATGATGTGTAACCAATGGACAATGAATAATCTGATAAAATAAATAGACAATGAATACTACATCTGATAGAACAAATAATCAATGAACAAATAATCTGACAGAATAGTTAACCAAGGAATACAAGATATATGCAAGTACAAATTATTATGATATTGTCCCACTGCTATATAACTTAATGGAGACATTATCTCATGAAATAACCTTCCCTTCCCATTTACTGCAGCTGTGAATCCCACTGCCTGTCCCTCTGGGACCAGAACTGTCCTTAAAGCATTACTCGGGACAGCAGGAGAATCTGGCACAGTGAACCTGAGCTATGTGAGAGCTGTAGACTGGGTTCTGGCAACATTTATTCCTCATTTTATCACCTATTTTATCACCAGTCACAGGCTTATGGTGGTTCTTATCAGACATTCACCCTATGAAGGTCTACAATATATACTCTGCAGTAACAAGCAATTCCATCAAAGCTTTAATGGGGGACATAACTGATGCACCTCAAAATCACACAAGATCAAAGTTACCCATATTCAATGTAATGGGTATGGATATATTGATTGCAATAAAAAAATCTCTGATTAGATATATTACTTTATAGAGTACATGAAGTTTTTTTCCTCTCTTTGAATTTAACATTTGTCCAACAAACTGGCCTAAATCTCAAGCGATATCGAAGAGATTTTCATGAATTTAATCTTTTTTACGATGGAATATTGTTAAAGTTCTAATCTTTTCAGCAGTATCAGAGAAGTTGCTGTGTATCTGAGATGTTTATGAGGCAATGTGGCAGCTTACGTTCGGGGCTTTCTGTCTCGGCATGCTGGTAGCAGTAGCCGTTTATGTTCCACATGTAGATGAAGCCATTACTGTCAGCGCTCACCAGAATGCTGTTGTCCTTATTCGTCTCTATCATGCTCACTGTGGTACCAATCTGCCGTGACTATCAACAGAAGCAGAAGATATTTCACGATTTTACATGGGTGAAATATTTTGGGACAAAATGATAAAGGGAATATCAAGTGGTGGATTACAGTGAACTGTGTATATGTCCCCTTCTCCTGTATATTTATGTAAGACATACCCAAGAAAAAATAACAACTTGGCACAAAATATCTAGCTGTAAAACAATATAAATAAAAGATACCATGTAAAACAATAAATATAATTGGTTCTTTAAAGAAGTTCTTTCAGGTGTCAAGGTCTCACAGTGTTCCAAACCAATTTGACCTTGACCTTATTTGCAAGGTCAATAAGGTTACTAAAATGTCAGCTTTGACATATCAATGTGGAGAATATTCAAATCGATTTGAAAGGTCAACAAGGTTATGGAAAGGTCAGTTGAAATTGTCAAAAATTTTGAAGAGGAGAATGTCCTTGTCAAGTTGGAAAGCAATCTGTGAACAATTAGTAACTTCAAGGTTTTACTGAGCTAACATACCGATGCACAGAGGGATGGACAGATAGGACCATATTTAAAATCCCCGTCCTACTCTTTGGGCAGGGGGGGCAACAAGTCAGGCTGGCTTGCTGTATTGAGAAGCACTCACCCCAGGAAACTGAGCGAGGAGACTTCCTCCCTGGAAGACATTCCAGAAGTGTATGTGTCCCCGTGGCCCGCTGGTGACAAGGGAGGCAGCATCCTTCTTGTTAGCCCGCGTCTTGAGGAACACCAGCTTGTTAATACTCAAGTCTCCATCCACTGTCAAGATTAAATTATAAATTACATCAGTTTCTAAAATAACTCAGGCACCTAAATTAACTAGTGGACATAATAACAGCAATGTTCCATACTACTCTAAACACTATGTTGCAATTGATATATTTATTGGTTGGTATGTGACCTAATGACACACTTTCTGTCCTGTATACATTTGAGGCTATTTGAAGCCCCCATGTTTCAAAAGTAGGTCAATAGGTTAACTGCTACATGGCAGGTTCCAAAATACTGGCAGGGAGCCAAATAACCTGCAGCTGATCACAACACATGTAATCACCATCTACCACCTCAATATAGCAACAACTGATATGAAGTATCTGAAGCCAAAATGAAATATCAAGGAGTGACATCTGGTGACAGACTGAACTAGGCCAAAGCTTTAGGTCTGTATTAAAGGTCATGTACATGAGATACATTGCTTTGTGCATTGCAATGTACTTCACTCTGCCAACATGTACATAGATGTTGTTATCGATATTGCAATTTACTACACTTTACAAACAGGCATTATGTTAACCAACAAGATAAATAAATGCACATGCAAAATATTGTGATACAATTGTCCCATAGCAATGGGTATTGCAATATATTACACTGTATAAACATGTATATGGATAAATAGCTATGGGTATTGCAATATTGCATTTATGCTTAGAGTTGAGTAAGACGGATATATTACGGGCTTGGTCCTGGTATCCCTCCGGGGCTGGGGCATGGAGATGGCAGAAGATATGCCCGGACACCATGTTCCACACGATCACCTCGCCGTCATAGCTGGAGGTGGCTAGCAGGTTCGGAGGGCACTGTGCCAGCGACAAAATGTCCTCCTTATGACCACGGATCTGTTCAAAAACAACATGGTCAAATATCATACAAATGGTCAAATACCATATCATAAAACTCGCTTCTACCTCACAATGTCATAATTTACTCCATCTTCTTTATGCTTAAATCCATAGATTATGTTATAATGTAAACTACTTTAGGGACATAATTTGCACCCAGTGACCTCTCCCAGATCACAATCTGCACATAAATAGATAATCATGGCACTGCTCTGTTCCGGATGATGCCAATCCATGCCATCCCCCACTCCCATCCCATGCCACCTCCCCTCCCCATCCCATGCCACCTCTCCCTCCCCATCCCATGCCACCTCCCACTCCCCATCCCATGCCACCTCTCCCTCCCCCCTTGACACCTTCCCCTCCCCATCCCATGCCACCTCTCCCTCCCCCCATGCCACCTTCCCCTCCCCATCCCATGCCATCTCCCCTCCCCATCCCGTGCCACCTCCCCTCCCCATCCCGTGCCACCTCTCCCTCCCCCCATGCCACCTTCCCCTCCCCATCCCATGCCACCTTCCCCTCCCCATCCCATGCCACCTCTTGCTCCCCATCCCCATCCCATGCCACCTACTCCCCCCTCCCCATCCCATACCACCTCCTGCTCCCCATCTCATGCCACCTTCCTGCTCCCCCATCCCATGTCACCTCCTGCTCCCCATCCCATGCCACCTCCCCATCCCATGCACCTCCTGCTCCCCATCCCATGTCACCTCCTGCTCCCCATCCCATGCCACCTCCTGCTCCCCATCCCATGTCACCTCCCCATCCCATGCCACCTCCTGCTCCCCATCCCATGTCACCTCCCCATCCCATGCCACCTCCCCATCCCATGCCACCTCCGCATCCCATGCACCTCCTGCTCCCCATCCCATGTCACCTCCTGCTCCCCATCCCATGCCACCTCCTGCTCCCCATCCCATGTCACCTCCCCATCCCATGCCACCTCCTGCTCCCCATCCCATGTCACCTCCCCATCCCATGCCACCTCCCCATCCCATGCCACCTCTCCATCCCATGCACCTCCTGCTCCCCATCCCATGTCACCTCCTGCTCCCAATCCCATGCACCTCCTGCTCCCCATCCCATGTCACCTCCTGCTCCCCATCCCATGCACCTCCTGCTCCCCATCCCATGTCACCTCCCCATCCCATGCCACCTCCTGCTCCCCATCCCATGCCACCTCCCCATCCCATGCACCTCCTGCTCCCCATACCATGTCACCTCCTGCTCCCCATCCCATGCCACCTCCTGCTCCCCATCCCATGCCACCTCCTGCTCCCCCATCCCATGCCACCTCCCCATCCCATGCCACCTCCTGCTCCCCATCCCATGCCACCTCCTGCTCCCCATCCCATGCCACCTCCCCATCCCATGCCACCTCCTGCTCCCCCATCCCATGCACCTCCTGCTCCCCATCCCATGCCACCTCCCCATCCCATGCCACCTTCCTGCTCCCCCATCCCATGTCACCTCCTGCTCCCCATCCCATCCCCAGCAGCAGTCTATTCCTACCTATTCCCCTGGGATCGGTGCCAGTCTTTGTACATCTGCCTCCCATTCCAGCCTATCTGTGCACGAAATTAGTCATAAGAGCACATGTGTTATCTTAATACATCTGCCAACTGCATTGAAACCTCTCAAAGCGCCACACCCTTGGCTTATCCCAGAACTAGAGGGTTTACAGTCAGTGGGTCCAAGTCTTGGATAATATACTGAGTGCTTAAATGATGATAGTGATAATAGTGAGTAACCCAATTTTAAGTGAAAATTTATTATTAAACTCCTGAAAGATTTTAAAATACTGGTTCATGACCACAGACCCTTCAGCTAATTGCAATAGTAGAAAAGTAGAAATTTAGGGCTGTTATACAGTATATTAAAGTCATATTCAATTGTTTTCTTGGAGACTGGGTCAAATGACCTCAAAATATAGGAGTCAATTTCATTTCTCTTCTCCAATCCAATCAATATGATTTTCATTTTTACTTTTGCCAAAATTCAAAATGACCTTTAAGTTTAAGTTTGGACATGTTATTTCTTTTTATTGGAAAGCCACCACATTCTCAAGACATTGGGTAACATGGCCTCAAAATATAGGTTAGGGTCACAAATAAGTGTGCAATTTTCCCAATTTATATGATGCATCCATGGTTAATGTTTGGTAATACTATCTTTGTTTGTTGCAATCTAACTGTTTTCATAAGATTTTCAGAGATTGGGTTACATGACCTTGAAATGTAGCAAGTTAACTGATGAGACTGCACCTGTCCAAATCTTACCAACTGGGCATCTTGGGGCAACCTCATAAGAGAGTTCACACCTGTCCCAATCTTAGAAATTGAGCACTCAATCTTACAGACAGAGCACACTTAATCTCAGTCACTGTCACCTATCATTACCTCATCATCAGGCCATTTAGGAAGAGGATGCTGAACATGATGGATGTTCTCATCCGGGGAGTCGGAGTAAATGTTGATTCTCTTGTCCCAACCAACTGCTATTACATATCTACAACAAACCAGCACTTAACATGTTAAACTACAATAACTTATCTACAACAAACCAGCACTTAAAATGTTAAACTACAATAACTTATCTACAACAAACCAGCACTTAACATGTTAAAGTACTATAACTTTTCTACAACAAACCAGCACTTAACATGTTAAAGTACAATAACTTATCTCCAACAAACCAGCACTTAACATGTTAAAGTACTATAACTTCCTGAGAAATAATTTTTTTTTTCAATCAAGGTCATTGCAGCAAGGTCAATTGAAAATGACATTGCATACTTTTCAAATAATGACCGACCCCCTCCCCCACTTTTGCCCTATTATCAAGAAACCCTGTCTAAAAAAACCTTTTTTCTCTAATATGTTTACCACAGATATGCCAGAAACATTTTTTACTAGAACATATCAGAATCTGCCAGTGTGAAGACATTCATTTTATATTAATCACTCCGCTATTTTGTAACGACATTCATACATAATATAAATACCATCATTGGCTGCCTCGCTCTCATATACTTAAACATGATATGAATTTACCCTTGTTGAAATACTTAAATCCATGAGGTGCTGCATCCGAGTGGCAATAACAGACTGGAGAAACACATATAAATCTAACGTTGTGATATCACATGTTTTGTGATAATATATCATTAAGTAGTTCCATTTGGCCATAAATTGCTGTTGCACAACTGCTTTTGTGCCTGTAGAACAAATTTGTTAATGTCAATTTGCCAGCTATGAGTATACACCATGCCTATATAGAATAAAGTGGGTGAATTATACTGAAAAAATGTGCTGTCTTGGTCCAGTTTAAATGGACTTCCTATTGCCAGGTGGTTTCTAGTTTGCCTGAGCATTCATCAGGGAAATATCCAGAATTTAGAGCAATTTTGTATTTTGAACAGTTAAAACTAGAGATAACTCATGAGATACCAATCTGTTGCAGTAAAAAAACTCTACAAAGTGGATGGAAAGATGGTGGATTCCTCCATTAATTGTGATATGCTGCCCAGCTAATGGCATCATTATACTTCTCAGTAGATGGAGGGAGGAGTGACAGGAAAAAAATCATCATTCAAATTTTCCACATCATTAAGTATGTTGTACATTAATGATTTAAATGTTATTTGTATGAATGTGGTAATATGTATGTAAGGTGATACATATTGTCTTGATAAATGGTGTACAAACCAAATACGATGTACATGTGCCTTATAACAACATAAAATTGTGTATCTATACAAATTTATGGCAATGGACTCATACAATATCCCTTATCCAAATATAAATAACATGATGTATATCAGGGTGTAGAATATATGAATATTGAAAATTCAATAATAATAATAATAATAATGATAATAGTCGTATTTCCTACCTGTTTTTGTTCATTTCTATATACTGTAAGTCACATATTTCTTCATTATCTTTCTCTGCAATGAAACAGGAATGAAAAACATTGAAACAATAAATCTTATGTATAAATAAATGGCAATTTTTGGTACCTCACCGAGGTCATATCAAAACATTTGTATTCTGTGGGTGAGGCATAATTCTTATTATATCTTATAAATAGTTGCTGTGACTTGGATGAGACTATTTTCTTGCCAAGGTCATTTTGGTGAGACACCAAGGTCATTGTGGTGAGATGTCAAGGTCATTGTGGTGAGATGCCAAGGTCAATCTGGTGAGCTTACCTTTCATCATTGTCTTGAGACAGTGTCCGTTATTGAAGTTCCATATTCTGGCACACCCGTCTCTACCTGCTGTGATCAACCTACAAGTGCACAACACAGGGCATATCATATACTGCAGTAGAGCATCTTATACCTCAAGCAATCCCACATTTATATCACAAACTTACATTTATTTATTCTCTGAACTCCATTTTTCTCTTTAGTGATGGACAACGGATTTATATTTTTGTATTTCTGTTGTTATAACAGATAATTTTTTTCAACTTGAGGTTGCTTTAAAGCAGAAAATGTTAAATAAACTAAAGTAAAATAAAAAACTGGCCCGTGTGAATTTGGATTTTTAAAAATTACCATAAAATCACATTTAACCTATCAATTTCTCTGTGGTACATGCACATGTGACCTAATAACCATGCGTTTATAAAAAAACTTTAAGAAATATATTTTTACTCTTAACACAAAATAATGGACAGATAGAAAGCAAGCATATTGAGTCATATGTTGTCCCTTTGAGACCTGTTTGGTGGAGTATAATAACTGTTAAATTGTCTTTATTGTCTGACCTTCTTCCTGTGTTGTCAAATGTCATGCATGTTATAGCAGATTCTCCATGTGCCTCCCCAAACTCAAATATAGCATTCCCAGTCTCAAAGTCCCACAGCTTCACCACCTGCAACAACAACCATATATCAACTCAAACATTTATCATCCATTTGCATTATTCAGCAATATATTTATTTGTTTATAATCTACGTTTAAACCACAGAGTTGGGTCTCACCACTTGCCTTTTTGCTGACTCCCTTATTCAACAGAATATTAAAAAAATTCTGAGAAGGGCAAATGAGGCTTTGAGATCTTGGATTAATGAAGAGATGATTTTCTATTGAAGATACTTTTCTGTACTTGTATTCAGTAGTGAAAGAAATGTGAGCATGTGACCCTGGACAAGGGTCCATGATTGATATACACTTTACAATCAAAGTCTTTTTTTTAATGAAGTAAGAATTACATTACTGTTATCATTTTAACTCATCAACACTATAAACCCTGTGGCAACAGTGTTTGTTAACTACTTGTGTTAGCAACAAGAATAGTAGACATATTAACAGCCAAAAATGGTAGACATAAATACAGCCAGTTTCATATGCTGACCTTCTGACTATAAATACCCTGGTAACATGAGCTTTGTTAACCTGGTGCTGCCACCTGTTTCATGGTAACATGAGCTTTGTTAATCTGGTGCTGCCACCTGTTTCATGGTTAGCAGAGGAATGACATGTTTTCTGAGACCAAATTTGGTATATAATAACCACATTAAACAGCAACATCTAGTGATCATGGTGAGAGTCAATCACAGGCTATTTTAGTATTAATGATTAAAAAAAGTAGGTGAGTGGGTCAGTCCGAAAAGCTATCAAATAGACACCAGCAACTGATAAAGTTTTTGAAATTTCCCTCATTCATATCTAGGTCAGTAGGTCAGTCAGCTGCTGCACAACAGCTTCAACTTCCACAAGCAGGAGCTGTTATCTATTAGAAATTTTTTTTTTTTCATCATCAAATATTAATATATAGAAATTCACAGGGACAATCTCAGCTCATACTTTGTAAATGACCCAAACTGAGGTTTCACTGGGATCATGCAAATATACTCCCAAAATAATCTTTGTTTCATTCCTTTCTCTTTTAGGGAAATTCCTGAAATATCTGTGATGCACAGCATGCTGTCATAGATAATGTTTCCTTGGTAATAAGTGAATATTTACCGAATTATCAGCACATGTGATAACTTGTTTAAAGCTTGGGTTGTATATACAGGCATGGATCGGTTCCTTGTGGGTCAAAACAATGTCAGTCTGCAGGCCAGGTCTGAAAATAGGCAAACAGATTGAGATAATTGTTTACCTCTTCAATATACATCTTTATTCACAGAAATATTTGGTGAATTAAATAACAAATTCAAAATGTCAGCTCAAAACTCATTTTAAGCATATGATCAGTGTAATTCAACATCAACAATGTTAATTAAACAGGAATCAGAGACTGCAGGATGTCCCACCTTGTGTAGAACTCGATATATTCGCATTGAGACATTATGGACCACATCGGACTGATTGTTTACATATTGCGAGCAGAATTCGAGGGTAAATACCATAACACTGATCTAATCCCGATCCAGCAACTCAAAAGACTTCTAGCAATTTGTATTTTTGAAATATTCTCCCATGTGTCTATAAACAATGCTGATAAAGCGAACACTACCCTTATTATGGAATCCTGCGAAGTTATGCAAATCAAAAGTAGGGGGAAATGCCCAGAATTTTGAAATGGGCGGAATATCTTCATTATTTAATTATTTGCATTATCGAAAGTAATACTAAAAAAATCTATGGGCTGCATATCATACATGGAAGTTCTGAATAATGCATAATTTTGTTTGAACAAATGCAATATGCTGAAAACAATATATGAGTGAAAATGCTAACGTAGTTGCAAATAAGAAGTTGCGCTTGATGCCGATTGTGGGTAAGTAGAAAATAACAAGTCCAACCTTCCGGTGGGACATAATCAAATACCACAGAACAACAGAAATACTTTCCTAACATTCATATCTACTTACAGTCTGACACGTCTTGTTCTTCTGTAATCATTCATAAATAGAAATCTTTGGTAAGTATCTTTATATGATAATATAAAATACCAAGAGAGGTGCATTCCTTTCTTATAGTTATTATCATGCACAGAGAACACACAACAGATCACATCCCTGTACATCTGCCCCTTATGGTTCTCACGGATACCAAAATATGAAGTAATCCAGACAAACAGCTGTGATGCAGTGATAATGTGTACAGCCAGGCATATTTATGTAAAGTGTCATTTGTGTGGTCTCCATTTTGTGTGGTTTTCATTTTGTGTGGTTTCCATCTTGTGTGGTTTCCATTTTGTGCAGTTTGTGACCTGCCATCTTTTGAATAAACAACTCAAATAACCCCAAAGGAAACAAATGATTTTGAGTGATTTAATCAGGTCCTTTTTCCCCTTCATACAAAGTCTTCTCATATCAAAGTATACAAAACACAATTGTAAATCAATGACAATATAATTCTCATTTTGCCACCAGATGGCAGTCATTATCTCAGTAAGTTTCATGCAGACCACAACACATGCTGAATAAATGCTGTCCATACCTTTCCCTTTTTCTTCAAATGAAATGACAATTGAATTATATTTATATTTATCTTGAAAGTAAAATAAATGTAATTGAAACAGATATGGAACATTTGTAACAAATCTATTTAATTTTTTTTATTGAATTATATAGCAGAAAATAAGGTGACATAAATATAGTCATTAATAAAAAGATGCCGGGTTCTGGCCAGAGAAAATGGTCTGAAGACTTGAAAAGTTAAGAGAAATATTTCAGAACCTCACTATAACAACAATCATCGACACAAAAGGCGAATGATTGTCATTTAATTTGATTATACATTTAAATAGTGACCAAAGGTCAAATCTAGAAAAATGCACGATATTGCATAACCAATTTCTGGACATAAAACCTTTGTTGATATTCAACAAAGTCTTAATGTTATGAGATCAAAAGCAGATCTGAAGATTACTGTAGCCTTATATTGACTTTTAGAATCAATGTAATGTAACTGTAGGTCATGAAAATATGACATTTTAGACCTAGAATCGTGTCATATGGACCAGTTCTGCAAAAATGTAAAATGATAAACATGTTTTTTTAAACTCAAGATCACTGAACATTGTGGTACATTCATGTTAATTGCCTGACCATGACGTCATTCTGATGGCAACAGATGGTCTGATCTAAGGGGGATTGCAAGTTCTTAGCATTTCCACGATTTATCAAATAGAATGACTTACTTGAGTTTGAGTTGGAGACCATTCATCTGGTCTGTGGCGATGGCGAGGGCTTTGCTTACATTGGAGTAGTGACACGCCTGCAGGTCACCACGAATTTTGTGTCCTTTAGGTCGAATTGTCAATAAACAGTTCTGATCGTGAATATCCCATACCTACATTGGAAAAGAACATTTCAGACCATAATGCACCACATTATGAGGTAAGCTATTTGAGGGAATGGATTACATACACCTGTGACAACGTTCAACATGGCCACCAATTGTGGAATGTATCGAACAAAATAGAAAATTGCAAATTTCAAATCTACTGTCCAATGACTTTAAAATGAGATATATCATGAGTTCTTGCCATATCTTAAAATGGCAATATCAATTAAGAATTATCTGTACAAAAATCAACATCAAATTATCAAATTTCAATTTCCCTATTGGATGAGGTAAGAAAAGACTTTTCACTAGAATTAAAGATGGACCCAAATTTATATTGAAAGTTTGGTTTATATTGGGGTCGAGGTTGTAAGACAAGAAAAATGTTATGCAGAAAGGTACTATGAAATAGGTTTTCATAATCCTTCTTTTACATCGATGAAATGATATTTTAAATGACATGAAATGATGCCTCAATTTGTTTACCTTGATACATTTATCTGTGGAGATGCTGAATACACGACCTTCTTCCTCCGCGATGAAAAGGTAGAATATTGGAGAGTTGTGTCCTCGTAGCATTCCGGTAGGCTTGCCGGAGACATACGGATTCCACATCCGGATTATCCGGTCCATTCCTGACATCAAGTAGTAATAATAATAATTATTTTTATTCATATTATTACCAAAAACAAATTATTGCTTAAAACAAATTATTGCATAAAACCGTTTATTGCATACAACAAATTATTGCATAAAACAAATTGTGTAAATTTGATATATTTTTTCTTCTTTGTTCAAAAAACCCAAAACTTTTATCCTTTGAGAATTTAGATATATCTAAAGAAAATACTTCAAGAGTCCAAAAGTAGGACAGTTTTCCAGGCCATATTTGGTATTATTTTAGTCAGATCTACAAGCCATGCTATATAATTACAAGTCTTAGATGAAGACAAACAACTGAACAAGACAAACCTCCTGTGACAATGATGTTTTTTGCCTTGGCAAAGTCAAAACATTTGACCCCCTTGTAGACCTTGAAGACAGACTGGTCTGCCTCGAGGCGGGGTCTGGACTGGTTCCAGCCCTGCGTGAGCTTCTTTGCTTTATCAGCGCCACCTGGTACCTCTTTGATCTCCTTTAACTGCTGCCCCACGTCAGTGCTGCCCAGCGTGCACCCTACGCATTCACCAACATATTTCTCTCAGCAATTACACACAAAGCTTTAGGCGTGCGGACTCATATTTCCTTTATCTGTTGTTTAATTCTTCACTTGGGGGATGGAGGGGAGGGGATAAATTCTGAGATATTTACCGAAATAATGCCTTAAAGAGTAACCTGGGCCTTCTTGTTTTTGAAAATTCTCACATATTCAGAATTCAAACCTGATTTTTAAACTATATTTTTCATCTTAGCTGATCCATATATCTTTGGTCATTAATAAACATTTACTAATCTTAGAACAATGAGGAATTACTTCATTTCAAGCAGCACAAAAATGGGCATTTACGATTTTAATATTCTTTTAGGTAATATATATCTTCATACCTATGACCAGTGCTGTATTGGAGTGATTGGAACAGGAGATCACTTGACGAATATCATGGTAGTATTTAAGCTGAAAATATTAAAATCATTTCATTATGAACATTTGCTGTTTTAAACAACTAACATTTAGATTTCTTTATGATTCAACAGATCTGTTCTGTAATAATATTCTTGTTTCAAATTCTTGTAAAGAAGGTAGCATTTGTCAGGTTTTGTTATTCTGTTATTAATATGTCATAAAGGAGTTGGTAAAGTCTACTTGTACATGCACTTTCAAGCACATGAACCGTATTTTTCACAGTATGAATTTACCTGTTGCACCCAGTCCCCGTGTACTTTCCACCATATGAACTCACCTGTTGCACTCAGTCCCCATGTACTTCCCACCATATGAACTCACCTGTTGCATCCAGTCTCCATGTACTTTCCACCATATGAACTCACCTGTTGCACCCAGTCCCCGTGTACTTTCCACCATATGAACTCACCTGTTGCACCCAGTCCCCATGTACTTTCCACCATATGAACTCACCTGTTGCACCCAGTCCCCATGTACTTCCCACCATATGAACTCACCTGTTGCACCCAGTCCCCGTGTACTTCCCACCATATGAACTCACCTGTTGCACCCAGTCCCCGTGTACTTCCCACCATATGAACTCACCTGTTGCATCCAGTCTCCATGTACTTTCCACCATATGAACTCACCTGTTGCACCCAGTCCCCGTGTACTTTCCACCATATGAACTCACCTGTTGCACCCAGTCCCCATGTACTTTCCACCATATGAACTCACCTGTTGCACCCAGTCCCCGTGTACTTCCCACCATATGAACTCACCTGTTGCACCCAGTCCCCGTGTACTTCCCACCATATGAACTCACCTGTTGCACCCAGTCCCCGTGTACTTTCCACCATATGAACTCACCTGTTGCACCCAGTCCCCATGTACTTTCCATCGTATAAACCTTGTGTTTGGACTCTGTGCTACTGTATCAATATTTACACTGGCAATACCCTCTGCCTTAGGAGATTTTTTCCACATTCTACAAAATCAAAATTAGTTAAATATTAACAACGTAATTTATAAGCAGTACTGAAATGTTTGAGATATAGGGGTCACTGAATACTATGTGATAATTTTTTTTTATATGGAGAGACAAGATGGTTTAGAAAAAAAATCAGGTAACTCTTATACTGATTCCAGACAATGTCTGCTTATAGCGCTTGACTGGCTGGGATTCGAACTGGGAATCCTTGGGTCTAAAAGCAAGTGTTTTATAAAATGAGCCATTTTGACCAAAAATAAATGACATGAAATTGAATAGTATTTTAACAGTTTACATAACAAGTTTGAAAGGAATCCAAACTGTTTTGGCAAAGTTATCTGCTTTCAGGCATTAGGCCTGGTATTTTCCAACTTGATGTACAAGTCAAGCTTGTCAGGTAAACTAAAAGATAAATCTATGAGAATCAATTCTTGCTATCTGCTCTCTGGGAATAATAGCTAATATCACCATATCAAAGGCAAAACAGAGAAAAACAACAAAAACAATGTAAAGCTGCAAACGATGTAAGGCAGAGGCGACAATGCCCCAAACATGCACAAAGCATTGGATCAAATACGATCATTGTACTGTGAAAATGCAGCGGATATGGAAGGGCAGATAGAGAGAATTGAAAATGTATGCACCAACCTAAGGCATTCTCCAGCAGAGTTGATGACGATGATGTTAACACAGCCGTCACTGTCACCAAACAGGATAAGACATTCATCATGTCCCGTTGAACTGGAAAAGAAAACATTCATTATCCAACAAGATACAATTAATGCATATTTGAGAAACAGTGTTTTTTCCATTGTTATTGTTTGTAATAGAATAAAATCTTTTATAAAATGAAATAATCAAATTATTAATTGAACATTGCAACATTTGAATGATAAGAGAGTAAGGCTTCTGTCTAAACCTTTAAATATTATGTTATATCTTGCATAATATCTGTTGGCAAACAACACTCATCCGCAAGACACATACTCTTATTATAAGTGTTGATTTTAGTAAATTGTCTCCCATACATTTGCATATATAATTTGATAAACTTTAGAACCAGAGATGCATATACAAATGTTGATACTGACCAGTAGTCCAACTTGAGGGGAACAGTTTCCAGACCACTGATTTGGCAGTAAGGCTCGAAGGAAGATAACTCAAAAAACTGGATTTCTCGGTCTCTGCATACAAATAAATGAAACACAACATAGATCTATTATAATAGCACTGCCACCTATTCCAATATAAACAAGACGTAGGATAACGCAGTCAGTCCCTATCCAGCTGAAGGGATCACATAGATTGAAACCATTCGATGGTATTGGCAGGGACTGTGATCGCTGTCCAGTTCACCTTTAAGATCTTAGCCATTATTTCATCTATTATGATATCATTTATACTATTTTTAGCACAAAGTAAGACAAATATGCTGAGAGTATCTGCAATTTACCACAAACCCAGCATGAAGCAATGGGTCAGTTTTCTTGTTTCTCACACATCATATGTTATAGGATTTAATCCAGATCTTTAGTTAGGATTGATTCCAGCATATTTCCAGAGTCACTGGCTGGCCGGAGTATAACCCTGACATATAGCTTTATAAGAGGTCACCAAGACATAAGGCACAATCTCAGACAATACCAAACAATTAAATGGATAAAGTAGCTAGGAAACTCACCCAGTACCAACAATAAATTTATTATACTGAGGCATAAGGCAGAAATCTGTGATCCACTTTGGCTTCTGTCGACAGCTCTGTTCCATCGTCTGAAATTAATTAAGGTATTAATGAGAATATTACCCAAATATTCATGTCTCATCTAGAAAGTCCCATCTATCAAGTTTATTAATAAACAAAGATCTTTATTTAAATCTAAATCATGATCGTTAATAATATGGTCACTTGAGGAGTTAATTCAGTTAAATGATTTTTTTAAAAACTTTTGTATGAAACTTAAACATATTTGCAATGATTTCAAACAATTTAAAGAAAATATAAAATTATAAAACACCAAAAATGTAGGCCATTCATGGCCCTAGAGGCTCCTGCCATTTGCCAAAATAATTTAATTGGTAGAATGTAACAGACGGTGAGATATTGTGAAATTCTCAACATTGTCCACGGATGGACAAAGCCCAGAACAATAGCCACTCTGTAGCAAAGGTGGCAGGAGCTAAAAAACTAATCTGATCTTTATATTTAATCGCCTATATTGCTAAAATAAAAAAAAGATAATATCTAAATTGAAACTATAAACAATTAGAATGAGGATGTCATAGGGGGAATACAAACATTATACCTTCTCTAGAATATTTTTTTTATTAATAATCATACAAAGATATAAATACCAATCTTATCTTTACTGTATGATTGTGAAACAACATTAAGTGAGAGGTTTTGTTGATATAATAATCATCACTATTTCAGTTAGCTCAAGTGTCCATGACTGTTTACCATGTGTTTATGATGTGAAAGCTTTGTTTGAAGTGTATGCTGAACGTGTACATTACCGGTATATGTCCTGATGAAGTGAATCACTGTTTCCTGTCTCACATTACCACATGCAGCTCTTTGCAGTTTAATATGTCATTTGTTTTTATTTATTTATTTATTTTTGAAAGTATGTTGTATAATTTATGTTGTGTAATACAGTCCAACCCTATCAGAGAAGTTCCTGCATAAGAGCTATGAATGTATGTGTTAATGCCCCACTTCCAATCAGAATCAAACCCCGATATGCAGTATCTCCGGCCCCTGCATAAATCATTGAGACTACAACTACAAAGATGGTGTCTTTTTGTTTTGCTTGCATTTATTTTTGCCTTTAGGGCTGGATGTTCATTGAATGAGTTTCAGATCACCTCCTTAATTCAGGACCTCCTGCATTGACCCTAACCAGAGATTGGAAACAAGCTGAAGTTCTGTATTATCGCTCAGGTGAAATGATCTTGTGGCGGCGCCACCGTCGCCACAGTAAATACTACATGTAGACCTATAACACGAACCTGGATCCGGATTCACAGACTTGTATAAATATGTCTTTTTTGCAAGAAGTTTTTTAGAGAACTACTTACTTTTCACATATCTATGTTAATCATACATCAATGACATCAAGAATGGAAGAATATGTGTAATAAATGCGAAACTATTTATCACTGATCCGCAACAGTTGCATGTCTGAGTTGGATGGTGCACCGCACTGACACCTAGTGACAGACCTGCTCTTTCCAGCCTCTGTTTAAATATCTCTGCCCTTACAGCACAAAAAGGTTCATACAGGATGTTAACAGTCACAGTGTTCGAGGTTTCAACTGGTTAGGCTGTAAGTCTATGGAGTATGTATATATATCAGCTATGTTTTCATGTGCCCAGCTTCTTTATAAGATGGCGCTTTTGCAACAGACCTTAAATTAGTGAAGAGTGATGTGTAAGTTTGTGGTAGAGTATGGTATCTTTTAAGTCATGTTTACTTCAAGACTTGGGAGAGAATGGTTTGTTTTTATCCAATAATTAATTTACACACGAGGACTTCCTTGTTTTGCAAGTCTTGTGTGAACTTGTTTTTTTCCTCAAAATCAACACTTGTTTAAGATATGTGAATCTTTGCTTTCACCAGGTGAATAAACACAGGTAATTGCAACATGCAGATTACATCACTATAAATTACCAGAGATATCTTGGGCTAAAAATGCAAATAAATTGGATCCATATTTTAAAACAATCTGGCCAATCACAAAGGTACTAGGATGGTTTTTCAACTTAAAGAAGGAATAGATAGCATTTATTCATGGATGAATCCTTATTCATTCAAGGGGGCATGGAGGAAATTGGTAAAAATGAGTAAACTGGTAAAAATGAGGAAATTGGTAAAAATGGAGAAAATTGGTTAAAAATTTTCATTGAGACACTTTATTGAGAAAAAAGGAACAGGAACATTAAGAAGAAAAAGTAAAAGATGATCTGATTGAAACATCTTTCCCCTTTAAATTGATAGGAACAGAGATTAGGCATCAGGCGGGCAGTTCCCAGGTATACTGTGACACAAATGTACTGAGTTCTGGCTGGGATCCAAAATATATACCATCGCCAGTGACCTTGAACCAATGTGACCTCAAAAATATTTTGACGCAACCTCTTATCACACTAATTAGGACTTCCTAGAGATGTCTGAAGTTGAAACTAGGTTAAGGTCACCATGAGCAAACTCATTTGTCAAAATCTATTTGAGGTCTTCCTGACAAACTCAATTGTGGCAATGTCAAGATGCCTAAAGACATCCATCCATTTATGTGATGTAGAAAAGTTGTTCAAGGTCATCCACAGGCTAATATGTTTGATGTTCCCATTTACCAATCACCAAAATGCCCCAAACCTGATGACAATCAGAGATGGGGATAAAATAGGGGATAAGCATTGCTGGAGGGGCGGATAATAAGATTTGCCTCTCAGACGAAAAAAATATATTTCTTTTTCCTCCACACATCCCTTAAATGGTCCATCCATTACAACTACACCACATTAACATAACATCCATTGCAATAGGATAACAACCAAATATGCATTGTGGAAATCTACACTAATCTTTGGAAATATATCAAAAATATTTTAATTAATCTTGCATTCTGATCATCCTTCCTTCATAGAATTTTACACAAACATTTCTTCATGAGTCAAATATTGAGAAATCTCAGACAGGATTTAAGAAAAGCATAGGATACTAACCACGACACTGCGGGTTCGTTTATGGTCAGTGTTGCCTGACCAGAAAGTGACCATCCCGTCCTGACTGCAAGCAATGAACATTCCGTCCGACGTGTCTACGATCCTCAGCACCGGCTCTCGGTGCGGCATGTTCTCTATCTTGGCAGGTAAGTGAAACGCCACCTACAGGCAGGGAAGAGCAAAACATATCTTATGGTTGATCTGAAAATCTCATAAAAGAATTTACAGAAGATTAAAATACTCATTGCTCTTCATTGCATAAGGCACTTTCATGTATAATCTTATTCTCTCTGTGATCAGAGAGAGGTTTTAAAATAAAAGGCAGAAAACTGTCAAGATAAACATTGCAATAAGCAGCCATGAGCCATCGGGGAGTAAATGTACTGCCGCTGTGTGAGGCATTATTGTAGTTCCTTACATCTTTGGCTCTGAGGTAGGAATCTTCCTTCTCGGCATATTCCAGCTGCATATATGTACAGAATTCGTCCCACGTGATGGCACCTTCCGAGGACCAGTCAATCTTCTGGAACAAGGCATCAATCTGGCCTTCCTGTGAAGTCAAGAGGAAAAAAAATGATAATTGGCTTATTTCACCCTATTGTCTCATATACATGATATATGAATTTCTGGCAATGGTTGTACCTAATTAAATTCTGCAGACATACTCACATCATTGTTAAATATATTGGTAAATGTCTCCATCAGCATGAGTTCACTGTTAGTTAGCTTTCTAAAAGTGTTATAACCAAAACTAGTCATGTATTTTACAAAACATATTGATTGCATTTGTTTACATATGATTAATTAGATTAATTACTAGGCAAAGCTAATCTCCACTGATAAGCAATGTGGAAATATCAGTTATCACAGAATGACACCGGCATGTGTTTGACAACTCTCCAATCCTTCCTAAAGAATTCTTAACTTTTGCATTCTATCAGACTTGCATTATCTTTATTGGTTGATGTCTGGGACTACAAAGTGAATTGAGTGAGATATATATCTTTCTATTTCCATGGTAAGGCACATATTTCTTTGCTACCATGTAAATCTGTAGGTAAGGATCTGTGTACATGATATTGTACCTGACCAACTTATCAAAGACTTGCATACATCTAGCAATAATATATTTTGTTCATCGTATCCATTGCTCAGTCTACATGCAAATACATATAGAAAATGTAATATGGTGTTTTTACAACCCTTCTAACAAAAAAAGCCATATCAGGTTGACTTTTTTATAACTATTTTTCTGGTGTATCTTCATATTAAATTGATGAAATCTGTAACCATGGTTATTCAACATGCTCAACAAAGTTCTTGGGTCAAAGGTTCATGATCCAAACTGTCTTACGCTATTTTCATGATTACATTGTAACCAGCTGCAGAATGTTACAAAATGACGTCACTAAGCCAGAACAATGGGGATGCAAAAGTTCTTCCGGTCCATTGCCAGTGGTGGACATTCGCAATTTTCTTGTCTGTTCAGGGTTAAGTTATATCCTGGTCCACTTTTTTGAGTGCTGGCTTTACATGATCCCGAGGATCAAGAATATTTCAGGGGACAATCATAGGTACCGATGTCTATTGGGTGTTTAGATTGTACATTTTCTTGTGGGGGAGGGGGCTTGAGAGAGAGGGGGAGTTTGCCCAAATAACAATTGATATCATTCCTTTTCCTCAACCTATTGAGCTTGCTGGGTTAAAAGAAGTAACGTGAATGTGGAACAGCAGTGTTCATTGAGGAGCATTGCATAATAAGACTGCCGATTCCCGCAAAGATACAGACGAAGCTCATACGATACGTCTCACATTCACTGATGTGGTCGGTACTATGTCAGCTCTGACAGATTTTCCCTTACCTTGCTTCCTGACAGATTGAGTTGGTTTTTGAGGAGCATTTTGAACTCGTCCAGTTCGAGTTTACCCGTACCATCCACATCAGCATTCTGGAAAGCTTGCTTCAAGTCCTCTAATGTGTCAATACTGATCTTCTCTTCAATCTGAAAAAAGAAGAAAATATTCCCATCAATATAAGGCATTACTATATATACTCTCATCCTCATTATGCCCAAACAAAGCAGCTCCACCTTTTGACTAATTTTGGAATCGGAAATACTCCACATAATGGCGATTGAAAAAAAAGTTTATTTGGAGGCTGTGAGTTGAGAAACTATATCTTGTCAGTCAAATTAAAAGATACAGTTTAGAGCATGAAATACTCTCAGCCACACACCATATTACCTGCTCAGGCACAGCCACACACCATATTACCTGCTCAGGCACAGTCACATACCATATTACCTGCTCAGGCACAGCCACACACCATATTACCTGCTCAGGCACAGTCACACACCATATTACCTGCTCAGATACAGTCACACACCATATTACCTGCTCAGGCACAGTCACACACCATATTACCTGCTCAGATACAGTCACACACCATATTACCTGCTCAGGCACAGCCACACACCATATTGCCTGCTCAGATACAGTCACACACCATATTACCTGCTCAGGCACAGCCACACACCATATTGCCTGCTCAGACACAGTCACACACCATATTACCTGCTCAGGCACAGCCACACACCATATTGCCTGCTCAGGCACAGTCACATACCATATTACCTGCTCAGGCACAGCCACACACCATATTACCTGCTCAGGCACAGTCACACACCATATTACCTGCTCAGATACAGTCACACACCATATTACCTGCTCAGGCACAGCCACACACCATATTACCTGCTCAGATACAGTCACACACCATATTACCTGCTCAGGCACAGCCACACACCATATTGCCTGCTCAGACACAGTCACACACCATATTACCTGCTCAGGCACAGCCACACACCATATTACCTGCTCAGGCACAGTCACATACCATATTATCTGCTCAGACACAGTCACACACCATATTACCTGCTCAGGCACAGCCACACACCATATTACCTGCTCAGACACAGTCACACACCATATTATCTGCTCAGGCATAGTCACACACCATATTACCTGCTCAGGCATAGTCACACACCATATTACCTGCTCAGGCACAGCCACACACCATATTACCTGCTCAGGCACAGTCACACACCATATTACCTGCTCAGATACAGTCACACACCATATTACCTGCTCAGGCACAGCCACACACCATATTACCTGCTCAGGCACAGTCACACACCATATTACCTGCTCAGGCACAGTCAAACACCATATTACCTGCTCAGATACAGTCACACACCATATTACCTGCTCAGGCACAGCCACACACCATATTACCTGCTCAGGCACAGTCACACACCATATTACCTGCTCAGGCACAGTCACACACCATATTACCTGCTCAGGCACAGTCACACACCATATTACCTGCTCAGATACAGCCACACACCATATTACCTGCTCAGGCACAGCCACACACCATATTACCTGCTCAGGCACAGCCACACACCATATTACCTGCTCAGGCACAGTCACACACCATATTACCTGCTCAGATACAGTCACACACCATATTACCTGCTCAGGCACAGCCACACACCATATTACCTGCTTAGGCACAGTCACACACCATATTACCTGCTCAGGCACAGTCACACACCATATTACCTGCTCAGATACAGTCACACACCATATTACCTGCTCAGGCACAGCCACACACCATATTGCCTGCTCAGACACAGTCACACACCATATTACCTGCTCAGGCACAGCCACACACCATATTACCTGCTCAGGCACAGTCACATACCATATTATCTGCTCAGACACAGTCACACACCATATTACCTGCTCAGGCACAGCCACACACCATATTACCTGCTCAGACACAGTCACACACCATATTATCTGCTCAGGCATAGTCACACACCATATTACCTGCTCAGGCATAGTCACACACCATATTACCTGCTCAGGCACAGTCACACACCATATTACCTGCTCAGATACAGTCACACACCATATTACCTGCTCAGGCACAGCCACACACCATATTACCTGCTCAGGCACAGTCACACACCATATTACCTGCTCAGGCACAGTCACACACCATATTACCTGCTCAGATACAGTCACACACCATATTACCTGCTCAGGCACAGCCACACACCATATTACCTGCTCAGGCACAGTCACACACCATATTACCTGCTCAGGCACAGTCACACACCATATTACCTGCTCAGGCACAGTCACACACCATATTACCTGCTCAGATACAGCCACACACCATATTACCTGCTCAGGCACAGCCACACACCATATTACCTGCTCAGGCACAGCCACACACCATATTACCTGCTCAGGCACAGTCACACACCATATTACCTGCTCAGATACAGTCACACACCATATTACCTGCTCAGGCACAGCCACACACCATATTACCTGCTTAGGCACAGTCACACACCATATTACCTGCTCAGGCACAGTCACACACCATATTACCTGCTCAGATACAGTCACACACCATATTACCTGCTCAGGCACAGCCACACACCATATTGCCTGCTCAGACACAGTCACACACCATATTACCTGCTCAGGCACAGCCACACACCATATTACCTGCTCAGGCACAGTCACATACCATATTATCTGCTCAGACACAGTCACACACCATATTACCTGCTCAGGCACAGCCACACACCATATTACCTGCTCAGACACAGTCACACACCATATTATCTGCTCAGGCATAGTCACACACCATATTACCTGCTCAGGCATAGTCATACACCATATTACCTGCTCAGGCACAGCCACACACCATATTACCTGCTCAGGCACAGCCACACACCATATTACCTGCTCAGGCACAGTCACACACCATATTACCTGCTCAGACACAGTCACACACCATATTACCTGCTCAGACACAGTCACACACCATATTACCTGCTCAGGCATAGTCACACACCATATAACCTGCTCAGGCACAGTCATACCATATTACCTGCTCAGGCACAGCCACACACCATATTACCTGCTCAGGCACAGCCACACACCATATTACCTGCTCAGGCATAGTCACACACCATATTACCTGCTCAGGCACAGCCACACACCATATTACCTGCTCTGGCATAATCACAACTGCTCAGGTTCAACATGTTTTTGGCCTGCTATTTACAAAGTAGCAATGCAGTTTATTCAGATTCTACCTGTTCTGAGTCGGTGACTGAGACTATATCAAGGAGATGCACCCAATGCTGAGGGATGAGTTTAAAGACGAGGGAGAATCGGGTGCTTTCCTTGTGCCTGGCCCTGTCCTCCCGTATCAGACGGTGGTATACTTCTACTCGCTTTCCCCATTCCATTTCAACAACTCTTCCCACTTCATGTCACCAACCTGGCTTCCTCTGGCTATGCATCAACTGATCTTTTCCTAATTTTTCAGTACTCCAATATTGTACTTTATTTGTAGCTTATTCATTTCATACAATATCATTGAATTCAATTATTCCATATCAACAACTTTTCCCATTTCATTTCATCAACGTGGCTTTCTCTGCCTTTGAATAAACTGTTTTTTTCTCCTAATTTTATAATATTCCAATATTGCACTTCATACGACCTGTCCCTTATTTACCTTGTCCAATATTATTGAATTCAATTATTAAAAGAGAATGACATCAAGAAATAATTGTTTGTGCACTAATCCACATTCAGTATATCCATTTTGTACATAGCATTCTCTCCCTTAATAAAACTTTATCCAGTTTATTTCATTTTTGGAATGTAACCCACAAGAAACCTGATCCCATCTTTGCCAAACATAAAGTGAAATAACAGGTGTCATGATCACAGGAAGCAACACAGTGAGTGGTAGCCACACCTGTCACTCATAATCCAATCACATGACTGTTTCCACGGTTACCTATCTGAGATTATGTCTCAGAAGAGTTGTACTTTGTTTTCTCAAAGCTTATGTCTATTGACATTGGCTCACTAACAATTTATCTATTTTAAATTCCTATTGTAAATCAATTGAACAAATACATTTATGTCCACAAAAAATCTGGTAGAGTTGTGATATTTGATATGTATGTGTGTTGTATAGTACTCTGGGAAGCAAGCTTGTTAACAACCATGACTCAGTCGTAAGCTATTGTATGACACCTTTCTTCAAACCAACAACAAAATATTTCTTGAACTGTTGGAACCTGTCCTGATGATTTCTATCTGTAGTCTGACGTATCATTCTGTTTGAGAGACAAAATGTTGAAAATATTTTCGTATAATATGAGTGAAACGTTAATGATATCTTTCAAACTTTGTCCTGTGATAAATGTTCTCATGACTATGAAAGTAGAATATTTCAAATTGTTTGCAGTCAAAATAATCCTATGCCTGAAGCAAATGGAACAACATTTGTAGTAAATGTGTGAGAGAAATTTGTTAAATTTGTAAATCTGTGATAGAAATTTGATCACTCCTGAACATGCTTAATGGAACCATATCATCTATCTAATTTGTTATGGTGTGTTTTATAAGGAGTGCTTGACCAAGTAGTGTCAAGTACCAAATATAAGATATCTGAGCTATGAATAAATATATGGTACCAAATGTATGACAACAAATGCAAGGTATTTTATGTTGTGGCCACAAATAAGGTACCAATGTTGTGGTAACAAATATAAGTTGTCTGTGTTGCGGTAACAAATATAAGTTGTCTGTATTGTGGCAACAAATATAAGGTATCAATGTTGTGGCAACATATATAAGGTATTGATGTTGCAGCAACAAATATAAGGTATCAATGTTGTGGCAACATATATAAGGTATTGATGTTGCAGCAACAAATATAAGGTATCAATGTTGTGGCAACAAATAAGGTATCTGTGTTGTGGCAACAAATATAAGGTATCTGTGTTGTGGCAACAAATATGTGAGGTATCTGTGTTGTGGCAACAAATGTAACCTACCAAGGTTGTGGAAATAAATGTATGGTATCTTTGTTGTGTCAACAAGTGTAAGGTAGTCAAAGCATCAAATGTAACCTACCAAGGCTGTGGCATCAAATGTAACCTACAAAGGTTGTGGTATCAAATGTAACCTACCAAGGATGTGGCATCAAAGGTAACCTACCAAGGCTGTGGTATCAAATGTAACCTACCAAGGATGTGGCATCAAAGGTAACCCACCAAGGCTGTGGCATCAAATGTAACCTACAAAGGTTGTGGTATCAAATGTAACCTACCAAGGATGTGGCATCAAAGGTAACCTACCAAGGCTGTGGCATCAAATGTAACCTACCAAGGCTGTGGCATCAAATGTAACCTACCAAGGATGTGGCATCAAATGTAACCCACCAAGGCTGTGGCATCAAATGTAACCTACAAAGGTTGTGGTATCAAATGTAACCTACCAAGGATGTGGCATCAAAGGTAACCCACCAAGGCTGTGGCATCAAAGGTAACCTACCAAGGCTGTGGCATCAAAGGTAACCCACCAAGGCTGTGGCATCAAATGTAACCTACCAAGGATGTGGCATCAAATGTAACCCACCAAGGCTGTGGCATCAAAGGTAACCTACCAAGGCTGTGGCATCAAAGGTAACCCACCAAGGCTGTGGCATCAAAGGTAACCCACCAAGGCTGTGGCATCAAATGTAACCTACCAAGGATGTGGCATCAAATGTAACCTACCAAGGCTGTGGCATCAAAGGTAACCTACCAAGCCTTTGGCATCAAAGGTAACCTACCAAGGCTTTGTCATCAAAGGTAACCTACCAAGGCTGTGGCATCAAAGGTAGCCTACCAAGGTTCTGGCTTCAAAGGTAACCTACCAAGGTTCTGGCTTCAAAGGTAATCTACCAAGGTTCTGGCTTCAAAGGTAACCTACCAAGGTTCTGGCTTCAATGGTAACCTACCAAGGTTCTGGCATCAAAGGTAATCTACCAAGGTTCTGGCTTCAAAGGTAACCTACCAATGTTCTGGCTTCAAAGGTAACCTACCAAGGTTCTGGCTTCAAAGGTAACCTACCAAGCCTTTGGCATCAAAGATAATCTACCAAGGTTCTGGCTTCAAAGGTAACCTACCAAGGTTCTGGCTTCAAAGGTAACCTACCAAGGTTCTGGCTTCAAAGGTAACCTACCAAGGTTCTGGCTTCAAAGGTAACCTACCAAGGTTCTGGCTTCAAAGGTAACCTACCAAGGTTCTGGCTTCAAAGGTAACCTACCAAGGTTCTGGCTTCAAAGGTAACCTACCAAGGTTCTGGCTTCAAAGGTAACCTACCAAGGTTCTGGCTTCAAAGGTAACCTACCAAGGTTCTGGCTTCAAAGATAATCTACCAAGGTTCTGGCTTCAAAGGTAACCTACCAAGGTTCTGGCTTCAAAGGTAACCTACCAAGCCTTTGGCATTAAAGGTAACCTACCAAGGCTGTGGCATCAAAGGTAACCTACCAAGGTTCTGGCTTCAAAGGTAACCTACCAAGTATGTGGGAAAAAAGATGCAACTTACCTGCTGTGCAAGTGTTCTCAGTTATGATTTATGATTTTCATTTATTTGATAATAAATAGTTGCAATGAGAGTTCCGTGAACATTGATGTTATATATTTTATCAGATATTTTTTCTTTGCAAGGATTGATGACTGATTCAGTTATTTGGATGTGCATTATAAGTTTTGTTCTGTATCACCTATGGCTGTGTTCATAACCACTGAGACATTCACACTTCCTCCACCACAAAGCAAAACCTAATTATGCAGATCTATGTGATTTCCACACTTTTTATAATAAATGTTTGTGTGAATTTAGTGTCATATACTACCTCTGCTACTCTGCATGGTGAGGTAGAGTCACACACTACCTCTGCTACTCTGCATGGTGAGGTAGAGTCATATACTACCTCTGCTACTCTGCATGGTGAGGTAGAGTCAAATACTACCTCTGCTACTCTGCATGGTGAGGTAGAGTCAAGCCAGAAAGTTCTCACCAGAGGAGCTGGATGTTATGTCAATTGTGGACAGACTGGCAACTTTAGAGAGGAAAATGACCAACGTTGAGGCAGTGACAGGGAGTCACACCTCACAGCTTGCTGGTGTGGTTGCAGAGGTGGGTGATCTCAAGAGGCCTGCATCTAATCCAGGACCACTACAACTGCCTCCAGTACCACCAATGTATGCTACTGTGGCTAATGCTGGTTTGTCCAGTTCTTCGACAGGCCCACTACAGAACCAAAAGGCACCAGTGGAAGCAGCACAGAGGAAAGCTCCTGCTGGTGGGGCTGCAGCAGCTCCACTGCCAGTGGGTACTCAGGGTGCTTCTGACACTCCTTCCAATGAGGGAGAGAAAGGAGCCAGGAAGAAAACACACCGCTGGATGGACAGTCTTCCACCGGCAACCAAGGAGGAGGCAAAGAAGCTGTATGAAGATCTCCCTACAGGCTTCAGGTATCCGGCATCCTATGCCAAGAAGTTGAGGGTAGTAGGCAAGAGCAAGCCGAGCAACAGCAAGATTCAAGGGGCGCCCACACAGAGGATCCTCTTTGTAGAGAATGTGGCCAAGACAACTGAAGACCAAGACATGGAGGAGTTCATCAAGCAGATAGTTCCCATCGAGGAGTTCCAGAGGACATCAGTGGATGTTGCATCCAGGAATTCCTTCAAGTTCAAGGTCCATGCAGCTGATGCCACCAAACTCCTAGATCCTGAGGTATGGCCTGAGGGCATCGGTTGTAGGCTGTGGCAGTTCAGAGGCAGGAATGGTCAGAGAGCAGGACAGAAGCAGAATGGAGCCCCATGATGCTTCTCCCAGTGCCGGTGGTGACAGACATGCTACTGGCACTAGCACCTCTAATACGGTGCAGAATCTGCGAATTTCCTCTTTCAATACAACTGGATTTCATCAATTAAAACTTCATAAAGTTCAGTCTATATGTGAGAATACTGATATCATGTTAATACAGGAGCATTGGAAACTACCAAGTCAGCTTGAAAAAGTAACAAAGTGTGTGAAAGATTTCCATGGTGTGGCTATATCTAGTGTGGATGCTGCTGGCAGCATTCTTTTAGGCAGGCCCTTTGGTGGGTGTGCTCTTCTGTGGAGAAAGTCATTAGATGGTATTGTTAGTCCTCTTGAATACTCATTTATGACCAAACGTTTATGTGGAGTAACCATAAATGTGAATTCATCCATTCTACTGGTATTATGTGTCTACTTTCCAACTGATCCTGGTCTTGCCAATTATGATAGCACAGAATTAGACACAATTTTATGTGATATATCAAGTGTATGTCAACATGTGAACCCACAAGGAATAGTAATTGGTGGTGATATTAACTGTGATTTTAACAGAAACAGTGTGTCCAAAGTATCTAGGTTTTTACAAGAGAAAAATCTACAGACTGTGTGGAATCAGTTTCCTGTGGATTATACATACATTCACACGGATAAAGAAAGTTTATCAACCATAGATCATTTTGTTGTAAATGAAATGGTAAAAAATTTATGTTCATCTGCTGATGTGAATCATCTGTATTCAGATGGTATTTTTCACAGTCCCATATATATGCAGATTTGTGTGAATGATATCCCTGTGTGTGAACAGAATGTCAGTTCTTTTAATCCCAAACTGGCATGGTATAAAGCAAGCCAAAGTGACAAGGAGAAATACCAGAACACTTTTGAGCAGGCTTTAAAGGATTTAGTGCAACCTGATTGTATTTGTAATTGTGATGATAAATTTTGTACTAATGACTCCCATAAAGATGATATTACCAAATATTACAGTGACCTTTTGGAAATAATGATTACTGCAAGTGACCACATTCCAAGGACTTGTAAGCCCGAGGACAATACAAGAGTCCCTGGGTGGACTTCTTATGTGAAACCTTTCAAGGACAGGTCCATGTATTGGAAGGCTCAGTATGATGGACAGAAGCCCAACCCATCTCACTATGTGACAATGATGATGAAGTCTTCTCGCAATGCATATCATTATGCTGTGGGGAGGGTGAAAAGGCATAGAAAACAATTGCAACACAGTAACTTCATGGATTCTATGATGAAAGGGGACAGACAATTCATGTATGAGGTCCGAAAGATCAAAAGGCACAAAAGGACTGTGGCATCTCAGGTAGACAATGCTACAGAACCCCAGGATATTGCAGACCATTTTGCAACAAAATACAACGATCTTTTTAACTCATGTGATTATGATGGGAATAGTATAGATTCCATGTGGCAAAAAGTAAACAGTGATATTTATAGCTCTAGTCAGGACACTGTTTATAATTCATCAGATATCTCTAAGGCTATTAGTTGCCTGAAAAGTGGGAAACAAGATGGAATATGTGATGTTATGTCAGATAACTTTGTAAATGCACCATTGTGTTTTCATGAGTATCTTGCAAAGTTTTATAATGCATGTATTAGTCATGGCTTTATTCCAGAGAGAATGCTAGTGTCAACACTTGTGCCCATTCCTAAAGGGTCTAAGAACAGCAAACTGTCAGACAATTATAGGGCAATTGCTCTCTGTGCATTGTTTTTAAAAGTATTTGAATATTGTATATTGAATAGTAATAAGGACACATTGTTAGCCAGTAATCTACAATTTGCGTACAAGTCTGAGCATTCAACGTCACAATGTACGTGGTTGGCCAAGGAGATCATTTCATATTATAATCAAAATGGTTCAGATGTATATGCATGTTTATTGGACTGCTCTAAGGCATTTGACAAGATTAAGCATGATGTACTCTTCACAAAGTTGTATGACAAAGGTTTACCACCTGTTATTGTTCGTGTTATTATGAATATGTATATGCATGGGAGTGCACAGGTGCGCTGGGATGGCCACACATCCAGTGCTTTTAATGTCACCAATGGTGTCAAACAGGGCTCAGTTATTTCCCCGTTGTTCTTCACTCTATATGTGGATGATCTGATTGAGAAGCTTCAGAAGAGTGGATATGGATGTAAGATGGGTAACAGGTACTATGGCATATTGGTATATGCTGATGATATATTTTTATTGTCTCCTTCAGCATATGGCCTACAAAAGATGTTGAATGTTTGTAGTGATTTCTCAATGCAAAAAGGCCTGCAGTTTAATGCTAGAAAGACACAATGCATTAAGTTTCATACAAAGAAATGTAACACACCAACTGTAAATATGGTGCTAAATGGAGATGTTCTGGAGTGGTATAAAAATGTCACCCATCTCAGTCACAATTTCAGTTGTTGTCTAAGTTTTAGCAAAGATATTAATGTTAGAAAAGCTTGTTTTATTACATGTGTGAATGAGATCAGTACAGAATTTGGCTTTGCCCACCCAAAGTGCAGGGCCAAACTTCTCCAGATATATGGTAGTAGTTACTATGGGTCCAATCTATGGGACTTTTATAGCAAAGAGTTTTTATCATTGTGTAAAACTTGGAATATCGCAATACGTAAACTGTTTAATCTGCCATGGCAGACACACTGTCGATTTCTGCCACATATTTGTAACTCTTACCATGTAAGCCACATTCTGAAATGTAGATTTTTCAATTTTATGGCAAGTAATTTAGTCTCCAAGAATTGTCATATTGCTTATGTTGCTAAGATGTGCCATATGAATGCCTTGACTTGCTCAGGGAGAAATATAAATGAAATTATTTCTGAATATTCCCTGCTGTATAGTGAAAGAGACTGTTTGAGATCTCTGAGGCTCAAAATGGAGCAAGTGTATTGTGATAAAATCGCTAAGGAAATCGAAGATGAAGAATGGAAGATTAACATGATCTTAGAAATAATTGACTGTATGTATGACAATGTGGAGAATGGTATGACACAGGAAGAGAATTTGTATATTTTAAATGATATATGTGTTTCATAAACTTTTAATCTAGTCTGCATTTATTGTAATTGTATTTATATGTTGTGTACACTGACTATACCATTGTTTTTAACTTTGAGTATGAATAAATGATGATAATAATAATAATACTACCTCTGATACTCTGCATGGTGAGGTAGAGTCATATACTACCTCTGCTACTCTGCATGGTGAGGTAGAGTCATACACTACCTCTGCTACTCTGCATGGTGAGGTAGAGTCACATACTACCTCTGCTACTCTGCATGGTGAGGTAGAGTCACACACTACCTCTGCTACTCTGTATGGTGAGGTCACATACTACCTCTGTTACTCTGCATGGTGAGGTAGAGTCATATACTACCTCTGCTACTCTGTATGGTGAGGTCACATACTACCTCTGTTACTCTGCATGGTGAGGTAGAGTCATATACTACCTCTGCTACTCTGTATGGTGAGGTCACATACTACCTCTGTTACTCTGCATGGTGAGGTAGAGTCATATACTACCTCTGCTACTCTGCATGGTGAGGTAGAGTCACACACTACCTCTGCTACTCTGTATGGTGAGGTCACATACTACCTCTGTTACTCTGCATGGTGAGGTAGAGTCACATACTACCTCTGCTCCTCTGTATGGTGAGGTATACTACCTCTGCTCCTCTGTATGGTGAGGTATACTACCTCTGCTCCTCTGTATGGTGAGGTATACTACCTCTGCTCCTCTGTATGGTGAGGTATACTACCTCTGCTCCTCTGCATGGTGAGGTATACTACCTCTGCTCCTCTGTATGGTGAGGTATACTACCTCTGCCATGTCTTTATGTCCAGTTACTCTGCACATTTGTATGCACTTGCCATAGAGCTCTTGCTCTTGCTCTTGCTCTTGCTCTTGCACCATACCATAACTATACATGTGTATATGCCCATTATACATGACAAAAATATTCAAGAATGTATCATTTATAATTTGGGGTGAGGTTTATTGGAAATATCTGGTTGGATAGTATACTCTTGATATATCAGTTTGTTTGGTGTTTTTACATTGTTTTTGACATCATTTCAGCCATTTAATGATAAGCCTTGCCCAAGAAAAAAATGTAAGGATTTATCTTTCGACCTTTACTTGCAGAGCCTGGTATAAATCAAGGATCTACTATGAACCTTGAGTTACGTCATATATATTATTTTTGACCAAAGTTTTGAAGCATTTGAGATGTTTTACCTCACTTGTGTCGCCGCAGAATGTTGAAGACTTTGATGAGTTGTCACTCTCTTCAGTGAGAAATGCATTATGAGCTGCCCCAGTGAGTTCTACATGAGCATGCGGCGGTGCTACCATACTGCCAGTCACTGTGTCCATCATACCACTCCTAGGTCTACTTCATGAGATTAAGCTGCAGTCACTTCATAAGATTTAGCTGCAGTCACTTCATGAGATTTAGCTGCAGTCACTTCATGAGGCTTAGCTGCAGTCACTTCATGAGATTTAGTTGCATTCACTTCATGAGGCTTAGGTGCAGTCACTTCATGAGATTTAGTTGCATTCACTTCATGAGGCTTAGCTGCAGTCACTTCATGAGATTTAGTTGCATTCACTTCATGAGATTTAGCTGCAGTCACTTCATTAGATTTAGTTGCCGTCACTTCATGAGATTTAGCTGCAGTCACTTCATGAGGCTTAGCTGCAGTCACTTCATGAGATTCAGCTGCAGTCACTTCATGAGATTAAGCTGCAGTCACTTCATGAGATTTAGCTGCAGTCACTGCATGAGATTTAGTTGCATTCACTTCATGAGATTTAGCTGCAGTCACTTCATTAGATTTAGTTGCCGTCACTTCATGAGATTTAGCTGCAGTCACTTCATGAGATTCAGCTGCAGTCACTTCATGAGATTAAGCTGCAGTCACTTCATGAGATTTAGCTGCAGTCACTGCATGAGATTTAGTTGCATTCACTTCATGAGATTTAGCTGCAGTCACTTCATTAGATTTAGTTGCCGTCACTTCATGAGATTTAGCTGCATTCATTCATGAGATTTAGCTGCAGTCACTTCATAAGATTTAATTGCATCTATGAGGCAAAAAAATCAGTTTAGGAAGTGTTGCACAGATTAATTTTATGTGGGCTCCAACCTGAACTTCCTTAAATCCAACAAACAACAGATTAAGATAAGGGTTCACCTAACATTATCATTATCATCATAATCCACATCATTCATTGTAATCCAAATCCATCCACTTCCAATCACGAATCCTTAATCCAAAACTGCAGAAAATATAACTTATTGAATGCTTCATACAATAAATAACTTTATAACAGACATAGGCTTGTTATTATCTCAATAAATACAAACTGAAGCGTGACATATGTTTGATTCAAGAAAGTTTGTGAATGTTTAAATAAGATCCTACACTATTCGTTGTCCTATTTGCTGTCCACTTGCTCTCTGTGAAAAGTATGCACAAAACTTTGACATCTGAAAATCTTGTGATCCCGAAGATAACAATTCCAGGCAAATATATTGAAGATGAAGAGAAGCTTTAGTTTGGCAAAGATGACATTTTGATTAATGTCTGCCCAGTGCAAGCTGCCTAGCATCACTATTTGACCAGGTACACAACACTCAACTCTGCAGGCACAAAGCTAATTAAAGTACTGATCCTATGGTCCCTTCAGAGGCTATCACTAACACATCTAATGGATTCTAAAATAAACACAATGCATACTGCCTGTAATATAACCTCTAAGCCTCGGAGTTTAAGTATCAATTGGCTCAATGTCATTTCATTTAGATCATTAATATCAAATTTGATTTTCCTGCCGTCATTTGACCTCACATGGAACTGCTGTCAGAAATAATATTGACTCAGAAAAAAAATGTGAATATTTGAATAATGTTTATATATAAACCACCAAATATGCTAAAATACTGTCAGACATCACTGAATAATAAAACCTTCAATCAATGATAATATTTCAAATGCAAATTTGATCATATCTTACTTCTGTGTCGCCACCTTGGTTGCATGGTTAACTAATCGATATAACTGATCATAACATTTTATTTCTGACACTTCATAAGCAATGAACCTATTGCCAAATGTACTGAAAATACTTTGCTGTGCCGTGACTTATATTTATTTCCATAAACAGGAATTTCAAAATACATTAATGACATTACATTCACAAGTATCAAAGTACTTGTCTGTGTTGCCATATGTCTTGGCCTCCTCAATGTTTTGGATTGAATAATACTTTCTCAATGGAACCAAGTTGCGGTAGAAAGCATTCTAAAACCAACATTTTATAAGTTTATAATTTTGTGTATATGTGAACTTCTGGTGCAGTGCCCATTACACAGACCCTTGACCTGAGTTAGCCCCCAGGCCTTTCTGACAAGGGTTCCCTCATTCAGGGATATTTCCGTGAAATTAGATATATGCTTGAGTTAGGGAGGGGAAACAGTGGCATATCTGAATAAAATGCTGGTCAGAGATAGCAGACCACTCGGCATACAGCAACAGTGGAAGGAGTAGAAATTTAAGCTGTTATAAAGGAGACCTTTCAAATGTCTCATTTTATCTCAAACTGAAGATCACTAATTTTGGAAGATTCCAAATAAACACAGAAAATTAACATTACAATACTCTTAGCTAATACCTTCATATTAATGTATCTCATATATTTTAACCAAAATTCAAGATGGTCATCAAATTGAACAAAAAAACTTAATTGTGAAATATTTATAATAAGGTCAAGGTCATAGACAAGTGCACCATTTAATACACCATTTGAATTTGGTGATCCTATCTTTATTTGTTGTTAACTTATTATGTTCACAAGGTTTTCAGAGATCGGGTCCCACAACCTTGAAATATGGGTCAAGGTCACTGACAAACACACCATTTCAAGATACTCAAATATGCATCTATGGTTTAAATTTCCAGAACTGGACATTACTGAATCTCAAGTTATCATGCTCACAAAAAGGACTGATGTTCAGATGCCTGGAGTCTCCAAAAATACCCTTTTGGCAAAATTTGCTGAGGGGTAAAAATGAGATATAGGTAGGATTTAACCACTCAAACTAATAATCTTAACAAATTTATGAGCATGAAAAAGACATTTATTTCAGCATTAAATATCAAATTATTCAAATATATTGTTTAAATTTTATATACAAAAAGGAATTATGCACTAATTTTGAAAAAAAAAAACCATAAAATCATTATAGCATAATTGTCTGATTACTCTAATAACTTGTAAAATCAATTTTTTTCTATTGTTTAATCACAAAATAAATATCTGTAAACAGACCCTAATTAAAGCAAAGTAAAATGACATCAAATGTGAATAGCAATAGGCTTATGATGTCATCAAAAGCATTAATTGTTCTTTGAACAGAGCCAGAATGATGTCAAACAGTGTTACCTTTCTTTGAGCCTCATCAAGGGTATTTTAGATTTCATTTGCAAGAGGGAAAATTTGGGCCACAGAAGATTGAAGTAACACAATTGAAAAAATGTTGGCTATTTCAAGTTGGTAATTCCACAAAAAAGACCAATACATGATGTTTTCACGTGTATTAATAAGCACTGATCCCATCTGAACTGATATATGGCATTTATTTAGTTGGTTTTGGTGGGTTATAATGGTGCACTATTTCATGCAGTTGAAGGATTAATGACGTCATAATGGTGGTGTGGCTATTTATCAATGAAATAGTGACGTCATGCTATTTTGGTATGTTAGCAACAGTAAACAACTCATTTCATACAGTTGTAATCATCTGCATGAAGTATCCCTGTTCCCCCTAACGTTAAATAGCAAATAGATATGTATGTGAATGATAATAAAAGTACTAGTACTGAACTATAAAACCTCAGAACAAGCAAGCTGTGTGGCATGTGACAGATTCTAACACACCAGGTGGCAGCACCATTCACTCAAACAGTGGGAATTGCGATCATATTTAAAGGAATTAAGCAGGTTGAGGCAGATCTCTGCTAATAATGCAACTTCTGTCTTATCACAACTTATCTTATTACTTTGCGTTAAAATTCAATGTGTCTTGGTGTTCACATAAGGTACGCTTTTAACACACCAAATTATAGGATCAATGCTTAATACCTTCAAAATCATTTTAACAGTGATTGCAAATCAAGGTCATTGTGTGACATCATTGGTCAAACACAGTTGATACATGGCATAATGTGGTCACGAACAGTTGACACATGGCACTATTTAGTCATGTGCAGTTGATGCATGGCATAATGTGGTCATGCACAGTTGATGCATGGCATAATGTGGCCATGCACAGTTGATGCATGGCATAATGTGGTCATGCACAGTTGATGCATGGCATTATTTAGTCATGTGCAGTTGATGCATGGCATAATGTGGTCATGCAGTTGATGCATGGCATTATTTGTTCATGTGCAGTTGATGCATGGCATTATTTCATCATGTGCAGTTGATGCATGGCATAATGTGGTCATGCACATTTGACGCATAGCATAATGTGGTCACGCATACCCCATGTTGTTCCACAGTATTTGACAATAAGAGCTTAAATAGCTCTAATACAAGACTGTGGCTTTTCAAAGAGATTAATTATAAAACTTTAAGATTGTGGCTTAAGAGCAACATACTTGGAAACTAGTTTGATGTTCCCAGTATCTTGGCACTCACTAGAAACTAGTATATTAGTATCAATATTATGGCATATTAATATGATGGCATATTTAGAATTATCTCACCCGTTTGAAATCAGACTACCATATTTGATATCTGCTCATCAAAACATTTAGTTTATTTAGTACAAAAACATAAAAAACAAACAAATGTATACTTTCCAGGTTGAAAATCATTTACCCTTTAAATCTAGTAGGAGTACTAAGCAATTGTGACCTTGAACTTCCTCTCACTTCATCACTTCTCACCTTACTGTTTATATATTCCTCCTCCTCCTCCTCCTCCTCCTTCTCCACCTCCTCCTCTGCTTCCTCTTTCTCCTCCATTACCTCTTCTCCAGTTCTTGGCTCATCCTCTTTCTCTTCTCTCTCCTCTTCCTCAGTAACATTCCCAGGATGTACAAGTACAGGTTTGGTTGTTACTAGCGTAAATCCTTTCCTTCCAGTAGTGCCATCAGCATTACCCTCTTCCTTACCCTCCTCATTCCCCTCTTCCTTACCCTCAGCCACGTCATCGCTGTTGAAATCAGGCTCTGTCAGGTACAGGCCAGTCCTTGCTGGAGAGGTGACATCCATTTGGTTTGCCTCCTCTTTTAAATCATCCATAAGTTTCTTTGAGTTCCTATTTCTGATATTACAAAATAATCAGCTCAATATCTTCCACAAATTTATCTTCCTGGTAATTAATGTTTTTTTTCTATGCATATATCCTGTATAGTTTGATAAAAATGTACTCCATCAAAACTAATATTCAAGGCAACTCCTTAGGCAAAAATATGGGGCCATTTTAACTGCAAACTAAATGTCAATGATTTTCTTCTGTATGAGGTGAATCTTCTTCTGTCCATGTAAACAGAGTTAAAATCTATCTCAAATATCTGCCATCAAGTGCCCACGATGACCAAACCAATTACCCATCTTTACATCTATTTTCCTCCTCTTCATAAAGTATCCTCTTTATATATTGTGGTATTTATCCATCATCAGGATTCCGTGCTCTGTTTAGTTAATTCCAAAGAAGTTGTTTTATTTCCAATCATACCTTAATATTCCATATGAATTAAAACATATTGTAATAACTGCAAGAATTTTTTAACTTTTTAACAGTTCTTTAATATCACTGTAAAAACTAATAATTACTTTTCTGCATAACGTAAAAGACACTAGTCCATACTGGACTCTGTTCTATCTTCCTCTTACTGTAGCTGAGTGAGTGTTTGTTGTGTTTCCTGTCAACAGTATTACCTCGAAGAAGGTAAGACTAAATACTACGATATCAACTAAATACACATATTAGTATAATACAGCGTGTATAAGCTGATCAACTGTAATCCTGTCTATATAACGGCTACCAGTTCACTAACAGGCCACTCACGTACTGCCAACAGACACTGCATAGCAGCGACCGTCATAACCTTTAATCTAATATTCAACAACTTATCTTAATATATTAGTAGCAAGCTATGAGGTAAAAGTAAATGATGCAAAAAGATTTATTTCCAGTGGTTAGATGGACGTCTTTGATGTTATTATTACAGGTTTGATTCCCAGCACACTTTGACAAGGCAGGATTTTTGCACTTGTTGGCTACATCCCACCTCCAAACCATTGTCCCACAATATTAGATAGATAGTAATGGAAGTAATACATGGCAAAGTAAATGTTATATTTTCTGTAAAAATTGTAACAGGTGATAATAAACTTGCACTCCAACCAACTATGCCACTTGTGATCATCTTAGGATGATCTGTATTTGGTCATATTATGTCTGCTTTCCCCTAATGGGAAGCAATGATAAAATAACAGCATGACACTAAACAAATGAGTAAAACCCTTTCTGTCTCTTTACCTTGTTTCCTCCAAAGTTATTAGCGATTATTTGTGCCTATATTGGTACTTTTAAATACTTTAATGGCAACCTTAAATACCTCAGTGGCAGCCTTAAATACCTTGATGTGCATTGAAAATAATTCTGTCAGAATATGTCACACATACATGTATCTCTGTCAACATATGTGCCATCATAGATACAATCTTCACAAGAAAGATTTCTTTAAAAAAATAAATAACACTGTGCTGTTAAAAACCATGTTGTTGATGCAGTTATATTGAATTCTTTTTTTTTCCATTCTGTTTTCTGTTTCTTCAGGAATGAAACAAGAAAACAAACTGATATGGTGAACCTATCTGGCTTGAGTATGGAAGGAAGGACAGCAAGAAATTTAATTCAGTGCCAAAATTTGACTGCCATGGTCACACAAATCGAAGAGTGTGTTAATGCACACACACACACACACACACACACACACACACACACACACACACACACACACACACACACACACACACACACACACACACACACATATTGTGTATAGTGCCAGAATATCTCAATCTTTTAGTGCATTGGTGTTCACAAATTTGTCCTAAGGAATATGTGCAACACAAAATGGATCCTGATTTTGGGATCAGTTTTTAAGCAAATTACTTATTCTTCTTGAAGAGTTGCATGACATGTCTATATCTGTTTATGTTTTGGATATCCCACAGGTCCAAATGCCGATAAGATGATGGTGCAGAGTGTATTGATTGCCATGACCTGCTTTGTGGATCTTTGCCTCATCCCAGCCTGCTCAGCTGCTCACCCCCACCCCACCCATACTCACTCCAAAACATTCCTGCCACTACTCAAAATCTGTACACATTTTGTGATTTCATCCTTTTTCTTTGTATATCTAAATTGGTAGCCATTTTGAAGTTATCATGATAAATGCAAATTTGTTTCAAAAGTAAGTAATGACCAAATAGGAAACATTCAAATGTCAATGACAAGAAAAGATGTTTTCTGATGAATGGCAAAATAGTCATATGACAAAGAGCAATAACTGGTTGATTTTCTTGTATTTAGACCATTTTGGTCTGCCATACATTTCTGCATGCATTTAAAACTGTTCTCATCTTTGACCCACTTATCTGGCATACATACCCATCCCTTCCTCCTCATGAAGTTTTCCTCCTCATCGTAATATTCTGGAGGCTCCTCTTCCATATATACCTCCGAGGCAAAGCTGGTGACACTGTCCTCCGTCAGGAAGTAGTTAATCCTCTTCTTGCCTTGCCGGTTAATCTCGGCCCATTCCTCTCTGTGATCATCCATAGTTTCTGCCAGAACAGACTCTGCCCTTGCCTCCATTACTGTACCATCACCCATTATTCCCAACCTCCTTGATCTCTTCTCTGATTCTAGTTCACTTCAACATTAGCGCATTCATCTGCTTTAAGTCAAGATCATTTCTCAAGCTGTATCTTTGTTAAGCATCTTTGTCATATCACGCAATGTACTTAACACCAATAAACTGGCCTTTTTCTTCCAGATAAAAAAAAAATTAACATATGTTCTTTTCAGCTTGGATGTATATTGAACTGTTAAACATATCCTTACATATTTTAATCATATCCCTTCAGCAACTGCAAGTCTTCCTTTCAGGTTTGATCATACATTCATTAAGTAATGACCATTAAACCATCACATACAAATGTTAATCTTCCTGTCCAATCAAGCGGATTATGATGTATTCAAGATGTTGTGATGAGGGTATAGATCCAACTGATTGGCACTTCTTTTACCTCATTGTCTTCCCTTTTTGTGTCAATATAAATTCACTATTTCAGCAATTTCTTTTTTACTTTGATAGAAATAGAGCATGAAGATAGATAACTCCAAAAAAGTGACCAAATCATTAAACTGTCCGTTAAATGTCCCAAGTAGAATGCTTCTATGATATGGAAGGTTGCGTGTTCCTTGGCAACCAGATGAGGGCCAGAAGCCCCTGCCACAGTCAGCGCATCCCATGGCCAAAACACATGCCTCCCACCAGCACACAATGTATGCCATCCATATTTAATAACCCTCCACTAATTAACAGCATGCCTTTCAGCTTCTTCAATCCGCAACTCCTACCTGAGGGCTTATGGACCCAACAAGTCATGTCCTTATTAATAATATTTGCCCTGTCAGCATCTGTGTATAATAATCAACTTTATGATTCCTTAATATCTGAACACCGAGGGGCAACAGGTAAAGCTTCTTGTTGCCATGGTGACAAACCATGGGTAAACATACACCATCTTTGATGTTGGGACAGGATATCTAATCTTGTCTGATTAATTATAAGTCATTGATAATCGTCACCATTTGGCATTTTCTCGGTGACCTACATTGTAATGATATGGCTGATGCAGTAAATTGCTGTGATGGGGCACCAGAATTGTGTTACCAGGAGACAGTCAGTACCGTGCATCCAGGGACCAGTCAAGATTCTGGATAGAGCACAAGGTGTTCTATGTCAGGGACAAGTCCAAACCCAAAAGAGGGCGCAAGAACCTAAAATGGGCAGCATATATCAAAAAAGAAGAAATAGGCCAATGGCCTTATGAGCTATGTTGATCATTGGTTTTTTTTGGTAAGGTTTGTGTATCCTTTCCCAAAGTAGACTGAGCGGACAATAATTTTGGCCACTCGAAATACATGTTACATATTAAATCTGAGACTAACTTTTTTGGTATCTCAATTACCATTGGCTAATATTTGTCATGTTATTCAAAATGGCAGCTTGAATCTATTTTCAACCAACTTTCAGCCATCTTGGTTTCAGTGTTTTCACAGCTTGGCAACCACAATCACAAACGATTTTGCCTCTTGCACAATGCCTGTAAATGCACGAGCGACTCAACACTATTCCACCTTTTAATCCCCTTTGCATGTTCCTTAGTTCGCTGTTTCTTTTTCAAAGTCAGGTATGTTCTCTTAGGCCTGGGTCGTATTTTCAGCAATTTCCGAAAAGTTGCCCTTGCAATAAGATGGTCAATTTTTTTACATTTTACATAATGCTGGGAACTTTTTGCTGCAAAATAAAAGTTGCCAATGTCTGTCTGTATTTTTCTGACTCTTTGGAACCTGCACAACAGGTGTCCTGTAGACCACCTGATGTCCTCGAATTGGCTAAGTGTCCACCAAACGCTGGTCCAGTGCGGGCCAGGCAAATCCAATATTTACTGTGGTAAATCTGAATTATCACCAAAAAAAAACTTGGCACACATGACACCGAGAAGTTGGCCAATTTTTATTTACCAGCCAGCACAAATCAGGCATAAAAGAAAAATACACTTATGCTTAGCAGAGCTTAGTTGATACCCCTCATTTGCACTTTAAGAAAATGATATAATAATGGTCTTGTTCTCATATTATGTACAATATCTTTAGACCAATAAACCAAAACATTTTGTTATCAGTACTGAGATTTTAATGAAAACCCATTGAAAACTAAATACACCTCCATATTTTCATGAATGTTTTTTTTTGTGTGTGTGTATGTGTATCTCTGGTTTCCAGAATGGCCAGTCTTTCCTCATTTTCACAATTCTAGAACTGCTTTTATTTTGTGTATTAGTTGCCTAGATGTATATAACTAAAACTGGAGAACCTCATGTTAAATTCACTTCTGCGAGCGTTTGCGACGTTGTTACACTACTGTAAGGTATACAGCCACACCACTGCATTACAATCTTGCTCACACTAAACCCAAGGATAATATTGCCACCAGATGACACTACTAGGCCACAAAATGCTAAAAGACAACCCATTACACTCCTGCATCTCACATACATTGTATTTTTTTAAATAACAATACAAAATAAAATAAATATATACCTCTATATATTGACACAATTGAGGATGGTATGAAATAAAATGAAACTTGTGCACCTATTTCTTTGGTGGAAAAATTGGGGTATTTGTGCACTTCTTGTTGAATCAACACCTCTCCTGGTAAAATGTAAGTTACAATAAATCCGATTGGTTCTTACAAGGACATCAGTACATGTCTTGACCAATCAAACACTTGTACCCATCTGAGGAAAAAAAATGTGGTGCCGGAAACAGATCAAGACAAAATTGAGGCTTTAAATTCTGGGAAATTTGCAGAATAATTAGTGACAGACCATAACATTGAATGAGAATGATTTCTTGCCAAGATGGCACTATCCTTAATTCACATAATTTCAATACTCATTCTCTCACTGTTTTTTGCCATTGGTGTTTAGATTGGAACCAGCTGCTTGCTTTGCCATGGATGAGAGTGGCAGATAAGGGAGTCTCTCATTTGGTTCTGGTGGTTTCTAATGGTATATTATCCAGCATTTGCCTCTTTCCACTACTGGCACTTATCAGCTCACTCTTGGATGAAGACAATAAGCCAGGCTAACCAGGCAGGAAATAATATCTCCAATCACTGTTAGAAGTGCACATTCCAAACTGTAGGCCCTGTAATATGCACCCATCAACAAGGCCAGGGCATAAAATTAACATAGAAATGACTGACTGTATACCACAGGCCCACACACAGGAGGAATGATGTAATGTGATGGAATGTGATCAGAATGGCCCAGTGTGTCATATTTGTGCACACTGAGTGGATTCTACATCTTTCAGTTATAACTTGTGTGAAGCCTACCCCCTCTCCTACCAACATCTTATATACAATAAATCTGACTGCTTCTTATGAAGACATCAGTACATTTCCTGATCTTAAGCTTGCACACATCTAATGGAAAAGAAATATGGTGGCAGAAACAGATCAAAATGAAATTGAGGCTTTAAAAATGCTTGTACAAATCAAAGGGGAAAAAAATATAAGCTGGCCTTAATAGTTCAACTGATGCAGCATTTGATTTGGACCCAGGGATACCTGGTTCAAATCTTGGCCAATTACTACCAAATGCTCTGAGCAGACATTGCCTGGAATCAGTGCCATATAAATGTTACCTTCAATATCCTCTTTTTTTAACATGGTAATCATAATAATTGTATGACTCACCAGTGAAGTTAACAAAGCTGCCTCAAAATGAATTCTCTCTTTATTTGTATCCCCTATTTGGAGTCTGGTGTGCTCAAATATATAAGCAAAGAATATTTGTTTGCTTTGTGCCCCTTGGTTTGCATTCATGGTAATTGTTCCTCAGTGTTCTTAGCATTTAGCAATATGGATTTTCAACACACCAGCTTTGAGAGTATTGTTTTCTTGGGCATACTGTAACATTATATACATGTATTTATATATACATGATGAGGCAAGAGCTTTACATTATTTGTTTCTCACAACATCCAGCACATGAATTTCACAAACATTTCTGAACAAATTTTCCATTTTTTTCCTGAGTAATCATAGCAAATTTCATCAGATATCTTTAATCTTTCAAAGATTTCTAAAGGAATATATATTTACATCTAAAAGTATCAAAAATGATGTTCTTAATGCACTTCACAGAATAATTAGGCCAGTGGGAAGTTAATATATGATAGGCTGAGGTAAAACTATATGTGAGAGCACATGGAAAGAAGTCAATTATATATAAGAACAAATATTATGGCCAGGATCAATATATCCATAGAATATCATAGTATACACTACAAATCTAATTGTGTATGTATGTGTGGTATGCTACATGATGTCAAGGTTTTTGCACTGAACAAACTATAATCTATGCAGTCATTCATAAATAGTTTTACATCACTGATAACAAAGTGTCTACCCATTGCAGTCTTCGAACTGTGTGAAAAATTAACCTATTTGTGAGAAAAGCCTCTTTTAGTAAAGAATCATATGGCAGTGTATGTTGAAATATTTATCAAGAAAGCAAAGTTAGACACATTGATAACTATTTGTGAACTATTCGTGTATCTTCTTTACCCCTGTTCTGTATCTCACTCTGTCTTCACCAGCAAAGATCAAAAATACTTGACAGAGCAAAGGTTAACCCAGCAATATGTGGAGCTGAGAACTACAGTCCAGCTCTGAAGCATGACAAGTGTGTTCAGTAATCTATGATTCAGCTTTTCTCCTTGTAAGTTGTCACCATGACAATGAAGGATGATATGGAGAAGTCAGCACAGCTTAAGATTGCAAATATGCACTCTATGCCTGAGTCATTGATCTGAGTTTATTATTGAAGGAATATCAAATAAAAGGAGAAAAGACATTGTTTGCAACCTCAGTAGTGTGACAAATGTATGAAAGAAACAATGATCCAGAAAAGGCCATTGATTCTGACTTGTCACTGAAAGACAAGTGTGAAAAACTAGTAGTGAATGGGGGGGGGATATTCCTCCTTGGGGGGGATCTCTACAATAAAAAATGGAGAAAAAACTTCTTGTACCCAAAAGAAAAAAAATTAAGATAAATATCTTAAGATAAATATCTTGAGATAGAAATCTTAAATATCCATAAAATGTTATGGAAGTAGAAGGGTGAAGAGTGAAGACAGACGTGATGGAAACCTTTGTCCTAAGTGGTGGAGGGATGGAGCCCCAGTCCTAAGTGGTGGAGGGATGGAGCCCCAGTCCTAAGTGATGGAGGGATGGAGCCCAGTCCTTGGTGATGGAGGGATGGAGCCCCAGTCCTAAGTGATGGAGGGATGGAGCCCCAGTCCTAAGTGATGGAGGGATGGAGCCCCAGTCCTAAGTGATGGAGGGATGGAGCCCCAGTCCTAAGTGATGAAGGGATGGAGCCCAGTCCTTGGTGATGGAGGGATGGAGCCCCAGTCCTAAGTGATGGAGGGATGGAGCCCCAGTCCTAAGTGATGGAGGGATGGAGCCCCAGTCCTAAGTGATGAAGGGATGGAGCCCCAGTCCTAAGTGATGCAGGGATGGAGCCCCAGTCCTAAGTGATGGAGGGATGGAGCCCCAGTCCTAAGTGATGAAGGGATGGAGCCCCAGTCCTAAGTGATGCAGGGATGGAGCCCCAGTCCTTAGTGATGAAGGGATGGAGCCCCAGTCCTAAGTGATGGATGGATGGAGCCCCAGTCCTAAGTGATGGAGGGATGGAGCCCCAGTCCTAAGTGATGGAGGGATGGAGCCCAGTCCTAAGTGATGGAGGGATGGAGCCCCAGTCCTAAGTGATGAAGGGATGGATGCCCCAGTCCTAAGTGATGAAGGGATGGATGCCCCAGTCCTAAGTGATGGAGGGATGGAGCCCCAGTCCTAAGTGATGGAGGGATGGATGCCCCAGTCCTAAGTGATGAAGGGATGGATGCCCCAGTCCTAAGTGATGGAGGGATGGAGCCCCAGTCCTAAGTGATGGAGGGATGGAGCCCAGTCCTTAGTGATGGAGGGATGGAGCCCCAGTCCTAAGTGATGGAGGGATGGAGCCCCAGTCCTAAGTGATGGAGGGATGGAGCCCCAGTCCTAAGTGATGGAGGGATGGAGCCCCAGTCCTAAGTGATGAAGGGATGGAGCCCCAGTCCTAAGTGATGCAGGGATGGAGCCCCAGTCCTAAGTGATGGAGGGATGGAGCCCCAGTCCTAAGTGATGAAGGGATGGAGCCCCAGTCCTAAGTGATGCAGGGATGGAGCCCCAGTCCTTAGTGATGAAGGGATGGAGCCCCAGTCCTAAGTGATGGATGGATGGAGCCCCAGTCCTAAGTGATGGAGGGATGGAGCCCCAGTCCTAAGTGATGGAGGGATGGAGCCCAGTCCTAAGTGATGGAGGGATGGAGCCCCAGTCCTAAGTGATGGAGGGATGGAGCCCCAGTCCTAAGTGATGGAGGGATGGTGCCCAGGTCCTTAGCAGCTATATCAAAGGTTGTAGAATTCAAGGAACAGCATTTCAGATATTGAGAGGTGTTTATGGAATGTCTCAAGAAAGACTGACAGTGTATTATTATCATTAAAATTGATGAAAAGTGCTGACACTGTTGCTTTAATGATTGGATCGGCCCAAAAGCAAGTTGAATTCCATAGCCTGCACCCTATTGAGACAATGTTGGCCTGAATGTAGATAAAAGTAATAAGCTAAATGATGTGACTCGCAGTGACATCCTCATTTAGGAATTAGTTGTCCGTTATCTCCAACACCTGACAAACTTGGACCATCTTCAGAGAATGAAATCAAACTCATTGAGATGATGAAGAAACAAGGATGGAAAATGAGTACAAAGATTATGAAGGGATCTCTTCAATATATAGAAAGTGAAAAAACTTCTTGAACCCGAAATAAATAATCATCTTTCTTTTCATGTGCTGCCAATATATGGAACTAAAAAAGGATAAAATCAAGATCTGATGATGAAATTTTGGTTACTGTGTCATCTTAAAGCAGTACTTAAAGATTATATTTCAGATAAGTCATCAAGTGAGAATGTCAGGTGTCCAATTCTAAAGTAAATCTAAAGTGACAAGATATGGTTGAAAATACATATCTATGATCTCATTTTTTTGCAAGTATTATTTGCATTAAGAATGTCATATTATCTCCCAAAAACCTGGTCTACCTAACACAGTCATGGGAACAGAACTCACAGATCAATGCAGACTCCTACTCTTTTCCATATTGCCAAAGTATATCTGAGAAATTCAACTTTTTTTCAAATATTTCTCAATGATAGTACTGATCGTCATGGGATTTGCGTTGCCTAATAAAAAAATAAAGATTTCAAAGTATAGCTTTTTTCTGCATTTAGAACTACTAATGTCAGATTCAGGCTTCTAAACACATTAATGGGCCCATGTGAAGCATGAAGTTTTTTTTTTTTTTTTGCAATACCAAAATAAATAATTTCACAAAAATTATATGTTGTATTCAGAAAATATTTCTGAATGACGGAGGACACTTTTTTTTAAATTGCCATTTACATTGTTGAGAAACTGACCATCAAAATATTTATGTATACGGTTTCTATTTGACAGTTACTATCTCTTATAAACCTTTTTATGCTGCGAGGGTGCATACTACACTAAATAAAGTACATGCCAACATGTCATTATTTTTATTTGTATAACCTTAACTTTATTTATAGCTATTAATATCTTATGCCTATATTTATATTTTTCCACTCCATGGAAGCCACCTCGCACAGGACTGCCATTCCTTTATAATGCATAATCATGGTAAGATCTGCTTCTGCTATATTATGTTATGATTATTTTAAGGTCAGGAGATTGGACCAGCAAAGATATTCAAGGCAATACATGCATTCAGATATCACCAATTTCAATGTCCATGAAAATATTTGTAGAAAACTTACGTCACATATTTCTGTAAAATTGTAAAAAGGATAAGCCTCCTTGGTGACGTCTATTTCCTCATGGATAAAAGCACATTAAATGAGGTCATGCAGGTCAACACATGACCTCATTGTGCCACTCATAATGTTTGCATGACTGAATAATGCCTTGAAGAAAAATGACATTACCAGACAAAGTTGGATCTCTTATCTATAAGAATTAAGGTTTGATCTATCATTTTAACACCTGGTGATAATATTAATATTTGGAATTCCTTTCAGAGATGTCACATGTGGTCATGTGACAAGAATATATTAATCATAACCACAATGAGATGGTGAATAACCAAAATGAAGATGACCGACACAAAGTTAACTTTTCCTTGTCCTTTGGACTTATACACATTTTGTTGCTTAAATAAATAGCTTACAATATGACACAGAAATGTTCATGTGTTGAAATCCTGAGATAAGGCTTTCACAATGTTCAAAGCTGACACAAAACTAAATTTACATCTATAGATTTTTATTTATTCGTCTTGTTTACCCAGGGTCCCCATCAGTGCTACTGCTCTGTTCTCCCTGGGGACCCTGAAATGATAGAAATGATGAATGTCCCTGAAAGAACAAATCAAAATAAAGTTTTTTTTTCTCAATTTATGTACTGATAGGTATATTTGAGAGACATGCTAGGGGCAGTCACAAAGTGCTCGACACAGTCACAACAAAAACACGTGGTCAAGTACGTCCAACACAATCGGTTGCTATGCGTAACTATAACAAACGCCGCCATTTTGAATATCAATTAGGAGGGATCGATCTTCAGAGTTGAGAGCCAAAACATAAATAATTAATAGATATCGACCAGGAAATCATGGCATCTCATTGGAAAAAGTCCTCTCGTGAGCTGGTTCTCTAACAAGCAACTGTTGCGTGTTTTGGGCGGGAAATAAAAGCTCTTAGGGAAGTGTTCAATTAATGTTCAATTTCACCTGTCAATCAAGTCACTCCCTTCGTCACGGGTGTCATTCGCACATGTCACATGTCACATGTCATGTATCCACACGTATTGATTTTACATGTTTTAGACATAAAAGGTTTAAAAAATATATATCAACATTTAAGAAATATGTCTTACCTTTCCCTTGAGCTTTGATCCTATGTTTGGTTGTATCGCCCCTGTTCGGGCCGGTGTATCAGTCTCGGATAGCCCATCAACGGCGTGCACGGTGAGCCTGCGTTGCTGTGCCCGGGGTATATCATTCTGGCTCTGCGTGCCCCATTGGTACCTAGGTCCCCCAGCCTGTGTCTTGGGCCGGGGGATGCCCGGGGCGCCCATCCCCCCGGGCAGGTAGGCCGATTCATTGCCGCCACTTCCGGAGGTCGACGGCCTTTTCTTGTTGTTGTCATCAAAAAGTCCTGTGACGAAATTTTGGTGTGTTTGAAGTTTGGCTGTTGCCGAGGAAGGTCTTACTTTCCTCTGAGAGGGTTTGGGGACGGCGCCGGGTGGCATGGCTGTCTCAGCATATATTTTCCCAATACGATCCAACAAATATCTGTCTTGTTCAGAGACCAAGTTGTCTCCAGATCGCCATGAGCCTGCAGAACCAACTCCGAATACCTTTTGACCCAGACGATCATATGCCACCGAATTCATACGCCAACTGCGGGGATAAATAAAGATTACAAGTGCAGTAAACAGGCGAGATTTTTCTCCGCGATACCTCTCAGATCATGACACAACTTTTCGATATACTTAATTGCTTTTAAACGTTCTTGTAAAGTGATTTCCCTATTGCATGCCAATCAGCATACTCCAGCACTAACTTCTTGGGTGGAGTGATTTATGGTAGTGGCCACAGTACTGTAGCATGCCCGTGCAGCTCCCTCTTCACTTCAATGTTAATACATTTTTTGTTAGCATTAATCTCTTTCGCTATATACATCTACTAAGTTTATGTTTATGTTTGTGTTTACCCATAGAGAAATAATTGACTTAAACTTTCTCGATGGTTTTCCAGACAATCAAATCATACGTCTGTTATGTACATTTAACCCAAAGAAGCTGGTGCTGAGGTCAAATAATAATTATTATTTTGCATTAAAGAAAGAGAGCGTTTGGCTGTCATTTTCAACTAAATTTTCAGAATAGCTACGAGATAAAATAACGTTAATTAATTAATTAATTAATTAAATTATTTATTTATTTATTTATTTATTTATTTATTTATTTATTTATTTATTTATTTATTTATTTATTTATTTATTTATTTATTTATTTATTTATTTATTTATTTATTTATTTATTTCATTTATTTATTTATTTATTTATTTATTTATTTATTTATTTATTTATTTATTTATTTATTTATTTATTTATTTATTTATTTATTTATTTATTTATTTATTTATTTATTTATTTATTTATTTATTTATTTATTTATTTATTTATTTTTATTATTATTATTTTTTATCTGGAAGATCCAACTTATCGCCAGAGAAAAAAGTAAGAAGTCAATTAAGCTTGATACATGCCAGGCAGAGTTTTCATGCATGGAGTTACCACATGTTGTTGTTGATAAAGGAAGATTTTTTTAGGTATTCAGTGAAGGTCAGTTGCAAGCACTGAAAATGGTAAATCCGCGTCTGAAGACATCTACATCTACATCTATAATCATATATCTTGATGACTATCACAACTCATCGTCAGATATATATTGGCGAGATTATAAATGGATATTAATCAAAATTTGTAGAAAGTCATCAACTCTTCAGGATGATATAATTCATTTGTATCTGCACTTAATAATTTTGTTTTTACGGCCAATAGTACTTTTTGAAACTCATTCCCATGGTGACTTTTTGCACGCCTTTATTCATTCGTAGAATTTCAATAAAATTACCTAATTTCCCTGTCTACTTCTTCTGATCACCTCATCAACCTTTTGGGTCAAATAACCTTCTCGAAAGGTTAAATATTCTAAAGGTTATTTGGGATTTGGGTTTTAAAAACTTTCATATTATTTTTTAGATTTACGTCAGAATGAGTAAGATGCACACTTTTCCCATTGATTCTATACAATTTTTCAATGACCTTGTCTCGAAATACAAGAATATCTTTCATGTTTCATGTAATTGTGGTTATCAAAATAATCAGTTTGGCAAACTCTATCTATAGCACCAAGACCTTTTGAGAAAAATACGGTCATGTAAGGGTCAAATGAAGGCGATGCATACAAAAGGTACAAATTCAAATATGTTTAAAAATAAATTAACAACATATATTATTGTCTCTCATTTCTTGTAATATGTATTAAACTTGTCCAATATTTGGTATGCATTTTATATGTATACACACTACATTGAACATTTTCAAGGATGTGGAGGTGATCCAGGAGTGCTCAGCCATATCAATATGTAGTGTGGGACACAGAATGTGCCTATATACTAATACATAGAAATAATATGTAAATCGTGAGCAATACATTTGAATGCGCAACAACATAGTCCTGGCTTGTCAGTCTTAAAAGAAAACAAAGACCAAAGGCCTAAGGGGTATGCTGATCATTGCTTCTTTGAAATGTTTGGGAAAATATCCAGGAAATACATGCAAGTTGCATTATGAGTGATAATTTAAAGGATTTACCCAGCTTTGCAGGTCAAGACAGTCAATGTAACCAACGTATCAAACGCACACAATATGACAAGCTGACTCCATCAAACTCACATTGCTTTTTTCCGAATTCATCTTCTGATGGACAGAATGATCATGAATTGCTGAAAAATCCGCCTGGTAGATTCAGAGGAGATCAATACATGTTTATCAACTGATCATGTCATGTGGTATTGTAAAAGTATTGATGAACACCAAAATCGGGGCGTTTGGAAAGAAAAAAAATGAGAAAAATGAAAATCTTGACCAATACTAGCCTACGTGTACTAAAGTCTTAAGAGATCCACACGATCTAACGGATCTACACATGCACACTTTCACTTGGAGACGATCGAGTTTGACGGACAAACAGAATGACAGAAAAATCCCCACTATCACAACTGGCAGATCTACATGTACATCGAAACAGTAAATGAGTAGATCTAATCTACACATGCAAATGTAATCGAAATCTTCATTTTGTTAATCTTTGTATATTTTCATGGCATGAACGTCTTGGGCGGTCTTCAGGATTTGTTCAGGAGAGAACTTACTCTCGTGTGGCTTGAGGTTGCTCTTCTGACAACTTTTGCATCACCGTGCGTGACGTAACGCCAACCCTACTGACAGCAGAGCCAGAGGCCGTGCTCGGACGTAGAGTCACTTTACGTCGGTGTTGTGACGTCATGGCGTTGCCCACTTGTTTACCTCGACTGCAGCTACGTGGACAACCCTGCAGTGTGTATATTTATGCTATACATGTTGCTGTACGTTGAGTTTTACAAGTCTCGATCATAACTATATTGAGTTAAATGTTGATGACGTCACTTCAAAGGTATTCAATATGCATGACGTCATAATTCATGGCATCCCCCGCTCCAGGTTTTATTGACCGCAAGGTGGCATTGGATATTCGGGACCTTGACCTTTTTATCGTCTTGATGATGGAGCCAAGAGGCGTGCAGATTTTGAGTATTTTGGTGGACACATATTATGATGGTCTATTATTTCTTTATGGTTGACATGAATAGGACAAACTTGTGTGGTGAGATTTCAAGTTATCATCCATGCATGCACATTCTGAAAGTTCAGCTTTGTCCTGTTGCATGACTCCATGAGTTGTGCTTTGCCGAAAAAAGGCTAACCCCTTTACTCAAACATATTACCACGTGTTGGTAATCCAAAAAGGATGAACTTTTGATGGAAAGAATGAATCCAAGAACATTCTCACCATACAAGATCAGAATATGGTTCAGCATTTAATTAACCTGTAATTGTTGACGAAAGGAACTGGGCCATTTGTCATGTGATATGGTTGCCTCTTCTGCAGATAATGCCAAATTAGATTTTGCAGTGTCCCCAAAATGAACAATCATGATCTAGCAAAGAGGCAGAGGCCAACATTTCATCCTATGTGCTGTAACCGGGGATGGCAGGAATGTCCTCCAGACAAATGATTCTCCATATCTGGTAACTATTATAACAAAACATACCGAGTCGGGAAGCTGGGTGAGCGGATTCAGTGAGTTGGTGATTGCGGAAGGATACCCTGAGCCGAAGGCGAAGGGTATCCGTCCGCCATCACCAACTAACTGAATCCGCTCACACAGCTGACCCGACGAGGCATGTTTTGTTTTTATACCTCAGACAACTACTGTATTTTTAAAAAAATGATACATGAAACAAGATATTTATCGTTAAAAACATTTGTAAACAAAGCGCACCTCATTTGACCCCGTCACGTGACCCGAAAATGGCGCGTACAGCCATAGACTGGTTGCCGCCATCTGTGTATATACACGATGTTCTTGACACCCGATGGGGGACCAGTCTAAAGATGGCCGACGCAAAATAGTTCCAACTAATCAATACCTTACAAATAATCGGCATGCTCGTATTCATTCGAAATCGCATCAATACGCGCATCACTGAGGTATAAAGTTCAGGACCTTATCGTGTGGGACCAGGAGAACTCCTTCACGCACCGGTGTGGCCAAGAACTCCTACTAGCCATCAGCCAGGGTCTAGATATCTCAGCTACAGTCAGCAATTCTGTGATATCCACCTCCATGGCTTCATCAATGTCTGTGGTCTCATCCATTCCAGCAGTTTTGCCGAGTACAGTGGACTCTGTTCCAGTAGTTTTGCCCACTACTGTGGATTCTGTTCCACTAGTTTCACCCAGTACTGCGCACTGTTCCAGTAGTTTTGCACAGTATTGTTGACTCCTATTGCTGTCGCCAGTATCGCCAGATCAGCCATTAAGGACATCACTAAGGCTAACTGGACTGCTACAGAACATCAACTACATTCATCTCAGGCTCAGCTATCAAACGCGGTGGCCGAAATTCCATATCTGAAAACTACATTCAGGGCTTGACATACGCACTGGCCCAGTGGCCCCATAGAGAACCGCATCAGTTTGTTCTCACTGCACGTGCTGGTCAATGACGTCATGTCAATGGTTGGCACGTGCACGAGGCGATTACGTAACGCAAATATGATGTACTTCAAGAGATGAAACAAGTTTGTCAGGAATTTCTCATCGTAGAACATACAGAGCATTATGAACGGTGTGCTTTGGACAGCAGACGCAGAATACAAAGACAAAACAATTCCAGAGAAAAATATTCCAAAAAATTAAATATATTCCATGTTTTTGCCAACTTTCTTGGCTGCAGAAAATTCAGATCACTTTTGTGCCCGGAAGTCAGCCTACACACGTGCATGCTAAATCTTGATTGGTGAGTTGAACATATTTGAATATGGTGCGTATTGTTTTGATTGACCTCACGTGAAAATGTATTGTGACGTTATATAACTCCTTCAGCTACCAATTACTTCCGGGCACCAAAGTGATCTGAATTTTTTTTGATGCCATACCTCTGACTTTGGAACAATATAAAGTAACATTCCTGATATATTTTTGAAATATTAAAATCAAGGACCACAAGCTAATACATTTTAGAAGATGGCCAGATACAAATTTGGAAGGAAAGCAGTCGTTTGCACAGTTTACAACATCATATGCCTCGAAAGGTCGGGAAATGCATAGATTTTTGTTTCCTCTCTTGATATATCATCATATTTGCGTACGCATCGGTATCCATGCACGTGCAGTTGTCCACGTGTTGTGAGAGGCTGGAAGCTAATGCGGTTCTCTATGGGTGGCCCGGGGCCACCAGATCCTCTGTTCGGGCCAGTGAATGCTCTGCTGTAGTGGCCCAGTTGGGCAACCATATTTTTGGTCTTTTAGTGGACCAAACTATCTTGATTTTATTATTCTAATCCTCGATATATATCATATCACGATAGAAATCTGATTATCGCCCTATTATCCTAAGAAACTTCGGGCCACCACTTCTCATGCTTTGGTGGCCCAACTGGGCAACCAACATTTTTCTCTTTATGTCAAGGCCTGACATTGAACACTGCTATATGAGGTAGTCTGTCCTATATCAGGAGATAATCGATAAAGATATAAATTCAAAAGCAAATGTATCTATACTTCTGATTGAAGGGGGTGTCTTGCTGCTGGTAGTCTATTTTGATGCACCATGTATATTTCAACCCCATATGCTTTATTTTCAAATAAAGACGATGCAAACATTATATTTATGATAAGCTAATTTTCCTAAGTTCTCTAATAGTGATGAAAAAGCTTTCCAGCTACTCGGCAATCTTCAACTCTGACTTGAGCTCTCACTTTGCCCTTGGACTTTATCAATCGTGAATCACCATGAATCACCATGAATCACCACTTACCTGAAAGGTGTATATACATTATGAATTAGTACCAATAAACATTCCCCAGAATTCCATATATACAACATTCCACCTCCCTTATCTTATGAATATAAATAGCCTTTTGGCTTGAGACTCTAGTATGACCTTTTTGTGTGATGATCAAATTTGACCTTTTGCTATGACAAGTTTCATCATTTATTCTGGTGAGATGCCCTGTTTGACTTAGTTTAACTATTTTAGTTTTATTACATTGTGACCACACACTACTCTTTGGGGGGAATCAGTGTGACCCAGAATCACTTCCAAAGGATTCAGTTTCCAAAAGTCTATTTCATTCTAATATTTAGCATCACATCACTATGACTTTGATATGAATATTCTGAGCTGTATTTACATACAAATGTTGTTGACATGTTGTTTGTAACAATAAATATATTCTGGTCATGCTGAAACTATGGACTGATCTTGGTTATTGAAGTTTTGAATGGACGAGAAATGACATATTTAAAAATGAACCCAGTCATGGCCATCATTTCTTTTAATGTTTTTTTTTTCAGGTAAATGGTCCATTTGACCAAAATCTCCACAGAAAAATAGCCTCAGCAAGTAAGTTTCAATTTTTGTTTGACAAAAATTAAGACCAAGCTTGATGTAGACATTAGCTTGCTTCAATATTATTTTCTCTGTACTTTCCTGTATATAATTTCGTTAATGTACACAAACAAAGTAGAACCACAAAAAACAGTATATTAAAGGTATGAAGCATCAATTCTACAATTTGGTATTTCTGAAAGCTTAGCCACATGTGAACATAATGACAGATTGAAATTATTATAGAGTAATAAGATATGTTGCTATGAGACATAGCAGTTGCACTCCAATAAGAGGTCTGTCTGAGCCATAAGCTGCACGTGACGGGTAAACACGGGTAGCGTGAACTTTATTTGACCTCAATTGAGGCTCAAAGTAGGGTAGCATGTCATTTTGGTACTATTCAAAGGACAATACATTTCATGACGTCATAAGCATATTGCCATACGCTTGATGACGTCATTTTGCCTTTCAGTGCCTCTATGATGACACTCCACATAAAAATGACGCCAAGAAAGGAGTGTGCTTTTATTAGGGCCTATATATTAAGGTCTTGTTCAAATAGGTTTTACAGACAATGATGGGGATGCATTTTTTAAAAAAAATTATAGACATGAAAGACAAGTACATTTATTACCAATATGTGAATTTTTAACGTTATTTTCAAAACCGGTCTTAATCCCTTTAAACAAAAGTTACATTTATATTTGAGAAATGATTGCTTCAAATCCTCTTATATATCTCCATCAGTGACCGGTCAATTATTTTTAATATCTTTTGGCTGCCATGGGATTTTCTAGATCAGAAAATGTGTAAAAATATTTTCTAGAATGCTTATTTCATTGACACTGTGTGGTACAGCAGTGCAAATCTACACAGTTTGCAAGATTTCAGAAACTTGTGTTTCATAAAATTGCAGGAAACAAATTTGCAGGTGTCATAGCAGAGATAGCTGTTGAATAATGATGACATTTTACAACCAACATTATACTTATTGCACATGACAAACAGTGCAATGTAAATGGAAAGTTTAGAGCCTACCAGTCCAGGGGTTTGGGTAATGTTGGTTGAAAGCAATGTGTCAGATTTGAGCAAAAATAATCTGTTGTATTTGAATGGATTAGAACATTTAGGAATTGTAGCTGAATCATACACAATGTGCAGAGAATCAGATCATTATTGATACTGCAGAGTAACGTTTTGATTAATATTTCATGTTACATAAACAACATGAAGTTTGGATAATACTAAAATAAAATGGTATGTTAGTGAGATCTAGAACATTAACTCAAAAGACTAAATGTGAACCCTATGCCGTACAGCTTCAATAAAAATGCAGCACATCTCAGAAGATATTGAAGCAATTGTTTGCAGTAGATTATAGATATGAAAGATATAAGATGTTCCATAAAATCAAAAACATTATTTATAAGCTTTGAATAAATTTACCTCAACACCTGAGACAAATTTGTGCATGTATTGCAGCAATGAGGCAATAAAAATGTAAGCAAAATGTTAGATATTAATGTTGACCAAAATTGTTCACCAGTTGTTCACTGCTAAAATGATCATGAAAACAAAGAATATCCCACGCAAATATAGATAGGATTTAGCCCCTGGCAGCAAAAAGCAAAATACTGTCATTTGAAATTGTTCTAATTTTTTTCATAACATCAACAAAACAAGTTATTTTTGTATTGTTCTGTAATTCAGTTAATTTCTCTCCTTATTATCACACATAATAAGGAGGTGTGGGTCGTCAGCACACACCATTTTCATATCCACAAATAGTGGAGTCAGGTCTTTGGTGAACCACTTTATCCCCCTGGTGGATGTAATGAATTTAGGAATAACCAGTGCCCTCTAGTGGTAAATTTGAGGCAATATAATTATGGAGGCAAGGGAAGATATCTTATAGTTGTTTTCATTCTCATTTGTTAAGCCTTCAGGGCTGGATGTTCGAGTTTCAACTGATGAGGCTGTAATGAGTTGAAGGTCAAATGATCATATTATCTGATAACAACGTTAAATGAGTTCAGTATCAAGGCCAAAGGATGACACTAGAAATTAAAGTGTTCAAAAGACAATTATTATTTAAGAATCGCCTTGCATCTTTTATTAATTATCAGCTGATTATACAGCTAAATTGAGCCAACCTTATCATCTACATGTAGTAACATTTTAAGAAATGTTTTTCTATTTTATGCCAATGGTTGTAATGATTAATAAAGCGAATGAAACAAGTTGATAGAATAAAAATATAAAGTTTATTTTCCAATACTGAGATCGAATTCAGGTTTCTCTGTCAGCTGCTCATCCCTTTAATTTACTGAGATATGGCACAGACATTACTCACAGCTCAATCCATTATGTGGGTAGGGATATATTGCCTTTATGATTTCAATATTTTGGAAAAAAAATACATGAAAGCTGGGTTCAACTTGGAGAATGAAATTGTGATCTGATAGGGTTCACCCTAATTATACGGAGGCTTCTCATATTACAAAGGCTGCAGGCTGACATTTTCTTTCTTCTGTAGACATATTTATGCACTTGATACCAAGATATTAGCATTTAGATGGATATCAGTATCACATAGATTTACAAGGTGATAATGCTTGATCTCTGTAAATTTTTGCTAGCAGTTCTATTTTCAGGATTAGTTCATTTTGCAAGTATGGGTGTGTCAGGTGGATGCTGAAGTAGTTTTGAACCATCAGGTGATGGGGAAATTGTGTTCATACAACCCTTGTTGACCAGCAATGTTGACCATATCAGACTTTTAAAAGTGCTGCTTAGTAACCAGTGCTCCCTACTTTGAGGTCACAAAAGTTTATGCTATGTTTACCGGTCTTAAATATGACGGCTGAGGCAGATATGCTATGTCATATTGCAACTTATCTAATTACTCTTTGTTAAAACTTCAATATGTCATGATATTGAGACACCAAATCATAGGATTAAGGTCTAATACCTTTAATATTTTTTTTCATTTTATTTACATGAATATCTTAACGTTAGGGGGAACAGGGACTCTTCATACAGCTGTATGAAATGTGTTGTTGACGGTTGCTAAGATTCAAACAAGTAAGACGTCACTATTTCATTGATAAATAACCAAAGCACCATTATGACGTCATTGCTCGTTCAACTACATGAAATAGTGCAGCTTCGTAACATACCAAAGTAAGCTAAATAGGTAACATATTTCTGTCCAAAGGGGATCAATGTTGATATATACACATGAAAACATCATTTAGTGATCTTTTATGACTAATCCATTAGCCAGTAGCTGCTGCATTTGACCTCATCACTGCCCAGTGATACAAAAAAGAAGTAAATAAAATATCATATTTCTCAAAATTTCCCACGCTTTTTATGACAAAATCGAGAAGTTTTGCAAGTTTAATTACCAAAATTTAAGAACAGGTTTACTCCAAATATTATTCTATTCTAGGGTGTTTCATTTTTCGGACTTTTTTTCCGATCAAGCTGCTCATTAAAAGAAATGATCTCTGATATGTAGTAAACCCACAGAAAAAATTTAAGACCAATCGATCAACTTTTAGACCCCCCCCTACCACCTTGTATGTTTGACCTCGGAAATCAGTGCTCGGTGGCCATTTTCTGGTTAAAACTCAAGTCTCATTGCCTCATAATTTCATTTTATTCAACTCAGGTAGTGTCTGTGTCACACAAATGTAGTTTTAAAGGTTACTTAATATTTCAAGATCATTCCCATTTAATTTGGGTCAATATCATTCAAATTCAAGACATTAATTCTGAAAAATATACATTTTCAAATTAATTTCACACTCATATCGGATAAATTTTTCACATTATTTCCACATTAACTTCAAATTGAGAATTATATTATAGTATGAAAGTTCACAGATTTGTCTCCATTTCATTTTTAGCTCTGCTGAGACTCACAGAGCTTTAGGAGTGGGGAAGATGTCTGTCCGTCCGTCTGTCAAAATTTCTTTGAAAGTCTTCTTCTCCAAAACTACCAGTAATATATGTTTCAAATTTTATACAGAGGTAGACATTGAGGCAAAGATTCAGATTCCTTCAAATCTCAGTGATCTCACCATTTACCTTAGTGCAGTGACCTGGAGGTTAGAAATTTTGTACTTAGCATATTTCAGCAACCACTTAAAAGTGAATAAACATATGTCGATGGCTTTAGGGCTATGATTATCATTGCTTTTTTGTAATGTTTGTGAACATTTCTTCCTAACAGATCATTTAAAACCAATTCAAGAGCAGAAGATGATATTGACCAATCAAAATGCATGTTACATATCAAATTTGGCTCCAACTTGTTATCTCAATTCTCATTGGCTAGTATTTCTCCTTGACAACATTTTGGGCTAAGATTATAGAAATTCAAGACATTAATTCGGAAAAATATACATTTTCAAATCAATTTCACACTCATATCGGATACATATGTTCACATTATGTCCACATTAACTTCAAATTGAGAATTATATGTTAGTGTGAAAATTCACAGAATTGTCTCCATCTCATTTTTAAGGAATTATGGAATTTTAAGTCTGTGTGAAGAAGAGACATGGACAATGAGACCTCGGTGAGCTCCCTTCTTTGCAGAGTTAGCTTAATTCTGGATGTCCTTCACTCCCATTTCTGCTGCATCTTTGACAAATGCCACTACTTTTACAATAGCTGCAATTTTTCTGTATTCCTCATCATCTTGCCAGTGCTCTGGTGGTAAATGGAGCTATCTTCCATCCATTCCTAGGAGTTCAAACAGGAGCCATGACTGTGACCCAATTGGGGAGTAGTGAGACATTTCCTTGGGAAGACTGGTTTTTCTGGAATGAATAGAGCAGGACTAGGCATAGCTTGAAGTTGTGTGGCAATGACAGTCTTCATCCCATCATTCAATGATCTGTCAAACAAGACAAATACCACCAGAGATACCAAAAATGACTTAGCATAGAGTTCTTGACCACGACAGCTATGGATGATGCATCAACTGCCTAAAATATATGACATAACATGGTGTAAGAGAAATTGGGAGAAACATTTATATCTAATGTTAAAATAGATATGCAAAAGATAAATTTCAAACTGTGAATTAAAAGCCTCAGAATTATATCACATCTCATAGTCACACATATCCTCCCACAGCTGGAGATCTAAATTCGGAGCTGGAGCAACCAAGTGTACCTGAAGAAACTAAGGCCCATGAAACAGGGCAATGTGCTGGTCTAAACTATTATTGCCAACCAGTATTTCAGGTGTGATGAGATCTGGTCATGTTTCATCAGCCAGTTTTGCCATATTCATGATATACAATGCTGAGGCAAGAAATCAGGCATGATGAAGAGAATGTGGAGCTCACATGGCAAATTTGTCTATGCCTTGATCTTATTCAACAAAAGGTCTCATTACACCTTCAATACTGGCTGACTTTGATAGGATGGCCCAGTACATTTCCCTGTTCCATGGACCTTGGTTTCTTTAGGCATGCTGGGCTGCTCCAGGTCCACATTTTAATCTGTGGCTGTGAGATATGTGTGACTATCAGATGTGATATGATTCTGAGGCTATTAATTCACAGTTTAAAATTTATCTTTCACATATCCATTTGAACATTAAGCATAAATTGTTCTCCAAATTCTCTTACACCATGTTATGTCATATATTTTAGGCAGTGGATGCATCATCCATAGCTATCGTGGTCAAGAACTCTATGCTAAGTCATTTGTGGTATCTGACTGAGTAGTATTTGTCTTGTTTGACAGATCATTGAATGATGGGATGAAGACTGCAATTATCACACAACTTTTAGCTATGCCTAGCCCTCTCTATTCATTCCAGAAAACCATTCTTCCCAAAGAAACATGCTTTAACAGGGAAATATCTCACTACTCCCAGATTGGGTCACAATCATGGCTCCTGTTTGAACTCCTGAGTGGATGGAAGATGGCTCCATTTACCACCAGAGCACTGGCAAGATGATGAGGAATACAAACAAATGGCAGCTATAGTTAAAGTAGTGGCATTTGTCAAAGATGTAGCAGAAATGGGAGTGAAGGACAAATTTGAAACATATATTACTGGTAGTTTTGGAGAAGAAGACTTTCAAAGAAATTTTGACAGACGGACGGACAGACAGACATCTTCCCCACTCCTAAAGCTCTGTGAGTCTCAGCAGAGCTAAAAATGAAATGGAGACAAATCTGTGAACTTTCATACTATAATATAATTCTCAATTTGAAGTTAATGTGGAAATAATGTGAAAAATTTATCCGATATGAGTGTGAAATTAATTTGAAAATGTATATTTTTCAGAATTAATGTCTTGAATTTGAATGATATTGACCCAAATTAAATGGGAATGATCTTGAAATATTAAGTAACCTTTAAAACTACATTTGTGTGACACAGACACTACCTGAGTTGAATAAAATGAAATTATGAGGCAATGAGACTTGAGTTTTAACCAGAAAATGGCCACCGAGCACTGATTTCCGAGGTCAAACATACAAGGTGGTAGGGGGGGGTCTAAAAGTTGATCGATTGGTCTTAAATTTTTTCTGTGGGTTTACTACATATCAGAGATCATTTCTTTTAATGAGCAGCTTGATCGGAAAAAAAGTCCGAAAAATGAAACACCCTATTCTATTCAGTTTGAATAGAGGGAATTTTGATTAATGGTCTATATCTTGAGATACCTAACTTTCTTCAAATTCAAGTTAAAAGTTACCAAATGTTGTCAAAAACGTACATTTATTTTAATCATTTTATTTACAAAAACACAAATTACTTGAGTTCTAAGGTGTCTTTTAAAATTCTGTCTATTTAAACTAAATAACATCATTCTAGCTAAAGATTAATACCTCAGTTCTGCAGATTGCTATTGTAGTTATTCCCAAAAATGTTTTTCAAGTAAACTCTGCCCCTTCTTTAATTAGTACCAAAAAAAACATCTTTTTCTCATTTTTATTTCAATTTTAAATCTAAAATGATTAAAAATGATAACACTTTAAAAACAAATTAAAAATCAAATCAAAAGAAAAATTCATCCTTAAGCATTTGATACATTAAAGGCTGAAATCCGTTTTGTAGTTATTTTCATACAAAGCAGTTATCTTGCACCATGTAATTTTTTGGGGTTAAAATGACTTTTTTTGGCGGGAAAAAAGAACTTTAGAAGACACTGTTCCCCCTAACGTTAAACATAGTTTATACTGCGTAGGGGTGAGCTACATCTATCAAGCTATGGGGTCCAACGGTGGCCATGCTAATAAGTGAGAGATAGTCTACAAACACAAATATACTGCATTGTTGTTGCCTCAGTTCTGATGCTGCATGTGTCAGTCAACATATCCTCATAAAAGAGATTAAATGTAAATGTTGTTGCATGCCTTTCCTTATTTTAACAAGCATCGATAGCATCAATAGTTTGTTCTATTTGATTTAAACATGTAATTCTTTATACCACATACCTCAGACTGCACCGTCTATTAGGAATTGATCCGCTGGCTTTACTGAGAAGGATGCTATGTGGAATTCCACCAAAATCCATTTCAGCATATAAAGCCTCTGTCACACTCTCCTACGCATGCCAACTGAGTCATCGATGCGTTCCAGTAGATCTTTCTGAGCTTGTCAGGACTTCTCCTATGTTTTTGGGACAGTTTACGCAAGCATGCAATGCACTTAATCCACAGTGTTACTTTTCCTTCATGGTTAGACCTCAGCACTACCCAAAATACAAGATTGATTCAGAAAGAAAATAAAAGGTCATTTTACTCAAGATTTCTGATAATTTGTGGTAGAGAAAGTTCAGACCATTTGCATTGATTTCACGATTGACAAATTTTCATTTTTTCATCTCACCTGACAATATGGCTTTCGCCAAGCATATTGAATGGCATGACTTTAGCCACAGATACTTGCCTACTAGATAACAAGAATGCTTGGGTAGACTGTCCTGTTAATTACCCAGGTCAGTTCTGTTCATGAGGCATTACCCTGTATCTTTTTCCTGGCAACAGGAGATTTGTTATAACTACCTGATTTGAAGGTTTATGAACCTCATTTAAGTGAGATTATCATGGCCATGTACCCTGATAGTCACGTAATTCACCTGGGACCAAACAGTTAGGGTGGGGCACATCAACTTAGATGCTCCCACGCCCAGTGGTACTTTTTAAAATAGGAAATTACAATATTGCGACAGCATGCTGTCCTTTTGGATTTCCCATGAAAAACCAACCTAAAATAAAGTAGTGAAATTGAGGATTTGTACACAAAAATAAATACAAGAGAATTGAACTAAATTATTTATTTTTATCTTTCTCAATATTGCAAATATTGTGAAACTGATAAAGGAAAAAATGCAATTCATGAAAACTTTATAACAGTTGAGAGGCTCAGGATTGGGAGAGCTTTGAAAGTTGCCAGACTACAAATCTGAACAGAACTGTATAATTACAGGGGTAGGAGAGATATAAGGAGCACTCGTTTAAAAAAAATAAAAATGAACACTCATTGAAAAAACCCATAAATACCTGAATGTGTAATGAGATGACAAGAAGTAACACCAGGGAGAGATTTGTTTGTATTAACAACCTTTTCAGCACTGTTTAGGCTGTATTAGGTAAGGTAGAAGCCTGTCACCTGAACTCAATGGCCTGCACCTTTGGAAAAGTGATTGGGGATCTTTCTTTTACATTATTACATAGACATATACCATTGCCTGTGTTAACCAGTCAGAGAAATTGGTAGAATAAGTCACAGTCATTAAGACAGCATTCTATTTCATAATTTAAAAATTGAGATAAAAGGTAGCAAACAATTTGTCAATGCAGGAAATTGGTTACCCATACCCAACATATTCTCATGCCGGACAATAAATGATATCATTTTGCGACTAAAATATGAAATTCTTGACCCTCATTTGAGAGTGCAATATGACAGTTCTATTGTAATGTGCCAGTGCTAGGAAACTAGTGAGATTCCCATATAATGATCATAGCACCTGCCGAGTCAAGTTAGGTCACCAGTCCAATTTTGTAGCTTATTTGCACACACATTGAGGTCTTATGAGGTCATATTTCCAGCATTTTCATTCAATCCGGAAGCGTGATTATTGCAGTGAGACTGAGTATGAAGTGTTATGCTAAATTGAGATGAATAGAGATATGGGGAGGTAACTTGGACTGGTCTGATAAGTGTAAAAGGTTAGGAGATGGAGGCACTTTGTTGTTAACCCTATGAGGCCACGGCATTGTTGTGCCACAAGATGGATGATGAAATACCTTCACCAACCACTTGTGAAGTAGAAACACACAGCAATAGGCTTTTAAACATTAGACTGTACTGATGATAGATTATTGCTTATAAACTTCTGACCACCTGTTACAACGTAATTAGTGGAGCAGTTTGTAAAAGAAAATCACAGTATTGGCTGATATTAAATATTAAGGAATTAATGATGTTTATCTCCTCAAGCTTGCAGAATCATAGGTTTTACACTCAGCTGATTTATCAGAGCTGCAAAAACAACTTTAATTTCTTTTAAATTTGGTTTTAAACTCTTTGGAGAAATGTTTAGAAAAAATTCTACCCCTCTGTGACCATTTTGTCCTTGAAGAGTTTGACAAGATTGGAAATACCAGGCTTATTGCTGGTTAACGTTGCCAATTATTCATTTCAAGCTTAGTATTTAAATTCTTCTCCACATTCTCATATCTCTTAATTATGCCTATTTTCAAAGCTCTGAAGATCAAAGCATGATAAATAACAACAACAACTAAATGTTATTACTCCCAAAGACAAATCAAGATAATAGTAGGTACCTGAAAAAAAAGATAACAATCAAAAACAATACTAAAAGAAAAAAACATACTGATAAACAAAGCCTTGAGTCAGTGTAAGATAAGCATTTGTATAATTTTGAAGGTTTCTTTTTTATGTTTTTTTAACTCTTTCAAATGCCCTGTCCTCAAATGATTTTACCTCCGCCCTGGTGACCTCCAGATGTGTTCTCTTACATGACCTTATCATCCCCAGGTTCTCATCCTACCTTTCTCATTCCTTGATAGTAGTTCCTCCAGATACAGTGGAGATGTAATAATCAATGCTTTTCATGCCCGTGAAATTAATCTTAAACTCAATGAGATGTTTTTTGAAAGCCAGTATAGATTTTATTTCTGCCCTCTGTGATATATGACCAATTTTCCTTTGTTTAAGAAGCACTCTGCCTGTTGCTCATGAAGTATGTACATATCATCCTGGTTTGATCATACAGGAGTCAGTATCCATAGTCAATAATGGGTGCTACCAACAAATGCTGCTGCTGCCTTCATCATATCATTAGCCACATCATTTCTAACCAGCATTGTGTTTCTGATCTTATATTCATGTGTCTGTCATGTGTCTGTCATGTGTCTGTCGTGTGTCTGTGATTTATGGTGCTTTTGTTCCCAGCTTTGTTGCCTGGTTTGAAATCTTGCCTCATTTGATTATCTCCTGTGTCTACTAATATCAGTCTTATTTAGGACCTCTTTAGGACCTGTTAGATTGGGGACATGTAAATACTTAACAGATGTGGACCAAGTATGGAGTCTTATGTACTCCATATTCCTAGTTTATTTTCATCTCAGTACTCAATGGTGATTTTAGTCCTTCTCTTCCTTGGATTCAAACCATTTCAATGCCATACCCCCAATCCCACATCTGGTGTGTTTATCAGTTTGCCATTATCCAATATGTCAGAAGCTGCAGAGAGGTCCATGAGAACCCATATGACCGCTTAACCTTTATCTATATCTTCAGAATGTCATTTCACTCTTATCAAGGCAGTCGGTGGGTTGTGAAATGCCTTTTACACTGATTGTAGTTTATCTATCAACTGGTCGAGGTACAGTGCCTGTAGGATGGGTTATGGTAGATGCAGCATTCTGCTACTGGTCCAGGCACAGTGCCAGTAGGATGGGTTATGGTACACACAGCATTCTACTACTGGTCCAGGCACAGTGCCAGTAGGATGGGTTATGGTACCCACAGCATTCTGCTACTGGTCCAGGCACAGTGCCAGTAGGATGGGTTATGATACACAGCATTCTGCTACTGGTCTAGGCACAGTGCCAGTAGGATGGGTTATGATACACAGCATTCTGCTACTGGTCTAGGCACAGTGTCAGTAGGATGGGTTATGGTACACACAGCATTCTGCTACTGGTCTAGGCACAGTGCTGGTAGGATGGGTTATGGTACACACAGCATTCTGCTACTGGTCTAGGCACAGTGCCAGTAGGATGGGTTATGGTACAAGCAGCATTCTGCTACTAGTCCAGGCACAGTGCCAGTAGGATGGGTTATGGTACACACAGCATTCTGCTACTGGTCTAGGCACAGTGCCAGTAGGATGGGTTATGATACACACAGCATTCTGCTACTGGTCCAGGCACAGTGCTGGTAGGATGGGTTATGGTACACACAGCATTCTGCTACTGGTCTAGGCACAGTGCCAGTAGGATGGGTTATGATACACACAGTATTCTGCTACTGGTCCAGGCACAGTGCTGGTAGGATGGGTTATGATCCACACAGCATTCTGCTACTGGTCCAGGCACAGTGCTGGTAGGATGGGTTATGGTACATGCAGCATTCTGCTACTGGTCCAGGCACAGTGCCAGTAGGATGGGTTATGGTACACACAGCATTCTGCTACTGGTCTAGGCACAGTGTCAGAAGGATGGGTTATGATACACAGCATTCTGCTACTGGTCTAGGCACAGTGCCAGTAGGATGGGTTATGGTACACACAGCATTCTGCTTCTGGTCTAGGCACAGTGCCAGTAGGATGGGTTATGGTACACACAGCATTCTGCTACTGGTCCAGGCACAGTGCTGGTAGGATGGGTTATGGTACACACATCATTCTGCTACTGGTCTAGGCACAGTGCCAGTAGGATGGGTTATGATACACACAGCATTCTGCTACTGGTCCAGGTATTGTGCCAGTAGGATGGGTTATAATAATAATAATAATAATAATAATAATAATAATAATAATAATGATTTATATAGCGCTATATCAGACTAAGTCTGCTCTAAGCGCTTCTCGAGATAATGCTTCCTGAATAAAAACGTCTTTAGTTTTTTCTTGAAAGTGTCCACTGTTTTACAGTTTTTCACCTCAAGGGGCAGGGCATTCCAATTTCTTGGAGCATATACCATGAAGGCCCTGTCACCATATGTTTTCATATTAGTCTTGGGCACTGTATATTCATTTTTTTCATTAGATCTCAGTCCCAAATCAGATTTTTTACAATTTAATAATTGAGAAAGGTATTTTGGGGCAAAGCCATTCTGTACCTTCCATGTTAATAGAGATATTTTAAAGTCAATCCGCGCCTCTACAGGCAACCAGTGAAGGTCCATAAGTTTTTGCGTAATATGATCCCTCTTTTTAAGTTTACCTACCACTCTTGCTGCAGCATTCTGCAATTTCTGCAATTTGGCTAATTCACACCTTGGTAAACCAGCCAGAAGTGCATTACCATAATCAAGAGTGGAAGTAACAAAAGCATGAGCAAGCGTATTTGCAGTTTTCTCATCTAAACAATTTCTGATCTGTGCTAAATTTTTTACATGAAAAAAACCATTCTTACACATTTTTTTAATTTGTGATTTCATCGATAATTCTTGATCTAGGATAACCCCAAGATCCTTAACTGTATTTGATCTAGGGATATTAGTTTCACCTACTAGGATTCCATTAGGTACATTGTCTTTTCTGAAATCACAGCTTTTACCACATAAAAGCATTTCTGTTTTCCCATCATTTATCTTCATTTTATTTTCTATTAAGAATTTCCTTATTAGTTTAATACACTTTTCCATTTCTCTACAGGATCTATTTCTAGCTTCTTCAGATTTTGGATCAATTGTAATGTATAGCTGTGTATCATCAGCATAGATATGATGTTTGAGACCATAATTACCAATAATGTCAGACAGAGGCTCCATATATGCTGTGAACAATAAGGGTCCCAAAACGGAGCCCTGAGGAACTCCATAACTAATATTCATATTTTCCGATCTCTTACCCTCAATTGTTACACATTGTTTTCTATTTGATAGATATGACTTGAACCACTGCAGAGCTGTGCCCCTAATACCACATCTTCTTTCTAATCTGTTTAATAGTATATTATGATCAATAGTATCAAATGCCGCTGATGGGTCTAGGCACAGTGCCAGTAGGATGGGTTATGATACACACAGCATTCTGCTACTGGTCCAGGTATTGTGCCAGTAGGATGGGTTATGGTACACACAGCATTCTGCTACTGGTCTAGGCACAGTGCTGGTAGGATGGGTTATGGTACACAGCATTCTGCTACTGGTCCAGGCACAGTGTCAGTAGGATGGGTTATGGTACACGCAGCATTCTGCTACTGGTCCAGGCACAGTGCTGGTAGGATGGGTTATGGTACACAGCATTCTGCTACTGGTCCAGGCACAGTGTCAGTAGGATGGGTTATGATACACACAGCATTCTGCTACTGGTCCAGGTATTGTGCCAGTAGGATGGGTTATGGTACACACAGCATTCTGCTACTGGTCTAGGCACAGTGCTGGTAGGATGGGTTATGGTACACAGCATTCTGCTACTGGTCCAGGCACAATGCTAGTAGGATGGGTTATGGTACACAGCATTCTGCTACTGGTCCAGGCACAGTGCCAGTAGGATGGGTTATGGTACACGCAGCATTCTGCTACTGGTCCAGGCACAGTGCCAGTAGAATGGGTTATGGTACACAGCATTCTGCTACTGGTCCAGGCACAGTGTCAGTAGGATGGGTTATGGTACACGCAGCATTCTGCTACTGGTCCAGGCACAGTGTCAGTAGGATGGGTTATGGTACACGCAGCATTCTGCTACTGGTCCAGGCACAGTGCTGGTAGGATGGGTTATGGTACACACAGCATTCTGCTACTGGGCCAGGCACAGTGCTGGTAGGATGGGTTATGGTACACGCAGCATTCTGCTACTGGTCCAGGCACATTGCCGGTAGGATGGGTTATGGTACACGCAGCATTCTGCTACTAGTCCAGGCACAGTGCCAGTAGGATGGGTTATGGTACACACAGCATTCTGCTACTGGTGTTGGTAGGATTGGCTGATAATAAAGAAAATGTCTTATATACATAAAACAAATAGAATGTACCTTTTGGCATAGAAAAGTTTGTTTAAATGGTATAACTAAATTGTTATTAAAATTGCACCCATCGACAAGTAATGACAAGTTTACTGATTGATATACTCTGCTATAGCACACATATAGATAGCTGTTCATGTTATGTCAGGTTACTTATTTATTGACAAAGACCAAAATGTGCAAAATGGACGGCCCTATATGTAAATGTGCTGACCATTTCTTTATTTTGTCAATACAAAACTGTTATGAATGACTCTTTCTGTAGTACTTGTCAGATTAATTGAGGTACTGGAAGTTAACTTCTGGTAATCACCCTGTCTGTCCTGTGTCTGTCCTGTGTCTGTCCTTCCTTTCATCCTTCCGTCTGTCCGCTCTAATGCTACTATGTTCTTTAAGGTACTGGGTTATTTATTTATGATCCATCTGAGAATCTATAAGGTTGTAGTTGGCAACATCCAAGATATTTTAAACCATAAGTTTTTGAGCAACAGCAACCTCAGAAGAATTGGAGTCATTTAATGGTTTAATTTGACTTTCTGCAAAACTTATTTGTTACCAAATTTAATTATATTATGATAAATTTTGACAAAACATAAGAATATCATAAAGTAAGATTGACTTGGTGTCCACACCTCATTTGAATGTTTCCCTGGTGGGTTTTTTTCTGTGCAGTGCTGCCCTCAGGTGGCAATATCAGATTGGAGCAACACCACATGGAAAAATTTCTGCTACTGGTCTGTTGGTTAATAGAGAAATAAAATTTATATCTCCAATGGTTTGGCGGTAACGCACATTGCACCTTTGATCTCATGTCGTCACAACTCTATTCATTGTACTCCAAGGTACAAGTGAACTTAACAGACTGCAGCCCAAATCACAAAAGCTAGGTCATTAGGTTAGATACCAACCTTTTGATAAAGCAGTGCAGTGCAATGTATATGATATTATTAAATTTGGTTTTAGCCATGTCTCATGTTATTGTTGACACCATATATTATACAGAAGGTTTTGTGACATTTATTAGAGGGTAACTAGTCGTATTGATTATGATAGAGAATTTTCTCAAAGTATGATGATATAAAGGATAATATCTGTTTATGCATTTTATAAAAGATGTCAGAAGTCAGATGCCTTTTCTTCCAGAGAGGATAATTGTTGTTGCCAGTTTAGTGCATGGAAGATCATTTATTTAATTCCCAAAATAATTTAGTTTGAAGATAAATGTAACTGTGCAGGTTGGAAATGATAAATTTGGGTAAAGTTTGCTTGTTTTTTTTCAAGACATTTTACCATGTTAAAAACTGTCTCTAATGCCAAAATGTTTTATTGATGAGAGCCGCATACAACCTGCAAATAAACTAAAAAAACTGCCATTCAATAAATTTAATTCCTTCCACAAACAAATATTTTATGCCTCAGTTATATTTGTACTATTTTAATCTGGAAATTACAAAGGAGCAATTGTAGTTGAGGAAGAATCACATAACTCACAGCAAGAATAATTCAGTGTGAGTTAATCAAGTGTTCAGCAGAAATCATATTGAGTGGATCTCATAAAATATCCAGCATACCTAAAAGGCCTGTCACACCACAGCAGCATCCAGACTGTCTGTACAGCATCCAAACAATCATCACAAGTCTGGACAGGCCTATTAAAGTCTCCCAGAATGCCTCAATGACCCAGGAAACCACAGTCGTTAATGGTTGCATGAGCCAGCTGTGCAGGCAGGACTCAGTTTGTCCTGCGTCTGTACTGAGTTCTTTACTGAGTTCTTTACTGAGTTCTGCACCAAACTGCTTAGCAAGCTACTGAGTTCTGCACCAAACTGCTTAGCAAGCTACTGAGTTCTGCACCAAACTGCTTAGCAAGCTACTGAGTTCTGTATTGAATTCTGTACCAAGTTCTGTATTGAGTTCTGTGCCAAGTTCTGTATTGAGTTCTGTGCCGAGTTCTGTACCAAGTTTTGTATTGAGTTTTGTACCAAGTTCTGTATTGAGTTCTGCGCTGAGTTCTGTACCAAAGTCTGTATTGAGTTCTGTGTCGAGTTCTGTACCAAGGTCTTTACTGAGTTCTGTGTTGTGTTCTGTACTGAGTTCTGTACCAAACTCTGTAACGAGTTCTGTATTTAGTTCTGTACCAAGTTCTGCACTGAGTTCTGTACCAAGTTCTGTATTTAGTTCTGTACTGAGTTCTGTACAGAGAAATTAACTTTGGCCTATTGCTCTTCCTTTTACACTTTGGAAAAACAGTGCATGCTTTAAGGGGGAAAGAAACCTACACTTACTGTAAAATTAAATCAATATTTCAAATATCATTTTAAAAATAAATGTAGGACATGAAAAGGAGATTTAGTTATCTGCGGTCAAATTGACATGGACTTTGATGTGTAAAATTTTCAGAAATGAAAATGAAGGATAAATATCGCAAGTTTTAGGTAAAAAACAATTTTGACAAAATATAGTGGGTTTTTTTTAGTTAAAACTTTTCCTGACAAGTATGTGAATGATGATACATAGAAACATTTTGCCTTCAAACTAAAAGACGATATATGTGGCTAAATATTTCTTTAAAATATTTAATAGAATATCATTTGTGAGAAATAAAGATCATGTGAAAACTAAGAATAACCAAACATATATGGCTGGATGATACACACATATTAATTGTCTACATAGGTGTGATATACACATGTAAAGTTCCATACATATGTGATGCACACGTAAATTTCGATGTGGAGTGTGGAAGTTTCCAAATAGGTGCAATGAAATGCATGGATGTTTTTATGTATGTACACAATTAAGTTTCAATATTTGGTCTGATGGTAATCGTATAGTGCCAAATAAAAAGACAATATTTTCCTACTTCATAAAAAGTACAAATAATATAGATACTTGGAAATATATAGAAACAATTGGATTGCATGAGTTTTTTGGGGCACTATATGGTTTTTCGGGGAAGAGAGCAAAATGAGCGATGAGTCTGAGTGATTTGTAAGGATGAATATCAGGCTGTGTTCAGGTTGATATAAATAAGTGATGAAGAAGAATGCATCATTGTCTCAGCATATCCTACAGGGACGCCAGAGTCAGGATTAACAGTCCCGCGCAGAGAAAATAAAATGCAAAATTAGCAAAAATTATGCTACTTTTGATATTCTTTAATTTATGCCATTGTCTTTTTTGTCTTGCAAGGAAATAAACAAATAAGTGATCAGAGTGACAAATGATGTGTTTGTTACAGATTAAATGGCAAAAGACAACATGTGGGGGATTTTGTGAATGGTGGTAATTTTTATTTGCATTATTTTAGCTGGATGTTTTGCATTTAAACATGCTGTGGGTAAGCGTAATTGGCTTTGATCAGATTGTCACATCAATATCAGAAAAATCAACCAGGTCACGGTAAACATTATAGCAAGGGACAAACAAAGAAACATTAACCAGGTTCCATTAAACATAATAGCTTGGCACTTACTATGAAATATCAACTTGGTCACAGTAAACGTAGCAAGGGATAAACTAAGAAACATCAACTTGGTCACAGTAAACATGGCAAGAGTCAAACATTGCCCAGGTCACCGCTTAGTGTTCTGATCTCATGTAGTTTGATGCAGGAGATTAACCTTTTGACCTTTGATGGCCTCTCAGAGTTGATTAATCAGGAGGGACCAGAGGGTGCTCTGTGCTCGTCATAATGAGCTCTATTGTCCATGCCCCATTATGCCGCTACATCACCTTCACATAGTAGAACACAAGATGAAGTGTAATTCTGTGCTGGGCTAATTGACATGATGGAAGATAATCATAATCTTCCATGGGAATATCATGAAAATATTTAACAATACAAAAGCATACACCTGCATTGAGCTGTAAGGATCTCGCGGAAGCATGATTCGTATAAAGTGCACAATTCATCTAAGAAAAGATGGGCTGCAGCTTTTAGTATGATTAGCCCCAGAAGGAGTCGATTCCAAATTATGATTGGATAAGATAAGTGGGGATGAACAAGCTACAGAACAATGTATTATTGCTTTTCATCACTCAGGGTGCAGGTGACCATGACTCAGGATGCAGGGTGTAGGTGATCATCACTTGTGGTGTAGGTGACCATCATCACTCATGGTGCAGGTGACCAATATCAGTCAGGGTGCAGGTAACCACCATCACTCATGGTGCAGGTGACCATCACTCAGAGTGCAGGGGGGGAAGGTGACAGTCACTCAGAGTGCAGGGTGTAGGTGACCACCACTCACTCATCACTCAGGGTGCAGGTGACCATCACACAGAGTTCAGGGTGTAGGTGACCATCACTCAGAGTTCATGGTGTAGGTGACCATCACACAGAGTGCAAGGTGTAGGTGACCATCACTCAGAGTGCAGGGTGTAGGTGACCATCACTCAGGGTGCAGGGTGTAGGTGACCATCACTCAAACATCACTAAGGGTGTAGGTGACCTTCACTCAGAGTGCAGGGTGTATGTGACCATCACACAGAGTGCAGGGTGTATGTGATCATCACACAGAGTGCAGGGTGTAGGTGACCATCACACAGAGTGCAGGGTGTAGGTGACCATCACTCAGGGTGCAGGGTGCAGGTGACCATCACACAGAGTACCGGGTGTAGGTGACCATCACTCAAACATCACTCAGGGTGCAGGTGACCACTTTCACTCATGGTGAAGCTGAATATCGTCACACAGGGTGCAGGTGACCATCGTCACTCAGGGTGCAGGTGACCATCGTCACTCAGGGTGCAGGTGACCATCGTCACTCAGGGTGCAGGTGACCATCGTCACTCAGGGTGCAGGTGACCATCAGCACTCAGGGTGCAGGTGACCATCGTTTCTCATTATAAAATATGGAGTGTTAAATTGAGTTTTGAAAAGCCAAGAGGATGATAGGAAGTAAGAAATGCACAGATTTGACAGTAAAAGCAAACTGTGATATCTATCGGCAAACACAGAAGATTAGGATTTCATTGAAAAAAATATATTTATCTGTATACTAGTGTCAAAAAAAGGTTTGTCTTAACTTGTCCATGAAAACTGAAAAACATCAAGCATATTAACAAATCTGTCACCAGAGGTCACTCGCCATCAACACACATAAATGATTGTCACCACTAGTTTTTAACACTCATCGGCAGAAATATATAAACAATCAACCATATTGAGCTTCATAAACTTGCTTATTACGCATGTTCTAACGATTTTAATCTCTATATATTCATTCTTGTATCACAAACCTTGGTTCAGAATAAATGTATTTCTTGTGGTTGACCAGCTAAGTAAAGTTGATAACCTCACATGAGTGTAACTGAACACATGGTCAGTACAACCCAAGAATTTCTAATGCCAGCACTAACATACCTCAGTCAGGGTGCAGAAATCAATGGGTTGGCTTTGTAGATAGAGGTTGGCCAGTCAGCATTGTTGGCACAATAATGATGGTTTGACTTTGGCAGTAACCTCAGACAGATGAATTTTCTTTGATATTTTAACACGTCAATGATGATTGGAATGAGAACAAGTGACACATTACATATAAGGCACTTGAGAATGTAATTCTAAACCATTTTTGACAGGCTTATAACTACCATGTTTTTTGTGCTTTCACAGCACGGCTACCAATATCACAACTGATTTTGCCAGTAACCCAATATATGAGAATGCTTTTGTGGCAATGCCCTCTTTGACTTTCAACTTTAACTTTCTTTCTTCCACTTTCAACTTCAAATTACAATTATAAGATATGTTAATCATAAATCAAAATAATGGTCTGTGGTTTATCTGAGCCTTTCATTTGATTGGCTACAGCAAGCAATCATTAGGACTAGCTGTAGCAAGGATTAGGAAACTAGCTGCTGCGAGGATTAGGGGTCTAGCTGCTGCGAGGATTAGGGGTCTAGCTGTAGCAAGGATTAGGGGTCTAGCTGTAGCAAGGATTAGGGGTCTAGCTGTAGCAAGGATTAGGGGTCTAGCTGTAGCAATGATTAGGGGTCTAGCTGTAGCAAGGATTAGGAAACTAGCTGCAGCAAGGATTAGGGGTCTAGCTGTAGCAAGGATTAGGGGTCTAGCTGTAGCAATGATTAGGGGTCTAGCTGTAGCAAGGATTAGGAAACTAGCTGCTGCGAGGATTAGGGGTGTAGCTGTAGCAAGGATTAGGTGTCTAGCTGTAGCAGGGGTTATGAATCTAGCTGTAGCAGGGATGAGGAATCTAGCTGTAGCAAGGATTAGGGGTCTAGCTGTAGCAGGGATGAGGAATCTAGCTGTAGCAAGGATGAGGAATCTAGCTGTAGCAAGGATTAGGGGTCTAGCTGTAGCAGGGATGAGGAATCTAGCTGTAGCAAGGATGAGGAATCTAGCTGTAGCAAGGATTAGGGGTCTAGCTGTAGCAATGATTAGGGGTCTAGCTGTAGCAAGGATTAGGAAACTAGCTGCAGCAAGGATTAGGGGTCTAGCTGTAGCAGGGATGAGGAATCTAGCTGTAGCAGGGATTAGGGGTCTAGCTGTAGCAAGGATTAGGTGTCTAGCTGTAGCAGGGGTTATGAATCTAGCTGTAGCAGGGATGAGGAATCTAGCTGTAGCAGGGATTAGGGGTCTAGCTGTAGCAGGGGTTATGAATCTAGCTGTAGCAGGGATGAGGAATCTAGCTGTAGCAAGGATTAGGGGTCTAGCTGTAGCAGGGATGAGGAATCTAGCTGTAGCAAGGATGAGGAATCTAGCTGTAGCAAGGATTAGGGGTCTAGCTGTAGCAGGGATGAGGAATCTAGCTGTAGCAAGGATGAGGAATCTAGCTGTAGCAAGGATTAGGGGTCTAGCTGTAGCAGGGATGAGGAATCTAGCTGTAGCAAGGATTAGGGGTCTAGCTGTAGCAGGGATGAGGAATCTAGCTGTAGCAAGGATGAGGAATCTAGCTGTAGCAAGGATTAGGGGTCTAGCTTTAGCAAGGATAAGGAATCTAGCTGTAGCAAGGATTAGGGGTCTAGCTGTAGCAGGGATGAGGAATCTAGCTGTAGCAAGGATGAGGAATGTAGCTGTAGCAAGGATTAGGGGTCTAGCTGTAGCAGGGATGAGGAATCTAGCTGTAGCAAGGATTAGGGGTCTAGCTGTAGCAGGGATTAGGGGTCTAGATGTAGCAAGGATTAGGGGTCTAGCTGTAGCAAGGATTAGGGGTCTAGCTGTAGCAGGGATGAGGAATCTAGCTGTAGCAAGGATTAGGGGTCTAGCTGTAGCAGGGATGAGGAATCTAGCTGTAGCAAGGATTAGGGGTCTAGCTGTAGCAGGGATTAGGGGTCTAGCTGTAGCAAGGATTAGGGGTCTAGCTGTAGCAAGGATTAGGGTCTAGCTGTAGCAGGGATGAGGAATCTAGCTGTAGCAAGGATGAGGAATCTAGATGTAGCAAGGATTAGGGGTCTAGCTGTAGCAAGGATTAGGGGTCTAGCTTTAGCAAGGATAAGGAATCTAGCTGTAGCAAGGATTAGGGGTCTAGCTGTAGCAGGGATGAGGAATCTAGCTGTAGCAAGGATGAGGAATCTAGATGTAGCAAGGATTAGGGGTCTAGCTGTAGCAAGGATTAGGGGTCTAGCTTTAGCAAGGATAAGGAATCTAGCTGTAGCAAGGATTAGGGGTCTAGCTGTAGCAGGGATGAGGAATCTAGCTGTAGCAAGGATTAGGGGTCTAGCTGTAGCAAGGATTAGGGGTCTAGCTTTAGCAAGGATAAGGAATCTAGCTGTAGCAAGGATTAGGTGTCTAGCTGTAGCAGGGATGAGGAATCTAGCTGTAGCAAGGATGAGGAATCTAGATGTAGCAAGGATTAGGGGTCTAGCTGTAGCAAGGATTAGGGGTCTAGCTTTAGCAAGGATAAGGAATCTAGCTGTAGCAAGGATTAGGGGTCTAGCTGTAGCAGGGATGAGGAATCTAGCTGTAGCAAGGATTAGGGGTCTAGCTGTAGCAAGGATTAGGAAACTAGCTGCTGCGAGGATTAGGGGTCTAGCTGCTGCGAGGATTAGGGGTCTAGCTGTAGCAAGGATTAGGGGTCTAGCTGTAGCAAGGGTTAGGGGTCTAGCTGTAGCGAGGGTTAGGGGTCTAGCTTTAGCAAGGATAAGGAATCTAGCTGCAGCAAGGATTAGGGGTCTAGCTGTAGCAAGGATTAGGAAACTAGCTGCTGCGAGGATTAGGGGTCTAGCTGCTGCGAGGATTAGGGGTCTAGCTGTAGCAAGGATTAGGGGTCTAGCTGTAGCAAGGATTAGGAAACTAGCTGTAGCAAGGATTAGGGGTCTAGCTGTAGCAAGGATTAGGTGTCTAGCTGTAGCAGGGATGAGGAAACTAGCTGTAGCAAGGATTAGGGGTCTAGCTGTAGCAAGGATTAGGGGTCTAGCTGTAGCAAGGATTAGGGGTCTAGCTGTAGCAAGGATTAGGTGTCTAGCTGTAGCAGGGATGAGGAAACTAGCTGTAGCAAGGATTAGGGGTCTAGCTGTAGCAAGGATTAGGGGTCTAGCTGTAGCAAGGATTAGGGGTCTAGCTGTAGCAAGGATTAGGGGTCTAGCTGTAGCAAGGATTATGAATCTAGCTGTAGCAAGGATTAGGTGTCTAGCTGTAGCAGGGATGAGGAAACTAGCTGTAGCAAGGATTAGGGGTCTAGCTGTAGCAAGGATTAGGGGTCTAGCTGTAGCAAGGATTAGGGGTCTAGCTGTAGCAGGGATGAGGAATCTAGCTGTAGCAAGGATTAGGTGTCTAGCTGTAGCAGGGATGAGGAAACTAGCTGTAGCAGGGATGAGGAATCTAGCTGTAGCAAGGATGAGGAATCTAGATGTAGCAGGGATTAGAAAACTAGCTGTAGCAAGGATTAGGGGTCTAGCTGTAGCAAGGATTAGGGGTCTAGCTGTAGCAAGGATGAGGAATCTAGCTGTAGCAAGGATTAGGTGTCTAGCTGTAGCAAGGATTAGGGGTCTAGCTGTAGCAAGGATGAGGAATCTAGCTGTAGCAAGGATTAGGGGTCTAGCTGTAGCAAGGATTAGGGGTCTAGCTGTAGCAAGGATTAGGGGTCTAGCTGTAGCAAGGATTAGGGGTCTAGCTGTAGCAAGGATTAGGGGTCTAGCTGTAGCAAGGATTAGGGGTCTAGCTGTAGCAAGGATTAGGGGTCTAGCTGTAGCAAGGATTAGGTGTCTAGCTGTAGCAGGGATTAGGGGTCTAGCTGTAGCAAGGATTAGGGGTCTAGCTGTAGCAAGGATTAGGGGTCTAGCTGTAGCAAGGATTAGGGGTCTAGCTGTAGCAAGGATTAGGGGTCTAGCTGTAGCAAGGATTAGGTGTCTAGCTGTAGCAGGGATTAGGGGTCTAGCTGTAGCAAGGATTAGGGGTCTAGCTGTAGCAAGGATTAGGGGTCTAGCTGTAGCAAGGATTAGGTGTCTAGCTGTAGCAGGGATGAGGAAACTAGCTGTAGCAAGGATTAGGGGTCTAGCTGTAGCAAGGATTAGGGGTCTAGCTGTAGCAAGGATTAGAAAACTAGCTGTAGCAAGGATTAGGGGTCTAGCTGTAGCAAGGATTAGGGGTCTAGCTGTAGCAAGGATGAGGAATCTAGCTGTAGCAAGGATTAGGTGTCTAGCTGTAGCAGGGATGAGGAAACTAGCTGTAGCAAGGATTAGGGGTCTAGCTGTAGCAAGGATTAGGGGTCTAGCTGTAGCAAGGATTAGAAAACTAGCTGTAGCAAGGATTAGGGGTCTAGCTGTAGCAAGGATTAGGGGTCTAGCTGTAGCAGGGATGAGGAATCTAGCTGTAGCAAGGATTAGGGGTCTAGCTGTAGCAAGGATTAGGAAACTAGCTGCTGCGAGGATTAGGGGTCTAGCTGCTGCGAGAATTAGGGGTCTAGCTGCAGCAAGGATTAGGGGTCTAGCTGTAGCAAGGATTAGGGGTCTAGCTGTAGCAAGGGTTAGGGGTCTAGCTGTAGCGAGGGTTAGGGGTCTAGCTTTAGCAAGGATAAGGAATCTAGCTGTAGCAAGGATTAGGGGTCTAGCTGTATCAAGGATTAGGAAACTAGCTGCTGCGAGGATTAGGGGTCTAGCTGCAGCAAGGATTAGGGGTCTAGCTGTAGCAAGGATTAGGGGTCTAGCTGTAGCAGGGATTATGAATCTAGCTGTAGCAAGGATTAGGGGTCTAGCTGTAGCAATGATTAGGGGTCTAGCTGTAGCAAGGATTAGGGGTCTAGCTTTAGCAAGGATAAGGAATCTAGCTGTAGCAAGGATTAGGGGTCTAGCTGTAGCAAGGATTAGGAAACTAGCTGTAGCAAGGATTAGGGGTCTAGCTGTAGCAAGGATTAGGGGTCTAGCTGTAGCAAGGATTAGGAAACTAGCTGCTGCGAGGATTAGGGGTCTAGTTGTAGCAGGGATTATGAATCTAGCTGTAGCAAGGATTAGGGGTCTAGCTTTAGCAGGGGTTATGAATCTAGCTGTAGCAGGGATGAGGAATCTAGCTGTAGCAGGGATTAGGGGTCTAGCTGTAGCAAGGATTAGGTGTCTAGCTGTAGCAGGGGTTATGAATCTAGCTGTAGCAGGGATGAGGAATCTAGCTGTAGCAGGGATTAGGGGTCTAGCTGTAGCAGGGGTTATGAATCTAGCTGTAGCAGGGATGAGGAATCTAGCTGTAGCAGGGATTAGGGGTCTAGCTGTAGCAAGGATTAGGTGTCTAGCTGTAGCAGGGGTTATGAATCTAGCTGTAGCAAGGATGAGGAATCTAGCTGTAGCAGGGATGAGGAATCTAGCTGTAGCAGGGATTAGGGGTCTAGCTGTAGCAGGGATGAGGAATCTAGCTGTAGCAAGGATGAGGAATCTAGATGTAGCAAGGATTAGGGGTCTAGCTTTAGCAAGGATAAGGAATCTAGCTGTAGCAAGGATTAGGGGTCTAGCTGTAGCAGGGATGAGGAATCTAGCTGTAGCAAGGATTAGGGGTCTAGCTGTAGCAAGGATTAGGAAACTAGCTGCTGCGAGGATTAGGGGTCTAGCTGCTGCGAGGATTAGGGGTCTAGCTGTAGCAAGGATTAGGGGTCTAGCTGTAGCAAGGATTAGGAAACTAGCTGTAGCAAGGATTAGGGGTCTAGCTGTAGCAAGGATTAGGTGTCTAGCTGTAGCAGGGATGAGGAAACTAGCTGTAGCAAGGATTAGGGGTCTAGCTGTAGCAAGGATTAGGGGTCTAGCTGTAGCAAGGATTAGGGGTCTAGCTGTAGCAAGGATTAGGTGTCTAGCTGTAGCAGGGATGAGGAAACTAGCTGTAGCAAGGATTAGGGGTCTAGCTGTAGCAAGGATTAGGGGTCTAGCTGTAGCAAGGATTAGGGGTCTAGCTGTAGCAAGGATTAGGGGTCTAGCTGTAGCAAGGATTATGAATCTAGCTGTAGCAGGGATGAGGAAACTAGCTGTAGCAAGGATTAGGGGTCTAGCTGTAGCAGGGATGAGGAAACTAGCTGTAGCAAGGATTAGGGGTCTAGCTGTAGCAAGGATTAGGGGTCTAGCTGTAGCAAGGATTAGGGGTCTAGCTGTAGCAGGGATGAGGAATCTAGCTGTAGCAAGGATTAGGTGTCTAGCTGTAGCAGGGATGAGGAAACTAGCTGTAGCAAGGATTAGGGGTCTAGCTGTAGCAAGGATTAGGGGTCTAGCTGTAGCAAGGATTAGGTGTCTAGCTGTAGCAGGGATTAGGGGTCTAGCTGTAGCAAGGATTAGGGGTCTAGCTGTAGCAAGGATTAGGGGTCTAGCTGTAGCAAGGATTAGGGGTCTAGCTGTAGCAAGGATGAGGAAACTAGCTGTAGCAAGGATTAGGGGTCTAGCTGTAGCAAGGATTAGGAAACTAGCTGTAGCAAGGATTAGGGGTCTAGCTGTAGCAAGGATTAGGGGTCTAGCTGTAGCAAGGATTAGGGGTCTAGCTGTAGCAAGGATTAGAAAACTAGCTGTAGCAAGGATTAGGGGTCTAGCTGTAGCAAGGATTAGGGGTCTAGCTGTAGCAGGGATGAGGAATCTAGCTGTAGCAAGGATTAGGGGTCTAGCTGTAGCAAGGATTAGGAAACTAGCTGCTGCGAGGATTAGGGGTCTAGCTGCTGCGAGAATTAGGGGTCTAGCTGCAGCAAGGATTAGGGGTCTAGCTGTAGCAAGGATTAGGGGTCTAGCTGTAGCAAGGGTTAGGGGTCTAGCTGTAGCGAGGGTTAGGGGTCTAGCTTTAGCAAGGATAAGGAATCTAGCTGTAGCAAGGATTAGGGGTCTAGCTGTATCAAGGATTAGGAAACTAGCTGCTGCGAGGATTAGGGGTCTAGCTGCAGCAAGGATTAGGGGTCTAGCTGTAGCAAGGATTAGGGGTCTAGCTGTAGCAGGGATTATGAATCTAGCTGTAGCAAGGATTAGGGGTCTAGCTGTAGCAATGATTAGGGGTCTAGCTGTAGCAAGGATTAGGGGTCTAGCTTTAGCAAGGATAAGGAATCTAGCTGTAGCAAGGATTAGGGGTCTAGCTGTAGCAAGGATTAGGAAACTAGCTGTAGCAAGGATTAGGGGTCTAGCTGTAGCAAGGATTAGGGGTCTAGCTGTAGCAAGGATTAGGAAACTAGCTGCTGCGAGGATTAGGGGTCTAGTTGTAGCAGGGATTATGAATCTAGCTGTAGCAAGGATTAGGGGTCTAGCTGTAGCAATGATTAGGGGTCTAGCTGTAGCAAGGATTAGGGGTCTAGTTGTAGCAGGGATGAGGAATCTAGCTGTAGCAAGGATTAGGGGTCTAGCTGTAGCAGGGGTTATGAATCTAGCTGTAGCAAGGATTAGGGGTCTAGCTGTAGCAGGGATTAGGGGTCTAGCTTTAGCAGGGATTAGGGGTCTAGTTGTAGCAAGGATTAGGGGTCTAGTTGTAGCAAGGATTAGGGGTCTAGCTGTAGCAAGGGTTAGGGGTCTAGCTTTAGCAAGGATAAGGAATCTAGCTGTAGCAAGGATTAGGGGTCTAGCTGTAGCAAGGATTAGGAAACTAGCTGCTGCGAGGATTAGGGGTCTAGCTGCAGCAAGGATTAGGGGTCTAGCTGTAGCAGGGATTATGAATCTAGCTGTAGCAAGGATTAGGGGTCTAGCTGCAGCAAGGATTAGGGGTCTAGCTGTAGCAGGGATTATGAATCTAGCTGTAGCAAGGATTAGGGGTCTAGCTGTAGCAATGATTAGGGGTCTAGCTGTAGCAAGGATTAGGGGTCTAGCTTTAGCAAGGATTAGGGGTCTAGCTGTAGCAGGGATGAGGAATCTAGCTGTAGCAGGGATTAGGGGTCTAGCTGTAGCAGGGGTTATGAATCTAGCTGTAGCAAGGATTAGGGGTCTAGCTGTAGCAGGGATTAGGGGTCTAGCTTTAGCAGGGATTTGGGGTCTAGCTTTAGCAAGGATTAGGGGTCTAGCTGTAGCAAGGATTAGGGTCTACATGTAACTGTAGCAAGGATGAGGAATCTAGCTGCAGCAAGGATTGGGAATCCAACCCTAATGACACCACAAATTATCACACTATCATTTGCAACATTGTCACAAGGTATCTTATTGATAAGGTGTGGAAATTGATAATCAAAGATACCCTAAATACAGGCAGCCACTAACACCTGGTCACACAGTATAAATGTGTGCCATCCTCATAGTAACTGCATGCAATATTCTCATATATTAACCAATAAGTACCTCCACTTCTGATCTTCTTGTTTTTGTATGCTGTGTGTGGTGTGAGGAGAAATTAAAAGGTATAACATGCATTATAGTGAGTCTTTTAGAAATGGCATGATCAGATAGACACAAAATGATCAGATAGATCCAATTGGATCAGATAGACATACAGAATGAACTGAAATAGACAAACACACTATGATCAGATATACATATGTCATGATCAGATAGATATGCCACATGATCAGATAGATACGCCATATGATCAGATAGACACACCATGATCAGATAGACAACATGTTCAAGCTTACAAACTTCAAATGGAGATGCAAAATGCTACAATAGACACACAACATCTTTAGATAGCCTGGCTGAGATGTACTGAATTTGGAATATGTGCTACCTTGGGTATACTAGCTCAGTTTTGCTGCCTTTTTTTTACAAAGATGTACTGCCTTGAGTATACTGGCTCAGATATACTGCCTTGAGTATACTGGTTCAGATATACTGCCTTGAGTATACTGGCTCAGATATACTGCCTTGAGCATACTAAGATGTGCTGCCTTGAGTATATTGGCTCAGATATACTGCCTTGAGTATATTGGCTCAGATATACTGCCTTGAGTATACTAAGATGTGCTGCCTTGAGTATACTGGCTCAGATATACTGCCTTGAGTATACTAAGATGTGCTGCCTTGAGAGATGTGCTGCCTTGATTGAGGAATCGTGATCGTATTGGGAGGAGAGGGAATAAATATTCTCTTGATGCATAAGGTGTACAGTATGTTTCACATGTCTAAAATGATTTGAGGTGGCACATTTATATCAATATGCAATGAAGATTGTGTATTTTCTTCAGACATCTTTTGTATCATTATTCTACAAAAATATTAATAATAATGAGTTTTATATGGCACTGATTAATACGAGACAATCACTGTTTAAAAAAAAAACAATTAAAAACAAATGCAGAAGACGAGATCTTGGATGAATGCTTATTATTTTGTTAAGTATTTGCACATCTTGGAGGAGTGAAATATGAAACCTGAATGTAATGGGCATTATTTCCAGACCCCTTTTTGAGAAAATTAACCATACTAATGGGAAAGAAGACTACTTCAACCTTTTGTCATGTTTTGCATTTATTCATATATCTCTGTCTTTTTGTACTTGTATATTCATAAAGGCTAGACCACTGTGTCTGACTACTCTCACCTTAAAACGAGGTAAAAGCGACCCATTCACCAACCCCTTTAACCCCAAACAGACGAGAAGGACGACAACGTCCACCACCGGTAACGGACGGAAAGGATGTTGACGTCCCCATTGTTCTGGCTTGATGACGTCTTTTGTAACATTCTGAAGGACTTTAAATTGTTGCAATGTAATCATGATAATGACGTCAGACTTCATTGCTTCATTGAGCACATCAAGTAACCATAGTTATAAATTTAATCAACAACTAGTCCAGAAAAAAATTGGTTAGTCCTGCCAATCAACAAAATCTAGACAGGCAAGTCCATCAGGTGTTAAACACCTGAGATGCATACCTAGTGTCAGTGTGGTGACCCTAGCATTTTTGCATAAATGGTATTTTGTAAACAAACAATTTATGATGACTACCTTGACTGCCGAGATCTTAACATTTATTGGTGATACCTATCAAGTGATTCTGGGGTCTATGCACTGATACTTACATGATTAAATCAAATGTCTCACATTTGATTTTTGATAACACCATCCTTTGATCTTTAAATTAGGTCAAGGTCATCCCTTTTTTACAAGGGATCCCATACCTTGTTCTATGTAGTCTTGCTCTTAATGTTTTTTGTGATTTTGCTGTCAAGGAAGACTTTGTTTAAATACCCTTTTGACCTTGAAAAATAGGTTCCCCATGAACTAACTCATCCAAAATATTCATCAGAGGTTTCAATCATCTTGGTGAATCTCAAGATAACATACTCCCAATAAATCCCTGAGTGAGACACATATGATAACATGGCAAATCAGTGTCACTGTGATGATAGAGGGTGAGACACGTGTGATAACATGGCAAATCAGTGTCACTGTGATGATAGAGAGTGAGACACGTGTGATAACATGGCAAATCAGTGTCACTGTGATGATAGAGGGTGAGACACATATGATAACATGGCAAATCAGTGTCACTGTGATGATAGAGAGTGAGACACATATGATAACATGGCAAATCAGTGTCACTGTGATGATAGAGGGTGAGACACATATGATAACATGGCAAATCAGTGTCACTGTGATGATAGAGAGTGAGACACATATGATAACATGGCAAATCAGTGTCACTGTGATGATAGAGGGTGAGACACATATGATAACATGGCAAATCAGTGTCACTGTGATGATAGAGAGTGAGACACATATGATAACATGGCAAATCAGTGTCACTTTGATGATAGAGGGTGAGACACACATGATAACATGGCAAATCAGTGTCACTGTGATGATAGAGGGTGAGACACATATGATAACATGGCAAATCAGTGTCACTTTGATGATAGAGGGTGAGACACATATGGTAACATGGCAAATCAGTGTCACTGTGATGATAGAGGGTGAGACACATATGATAACATGGCAAATCAGTGTCACTGTGATGATAGAGGGTGAGACACATATGATAACATGGCAAATCAGTGTCACTGTGATGATAGAGGGTGAGACACATATGATAACATGGCAAATCAGTGTCACTGTGATGATAGAGAGTGAGACACATTTGATAACATGTCAAATCAGTATCACTGTGATGATAGAGGGTGAGACACATATGATAACATGGCAAATCAGTGTCACTGTGATGATAGAGAGTGAGACACATATGATAACATGGCAAATCAGTGTCACTGTGATGATAGAGGGTGAGACACATATGATAACATGGCAAATCAGTGTCACTGTGATGATAGAGGGTGAGACACATATGATAGCTTGGCAAATCAGTGTCACTTTGATGATAGAGGGTGAGACACATATGATAACATGGCAAATCAGTGTCACTGTGATGATAGAGAGTGAGACACGTGTGATAACATGGCAAATCAGTGTCACTGTGATGATAGAGAGTGAGACACATATGGTAACATGGCAAATCAGTGTCACTGTGATGATAGAGGGTGAGACACATATGATAACATGGCAAATCAGTGTCACTGTGATGATAGAGGGTGAGACACACATGATAACATGGCAAATCAGTGTCACTGTGATGATAGAGAGTGAGACACACATGGTAACATGGCAAATCAGTGTCACTGTGATGATAGAGGGTGAGACACATATGATAACATGGCAAATCAGTGTCACTGTGATGATAGAGGGTGAGACACATGTGATAACATGGCAAATCAGTGTCACTGTGATGATAGAGGGTGAGACACATATGATAACATGGCAAATCAGTGTCACTGTGATGATAGAGGGTGAGACACATATGATAACATGGCAAATCAGTGTCACTGTGATGATAGAGGGTGAGACACATATGATAACATGGCAAATCAGTGTCACTGTGATGATAGAGGGTGAGACACATGTGATAACATGGCAAATCAGTGTCACCACTATGATGATAGAAGGTGAGACAAACAACATGTGCAATTTCTAAGTGCCATGCAGTAAAAAAATAGGCATACAATTATTATCAAGTGAAATATCATTAATCATTGAGGAGGTGGAGAAAAACATAAATTTTTATGTTGATTAAGGTAATGAAGTGTGGACCAGGCCCAATATTTATGTCCTTGAAGCCTCCCCCTAGATCGGCCACTAGGGGGTATACCCTAAGGAGTTTTTATACATTTTTTTCTACAGTGAAATGATGGTGGGGGGATTTTCTGTCATAGGGTCTATCCATTAACTTTGAAATGTGTAGTCAAGTCTCTGAAATGTGTAGTCAAGTCTCTGAAATGTGTAGTCAAGAGTTCTTAGCTATTAGTAGGTAAGATGTAATTTCAGGGGACCAATTATATTTCTTTTCCATCAGACTCAGAATTTTAAACATTTTTTGTGATTTAAAAAAAATCTATTTATAGCTATCGCTGAGCTTTCAGAGAGAATGAAATGAATGAAATGACAAATATCAGCCAATGAGAATCAAGATAACATATATCATATGTAACTTGCAATTTGATTGGCCAAAATTATCTTCTGTGCAATTTTGTAGGCATTTCTAGAAAATGTTCACAAATATTACAAAAAAAGCAATTATCAGCATAGCTTTAAACCATTGGCCTATGCTTTATATATATTTAATGGAATATTGCTCATTTTATTACAAATATAAATCTATTGTTGATTATTTAAAAGATGCAATCAATAAATATTGAGTCTTCAGAAATTATTTTGGGGAGCCATCAAATTAATCTTTTTCTGAAGGTATTTGCCCACAATTGGACTGCACAATCAAATTCTAGCCCTGAAATCACAAATTGCAAATAAATGAAAAATGAAGCCCCAGAGATAGTGATCTGTCTTATCACTGAGTGGCTGCTAAACCTCAGGGCGTGCCAAGCCATTTCTTTGCAGGTTTTTGCATGTCACTTTTATGAATGGTTGCATGGATACCTGTGGTGCCCTCCTGAGGCAGAGAAAGTTGATCAATGGAGACAAATTAAGACTGATTATTTCTAGGCCGTTGTTAATTACACGAAAGCTTGGCAGAAAACAAAGCTATTATGGGCTCCATGAATAGGTTGTGTTCACACTTGTGCACTCCTCACTTAAAAACGGTCTGAATAGCGATAAAACACCTTCTGGCGCCTCCACACAACATACATTTGTGGAAAGGAGAATAGCTCACTCATCAATCATGTGCCTATTTATTTTGTCTCTGCGTAACAAACACTGGGTCATAGCAAAAGATCTTCAACATCTTTATCTTTTGTGCCATAATTGATAGTGATTAAACTAAAGATATCGTTCAAATTAAAACATCAAAAGTATTGATATATATTCTGTGGAGGATCATAAATGACATTCTTCATGGGATATCATCATCATTTGAATCTTTTTTTATAATTTCTCCGATTTTTCTTTAATATTTGGATATGGAGCAAAGGAGCAAGTTATTACAAAAAGTCTGTGATTTGTTTTATCCCAATTATTTTGATTAGTACAAAAGCTGTAAATAACTTACAAAGGATGCTTTTTACTCCAAAATAAATGCTCAATTAGGTGGTAGAATAATTTATAAAAATGTAATGATTTGGATAGAAACGTAAGACCTTAATTATTTGATTGTTGTTATTAATGATAATTAGAAAATTAAATCCATACATTGCAAGCTGACTGGGGAAACCAGATGTTGAAGACCCTACATGCATAATTATATCATATGATTGACTGGATATCATGTCAAGCATGAAAATAACTGAATGATATGTCACAACAATTTGCCAAATAATGCATCCCGGAGATATCACCCACATTAATAGTAATTGATTCATTTGTCTACATTTACAACATGAAAAAAAACCACATTTCAGTGGGAGTATGAGACAATATGGGGCCTGAAAGGTGATGTAAGATATTCCCCGTGTGCCTGTTTTTGATAAAACCAAGCTTACATGTTATAGAGCTATCGGCTCAAAGAGAAGAGTAGAGAAGCTGAAAAAGTCCCCATGGACCATTCAGTGAAGCCTGGTTAAGATCTTGATGCCCAACCCGTAATCACAGTTTAGAATGGTAATGATTGGCCAACTTGTATCAGAATGGGGAAAGATTTGCCACAGCCCAATTGCTACATAGGAGGGAGCAGCTTGTTATTAATACGGCCTGGCTGAGACACATCAAGGGAGCATTCGTTATTCAGAACTAAGGACGGAAATTGAAAATGATAAACCTTTGCTGAAGTGGATGATAGTCTTTGTGTAGGGGCCATAACTCAAATGTGAGGTCGGGGCAGTGGTGATCGCACTGAGCTGGGATTGCCAACAAATTGATGGGCACAAGGGACTGTGGGTGGTCAGTGCAATGTTATAAAGATCAATAAATGTGAGGCCAAATTGCCCAGGGAGATATCACAAAAGGGGGAATGGACTGGAAATATGTTATGTAAGATCAGATCTAGAATGTGAAGTGCAGGGTGTGTCTATCAAGACCCGGCCATATTATATCTGGTAATGCAGTGTGGAGAGCAGGGTGTGTCCATCAAGACCTGACCATATAATATCTGGTAATAGAGTGTAAAGTGCAGGGTGTGTCCATCAAGACTTGGTCATATAATATCTGGTAATACAGTCTGGAGTGCAGGGTGTGTCCATCAAGACCTGACCATAAAATATCTGGTAATACAGTGTAGAGTGCAGGGTGTGTCTATCAAGACCCGGCCATATAATATCTGGTAATACAGTGTAAAGTGCAGAGTGTGTCCATCAAGACCTGGTCATATAATATCTGGTAATGCAGTGTAGAGTGCAGGGTGTGTCCATCAAGACTTGGTCATATAATATCTGGTAATACAGTCTGGAGTGCAGGGTGTGTCCATCAAGACCTGACCATAAAATATCTGGTAATACAGTGTAGAGTGCAGGGTGTGTCTATCAAGACCCGGCCATATAATATCTGGTAATACAGTGTAAAGTGCAGAGTGTGTCCATCAAGACCTGGTCATATAATATCTGGTAATGCAGTGTAGAGTGCAGGGTGTGTCCATCAAGACTTAGTCATATAATATCTGGTAATGCAGTGTAGAGTGCAGGGTGTGTCCATCAAGACTTGGCCATAAAATATATGGTAATACAGTGTGGATAGCAGGGTGTGTCCATCAAGACCCGGCCATATAATATCTGGTAATACAGTGTAGAGTGCAGGGTGTGTCCATCAAGACTTGGCCATATAATATCTGGTAATGCAGTGTAAAGTGCAGGGTGTGTCCATCAAGACTTGGCCATATAATATCTGGTAATACAGTGTAGAGTGCAGGGTGTGTCCATCAAGACTTGGTCATATAATATCTGGCAATACAGTGTAGAGTGCAGGGTGGAAAACATGATAAAATCAGAAAATCTTCATTCTCATGTTACCACTACATTGTCAATGCGCGTATTATTAAAGTATGCCTTGATGAAAATATTTGGTACAGCCCTTGTATGTCACTTGCAGAAATAGATAGCAAGACGTACAACTGTTGCTATCAGTGATGTCATCAGGAGCAGTGTCACACGCAGTGCTGTCTCCACAAAATGTGTTGTCGTACCGAAAATTGTTCCCCATGATGGATGATCACTGAGACCTTACAGTCTGGCCATGTTTGTGCTCAGACAAGACGATATTTGAGAAATATTTTCTGCTTTGGCATTACAGAACCATATTAGACCTACCACACCAAGTGTTATATTCCAATTCCTCTAAAATAGTCAACTCCAATAAGATAACTTTGACATTATATAAATATATAGGAATATTATAAAACAGTTTTACATATGTGGGAGTAACAATGAAACAGAAAAAGATGATTGTTTACCAAAACACTCATTAAGATTGTGACAAAGATAAATCCAGGTGAAAGAAATTGCATTGTCATCACTAAGTATTATTGGGTATCATATGGCTAGGTCTTAATGTACACACCATTGTAAGTTTAAAAGGTGATAATAGTGAAATAGTGATATTAATTCCAGGGCTTAAAGTATCTTTGACATGCTTAAAACTTACATGGCTCCAAATTAGTATAGAGCTTAGTATCTGCTCAGTGAGAATACCACTTGCATGTCCTTATGAGGTAGCATTTAAGTATGCCATAGGTCCACATTTCAGGATGATATTGGATGATATTACACCCACCACCCCCAAACAAAGTTTCCCAATTGTGGCGTAAGCATGATTAAATACAGCTGACCCAAACAGAATTTAATTATCTGACAATTGTGGGAGATTTATTTGAGAGGAATCTCATGGATGCAGACTGGAATCGTGGACTGGGAGATGACCTTGTCTTTGATGGTGTACAGACAAAATGACCTTGGAGGTGGACTCCGGCTATCAGAGATGACATCACCAGTGTGTGGCCCATCAATTTAGGACATGGATGTCCCCATATTGGTTGATCATATTTGCTTTTCTGGCCATTCAAATAATCCAATGAGTGGGGTAAGATTTATGTGAAAGCCTGTATTTCATGTCAGACTGTCTAACTCTCAACCAATAAAAAATAAAAGTTTCATATAGGGTTAAATTATATTGGTATAAACAAGCAGTATGATTCATTATGTTGTAAAATATTATTCAATTTATAAAATCTAGTTCATATATTAATGAAGAATCATATTTTTGATTTGCAGATGCTTTTTCTCACGTGTTTAAAGTTTGAGCGATTGTATTTGACACAAAATAAGTCAAAACAGGCAGGGATAGTTTAATTCTAGTCAGCCTCCTTGAAGGGGGGGGGGGGGGGGGGCAATCTCAGATGTAGGAGTATCTTTAGGCATAAGCTGTCTAATTAGAGCTTCTTGACAACTAGGTGTCCCATATCAGATTAAATTTCATATTTTCCCAGTTTAGAGATTCTTTGTACATCATATATTTATTTTACTTTTGGAATGAGCTGCAAGGAATAGGATGCAAAATATTGTGATGTACTCAGGGATCTAAACTTATTTAATGAAGCACTTAGTACAATTATGTGCTATGAATATTTCTAAATTTAATTTTGCCAAAGTAACTTTATTGAAATATTGAAAAGCTGCCTACTTACAACATATTATTTGATTACAAATTTATACCAACGATTACCAGAGTTGATATGATATGATATGGCGATATACTGTACTGTAAAACCAAGGATTTAGTAAGATAGTTGAAATGGCATCAACAAATTCACAAGACTCTCAAGCTGTGGCCTATGTTGATACATGGCAAGTGTGGTGGGTGATCCTTGCCTGGTCAGACCCCCTGCAGAGGTATCAGCTACCCCTACAGAGTGGGACATGGCCTCTATAGTTATGTACACACAAAGATGGTATGTTTCAAAACAGCTCCCCTGCGAGGGCCATGTGTGAACCCCACACCATCAAGGCAGTATAACATAAAACATAATAAGAATAAAACAACTGCCCTAACCTGAACAGGACCTCCCAGAACACACACTTTATTAATGGTGGATTCCATGGAATATTGTGATAGATTCGTGGTAGTGAGGTTGGATGGATTACTGTTCATAGAATTAACAGTGGCAAACAAATGTTTAGCTCAGGGTTAACAATCACTTCCTATGTTATCTGTAATATTGAGAAAGATTGCATTCCCAATGGAACTCCAAAGGGAGTTAACAATATGATGGGAACCAGCATGACACATTGGCACTCTGGGGATAGCATACTGGGAATACAGATAAGCTACAGGTGGCACTCCATATAGAGATATACTGGGGATACAGATAAGCTACAGGTGGAACTCCATATAGAGATATACTGGGAATACAGATAAACTACAGGTGGCACTCCATATAGAGATATACTGGGAATATAGATAAGCTACAGGTGGCACTCCATATAGAGATATACTGGGAATACAGATAAGCTACAGGTGGCACTCCATATAGAGATATACTGGGAATATAGATAAGCTACAGGTGGCACTCCATATAGAGATATACTGGGGATGCAGATAAGCTACAGGTGGCACTCCATATAGAGATATACTGGGAATATAGATAAGCTACAGGTGGCACTCCATATAGAGATATACTGGGAATACAGATAAGCTACAGGTGGCACCCCATATAGAGATATACTGGGAATATAGATAAGCTACAGGTGGCACTCCATATAGAGATATACTGGGAATACAGATAAGCTACAGGTGGCACTCCATATAGAGATATACTGGGAATATAGATAAGCTACAGGTGGCACTCCATATAGAGATATACTGGGGATGCAGATAAGCTACAGGTGGCACTCCATATAGAGATATACTGGGGGTACAGATAAGCTACAGGTGGACTCCATATAGAGATATACTGGGGATACAGATAAGCTACAGGTGGCACTCCATATAGAGATATACTGGGAATACAGATAAGCTACAGGTACAGCTACAGGTAAAGCTACGAGCTACGTAGGGTATGGATAAGCTACAGGTGGCACTCCATATAGAGCTACTGAGGGTACAGATAAGCTACAGGTGGCACTCCATATAGAGCTACTGGTGCAGATAAGCTACAGGTGGCACTCCATATAGAGATATACTGAGGGTACAGATAAACTACAGGTGGCACTCCATATAGAGCTACCGAAGGTAAAGATAAACTACAGGTGGCATTCCACATAGAGATATACTTAGGATACAGATAAGTTACAGGTGGCACCCCATATAGAGCTACTGGTGCAGATAAGCTACAGGTGGCTCTCCCTATAGAGATATACTAAGGGTACAGATAAGCTACAGGTGGCACTCCATATAGAGATATACTGGGGTACAGATAAACTACAGGTGGCACCCCATATAGAGCTACTGAGGGTACAGATAAGCTACAGCTGGCACTCCATATAGAGCTACGGAGGGTACAGATAAGCTATAGGTGGCACTCCATATAGAGCTACTGAGGGTACAGATAAGCTACAGGTGGCACACCATATAGAGCTACTGAGGGTACATATAAGCTACAGGTGGCACCCCATATAGAGCTACTGAGGGTACAGATAAGCTACAGGTGGCACCCCATATAGAGCTACTGAGGGTACAGATAAGCTACAGGTGGCACCCCATATAGAGCTACTGAGGGTACAGATAAGCTACAGATGGCACCCCATATAGAGCTACTGGTGCAGATAAGCTACAGGTGGCACTCCAAATAGAGCTGGTATACTGTGGATACAATTAAGCTACAGGTGGCACAAGCATATCTACAGTAGGCTTAGCACAGTTGTGTGGTAAGGATCAATTATTTTATATTAGTTTCATTTGAGTGCCAGGAGAGTGATGTACGTATGTATGTTGCAGTCTTGAATGTAATCTCTATCACAAATATTCTGGGCCTGCCTGTATATTTGTGAAAATAAACCTAATTAATACCAGTTTCATAGGCAGCAAGCCAAACTAAGATAATCTTGATAGCACCATCAATGGAATTTACCTGATATCTGAGCAATCTGAGCAATATCTCTTTCCACTCTTTACACATCACTGGAAAGGACAAAAAATAAATGTTTGCGCTCTTGTAACCAGCAATTGACCTTGGTGTGACCTATGATGACCTCTGTGACAGCCAGTTGTACAAGCAGACATAGGTAGCTCTTGTGACAGTTCAGTCTTCTCTCCAGTCATCACCTCCTACCTGACAATGCATCATTAATTCCCTAAGTTTTTAGAAGGACCTTAAGACCACTTTATTTTTTTAGCTTGATTCATCCCCATTCAGAGAAATGTGTTATATTCTCAAAATGAGTGTAAAGACAAAACTGAGGCAGAAAAATAACATTCAATTGGTTTTCCCATGTGCTAAGATTGCAATGGAAGAAAATGGCCTTCCGTATGATGAGTTCTTCAGGATGTCAAAACCCATGCCATGCCAATTAATACAACCACGATAAAGTAAAGGTACACACACACACACACACACACACACACACACACATACACACACACACACACATAGGAGCTAATCAATTAATACATCCCACAAACCTACATCATCATCTTGTCCTATGATGAGCCCTTGATGGAAATCTTCCTGGTGTATATTTCAATAATAGTCATTAATGATGACATTTTAAAAATTTCAGCTGCTTTGAAGACATTAATCATGGAAATATGTTTGATATTTAGATGAGCACACACATGATTACTTGATATTTAATCATCTTGGGGATATTGTTAAAATCATGTGAGTTAATAGCTAATGCAAACATATTATCTAACAGTAACTTTTGTTGTAAATATTGACCAATATCATTGTTTCTCTAAATCTTTACAAAATATATCAACATAATGCATCAGCTTTTTACCTCATTTTTTTCAACTTTATTCAAATGCATGCTGCAAAACATGATAGCATTTTAATGCAGATCCCTTCTAACGTTGTTTGTCACTGTCGGTTGTGAATATTTGCAAAATATGGTTTATTAAACATAGTCAACTTACAAATCATGTGAATTGAGATGTGTTGATCTTCTAGACCTTGAGTCAAGTTAACAGAATCATTAATTATGATTGGCCAGAGACGGAATAAAGAAATATTTAAGTTGGCCTCGATAAATGTTGGAAGGGGCTTAGAATGCATCTCGTCACTGAAGCACAGATCAAAGTGAGGCACAGTCTTAATGCCGAGTCCATATTTACCTCCGCCCCTCTTTAACAGTATCCATGCCACAGATAATATTTGAGTTGAAAACGATCATCTAATTTAACTTCTGTTGGAATGCAGTTTGTTGCTCCATTTTGCAAATTATACGGATGCATTGCTGAGACCCCAGCCACCTTCCCATTTCAGCCCCCAAGAGGTGGTCTACTTGCCAATCAAGCCTGCAATTTGTGTCCCGACATCTGTTCACTAGAATAACATCTCATTACTTTTTCCCAACCATTCACAGCAAACTTCAGTCTGACTCTTTGTGTTTAATCTGAACTAAGCCATCTACATGTAGTTACTTAACAGACAAAAAAAATATATATTTCATGTTTTAAATCCGTTCAAAACATGACAATTTAAGTTAATAGATCTACCAAAATAAAATATCCTATACCCCATCTCCAAACCCTTTACAGATTACATTTGATTTTTCATCTTCGATCCACTCCATTTTTTTGCATTTATATATGCATGATGACCACCCACCTCAGATTTTTACCTTTGCAATTCTTGGTCTGAGGCCTCTGGAGAATAACATTAGTTTAGAACCCTGTTGTGGACGACCGCATATCATCAACATTGAATGTCCTCTACCCTAATCTCATCTATGCTTTTCCCTGTACCTGTAAATTACCCCCCTCCAAAGGTTTACCCTCAACCCCCTCTATGTTTTACTTTATACCTCTTCATCAGTCTCCTCTCTATTTTACCCTATACCTCTTCCTCAACCCCCTCCCTATTTTACCCTATACCTCTTCCTCAACCCCCTCCCTATTTTACCCTATACCTCTTCCTCAACCCCTACTCTATTTTAACCAATACCTCCTCCTCAACCCCCACTCTATTTTACCCTATACCTCTGCCTCAGCCCCCTCCCTATTTTACCCTATACCTCTGCCTCAGCCCCCTCCCTATTTTACCCTATACCTCTTCCTCAACCCCCTCCCTGTTTTACCCTATACCTCTGCCTTGGCCCTCTGTTTTACCCTGCACTGTTTCAGTCCTCATCCAATCAGCAGGTGCCTGTTGATAGAAACAACAATCCTTCCCAGTTGGACCTACAAAAGTAATCAAAAACTTTGTTTTGTATTCCAGCCCTTGCAGCTCGGATCTGGTTTCCTTGATGTTGTGAATTTTCTCACTCCAGGAGAGAGATGCCTGTCCAGTCTGTCACTGACTGACCTATTCACTTGATGCTCACAGAATTCACACATAATCTTTCCAAGGAGCTTGTTTCATGGAGTTTCATCCATTCAAATGATGCAAAGTAAAAAGGAGTCATTTATCACTTGTCTTTGGTTGGCAGCTTTGTAGGCGGGGAGAGGATTAAGGCTCCGTGAACACATACACACCCTGCCCACACACTTGATCTCATCAGCAGAGGTAAGAACACTTATATCTTGCCAAATTCATTCCCAAGATGCAATTGTCATATGTGACTATATATTTTAAATTAATTTAATGATGCAAAATAAAGCATCCACGGGGTACTGGAGGTATTTATAATAATGTGAAATGTTTCAACTGACTAAAAAGTCCTCATGGGCTGGGAAGAACTTCAAGAAGAATACAAACAAGGTATATTAGTGCATGAATTCCTCATAGTATAGTAAAGATATCAATCAATCAATCAATCATAAATCAATCAATCAATCAATAATGAGAACCATATAATTGTATCATAATATTTGTGAAATATGTGAATCACATTATGTGCTAGGCCTTAGCAGATTTTGATGCAATATTCAACCTACTTTCGGCCATCTTGGTTTTGCAACACCTCATGAGGTAAATGGACAAGATTGAATTTGTTGCATGAAATCCATTGTTTGAAATACAGGATATTTATTCCAAGTTTAGCAACAAAAAGCTGTTTCCAAAGATTTTGATAATAGGTATTCATGCCGAAATATAAAATCATTGCTTGCCTGATTTTCCCTATTTCAAATAATTTTTCATTTTTTCTGTGGCCTATTTAGCCACATGTTCAAGAAATGGAAATAAATATTGGGATTCAATGCTTATTTTTTAACCCCTCAGTAAAATTTGTCTTAACTTTGGCTGCTGAGTGTCTGTTCCTTTTTGTGAACATATTGACTTGATAACAAATAATGTTTTGTCCTTGAAACTTAAATATGAAGATCTTGAAATGATTCACTAGGTGACCTTGGTCTTTCACATTAAGGTCATGTGACACAATCTCTGAAAACGTGAACATGATAAGTTGACACCAATTAGAGATAATATTACCAACTAAAACCATGGATGCACCTTATCAACATTTTGGAACGGTAAGTTTGTCTGTGACTCTCTCAAAATTATGTACTGGTCAGTGACCTTGACTTATATTTTCAGGTTATGCCACCCAATCCCTGCAATCTTGTTAATGACATGTTTATAACAAATAAAATAACATGACCAAAATTTAGCCATACAAAAACCTTATAATGTTTCAAAATGTGATGTTGCTCTATTCCCTTGACCTACAATTTAATATCATGTGGCCCAATTTCTGAAATTCTTATGAGTGTCATTAATTGAAAACAAATAATAGCATAACCAAACATAAACCATTGATACATCTTATTAATGTTTCCTTGAGTTTCATTTCAAGGTCATGTGACCCGATTTCTGAGAACAAAATAAATTAACCTTTATCAAAATCATTCTGTACGAAATTAAAAAGCATTTAATATTTGTTTACCAAATCTTCAATTTTGAATTAATATTGGAACTAAATTTATGGTAAATGTTGGGTTTAGATATTTTCATTTTCTACATTGCTCTATAAAGTACAATTGAATATTACTTGCTCAGTCTGGGTAAATAAACTAAAGTCTCTGCTTGGAAGATGATTAAATTATCTTTTATCCTGTGGTAATAAATAGCAGTATTATGAAAAAGAACATTTCCATTTTCTCGAGAGATCTTTGCATATTTCATTTTGCTTTGATGTGTCAGTTCCGAACATCAATAAAAGGTTGTGATAAATATTTAATTTCTGATGGGGTTTAAATTGATTGTTTGTTTTTAATATTAGTTTTATCAAATGGGCAAATGACAGCGATTTGTCCAACAAATACTTAACTTATTTGAAAGAAATTAACACAGATTTGCTTTTATTTTTACTCATAATCTTTATATATGTGAATATATATTTAAATAAAAGTTAACTGTGAACCATGATAGACCTACTGTTACCAGTAGTATTGATATAGCAATATTGATATACTGACTGATCTGTGACCCAGATTAATACCAGTTGTATTTGCTACAGTAGTGGCATTGACTGAACTCCTTTGTGCCAGTTTGGTACCAGTGGTATTCGATAAGAGCAGAGGTCCAGTTTTGTGCCAGTTGTATTGGAGTAGCCGTTTTGTAGGCTTGGTCTTCTCAATAGTCTGGAGACTTCCATATAAAATATGATCTTACGTATTGATTCAGGAAGGCATTGTTTCTAGAGATATATTGCACCCCAGTGATCTCCTAAATGAACCTTTCTGCCACCATTCTCTCATGCAAAAAAGCCCCAGTACATAACATCTAAAGTCCAGGTTATATTGTTCCATATATAATCCCAGATAACAATATATATAACCTAGAAGTGTTCTATAAGAAATCCCTGGTTTCCAAGGCAAAGCCTGAGGAGAACAGACCTTTATTACACTGCTCCATTTGTATCCCACCCTCCCAGTTCTGAGGCAGTGAAAAGTAAACTCACGTGGGGTTACATTGCCCTCCACATAACACAATTATGGCCCGCAGAGACTTGCAGTGCCCTCTAGTGGCTGATTCTTGGCAGATTTAGACTGATGTGAGTCATGTCCATAAGGGTTTACTTTAGTCATAATCTTGAATTGCCTGAACTCAGTAAAGAAATATTTTTGAATAATTTATGATGCATTTTACAAATGTAGCATGTGCTAGTTAATAGAGATTCATTCTGTGAATTTCACATATAAATAGCCATTCACATACTATATATAAGAAAGCTGTATCATCAGGGCATGCATCAATTTATTGCCAAAATGATCCTTCTTTTCTATATCACATATCTCAGTTGCAATCTTTATGTTTGTTGTAAGCTCCCTTAAGACATGTCATAATTCAGCTGCCCCTGTCATAACTGCAAATTTGTCAGTTTTCCCATCTGGGCCCCAAGGTAGTACAACTGCCCTTGCCCCTAATTCATTCAATAATATAGGTATCTTACTTCTTATATTACCCTGCTTGGCACACATCCACTCAATCTTGCCTGTGACATCCCAACCTCACACAACTCATGTTACACCCCAACCTCATATAACTCATGTTACACCGTGATCCCAACCTCACATAATTCATGTTACACCCCAATCTCATATAACTCATGTAACACCCCAACCTCATATAACTCATATTACACACCAACCTCATATAACTCATGTTATATCCCAACCTCATATAACTCATGTAACACCCCAACCTCATATAACTCATGTAACACCCCAACCTCATATTACTCATGTTACATTCCAGCCTCATATAACTCATGTAACACCCCAACCTCATATAACTCATGTTACACCCCAACCTCATATTACTCATGTTACATTCCAGCCTCATATAACTCATGTAACACCCCAGCCTCATATAACTCATGTTACACCCCAACCTCATATAACTCATGTAACACCCCAACCTCATATAACTCATGTAACACCCCAACCTCATATAACTCATATTACACACCAACCTCATATAACTCATGTTATATCCCAACCTCATATAACTCATGTAACACCCCAACCTCATATAACTCATGTAACACCCCAACCTCATATTACTCATGTTACATTCCAGCCTCATATAACTCATGTAACACCCCAACATCATATAACTCATGTTACACCCCAACATCATATAACTCATGTAACACCCCAACATCATATAACTCATGTTACACCCCAACCTCATATAACTCATGTTACATTCCAGCCTCATATAACTCATGTTACACCCCAACCTCATATAACTCATGTTACATTCCAGCCTCATATAACTCATGTTACATCCCAACCTCATATAACTCATGTTACATTCCAGCCTCATATAACTCATGTTACATCCCAACATCATATAACTCATGTAACACCCCAACCTCATATAACTCATGTAACACCCCAACCTCATATAACTCATGTAACACCCCAACCTCATATAACTCGTGTCACATTCCAGCCTCATATAACTCATGTAACACCCCAACCTCATATAACTCATGTTACATTCCAGCCTCATATAACTCATGTAACACCCCAACCTCATATAACTCATGTAACACCCCAACCTCATATAACTCGTGTCACATTCCAGCCTCATATAACTCATGTAACACCCCAACCTCATATAACTCATGTTACACCCCAACATCATATAACTCATGTAACACCCCAACATCATATAACTCATGTAACACCCCAACATCATATAACTCATGTTACACCCCAACCTCATATAACTCATGTTACATTCCAGCCTCATATAACTCATGTAACACCCCAACCTCATATAACTCATGTAACTCCCCAACCTCATATAACTCATGTAACACCCCAACCTCATATAACTCATGTTACACCCCAACCTCATATAACTCATGTTACATTCCAGCCTCATATAACTCATGTTACATCCCAACCTCATATAACTCATGTTACACCCCAACCTCATATAACTCATGTTACACCCCAACCTCATATAACTCATGCTATGCCCCATCCTCACATAATTTATTTTAAACCCCACCTAGCATAACTCATGTTATATCCCATGTTCACATAACTCATGTTTCACCCCAACATCACATGACTCATGTTACATCCCACCATCACATAACTCATGTTACATCCCACCATCACATAACTCATGTTATATCCCATTCTCGAACTATATTTTTGGGTCTTTCTCCCAGATCCTGTTTATAAAAGGATCAAATAAACTGTTTCTGAGTTATGTGAGTTCCATCCTATTCTATCCATGTGATCATTGTCATTTCAAGATAATTTTGATAAACCTTTGTACAGGAATTAATGGTGAGGCAGGCTTATCCTCCGTGTGCTACGATCATTCTTTACCCTCAGTTTTTTGCTCCTATTCATCACTCTTTAGATGCCCTAGAATATCACATCCATTTAGTACACGAAGCCACCCGCATAGAATTCCTAACTTTGTATTGAGCAGAAAAAATGTGAAGTTTCTTGACCATTGAGAATATTATGATTGACACCTTAGGTTGAACAAATCTCCATTGCCAGAGAAGGTAAAGGCTACCCCATCCGCAAAATTAAATTGTTAGAATTGAACGATTGAATTCCGGAGAGAGAATTGCAATGATCCAGGCCACAATGGAGTAGCATATTATAGAGACGAGATGCTACAATTGCCACTACTCCCCAGCTCAGTGGCCAAGTGCAATTTTTCTGCACACTTTGAAAATTGAGAGCCTGATCAAATTTTGTGAAAAGGGCATAAGGGTTCCTGCGGGAAACGATGGAGGAGTGTGAATTCTGTGAGGTAAAGAGCTCGAGGTGTCATGCAAAATAATGTCCTCACAGAGATGGCAGCGGCAGGCTGTGTAAGTGAAAGGAAGGCTCTTGTCAATTCGCTGACTTGCTAGAATATTTGGCGGGACATAACGCAGTAATTACCAGCATGAATGGCTGAGTTTCATTGTTTGTGATAGATTGAAGCTCCTCCCTGGTATGAATGATATGAATCACATCTGAAAAATCAATCTGTACTGTTTGATTATTTGATCTCATTTTATCTTATTCATTATGAGCAAAATAATGATACAATAAAACAGTACTATCAGCTTTTATTCATGCTATAAGGGCATATATTTTATTATTCTTATTACCAGGAGATATATTACTCTCATTTATATTACCAGAAGATTTATTTCCTCTCATTCTTTTTACCAGAGGATGTGCATCCTCTCATTCTTTTTACCAGAGGATGTGCGTCCTCTCATTCATATTACCAGAAGATGTGTTTCCTCTCATTCATATTACCAGAAGATGTGTTTCCTCTCATTCATATTACCAGAAGATGTGTTTCCTCTCATTCATATTACCAGAGGGCATGTTTTATACCATTCATACAACATGGAGATGTATTTTCCTTCACTCATATTTCCAGCAGGTGTGTTTCAAATCGTTCATGCAAAAGTGGATATGTTTCCAAATTAACAATAAAAGTTTATCCATTTCATATCATTTATGTCACAAAGTAATGTATCTCCTTGCATTCTTATCACATGCCAATATATTTCCTCTCATCCATTTCATCAGGAGATTTTTGTTATTCATCCAACAAGGGAATGTATTTTCTGTACTTCATCCAACAAGGGAATGCATTTTCTGTACTTCATCCAACAAGGGAATGCATATTCTATCATCCATACTCCAAGAGTATTATTTCCTATTAAGAATACCGCCAGGATATATGTTTCATATCATTCATATACGACCAGGAAATGTATTTTCTTTCATTTATATACTACCAGGAAATATATTTTCTACCATTCATGCTACCAGGAAATGTATTTTCTATCATTTATATACGACCAGAAAATGTACTTTCTCTCATTCATATACTACCAGGAAATGTATTTTCTATCATTCATACTTCCAGGAAATATATTTTCTATCAATCATACTAAAAGATGATGCAGTGTAATCAGTGAACAAATGTCAAATGTTCCATTCTATCTGCTGGTAGATGGATTTATATGGTCAGATGAAGTGATGTATTTATATTAAACAAAGAGCTTGGCTACTTGTATCGTGACGGCCCCGAAGTCATAAAGAAGCCTGGATATGAGTGATATATAGGAGGCGGTTTCTGATTCATGACCGACACAAATCTTGTCACTGTCGCAGGGGGAGTTTCAAAGTGCATGTTTAATAAAACACAAATATTTGTCACTGATGTAGACAAAAAACCTGTTGAAGGTTGTGAAGGCATAATCAGATGAAAGACTGGCAGACAAATAGGATGGAAATGGCCCCAGTCATTTGTCAGCGGTGTGATTAAGCAATGTTGATGACCACCACCTCATTACTCCTGAGAAATCTCGCCTGCACAGACTGACCACAAGAAGGCGAGGCTTGCAGATAGGCCCATAGAAATATCATGCCATATTTCTTATATTTACTTTTTTGATGTTTGGTCTGAAAGTTCAAAGTGGCAATTTGGGCAGAGAAATTCCAGCTGGAATCTATGATGGAAGCAATAGCAGTATATATGCTTGGCCCAGTGTGTGATAAGGCTTGTGTAGGAATACAAAGAGGAAAAAAAACATAAAGAAATTAGTCCCAAGGGTTACGAGAGAAAGCCAATGATATAGAATATATTCATCAATAAGATGAAAGGGAATTTGTTGATGCAGTCAAGAAGGAGGAGGATCCATGTTAGAATGGTTTATAATTTGAGAGGTGATGGGTGTTAGCAACTGCCGTGTGCCAGTTTGCAGTTCATCAGAGAAAAGATGATGTATGCTAGGCACAAAATAAGTCAGCGAGTCTCGATAAAAAGCCATAATGGAATGAGTCAATATTGCTTCATAAGAACAGAGCCAGACAAAATATTTGGCCAAAGTAGCCAAAACAGGTTTTCAATTATAAGCTGATGTTGTCTGGATCTCTTAGACTTGTATGTTTCTTGTATGGGATTCTTCCTCGGACCTATGCCATAAATTGGTAAAACTTGGGCAATCCCCCGAAACCTTTTGGGTCTCTCCACCACTCTTTTCTATTGGGGGACGCCTTATTATTTAATATGAAGTATTAGCTGCAAGAAGAGCCTCTGTTGGATAAGCGCTGGTCCCATTGAGCAGGGATAAAATTGTATGGGTGATCCATGGCTTGGAATCTAAATTATTCTGAACATTGAACATTGGACTCCACAGTGCACAACTGCTCGTAAATCACTTATATTGCTTGATATGTATCTTGTATGGGGCGGCAGTGACAAGAGAAGTCATCTAATTTACAACCTCTATTGGTGGCTGCCTGGCTGTTTGCTCTCATAACACAAGATTATCACCACATTCCTAGCATCAAGAAAAGAAAATACTCATTCTTTCTAATGAACAACAGAACAATCAGTTTAGTAACTGAACCATGTTAGATATATAATTAGGTTCCATATAACCATCAACAACTGTGTGCTTGTGTCTTATTATCCATCAGAATTCTTTTTTCATGTTTCGCAGGTTAAATATTAGACCAGAAACTTGAGCAGGAATATCTGGGTTGATTTGGGTTGATATTTATTTCAATGTGTTGACATGTTTATTTTATTTTTATTATATCCAAAAACATTTGAGAAGTTAAGGATATCACAGATTCACATTTTGACAAGCTCTAATTAATTTTCCAAAATGAGCCAATATGATATAATATAGCATCATCAGTGCAGATTGTCTAACTCTGCAGTCTGGTGCCTGCCACTGCTTCTCACTATAAACATCACATGTCCCCGTCTTTGAATATTAATGGATAACAACTATTATGGAGGTCATAAGAAATGTCTGTGTTTTTTTAAATATATTTAAAATTTGATTTAAATTAAAATAGGTATATTTGCAATTGTGTATCTTTTGATATGAAGAAAAGATGTTCTAAGCTATTGTCCCCTTCTTTGAACAAATTGTCCTCAGAAAGTTGTCCATTTTTGATATTTATTGATAGCAACTATAATAGATGTACAAAAGATTTTTTTTAACGTGCTTTAAATTTGAAGTACAGTAGGTAGGTAGGAGGGTAATCTTTTATCTTTTGATATGAAAGAAAAGATGTGGTCGATTGATTCACCTTGTCTCTATATATAGTGCTGTGTGCAGTATGTGAGTGAGGAGCTGTGAGCATACACAACTATCTAACCCAATAGTAGCATGACTGCTTTGATTAATGTATCTCCTTGAGTTTTGCTGCTGAGGTAGATGTTGCATATATACGTCTGGGAATATGTCTGGACAGCAGGAAGAATAGCTCCGCAGAGGAGAATATAAGAAAAAAAAGATGACATGATGTATTTGCTATTAAATGTGACACCCAGTCAATTGCACTGTGTGGCCAGAAAGAAGAGTATCATATTTCTATCAGTTTAGTTCAGTCAAGTAGGGAGGGAAGTGGTTTTTTTGTATTTTCAATGTGTATATATGTATTGAAAATTTCTGTCTCACTTGGAATCTAAACCTTGAGGATTCACAGCTGTCCTTAAAAGTTTTTTTCTTCTTTTTTTTTCTTAATATTTTTTTTAAGATTCTGAAACATATTCTTGAAATATAATGGGATGGAAATTTTCTCATCTCATATGTACTATTTTTACCCTCAGCCCCTGATGTAATCAGGCTGAGGGTATTGCAGTACTCCTGGCGTGGGTATGTATGTATGTATGTATGTATGTATGTATGTATGTATGTCTGTATGTATGTATGTATGTATGTATGTATGTATGTCTGTAGCGAACATCCTTGTCATCGCGATAACTCAAGAACAAATGATGGCAGCTTCATGAAACTTGACACACATATGCATCTGGTGAAAACCTCGGACGAGTTCAATGGACGGCGACCTTGACCTATTTTTCAAGGTCACAGGAACAATTATGTGAAATCCCAAGAATCACAATAACTCAAGAACGAATAATGGTAGCTTTATGAGATTTGACACACATAAGTATCTGGTGAAGACCTCAGAATTTTTTCTATGAAACATGACCTTCACCTACTTTTCAAGGTCACAGGGACAATTATGTGAAATCATCTTGTCATCGTGATAACTCGAGAACAAATGATGGCAGCTTCATGAAACTTGACACACATATGCATCTGGTGAAAACCTCGGACAAGTTTGATGGACGGCGACCTTGACCTATTTTTCGAGGTCACAGGGACAATTATGTGAAATCCCAAGAATCACAATAACTCAAGAACGAATAATGGTAGCTTTATTAGATTTGACACACATAAGTATCTGGTGAAGACCTCAGAATTTTTTCTATGAAACATGACCTACACCTACTTTTCAAGGTCACAGGGACAATTATGTGAAATCATCTTGTCATCGCGATAACTCGAGAACAAATGATGGCAGCTTCATGAAACTTGACACACAAAAGCATCTGGTGAAAACCTCGAATGAGTTCGATGGATGGCGACCTTGACCTATTTTTCAAGGTCACGGACAATTATGTGAAATCCCAAGAATCGCAATAACTCAAGAACGAATGATGGCAGCTTTATGAGATTTGACACACACAAGCATCTGGTGAAGACCTCAGACTTCTCTTGATGGAACATGACCTTCACCTGATTTCAAGGTCACAGGGACAATTATGTGAAATCATCCTTGTCATCGTGATAACTTAAGAACAAATGATGGCAGCTTCATGAAACTTTACACGCATAAGCATCTGGTGAATACCTCGGACTAGTTCGGTGGACAGCGACCTTGACCTATTTTTCAAGGTCACAGGGACAATTACGTAAAATCTCAAGAATCGCAATAACTCAAGAACGAATGATGGCAGCTTTATGAGATTTGACACACACAAGCATCTGGTGAAGACCTCAGAATTTTTTCTTTGAAACATGACCTTCACCTACTTTTCAAGGTCACAGGGATAATTATGTGAAATCATCCTTGTCATCGTGATAACTTAAGAACAAATGATGGCAGCTTCATGAAACTTTACACGCATAAGCATCTGGTGAAAACCTCGGACTAGTTCCGTGGACGGCGACCTTGACCTATTTTTCAAGGTCACAGGGACAATTACGTGAAATCTCAAGAATCGCAATAACTCAAGAACGAATGATGGCAGCTTTATGAGATTTGACACACACAAGCATCTGGTGAAGACCTCAGACTTCTCTTGATGGAACATGACCTTCACCTGATTTCAAGGTCACAGGGACAATTATGTGAAATCATCCTTGTCATAGTGATAACTTAAGAACAAATGATGGCAGCTTCATGAAAATTGACACACATAAGAATCTGGTGAAGACTCCAGATAAGTTTGATGGACGGTGACCTTAACCTGCTTTTCAAGGTCACAGGCCCATATCAATAATTCTAGAGTAAATGATGACAGTTTCATGATACTTGACACACCTAAGCTATCAAAGGAAGTAGATTTTATGGGTTTTTTACCCCTGCATCAATTTGCCTTGGTGCAGTGACGTTTTGTTCACAAATATTGTGTGGGGCGAATGTTGTGCAATGAGTTACCAGGGCTGAGGGTTGATGCATCTCTGATGCCTATGTTTTTTCTCTGTCTCTGATATAATTTTTTTGTCAGCATTGTGCTGCCGTTCTGCATATCTGGTCAGTATTCAATAATGTATATGTATATACATACACACATGCACTACTGTTTTTTTTTCTCCTTTTTTGCACAATCTAAATTTTGAGAAACGACACTTTATTGTGTGGCCTTGCATTTCTCAGGACACTTGACAACACAGATGCCACATGTCACCTTGTGTTATGAATATATTGTTTGGTCAATTGACTACAACTTTCCATCTGAGGGGGATGGCAGACATCGGTGTCACCACGATGCGTCACCAAGAAGCAAGAGGATCCTAATATCGGGGAATCGGCAGATCTAGCGAGTCAATATCTCTGAGTAGCTTCATTGACAAAGGGATTATTCTTCGTAGGCATCTAAATATTGGCTCCAGTCCTATTCAACACAAAGACCTTACTCGTAGAATTATAAGGGTGCGGAGGCAACCACGCAGTTTCCAACAGCAGATAGAGGGCCTCTGAGGAAAAAAAAACAGGATTTCCATATTTGTACATGGTATCAATATTTACACGAAAGCTTATGCCTCTTGCAAGTGGGGATGTTTTATCGGGTGCGAATTGGATAGCTGAGTATGTGGCTAGTCACATCCTTTGACAGACCCACTAGCATTGTTCAACACTGTTATTGTACGATGGTTTTCATCGGACCTCGGATGCAAAATTTTCGTCTAACAAAAGTGGACACCGGGACTTGGTAGTAAAATGATGATTTTGTCTGAGATTACAAGTATTGGGCCCATTTCTCAGGATTTGGTGACCAATTTTCAAGGTTTATGGGGTCTAGGGCTTCCTGCCAGAATCGTGAAAAGTGTCAGCAACTAGTTCATAGTGAAGGAAATGTAATCCCACTCCTCCTTCATGAAGAAATACTCTTCTGGACACCGCAGCACAGTTTATCACACACACTTACCACATCTGTCCATATATTTACACTTTACCTCTCTGGTTGGAAAATACAGCCGATAAAAGTGACAATAACATATCAGAACATTTTAATTAGTTTTTGGGGTAATGTGTCCTGAAAATACTCATATTTTAAGCAACAAGGTTAAGTTCAATATACAGAATTTGACATAAACATTAAATATTTTTTTTCCAGTTAAATACAATGGTTGGTTAAAATAGAGATTTAATTTAAGACTTGAAGAAATCTTTGTTCAATGTATCTTATTGACCATGTCACTGCTAATTTAGATCATATTGGAATACTACTCATTCAAAATATGTTGCAAGTGCTCTAAGGGGCGATCCATTTGATTTTTGTGGGGTGGGGTGGGAGATTTTGGAAAAAAAATTTATTCACCCACCCCATCCCAGAAAAAAAATTTATTCATTCACCCTACCAAAGAAAAAAAATTTATTCATCCACCCTACCAAAGAAAAAAAATTTATTCATCCACCTCCTTCCAGTTTTTCTATCTTCTTTATATTTTGTAGTTTTGTCCTGCCCCGCCCAGTAATTAATGACGGATTGTTAACAAGAAAAAAAATTTATTCACCCACCCCACACCAGAAAAAAAAATTATTCACCCACCCCACACCAGAAAAAAAAATTATTCATCCACCCTACCAAAGAAAAAAAAATTATTCATCCAGTACTGCTGTCCCACCCCACCCCACAAAAATCAAATGGATCGCCCCTAACTTGCAAATTGCCCCAAAATGCCTGGATCGGCACAAACTTTGCAATACATTCTTCTCTTCAAACTATTTGAAGAAACCTTTATTGATCATCCAGTGACTTTGATGACCATTCCAATAAGGTGCAGGTTAAAATATCTTTTAATGTTATCTATTATTAATAAGTATTTTCAACTGTGACTTATGAGCTCAAATAGGCTGGTTGTATTTATGGTATTCATATATATGTAAATCGCAATATTACGATACTAATATATTACATATTACAGTGATGTAGATTTCAATCAATCATAGAAAATGACGAGAACTGGACCTCTTTCAATAGTATGATTCAGAAGGATTCACAAAAGTAAAGCCTATATCAGGCAAACTGTCAAGACTAAGTCTGGATCAAGGCCATCTCTCTAATTATCATCATACCAATTTGATATGCAAACTATTAGTTCTAGGCAAGTGTGGCTAGTGATTGTCCCAAGATACATTTAGTTGGTCTCCACACTAAAAGAGAGTGTGGATATGGATATCGTTTGCATATTATCAACAATTAAATGAGCGTAGGTGAGAGATGTATGCTGGCAACGTGTGACCAGACTGTTTGTGTATTTGCAAGGGTCACCCTCAGCCATTTGTGAGGCTTACGGGAAAGTCATCACAATCCTGTTTGGCGACAGGTGAGGATCGACGGATCGCAGCCTGGATCAGACACGGACTGACCCACGTCCAGACAGTTCTAGACGCTTTCCCTCATGTAAATTTGGCATCAGTGGCGACATGATGTGGCCCACTAGCCTCATGAAGCAGTCATCAGGGTAAGCCTGGTGCTGATTGGCTGATCCAGGGCGGTAGTCCCACAGCATTGTATGCTGGGAAACAAAGATGGCCGACTGTGATAAGCTTTCACTGCCTGATGAGGTAGATATGATTTGAATTCTGCACTCACTGATACAGCACCTCACTTCTCGACAGGTCAACTTAGCAAGGTCAAATTTAATTAATAACACTTACATACTAAAATGTTTCTGCCATAAATTGCAAAACGTGTCCATAATTTGCTGATGAGGATGATTGATAATGTAACCCCTGTGTTTAAGACAGGTCAGGTCATTTAATTGTTTCCAAGTTACGAGGAAGGAGTGGCAATGTGGATGGTATTGTGGCATCGTGAGTGTCTCTGACAATTGTGGGGATTACCTCAGTAATCCAGGTTAATCCAGCATCACTTTTGTTGTAAAAGAGGAGGAGGCTTAATCTTTATTCTCCCTGCCTCCACTTCTACTTATTTCACATTTTCTTTCCACTTCACAAACCCTCCATAGTATATACAGGATCATAGTAAAAACTTTGCAACTTTTCAATCCAGAATTCTGTGAGGAACCATTAGCTGCCCACAGTTGTATTGTATTTCATTGTCTCGGCAGGTTAAATTCACCTTAATGACTAATGGTCCAAGGACTTTATCTAAATTATAGTATGTAGCCCTCTATTATAACTCGGGAAGGAAAGGTTTGGCATAAATAATAACTTTACAAGGTCAGGTGAATTTTACCTGTAAACTTGATCAAGTATGTTGATTTGTATTATTTGAGCAAAAAGATAACCTAATACACAGTCAAGTTTAAGTCAAGTTTAATTTCACACAAATCAAAATATATCATTTCCCGTTGTATTTATCAATAAGTATTAATTCCACAACAATAAATGGCGACTCATTCATTTATATCACAAGTTTATGATGAACATGATATGCGCACAAAGTGTGTGTCAGATCTGGCATGACCTACTTCTCACTGTGGCAAGAGTTAATCAGTGTCTGAGACAAGTCAGGGGAGAGAATGTGACCTGGTGATGAGTCCCATATTGCATGGCCTTGTATCATGACAGTTCTCTGCCTCCGTCACCTTCTGCCCCTCATTTGCCTATTTTGAAGCTTTGTAACTTTGTCAAGTTTCCTCTTTATCGTGAGTCTGCATGTCAGTTGGCTGTCATTGGCCTGTCAGGGTTTTTTTCCGACATAGTGGCTGCACATCACGCTGAAAGACCTGGCAGCAAAAATGGAAATGAGAGGACAGGTGTATTTTACAAATTGAAAAATCATGTGACCTTTTGTACCTTGCAAATGAAATGTTATTTCTTTTTAGCTGTGCTGACCATGTCAGTGTAGCCTGTGCAGTGAGAAAGGGAAATTTTTTGTCATTCAGGTCTGTCCATTCAGGTCAAACTTGATCTTCTCGTCCAAAACTACTTGGTGGATTTCTTAGCTGTTAGTAAACATGAAGTAATATTGTCAGGAGATGAATCCCATCTATTTTCCATATGGTTTAGATTTTTAAAAAAACACGATTTTAAAAGTACGATGGAAAACAGAATTGTTTCTCACATGCATATTGACCTCAAACATCCAGTGCCTCATTTTGCTAATCTTACAGTTAGTTTATATGCACTTCTCTTGTGTTTGTTTTTCTGTACCTCTTGTGGTCATGAGCAATGGCACAGTTGGTAAGAGTGCAAGCTTATTCGCAAGAATTTCTTTGTGTCATGGGTTTGATTCCTGGCCATGCCGAGATTGCATTCATGTTACAATTTCTCATATCAGCTGAGGCCCGTGCATGACGGGCTAACCCATTTTCCTTATAAATCTTTGACTGGGTGGATTGTATATCAAGGACCTGCAAAATGACAATTCTGCGAGGCAGTACTATATATGCTACAAGAAGGTCTCGTCATGAAATGACTGAAATGTTAAACCTGATGTAAAACCCAAAACAAAAAAAAACAAACAAACAGCATCTCTTGTTATAATAATTTTCACATCTCAAATTTGCTTATCCTGTCATAGTTCTCCAATCCTTGCATTTTCAACAGCTACATATTTTCAGAAGCTTCAATCGCCCTCTTTGCTTGATAAATCTCCTTCTCACTATGTAATTTTCTGTGGGTGTTGGGCTCAAACTAGCTGACCTTTCAGTGACAAGAGATAGTGGTTGTCACACCTTTATTTAACAAACCCGTGCATCTAAATGTGAGAACCCCAAAATGGGAAGAGGATGTGAGAGAAACACAAAGGGACACACACTATCATGTGAAACCCCACAGCAAATATCCATTGACATCTTGTAACTGCTATTATGATAATGACAGGCCAAAAAGTACTTGAAACTTACCATGTTCAAAACAGATGACTGAATGTGGAGGTATTACCAAAATGGCAATGCTTCAATTTCTACACAGAGATGAAACAATGATTTTTGTGTAAAAAATGATTGCAAATTTTGAAGATTGTGCTTGAAAATGCTGGAATTTGGTTAAGAAGTTATAACTGTACATCTCAGAGGTCTTTGAAAGTTAAAGTAGATTTCACTTTAAACTGGTCAAATATACTATATTTATCTGTAGGAGTATGGCAGTTACATAGTGACAGGTGGGCCAGTAGTAAGCTATATTTATCTATAGGAGTACGACCATTACGTCGTGACAGGTTGGCCAGTAGTAAGCTATATTTATCTATAGGAGCATGGCAGTTACATAGTGACAGGTTGGCCAGTAGTAAGCTATATTTATCTATAGGAGCATGGCAGTTACATAGTGATAGTTTGGCCAGTAGTAAGCTATATTTATCTATAGGAGCATGGCAGTTACATAGTGACAGGCTGGCCAGTAGTAAGCTATATTTATCTATGGGAGTATGACCATTACATCGTGATAGGTTGGCCAGTAGTAAGCTATATTTATCTATAGGAGCATGGCAGTTACATAGTGACAGGTTGGCCAGTAGTAAGCTATATTTATCTATAGGAGCATGGCAGTTACATCGTGACAGGTGGGCCAGTAGTAAGCTATATTTATCTATAGGAGCATGGCAGTTACATCGTGACAGGTGGGCCAGTAGTAAGCTATATTTATCTATAGGAGTACGACCATTACATCGTGACAGGCTGGCCAGTAGTAAGCTATATTTATCTATAGGAGCATGGCAGTTACATAGTGACAGGTTGGCCAGTAGTAAGCTATATTTATCTATAGGAGCATGGCAGTTACATCGTGACAGGTGGGCCAGTAGTAAGCTATATTTATCTGTAGGAGCATGGCAGTTACATCGTGACAGGTGGGCCAGTAGTAAGCTATATTTATCTATAGGAGTACGACCATTACATCGTGACAGGCTGGCCAGTAGTAAGCTATATTTATCTATAGGAGCATGGCAGTTACATAGTGACAGGTTGGCCAGTAGTAAGCTATATTTATCTGTAGGAGCATGGCAGTTACATCGTGACAGGTGGGCCAGTAGTAAGCTATATTTATCTATAGGAGCATGGCAGTTACATCGTGACAGGTGGGCCAGTAGTAAGCTATATTTATCTATAGGAGCATGGCAGTTACATAGTGACAGGTTGGCCAGTAGTAAGCTATATTTATCTGTAGGAGCATGGCAGTTACATCGTGACAGGTGGGCCAGTAGTAAGCTATATTTATCTATAGGAGCATGGCAGTTACATCGTGACAGGTTGGCCAGTAGTAAGCTATATTTATCTGTAGGAGCATGGCAGTTACATCGTGACAGGTGGGCCAGTAGTAAGCTATATTTATCTATAGGAGCATGGCAGTTACATCGTGACAGGTTGGCCAGTAGTAAGCTATATTTATCTATAGGAGCATGGCAGTTACATCGTGACAGGTTGGCCAGTAGTAAGCTATATTTATCTGTAGGAGCATGGCAGTTACATCGTGACAGGTGGGCCAGTAGTAAGGTATATTTATCTGTAGGAGCATGGCAGTTACATCGTGACAGGTTGGCCAGTAGTAAGCTATATTTATCTGTAGGAGCATGGCAGTTACATCGTGCCAGGTGGGCCAGTAGTAAGCTATATTTATCTGTAGGCGCATGGCAGTTACATCGTGACAGGTGGGCCAGTAGTAAGCTATATTTATCTGTAGGAGCATGGCAGTAACATCGTGACAGGTGGGCCAGTAGTAAGCTATATTTATCTATAGGAGCATGGCAGTTACATCGTGACAGGTGGGCCAGTAGTAAGCTATATTTATCTATAGGAGCATGGCAGTTACATAGTGACAGGTTGGCCAGTAGTAAGCTATATTTATCTGTAGGAGCATGGCAGTTACATCGTGACAGGTGGGCCAGTAGTAAGCTATATTTATCTGTAGGAGCATGGCAGTTACATAGTGACAGGTTGGCTAGTAGTAAGCTATATTTATCTATAGGAGCATGGCAGTTACATCGTGACAGGTGGGCCAGTAGTAAGCTATATTTATCTGTAGGAGCATGGCAGTTACATCGTGTCAGGTGGGCCAGTAGTAAGCTATATTTATCTATAGGAGCATGGCAGTTACGTCGTGACAGGTTGGCCAGTAGTAAGCTATATTTATCTGTAGGAGTATGGCAGTTACATCGTGACAGGTTGGCCAGTAGTAAGCTATATTTATCTATAGGAGCATGGCAGTTACGTCGTGACAGGTGGGCCAGTAGTAAGCTATATTTATCTATAGGAGCATGGCAGTTACGTCGTGACAGGTTGGCCAGTAGTAAGCTATATTTATCTATAGGAGCATGGCAGTTACGTCGTGACAGGTTGGCCAGTAGTAAGCTATATTTATCTGTAGGAGTATGGCAGTTACATCGTGACAGGTGGGCCAGTAGTAAGCTATATTTATCTATAGGAGTACGACCATTACATCGTGACAGGCTGGCCAGTAGTAAGCTATATTTATCTATAGGAGCATGGCAGTTACATAGTGACAGGTTGGCCAGTAGTAAGCTATATTTATCTATAGGAGCATGGCAGTTACATAGTGACAGGTTGGCCAGTAGTAAGCTATATTTATCTATAAGAGTATGACCATTACGTCGTGACAGGTTGGCCAGTAGTAAGCTATATTTATCTATAGGAGCATGGCAGTTACATAGTGACAGGTTGGCCAGTAGTAAGCTATATTTATCTATAGGAGCATGGCAGTTACATAGTGATAGTTTGGCCAGTAGTAAGCTATATTTATCTATAGGAGCATGGCAGTTACATAGTGACAGGTTGGCCAGTAGTAAGCTATATTTATCTGTAGGAGCATGGCAGTTACATAGTGACAGGTTGGCGAGTAGTAAGCTATATTTATCTATAGGAGTATGGCAGTTACATAGTGATAGTTTGGCCAGTAGTAAGCTATATTTATCTATAGGAGCATGGCAGTTACATCGTGACAGGTGGGCCAGTAGTAAGCTATATTTATCTATGGGAGTATGACCATTACATCGTGATAGGTTGGCCAGTAGTAAGCTATATTTATCTATAGGAGCATGGCAGTTACATAGTGACAGGTTGGCCAGTAGTAAGCTATATTTATCTATAGGAGCATGGCAGTTACATCGTGACAGGTGGGCCAGTAGTAAGCTATATTTATCTATAGGAGCATGGCAGTTACATCGTGACAGGTGGGCCAGTAGTAAGCTATATTTATCTATAGGAGTACGACCATTACATCGTGACAGGCTGGCCAGTAGTAAGCTATATTTATCTATAGGAGCATGGCAGTTACATAGTGACAGGTTGGCCAGTAGTAAGCTATATTTATCTATAGGAGCATGGCAGTTACATCGTGACAGGTGGGCCAGTAGTAAGCTATATTTATCTGTAGGAGCATGGTAGTTACATCGTGACAGGTGGGCCAGTAGTAAGCTATATTTATCTATAGGAGTACGACCATTACATCGTGACAGGCTGGCCAGTAGTAAGCTATATTTATCTATAGGAGCATGGCAGTTACATAGTGACAGGTTGGCCAGTAGTAAGCTATATTTATCTGTAGGAGCATGGCAGTTACATCGTGACAGGTTGGCCAGTAGTAAGCTATATTTATCTATAGGAGCATGGCAGTTACATCGTGACAGGTGGGCCAGTAGTAAGCTATATTTATCTATAGGAGCATGGCAGTTACATAGTGACAGGTTGGCCAGTAGTAAGCTATATTTATCTGTAGGAGCATGGCAGTTACATCGTGACAGGTGGGCCAGTAGTAAGCTATATTTATCTATAGGAGCATGGCAGTTACATCGTGACAGGTTGGCCAGTAGTAAGCTATATTTATCTGTAGGAGCATGGCAGTTACATCGTGACAGGTGGGCCAGTAGTAAGCTATATTTATCTATAGGAGCATGGCAGTTACATCGTGACAGGTTGGCCAGTAGTAAGCTATATTTATCTGTAGGAGTATGACCATTACATCGTGACAGGCTGGCCAGTAGTAAGCTATATTTATCTGTAGGAGCATGGCAGTTACATCGTGACAGGTGGGCCAGTAGTAAGCTATATTTATCTATAGGAGCATGGCAGTTACATCGTGACAGGTGGGCCAGTAGTAAGCTATATTTATCTATAGGAGTATGGCAGTTACATCGTGACAGGTGGGCCAGTAGTAAGCTATATTTATCTGTAGGAGCATGGCAGTTACATCGTGACAGGTTGGCCAGTAGTAAGCTATATTTATCTATAGGAGCATGGCAGTTACATCGTGACAGGTGGGCCAGTAGTAAGCTATATTTATCTATAGGAGCATGGCAGTTACATCGTGACAGGTGGGCCAGTAGTAAGCTATATTTATCTGTAGGAGCATGGCAGTTACATCGTGACAGGTGGGCCAGTAGTAAGCTATATTTATCTATAGGAGTACGACCATTACATCGTGACAGGCTGGCCAGTAGTAAGCTATATTTATCTATAGGAGCATGGCAGTTACATAGTGACAGGTTGGCCAGTAGTAAGCTATATTTATCTGTAGGAGCATGGCAGTTACATCGTGACAGGTGGGCCAGTAGTAAGCTATATTTATCTATAGGAGCATGGCAGTTACATCGTGACAGGTGGGCCAGTAGTAAGCTATATTTATCTATAGGAGCATGGCAGTTACATAGTGACAGGTTGGCCAGTAGTAAGCTATATTTATCTGTAGGAGCATGGCAGTTACATCGTGACAGGTGGGCCAGTAGTAAGCTATATTTATCTATAGGAGCATGGCAGTTACATCGTGACAGGTTGGCCAGTAGTAAGCTATATTTATCTGTAGGAGCATGGCAGTTACATCGTGACAGGTGGGCCAGTAGTAAGCTATATTTATCTATAGGAGCATGGCAGTTACATCGTGACAGGTTGGCCAGTAGTAAGCTATATTTATCTATAGGAGCATGGCAGTTACATCGTGACAGGTTGGCCAGTAGTAAGCTATATTTATCTGTAGGAGCATGGCAGTTACATCGTGACAGGTGGGCCAGTAGTAAGCTATATTTATCTGTAGGAGCATGGCAGTTACATCGTGACAGGTTGGCCAGTAGTAAGCTATATTTATCTGTAGGAGCATGGCAGTTACATCGTGACAGGTGGGCCAGTAGTAAGCTATATTTATCTGTAGGAGCATGGCAGTTACATCGTGACAGGTGGGCCAGTAGTAAGCTATATTTATCTGTAGGAGCATGGCAGTTACATCGTGACAGGTGGGCCAGTAGTAAGCTATATTTATCTATAGGAGCATGGCAGTTACATCGTGACAGGTGGGCCAGTAGTAAGCTATATTTATCTATAGGAGCATGGCAGTTACATAGTGACAGGTTGGCCAGTAGTAAGCTATATTTATCTGTAGGAGCATGGCAGTTACATCGTGACAGGTGGGCCAGTAGTAAGCTATATTTATCTGTAGGAGCATGGCAGTTACATAGTGACAGGTTGGCTAGTAGTAAGCTATATTTATCTATAGGAGCATGGCAGTTACATCGTGACAGGTGGGCCAGTAGTAAGCTATATTTATCTGTAGGAGCATGGCAGTTACATCGTGACAGGTGGGCCAGTAGTAAGCTATATTTATCTATAGGAGCATGGCAGTTACGTCGTGACAGGTTGGCCAGTAGTAAGCTATATTTATCTGTAGGAGTATGGCAGTTACATCGTGACAGGTTGGCCAGTAGTAAGCTATATTTATCTATAGGAGCATGGCAGTTACGTCGTGACAGGTGGGCCAGTAGTAAGCTATATTTATCTATAGGAGCATGGCAGTTACGTCGTGACAGGTTGGCCAGTAGTAAGCTATATTTATCTATAGGAGCATGGCAGTTACGTCGTGACAGGTTGGCCAGTAGTAAGCTATATTTATCTGTAGGAGTATGGCAGTTACATCGTGACAGGTGGGCCAGTAGTAAGCTATATTTATCTATAGGAGTACGACCATTACATCGTGACAGGCTGGCCAGTAGTAAGCTATATTTATCTATAGGAGCATGGCAGTTACATAGTGACAGGTTGGCCAGTAGTAAGCTATATTTATCTATAGGAGCATGGCAGTTACATAGTGACAGGTTGGCCAGTAGTAAGCTATATTTATCTATAAGAGTATGACCATTACGTCGTGACAGGTTGGCCAGTAGTAAGCTATATTTATCTATAGGAGCATGGCAGTTACATAGTGACAGGTTGGCCAGTAGTAAGCTATATTTATCTATAGGAGCATGGCAGTTACATAGTGATAGTTTGGCCAGTAGTAAGCTATATTTATCTATAGGAGCATGGCAGTTACATAGTGACAGGTTGGCCAGTAGTAAGCTATATTTATCTGTAGGAGCATGGCAGTTACATAGTGACAGGTTGGCGAGTAGTAAGCTATATTTATCTATAGGAGTATGGCAGTTACATAGTGATAGTTTGGCCAGTAGTAAGCTATATTTATCTATAGGAGCATGGCAGTTACATCGTGACAGGTGGGCCAGTAGTAAGCTATATTTATCTATGGGAGTATGACCATTACATCGTGATAGGTTGGCCAGTAGTAAGCTATATTTATCTATAGGAGCATGGCAGTTACATAGTGACAGGTTGGCCAGTAGTAAGCTATATTTATCTATAGGAGCATGGCAGTTACATCGTGACAGGTGGGCCAGTAGTAAGCTATATTTATCTATAGGAGCATGGCAGTTACATCGTGACAGGTGGGCCAGTAGTAAGCTATATTTATCTATAGGAGTACGACCATTACATCGTGACAGGCTGGCCAGTAGTAAGCTATATTTATCTATAGGAGCATGGCAGTTACATAGTGACAGGTTGGCCAGTAGTAAGCTATATTTATCTATAGGAGCATGGCAGTTACATCGTGACAGGTGGGCCAGTAGTAAGCTATATTTATCTGTAGGAGCATGGCAGTTACATCGTGACAGGTGGGCCAGTAGTAAGCTATATTTATCTATAGGAGTACGACCATTACATCGTGACAGGCTGGCCAGTAGTAAGCTATATTTATCTATAGGAGCATGGCAGTTACATAGTGACAGGTTGGCCAGTAGTAAGCTATATTTATCTGTAGGAGCATGGCAGTTACATCGTGACAGGTTGGCCAGTAGTAAGCTATATTTATCTATAGGAGCATGGCAGTTACATCGTGACAGGTGGGCCAGTAGTAAGCTATATTTATCTATAGGAGCATGGCAGTTACATAGTGACAGGTTGGCCAGTAGTAAGCTATATTTATCTGTAGGAGCATGGCAGTTACATCGTGACAGGTGGGCCAGTAGTAAGCTATATTTATCTATAGGAGCATGGCAGTTACATCGTGACAGGTTGGCCAGTAGTAAGCTATATTTATCTGTAGGAGCATGGCAGTTACATCGTGACAGATGGGCCAGTAGTAAGCTATATTTATCTATAGGAGCATGGCAGTTACATCGTGACAGGTTGGCCAGTAGTAAGCTATATTTATCTGTAGGAGTATGACCATTACATCGTGACAGGCTGGCCAGTAGTAAGCTATATTTATCTGTAGGAGCATGGCAGTTACATCGTGACAGGTGGGCCAGTAGTAAGCTATATTTATCTATAGGAGCATGGCAGTTACATCGTGACAGGTGGGCCAGTAGTAAGCTATATTTATCTATAGGAGTATGGCAGTTACATCGTGACAGGTGGGCCAGTAGTAAGCTATATTTATCTGTAGGAGTATGGCAGTTACATAGTGACAGGTTGGCCAGTAGTAAGCTATATTTATCTATAGGAGCATGGCAGTTACATAGTGACAGGTTGGCCAGTAGTAAGCTATATTTATCTATAGGAGCATGGCAGTTACATCGTGACAGGTTGGCCAGTAGTAAGCTATATTTATCTATAGGAGCATGGCAGTTACATCGTGACAGGTGGGCCAGTAGTAAGCTATATTTATCTATAGGAGCATGGCAGTTACATAGTGACAGGTTGGCCAGTAGTAAGCTATATTTATCTGTAGGAGCATGGCAGTTACATCGTGACAGGTGGGCCAGTAGTAAGCTATATTTATCTGTAGGAGCATGGCAGTTACATCGTGACAGGTGGGCCAGTAGTAAGCTATATTTATCTATAGGAGCATGGCAGTTACATAGTGACAGGTTGGCCAGTAGTAAGCTATATTTATCTGTAGGAGCATGGCAGTTACATCGTGACAGGTGGGCCAGTAGTAAGCTATATTTATCTATAGGAGCATGGCAGTTACATAGTGACAGGTTGGCCAGTAGTAAGCTATATTTATCTGTAGGAGCATGGCAGTTACATCGTGACAGGTGGGCCAGTAGTAAGCTATATTTATCTGTAGGAGCATGGCAGTTACATAGTGACAGGTTGGCTAGTAGTAAGCTATATTTATCTATAGGAGCATGGCAGTTACATCGTGACAGGTGGGCCAGTAGTAAGCTATATTTATCTATAGGAGTACGACCATTACATCGTGACAGGCTGGCCAGTAGTAAGCTATATTTATCTATAGGAGCATGGCAGTTACATAGTGACAGGTTGGCCAGTAGTAAGCTATATTTATCTATAGGAGCATGGCAGTTACATAGTGACAGGTTGGCCAGTAGTAAGCTATATTTATCTATAAGAGTATGACCATTACATCGTGACAGGTTGGCCAGTAGTAAGCTATATTTATCTGTAGGAGTATGACCATTACATCGTGACAGGTTGGCCAGTAGTAAGCTATATTTATCTATAGGAATATAACCGTTACATAGTGATAGTTTGGCCAGTAGTAAGCTATATTTATCTATAGGAGTATGACCATTACATCGTGACAGGTTGGCCAGTAGTAAGCTATATTTATCTATAGGAGTATGACCATTACATCGTGACAGGTGGCCAGTAGTAAGCTATATTTATCTATAGGAGCATGGCAGTTACATCGTGACAGGTGGGCCAGTAGTAAGCTATATTTATCTATAGGAGCATGGCAGTTACATCGTGACAGGTGGGCCAGTAGTAAGCTATATTTATCTATAGGAGTACGACCATTACATCGTGACAGGCTGGCCAGTAGTAAGCTATATTTATCTATAGGAGCATGGCAGTTACATCGTGACAGGTGGGCCAGTAGTAAGCTATATTTATCTGTAGGAGTATGGCAGTTACATAGTGACAGTTTGGCCAGTGGTAAGATATATTGTCACGATAATGGTTGAAATATTTTCTCATTTAAGAGGGCTTTTGGGACACTTATTCTATACTATAGGGCTTCTGTTATAACCATTGATACAATATATGGAAATCAAGACACTAAATCATACAAAACCATCAGTTCAAAGATGGAACATGACATTTTCTGATTATTTTTTTTCTCGTATGCTCCCCTGTCTTTTCTCCCAAATATTAGCATTTTACACAATCAAGTTGTTTTTGACAATAACTATTCATCAAATACAAAATGGCGCCCAATATTGTCATGACAACGCCTCTGCTGCTTCCACATGCAACCATTTCACACTCCAGTACATATTTTACTGTGGCGTTAATCTCTGGTTGCAAAAACAGAATCTTCCAAGGAGGCAATTAACCTTGCTGGTATTGGTGCTTGCAGCTCATATATCAAAATTCAAAACACAAAACAATGTGACTTTCCATTTATGAACCATTGTCTATGGAGGCGCACAATTCAGAGTCAATTTAATATGAAAAACAGGAGCAAGCTGGAGCATATTCGGGGTGCTACACCTTGTACATGTGTGGAATCAATGCTATCCCAAAATATTTAATTCATGATTGCAAAATTGATCCCTTTGTATGTCATGTTTGCTATATACTTTTATAACAATTTTTATATGTTGGGTTTAGTTCCTTTACTCTATTGGTGACAAATCAACAACTTCCTATTATTCTATATCATAAAATGAAAACAGATTTTTAAAATTCTAATCTGTAAATTAAGGTCTTTTTTCATTTTTGTCTTTAAGTTTTGTCTCATAGAATAGTTCCTTTCATTACATAAACTATTCATCTTTGAAATGTTCGGCTGGGTTTCAGAAATTTAATGTAATACACTGAGACAGTGAGAATGACCATAAATGGTTTGTTAAAATAAAATGTCACTAGATTGCTCATTATTTTACATCGACATTGCTTAACACAGAAACTACTCTGCTAAACAGAGGTAGTGAATTCTCTACCTACCTCTGCTTCCAAAGCCCTAGAATCAATAAACCCCAGCTCATTAATATATAGGCTGATAGGTTACTACCCATCATCAGACAAACAGATATACCATTGTGTACATTCTAATCAGTTATGGAATCTTGAGAACAATAGAAACCCAGTTACAGGTGATATAAACTGATTGAAATCGAAATATCAAATATTTGTTACTACAATGTGCCAAGCTAGAGTGTCTACAAAGTTTTAATACACCAGGTGGCAGCAAGAACTCAAGAAGTGAGAATTCACTCAAGAAGTGAGAATTCACTCAAGAAGTGAGAATTATTGGACACCATTCAAACAAGATAATCTAAAGATACTTTGAATATTTTTCTTGATAATATGAATATTCAATGACCTGCAACTAGTACTGGTTACAAATCAAGTTTTTGGAGGCAGAGTTTAATGAAGGACTGACTACCTCTGTTTAACAGATTACACAGAAAATCTCTAAGGTGCAAAAAATCACCCAATCAAAATGTTGTCTTATTGTCAATTGCCCTTTTCATTTATTTATTCTCTCATTCATATTCAACCAAATCTAGATTAATCTTGATTAAATTCAATATGAAATATTAATTTTCACAAAAATAATACACAAAACCAAGGAGTACCATGTTCTTTTTTATTTATGTTCAGAGATAATATATTTGTGATCAGAATATAATGATCAGAGGAGAATTTGATATTAATGTATATGAAATGTCAGTGCTGTTGTCCTGTGGGAGATGTGTGATTATTATATTATAGCTTATTCTGCCAATATTTTTAGGATATCAATGATATTAAGTAGAGTTATTTCTGATAAATATGATATTGAAGCTGAAACCAGAGATGTGCAGTTAACTTCTTTACAATCACATCAATGTAAAGTATGTATATATGCTTTAATTTGACATCGATAAACTGAGTTTTTTGCGTGAAAATAAAGTGTTTGTGGGTGTCATCAATAGGCTTTCTGCATTTCAATCTGTCTAGATAGTTTCACTTTTATGTCCATTATGTTTCATCCAATTTCTCTCCGTCCATGTCTGTAACTTTTGTTCAATGTAAAAAAATGATGTGATATCTTATCAAACAAGAAAAACGAGATATACTATGGAATTTAAACACAATCAGTTATTGCTGATGTTACAGATATTGCAGATATTGTAAGTTTTATGACATATCAATATTACATGATTACAAGATTAAATACTATGTCTCAAGGCATACATTTAAACTCTTGATACAACCTTTTAGAATAATTACATGTCTGGTTAAAATATGGGTGTGCATACATATACATGTGCTATGGATGATATTTGTTTGACTTTTATCAGTGATATAACACTTTCACATTTTGAAAGGGTTGAGACATGGCTCAGTGGAATTTTACAAATAAGATGTATCTTGCTCAAACCTTTGGTCAACACCAGGTTACCATTGACAATGTTTGTGTTTGTATGCCTATGCTATACTTTAATGTAGTAAGAAGACTGAATGACAAACAATATTACCGATGTAATGCAGAGTCGTCAATCTGTGGTATTCAACAAAAGCCGAGGGGTACAAAAAAAATCAAATTACTCTTTTTAAAAGAGTATGAGTCGTCATTGGTGTGATTGTCGTCACTTTCTTTACCATTCTCATCTTCCAAGTTACTGCAAACCATCAACCAGATTTGGAAAATAAGGAAGGGAACTTTTATTTTTATCAAGGTCATGTCAAGAACTTTAGTACAAGACTGTATAGTTGTAAAATATAGGGTGGAGGTGCACCCTGAGGGGGTTGGGGTGCATAGTGGGTCATGATTGGTATTTTCCCCAGGGAAAGGCTGATTGATCCAAGTTGAGAAGTCTACATTTCCCAGCCTGCACCTCATGCCCCATTGTTTTATATGTCTATATAATGCTACCTTCATGTTGTGAATATGAGTTGTCAGATTGACCTTAATATATTGAAAGATGTTTTCAGACCTCAGATAGTGGAGAGGAGTGTGAAGACCTTGGTGAAGACCTTTTTCTACAAAGAAGAGGGCAATGTTCTTTTTTCTGTGCATCCCGTGTCATTTTCAATGTGTTTTTCCACAGAATAGATGAAAACTGGATCCACATGATTCCCAGACAACAAATGACATCATGGAAGTTTTAAATATGAGATTTACCAATTATGAGTCCGAGGACAGTAACAACATAATACTTCCATACTTTTCCACATTCTTTGAGGAGGGGGGGGGGGGGGGGTAATATACTGATTAGAAAAGTATATTACTGACATATCATTTTGTTGGTTTGATGTTTTTACATCATTTTCAACATTATTTCAGTCATTTCATGATGAGACCGGTTATTTCAGCTTTGCCAAAGAAGAAAAATCCAGCCCTTGAAGATTAATGGTCCGTCCGTAGACTATTTTTGTCTGACCATACTGAAATAAATATCACTAAAATATCTGACTCAGTGCCTATTGGCTGGTAAAAAGAAGCTTGTACTGGAAGTGGCCTTCTAGGTCTGACTCTAATAGATATTTCTGACCTTTCCTTAGAGAGCCTGGTAAAAACCTGAGATCTGCTAAGGAGAATATTTGGATGTAAACAGGTCAGTAATCAAGGCAGAGTTAAAAATCAAATAAGTGTCCCTGCCAAGAGGCGATAATGCCCTGATTGTTATGACTTATCCTCATTCTTAACACTTCGACAATATTCTTATTTCATAAATTGATTATCATGCCGGTAGTGCTGTCCCAATTTCCAAGAAAGGAATCAATCTGAATCAAGAGGCTATATGTGGGTTTTATGAAGCGCTTCCTGACAGAGCTAATCATCCAAAGTGACATATATTGTCTGAGATAGCTCCAGGCAATCGTATGAGTGTTCATTTCACAGATTCATATTTTCTTGTATATTTCGTATTCGACCTACTTCAGGCAGGAGGTCCTTCTGATTTTAGGTACTTTTCATGAGAACTCTATAATTATTATAATAGTGGTAGTAACTGTTTTTATTAATTTGATTGAAGGAGGGCATTATATATCCTCAGAGTCTGTGATTGGAGGAGGGTATTTTATATCCTCTGTGATTGGAGGACAGCATTATACATTCTCTGTGATTGGAGGACAGCATTATATATCCTCTGAGATTGAAGGAGGGTATTATATATCCTCTGATTGAAGGAGGGTGTTATATATCCTCTGTGATTGGAGGACAGCATTATATATCCTCTGATTGAAGGAGGGTGTTATATATTCTCTGTGATTGGAGGACAGCATTATACATTCTCTGAGATTGAAGGAGGGTATTATATATCCTCTGATTGAAGGAGGGTGTTATATATCCTCTGTGATTGGAGGACAGCATTATATATCCTCTGATTGAAGGAGGGTGTTATATATTCTCTGTGATTGGAGGACAGCATTATACATTCTCTGAGATTGAAGGAGGGTATTATATATCCTCTGATTGAAGGAGGGTGTTATATATCCTCTGTGATTGGAGGAAGGCATTATATATCCTCTGATTGAAGGAGGGTGTTATATATTCTCTGTGATTGGAGGACAGCATTATACATTCTCTGAGATTGGAGGACAGCATTATATATTCTCTGTGATTGGAGGAGGGTATTATATATTCTCTGTGATTGGAGGAGGGTATTATATATCCTCTGTGATTGGAGGAGGGTATTATATATCCTCTGTGATTGGAGGAGGGTATTATATATCCTCTGTGATTGGAGGAAGGCATTATATATCCTCTGTGATTGGAGGAAGGTATATATTCTCTGTGATTGGAGAAGGACATTGATAATCTTCTGTGATTGCCAAATGGCTAAAAATTAACAACATTAATATTGTGTATTAGTCCCTTGTGAGAATTTGAGTTGTTCCCTGAGAAGAATATCTCAGCCAACTTTCAACTGTTTCATCTCCCACTCTGGTTCCAAAGACACCTTTCAAAGTTTGGGGGTTCTTCTTAAGGGAATAACCAGTCATCATCAGGTACATCCTCTTAATATCTGTAGGGGCTCCACCTTGTCAAATGTCATGCTTTGTCTGTGATTGAATTAGAGCACTGCAAGTCAGCGGCTATTGGATGAGAGTTCTTTATTCCACTGTGATTGAATAAGGGCATTTGGTATAAAAGAGTCTGAAAGAGTATTTATATGACCACTTCAGCTGAAATAGGGCATTATATGACCACTGAGTATGACAGAAAGCATTATATGACCACTGAGCATGACAGAAGGCATTATATGACTGACCACTGAGCATGACAGAAGGCATTATATGACCACTGAGCATGACAGAAGGCATTATATGACTGACCACTGAGCATGACAGAAGGCATTATATGACCACTGAGCATGACAGAAGGCATTATATGACCACTGAGCATGACAGAAGGCATTATATGACTGACCACTGAGCATGACAGAAGGCATTATATGACCACTGAGCATGACAGAAGGCATTATATGACTGACCACTGAGCATGACAGAAGGCATTATATGACCACTGAGCATGACAGAAGGCATTATATGACCACTGAGCATGACAGAAGGCATTATATGACTGACCACTGAGCATAACAGAAGGCATTATATGACCACTGACCATGACAGAAGGCATTATATGACTGACCACTGAGCATGACAGAAGGCATTATATGACCACTGAGCATGACAGAAGGCATTATATGACTGACCACTGAGCATGACAGAAGGCATTATATGACTGACCACTGAGCATGACAGAAGGCATTATATGACCACTGAGCATGACAGAAGGCATTATATGACCACTGAGCATGACAGAAGGCATTATATGACTGACCACTGACCATGACAGAAGGCATTATATGACCACTGACCATGACAGAAGGCATTATATGACTGACCACTGAGCATGACAGAAGGCATTATATGACCACTGAGCATAACAGAAGGCATTATATGACTGACCACTGAGTGTGACAGAAAGCATTATATGACCACTGAGTATAGGAGAGGACATTACTTTGTCTGTTGTTCATGAAACAGAACTCAGAACCCAGACGATTCTATAATATGGCATGACCTGTGAGGAGGATCATGTGAAGTTTATGATGAAATCTAGCTCTGAATTCGTTGTGGCTATGATTTTGAGAATGGCTTACTCCCATTTTATGGCTCAGCACCACCACGGCACATATATACCACACACAGGGTGACGAAAACATAAACATCAGACTTACATGTGCGTTGAGGTATTTATCAATAATTCTACATTCTCACAAAATCTCCTCCAGAGAAGACCATTTGACCTCAAAGACCTTTATGTGACCCTGAATTGACATTCCTGTATTTTGTGTTAGTGTTCTGTGTGGCGTGAAATGGGAGTAAGCTCTTTTGAGATATGTTTCTTGCAGAATCAGTTGAGTTTGGTTCACAAGCCTTAAGAAGGGTACTGTAAGGGGTTTCATGTTAAATATCTGGTATCTGCTGCTACCTCCCATAAGTGACAATTGTGGACATCTGTGCTCAGTTGCTAGATAGACTGTCTTGTCATGAGGGTGCAGGCCTTGTTAAGTCATCATCCACACAACATGCACAATTTATGGCTTGGTAAGTGAGGAGGGCCGACCCTGCCAAGCTTTCATGAGAGCGCCAGGTGGCCTCGCAGTGCATATAATGAGGCTGGAAATGACCAAGGCTTGTCATAATTAAAACTTAGGATAAATTTGCACCAAGCACGCCGTGCCCCTTGCCAGAACTGTGAGAAATAATCAAGCTAATTTTTCTGTAACTGATGCCTTTGTCAAGATTTAAAAGTGTGAGATTATGCAAGGGGCCTGTTAAGATGGTTTCAGTTGACATTTGTCAGGATGGAGTGGAGGATATAAGCAGGGTGTAATAATGCAACCGAGATGGACAGATAAGTGGGTGCGACATGAGGTGAGAAAAATGAGATGCCAGGCAAAGTGAAACAAAACACACAGAATTACAATGACACGGTCCCACTTAACCCATACAGCTCACAGTTTGTCTAACTTCAATTTATGCAAAGCCACATCCCTGCCCTCCGTTCCTCTTTTACATATTAAATGATCTGAGATAGGATGCCACTCTCCATCTCAAACCCTCTATTTTGCTCACATGCCATCATTTCCAAAGTGTTCGAAATATTCACATGCAAGTTTCAGGCCTTGACATAAAGAGAAAAATGTTGGTTGCCCAGTTGGGCCACCAGAGCATGAGAAGTGGTGGCCCGAAGTTTCTAAGGATAATAGGATGTGTGTCTGAGTGGGGGATACTTGTCCTAATCAAATGTCTATCATGATATGATATCTATCCAGGATAAGAATGATAAAATCAAGATAGTTTGGGCCAATTAAAGACCAAAAATATGGCTGCCCAATTGGGCCACTACAACAGAGCATTAACTGGCCCGGACAGAGGATCTGGTGGCCCCGGGCCACCGGGCCAGTGCGTATGTCAAGCCCTGAAGTTTGTGGTTTTTGCACAATGTGACTCGGCAAGGGAGCCTCAGGTTTTACCCCAGAACAAATTTAGGCATATGCTTGGGTATTGTCAGAGCCTGCACTGTCTGGGTGTCTGGGGATTTGAGCATCTGGACATCTTTCCCTTAGATGCAACATATCAATGCTTCAAAATAATGTACTTGTCAGTGACCTTGACTTACATTTTAAGGTCATATGACTCAATCTCAGAAAAGTGACCACAAATCAAAATATCATTACCAAAATTTAAAACATAGATGCATGTTATTAATGTTTCTGAATGGTATACTTCTCAGTGACATTGACCTAGATTTTAAGGTCATATGACCCCATCTGTGCAAATTTTGTGAATACAATAAGTTGACAATAAATAAAGATATCATTACCAAACTTAAACCATTGATGCATCTTATCAATGTCTTTTTGGTGAACTTGACCAGTTCCCTGAGGTCTTGTGACCAAATCTCTGGAAATATTCTGAACTGCACAAAAAATTATTGTGACATTAATTCTCTTGTGAATATTTAGATATCTTAGGAATGGCAGGTCTACTATACAAAATAATTGTTACTCTGTTTGCTTTTGGCAAGCTATTCCTCCAGTGAGATTATTTCTGGGAGTAATTTTGTCCTTGAGTACCAGCCTATGGCTTTTGTGGCAGTAAGTGAGGCACAGAGTGTGAGTTTGAGGCCTGTGTATATGCAAGTTCCCCTGGTGGGGCAAGTGGCCGCGCTGCCAGGTTGTAATAGTAAGCTTTCACGTTCAGTGTGTGCAGCCAGTGTTCCCTGACTGTCCTGCCTTCAAACCGACCCAATCTGGGCTGAGCCAAATATACCTCAATGCAAATAAAGGGGTCGTCATCCCTTCAATTGATTTCCATGCCAAAGTATCATATTTACATAACATATCTCATGCTTACTATACACAGGACTTGAATTATGCCTTCAACAATTGGGAAACTTGTCTGATATTTTATTAATTCTTTCATTCAACATTTTACTCATATTCTGGCAACTGATATATGAGCCATCATTTCAAAATGAAGACATTCAATGTTTCACCACCTTGGTAAAAAAATTTGTTCTTTAAGAATGGAATCTGGAAGAGGCCTTTCAATCGCCTGCAATCCATTGATGGTGTTTACTGGTCACATTGACTGCATACTGCAGATTGCATTTAGCCACTGCTGATTATCGTAAAACTCTCTCCATGGACTGCTACCACTGAATACTGTGGCACATTTTGACATTTGCCCGAGCTGATCCTGGTGCCACTGCTTGCATATGCCACTGCACCGTGCATATATGGTGGGCTATATTGTTGAATATACAAGTCCACATCCTGCATGTGTGCATACAACCAATCAACACTAGACTCTGGGGCTACACCCGAAACTGTTCACAGAAGCTGCCAGCGAGTCCCTTGCCATTCACACCTATTAGGTGATTATAATATCATTTCAGGACTGGTACACCTACAGTTACTCCACTTTCAGTGTTCACAGCATTGCTTGAGTTTTATTAGATCATATCAACCTACTTTTACTGAGGTGAGTGGTTACGATGTTTTTCCTGTCAAATGATGAAAGGTATCAAGAACGTTTTTACTGCATTAGGCTTCATTATCATAATTCAATTGCTAGTTCATTGCGTAAACATGGTGTTGAATGTTCCATTAGGCAGAGCTAAGAGTGTCAACCATAGCCATAAAAAAACTAACATCCTGCTTATTAAAAGCGCCACCTGACACTGAATTGATACGACACTGTGGGCTTTTCCAAATGGTTATCCGGGAAAAGGCTTACCATTTACTTGGTTTTAAACGTTTCATGAAAGAAATAAATGATGAAAACCTTTTTAAAATGAATTAAGGTAGATATTATGCTTCATTGGATAAAAGATATGATATATTTTTAATTAATCAAAAAGTTCAGAGTGATAAAGCAAATAAGATAATGTGAGAAGCAAAATGTTATGTTTAGATAAAGTAATTGTTGTAAATTGGCTATACAAACAGGGAGTAAGTAATGTGACCCATATCATGGAAACTCTATTGAGTAGGAAATGAGATGTGCAAAATTCTTCTCTCTGCAGATCAGACCAAAATATCATTGGTTTTCTCATATTAAATTTAACTTTTCATAAAATTTCCTTGTTATCAGTAACTTTTGGTCTCAACTCATTTTTAAGAGATATATTTGCAAAAATATATGTGCAAATGCATAAATGCACATGGTCATTGTCCAGTCAAGTGGGTATGGACCTTGTTTATTTTAGTAGCCTATTCATGGCAATAAAGAGGCAGTTTTCTGAATAGAAATTGTTTTATATGACAGTATATTAGGTGTGGTAGGGGGAGGGCATCTTGCTAAGCCGTGTGCAGCATGTGGTGTACATATCATTTGTAGGCAGCTCTCAAGGCTGGTGGCAATTCACTCTGATAATGATGGCCAAATTGCAAAATATCTGCTTCATCAGAGAAGGGATAGAACAGTCAGGTAGGGGCGGGTCCCTCGCATTGTATTCCACACCTTCTTGATAACTGCAGGGGGCTCCACCGAGCCATAGGTCACGCTTTGTCTTTCACAGCTAAAAATAGTTGGTGAAAATTACTCTTATTTAGCAGACGTTTTTTCAACACATGCTCGAGGTTGGCCTTGTGGCTCGTGTTTTAAATCTATTGTTAAATCTTGAAATTGTCACTTTGTTATAGTTTCTTTGCAACTCTGCACAAATAAAAACCCAATATGAAGATTTCATCTTTGTTTTCTGTATAAAATCATATTTTTTTATATTTTGTACATTTGCAAAAATAATTCAACTTTATGTTCTGAGGTACATATTGCAAAAATATAACCCAAAAGATCCCAGGCACTGATAATACTGTCTATATACAGGAACATCCTCTTTAAGAATATGCATATTTTTCCCTGACAGTGCATTATTATAAACCAACTCAAAGTGAACAAATATTTTCATTGGCAAGAAATAGTATGAAAAATATAAATACATATTCTTAGTTTTGGAGATTTATGTAATTTAATTATTTTTTTTTTCATTAAGTTGCAGTTTTTCAATAAGTTGCAGAAGATTCAAATTTGGCAAGAAAATTAGACTGCCATGTGCATACCTAGTCTCCAGACACACGGTGATGACATTAAGCCACATCTCGAGTATGCCAAGATTAGGATGCCCAATGTCTTTTACCACCCTGTCCATATCCTGATCTTTCATAAATGAGTTATTCTGAAAAGATCAGAATGGCAGAGCAAAACAACGATAATTTCTTTATAATACAAATGTTAAGGTTTCTTTTCTGGTTTAAGTCAATAAAGATAAACTGGAATTCCAGTGTTTTCTGTTTGCTTCATGAATCCTTTCCTGTCTGTCTCATCTATATAACCAGATTCCAGCTGTGGAAAAACATATTTGTTCAAACAATTCAGCCCATTCTTTTCAAAAGATATTTCCTGATACTTTTGAGATGTAGAATTCATGTTTGTGAAATTATAAATGCTAATCTGACACCAAAATCTGACAAGGCAATCTAGTCGATAAATCTTGGAAATACAGGAAAACTGGCCAGATCTTTAAAAAATGGTCATCTTACTTACTGTCTAGAATATTGTATATCACTTTAATTTCTGAGTCAAAGAAACTAGTTGCATTGTGTTTTACTTCTAAAATGTAGAGAAATGGAAGGTTGCTTTTGCTGCAGTTCCTTTGCTCACATATGAGAGGTTATTGGGAGGTTATCGTAAGTAGGTTACTGTTCCATAATGAGGTTATTAATCTATTAATCCCAGGATGCACTTATATATATTTCCTCAATATGAATTATTTATTTATAAGTTTATAATAGATATAGCATTACATGTCAGGCCCTCAAGAGATTTTGAGCTATTTTGTTACCATTTTACAGCCTCCATCTTTTCAATGTTTTCACAGTGTGTTTAGTGCTGCCACGAATGATTCTGACTCTAACACAATATGTGTGAATGCTTTCGCCACAATGCCCTTTTCAACTTTTTAATCACAAGACTTTCCTCTCAATGTGTGTTATTTTATCTTTAGGGATTAAAATATCATGGTGCATATAACAATGGGGTTTGTAAATCGTTGTAAAATGACCAATTAATTACATGTATTTGTATTTGTGTGGTGTTCATTAGCTATTTTTCCATGAAAGTGTTGGTCACTGATCAGCCCCATAAAAAGAAATATTCAAATATAAATGTAATATTCAATGTCGATGTAAGGGAAAGCAGTGGTATATTTTGTTGTCTTAATATACGTATTTATGATGGTAAATTTTAATAATGTTATCTTCTTTATTTATATAGAACCAGTAACAACAGGTAAACAGGTCATCACAAAAAAAATCATTTTCATCTGAAGCAGGTCAATTCTCACATTCCTATACCATGTTAACTACATGGCAATAAGATGCCAAAGTGCAGTAGTAAGATGCCAAAATGCTGGCTTGAATAGTTCACTGAAGTGGTAGAAAGCTCAGTTTATGGCATCAGTAGCTCATAATTGGCACCTCAGTCAGCCACTCAGTGGCACCTCAGCCAGCTGCTCAGTGTCACCTCAGTCACCTCTGCTAGATGCTCAGTGGCACCTCAGCCAGCTGCTCAGTGGCACCTCAGCCAGCTGCTCAGTGGCACCTCGGTCAGCTGCTCAGTGGCACCTCAGTCACCTCTGCTAGATGCTCAGTGGCACCTCAGCCAGCTCAGTGGCAACTCAGCCAGCTCAGTGGCACCTCGGTCACCTCAGCCAGCTGCTCAGTGGCACCTCAGCCAGCTGCTCAGTGGCACCTCAGCCAGCTGCTCAGTGGCACCTCAGCCAGCTGCTCAGTGGCACCTCAGCCAGCTGCTCAGTGGCACCTCAGCCAGCTGCTCAGTGGCACCTCAGCCAGCTGCTCAGTGGCACCTCAGCCAGCTGCTCAGTGGCACCTCAGCCAGCTGCTCAGTGGCACCTCAGCCAGCTGCTCAGTGGCACCTCAGCCAGCTGCTCAGTGGCACCTCAGCCAGATGCTCAGTGGCACCTCAGCCAGCTGCTCAGTGGCACCCTAGCCAGCTGCTCAGTGGCACCTCAGCCAGCTGCTCAGTGGCACCTCAGCCAGCTGCTCAGTGGCACCTCAGCCAGCTGCTCAGTGGCACCTCAGCCAGCTGCTCAGTGGCACCCTAGCCAGCTGCTCAGTGGCACCTCAGCCAGCTGCTCAGTGGCACCTCAGCCAGCTGCTCAGTGGCACCTCAGTCAACTTCTCAGTGGCACCTCAGTCAGCTGCTCAGTGGCACCTCAGCCAGCTGCTCAGTGGCACCTCAGTCAGCTGCTCAGTGGCACCTCAGTCAACTTCTCAGTGGCACCTCAGTCAGCTGCTCAGTGGCACCTCAGACAGCTGCTCAGTGGCACCTCAGTCAGCTGCTCAGTGGCACCTCAGTCACCTCTGCTAGCTGCTCAGTGGCACCTCAGTCAACTGCTCAGTGGCACCTCAGTCAGCTGCTCAGTGGCACCTCGGTCAGCTGCTCAGTGGCACCTCAGTCACCTCTGCTAGATGCTCAGTGGCACCTCAGCCAACTCAGTGGCAACTCAGCCAGCTGCTCAGTGGCACCTCAGTCAGCTGCTCAGTGGCACCTCAGCCAGTTGCTCAGTGGCACCTCAGTCAGCTGCTCAGTGGCACCTCAGTCACCTCTGCTAGATGCTCAGTGGCACCTCAGCCAACTCAGTGGCAACTCAGCCAGCTGCTCAGTGGCACCTCAGCCAGCTGCTCAGTGGCACCTCAGTCAGCTGCTCAGTGGCACCTCAGTCAGCTGCTCTGTGGCACATCAGTCAGCTGCTCTGTGGCACCTCAGCCAGCTGCTCAGTGGCACCTCAGTGCTTCAATGCTTTAACAGGTAAAATATGTACAATTAGAGTAGAGAAACAATGTTAAATGTCATGCTGAAAATTCAAGATAATTGTGGTTCCTGTGGTAAATGTCACAAGACATTTAGTTTATCACAAAATGCCAAATTATCAGATAACCCATTCATCATATTTTGTTTATCATGTTTACAGATATTTTACAGATAAGTATTCTCTCTTATTTCTGAATTTTAAGATGTTTGGGTTGTAGTGTTATGTTATTTGCCATTCACCAGGAATCAGGTGACAATATTTGACATTAAGGATTGAGGATATTTCAGGATGCTTCCTAACATGTGAATCACTTTGATCTTATTTTATGTTACACTCAGGTGGGCGATATACAGCTATCTGCAATGTGCTTCCTTTTAGGCTCAATATTATCACAAATATCATGCTATCTTTCTGTTTAAATAAGGATCACTTTTGCACACAGCAATTTTTTTTAAAGATAATTTCTTAAGGATTGTACCAACTCCGGCTAGTTGTGTGATTCATGCTGTTTTCACAGAAAGTTGCTCACCAAATAAAGATTAGCAAAATCCTGATGCGTCTCGGCCGCCTTTAAAATAGAAATTCATCAGAAAAGTAGACATGAACATGAAATGAACTGTCGCAAGTTATCCAGCAATAATTGATAATACGGTTAGTAGAGGGCAGTGCAACAAATTTGGGATCACCTGCCTGTCAGCAGGGAGATAAATGGTGGCGATCGTAATGAGGTCTCCCCTAGATGGGTGCTGTATTGGTGATTAGTGGGGCTTTATTGCATGCCATCTGGGATATTACAAGAACAGTTATTCCTCTAGTCCTCTTCACATGAACATTTGACCTGTAAAGGGTAATGCATTCCAAGATGAATTAGCCATTGCTCTTTGAGATAAATATTTATTTCTTAAACTCATAAACTTTTAATGATATTAAAACTCAGTATAACCAATTACATTTGATTACATATAAAACAAAATTCTTACTCTTTTCCTATAAAAGGGTAAATATTGAGGCACTAGTATTGGTCTATATATGGCGATTATAGTGGGGTAGGTTTGGATCATATTGATAAAATGACCTTCGATGAAAGCTACTACCATATCTATTTCAATTTGGACACAAATTATTGGGCGAAGATGTTGCATGTTTGGGTAAGGCCGGCCATTTGCAGGGATACGCAGCCATCCATTTCAGAGACATTTGTATTTCATGAAAGTCAATAGATATGAATATAAAATCCATCAAATACTACTGTAACATTCTTTGTGCGCACTATTTACGTATCTCAGGTTAAAGAAGAGAGAGTATAACATTGAAAAGACTTGAGTTAAATGTGATTGATATCACATTGTTCATTACACTTAGGCATAAACGCATAAAGACGTGTCTTATGCCAAGCGGTGAATTCCATGTTAAATTGACTTGAAATTTATTTTAATAGATGAAATATGCGAAGCAATAAAATTATCCATATTGCGAGTACAAAGATGTGTTGTGGGAGATTCCGTGTAAATGCTGTGTTGCCTATGCATGCCATACGAGAGCATTACAGCTCTAACTACAATGGAAATATTTTCATTTGTATGTTACGTTACTGTCATTTTAGTGCTCATCGCATCTGGGATTGCCAGCAGAGGAACAATAATTTCACAACGAGTCACATGTCTCATAAATTACCCCTCAATTTAAAACACATCATGAAGAATGGATATTGTTATCGTACAGTAATTCAGCGTTAGCAGAACATTTACTACATGTCTCATGGGGGGGAGGGGAGGAACGCCTAGGCTTTTATGCTGTAATGTATCGCGGGGTAATTATAAAAGTCACTCCTGTTCTGAATGAAAGCACCCATTCTGGGAACTAGCAACGATCGGCTTATCAGAATGACACAATTCATAGAGTGCATATACAGCGGGTAACGATATGATAATCATGATCAGCATGTCATGTGTCAGCCATTAATTTGGCTAAAACACTGCCAGCAAACATGTGCAGACATCTTGCAAACAGTAGCCTCCATATTTGATATGGGTCTGATGTCTGGGGTATTAGCTTCATTTGAACCTTGAGAGATTTACAGCCGAGTGTCACATTTGAGTCTGTTCCAAATACATGTATGGAGATCTTAAAAGATAGTCTGTAATGGGTTAATGAGACTATGTGAGGTGGGATAACTCAGATCTCACTCACACTGAGGATGTAAACGGTTCCATAGGAAAACAACCCATTTGGATCTTTCTCAATCTTTGAAAGTATGATATAGAATGGCAATTTGAAATAGATTTAACTCTCAGATATTAGAAAGTATTACAATGGTCCAATTGAGCTAAAATGTCATATGAGTGAAAAGATTATTTGATTTGGGTCAAAATATTGACTCTTTTATTCATAGAATGGAAAAATAATTAACATAGTGAACCGATAAACTTGAGTCCCTCAATGTGATTGATCAAATGTTTAGATGATGCTTGGGAACTCATCACAGTGACTATTCAACATAGTTTCTTGAGAACATCACCAAACCATCTCAATTGATAGCCATTTTATATTGTCATTAAAAATGTTCTTGAAGCACTCTTGTAATGCTTATGCAGTTGCCAGTTCTCCTGCTAGAAGCCTATGGTCAAGAAATGCACTATCAGTACTAGTAGTTTAGATTGAGATAATTGTAGATACTTGCAGTGTGATGGCACCCAGTTAGCATGTGCAGAGACAACAAGATGGCACCCAGTTAGGATGTACAGAGACAACAAGATGGCACCCAGTTAGCATGTACAGAGACAACGAGATGGCACCCAGTTAGCATGTGCAGAGACAACAAGATGGCACCCAGTTAGCATGTGCAGAGACAACAAGATGGCACCCAGTTAGCATGTGCAGAGACAACAAGATGGCACCCAGTTAGCATGTACAGAGACAACAAGATGGCCATGTGACGGCACCCAGTTAGGATGTACAGGGACAACAAGATGGCACCCAGTTAGCATGTACAGAGACAACAAGATGGCACCCAGTTAGGATGTACAGAGACAACAAGATGGCACCCAGTTAGCATGTACAGAGACAACAAGATGGCACCCAGTTAGCATGTACAGAGACAACAAGATGGCACCCAGTTAGCATGTACAGATACAACAAGATGGCCGTGTGATGGCACCCAGTTAGCATGTACAGGGACAACAAGATGGCACCCAGTTAGCATGTACAGAGACAACAAGATGGCACCCAGTTAGCATGTACAGAGACAACAAGATGGCACCCAGTTAGCATGTACAGGGACAACAAGATGGCACCCAGTTAGCATGTACAGAGACAACAAGATGGCACCCAGTTAGCATGTACAGAGACAACAAGATGGCACCCAGTTAGCATGTACAGAGACAACAAGATGGCACCCAGTAAGAATGTACAGAGCCAACAAGATGGCACCCAGTTAGCATGTACAGAGACAACAAGATGGCACCCAGTTAGCATGTACAGAGACAACAAGATGGCACCCAGTTAGCATGTACAGAGACAACAAGATGGCCGTGTGATGGCACCCAGTTAGCATGTACAGAGACAACAAGATGGCACCCAGTTAGCATGTACAGAGACAACAAGATGGCACCCAGTTAGCATGTACAGGGACAACAAGATGGCACCCAGTTAGCATGTACAGAGACAACAAGATGGTCGTGTGATGGCACCCAGTTAGGATGTACAGAGACAACAAGATGGCACCCAGTTAGCATGTACAGGGACAACAAGATGGCACCCAGTTAGCATGTACAGAGACAACAAGATGGCCGTGTGATGGCACCCAGTTAGCATGTACAGAGACAACAAGATGGCACCCAGTTAGCATGTACAGAGACAACAAGATGGCACCCAGTTAGCATGTACAGAGACAACAAGATGGCACCCAGTTAGCATGTACAGAGACAACAAGATGGTCGTGTGATGGCACCCAGTTAGCATGTACAGAGACAACAAGATGGCACCCAGTTAGCATGTACAGAGACAACAAGATGGCACCCAGTTAGCATGTACAGAGACAACAAGATGGCACCCAGTTAGCATGTACAGAGACAACAAGATGGCACCCAGTTAGCATGTACAGAGACAACAAGATGGCACCCAGTTAGCATGTACAGAGACAACAAGATGGCACCCAGTTAGCATGTACAGAGACAACAAGATGGCACCCAGTTAGCATGTACAGGGACAACAAGATGGCACCCAGTTAGCATGTACAGAGACAACAAGATGGCACCCAGTTAGGATGTACAGGGCCAACAAGATGGCACCCAGTTAGGATGTACAGGGACAACAAAATGGCACCCAGTTAGCATGTACAGAGACAACAAGATGGCACCCAGTTAGCATGTACAGAGCCAACAAGATGGCCGTGTGATGGCACCCAGTTAGCATGTACAGGGACAACAAGATGGCACCCAGTTAGCATGTACAGGGACAACAAGATGGCACCCAGGTAGGATGTACAGAGACAACAAGATGGCACCCAGTTAGCATGTACAGAGCCAACAAGATGGCCGTGTGATGGCACCCAGTTAGGATGTACAGTGACAATAAGATGGCACCCAGTTAGGATGTACAGGGACAACAAGATGGCTGTATGATGGCACCCAGTTAGGATGTACAGAGACAACAAGATGGCACCCAGTTAGCATGTACAGAGCCAACAAGATGGCCGTGTGATGGCACCCAGTTAGGATGTACAGTGACAATAAGATGGCCGTGTGATGGCGCCAAGTTAGCATGTACAGGGACAACAAGATGGCCGTATGATAGCACCCTGTTTTGACAAATGGTAGTTAAGGATTTTGTGCAATTTTGTAATTTCCAGGACTCAATTTGACTAAGCTGTTTATTTGGATTTTGATGTATTTTTGACATATATTCCATGATATCTCAGAAGACTTGATAAACGATGACAACCGTATCCATGTACATTAATTGCAACAGACTGAGGGAGAATATAGAATGGAAATATGACATATTATAATTGATGTAAAGGTATGCCACCGATAAAAGGAATTTGGCTCGTATTAAGTCTATCATGCAATGCTGATGGTTGCAGGTGATGGCTCAATCATACATATACAGGCTTTGTTTGTATTCAGTCTATCAACCTGCCTTGCTATTAATTAGGGCTCCTTGTGTGTCATCTTCTCATGTTAAGCCCTGAAAGACCTTTTGTAATCCCCAAAGGAATAGTCAGCAGCAAAACATTTCACACAAAACATTAGACAGAACAGCACAATGCAACTATCTTGTTTCCTGTTGGCTGAAAATGCAAGTTCTCAGGTTATTGTTGGAGAATATTTGATATGCATTTATGCCCTTGTCAGACAAGACAGGAAAGTTAACGTTGAGGTGAAAAATGGCAGAAGAGCTGCATGATATATAACTACTCAGTTGATGTTTGTAACACCTTTAAAACCTACACGCGACCAGTTTCGTCATTGAAAGACCTAGCTTTCACAGCTAGGCAGTGGCTATGCGTGACTGAAGCTGTTAGGGCTCGCACAGGGCCCCATCGGCAAACCCATTGTGGAAACCTCCCCGTCACCAACATTGCATACCACACACATTGCTGCTACATTATAAATGAACACTGCAGAATAAATGCCATTTCGGCATGACTTTTTTCCACCGTGCAAAATTAGCAATACCATGTTGGCTTAGCAATTTCTAAAACACAGACCCTGAGGATATTTGTCAATGTCTACTTGCTAATTAGCTTCCAACACCACTTTGCAATTTACATATTTGAATTGTTGAGAAATAATATAACCATGCGACTCAAATATTTAGATTCCAAAATTTGTATTGCCAAAGGCAAAACGTAATCTTAGTGGAAAAAAATTGACATAAATCTGTTTGAAACATATAGGATAAACTGTCATGTTTTTAAACAGAATCTCTGTTATGCTTAAATATTTTATGAGTTTGTGAAACTTTCTGTGAAAGAATTAAATTAGAAATGTGCATGCGACTGATGTTTATTTGAGAAGTGGTATACAATCTTAGTGAACTGGGTTTAAAAAACTGAATACATAAATAAATGAACAAGAACAATTCATAACAATAAATTAAGTTCTTGGTTGTTTTTCGAGAATAATTAGATCATTAAATATTTTTTTTAAAGTATAAGACAATAACATAATACTAGTTGGAGAATAGTTGCAGAGAACATTCTAGGAAATGTTACCACTAACAAAACAGATTATGAGATGAGATGCTTGCAATATAAAAGGAGAAAAAGATTGATATTATTTAAGGTTGAATTGATGAACATTGTTTGCGTATTGTTGTGAACAGTCTGCTCTCTCATAATCTCGTTGCACATATCAGGTGCTGTTATTTTTTTGACAATATATTATTTTAAACCTTGTCCAAGAATGTATGGAACAAAAAGAAAAAGTGTCAGTGCCAAAAGCAATTAAGGTTGAAGAAAATTTAACAGATGAAATGAGAGAAGCGACATATATGCCTTGGAGATAACAGAAAAGATAGAAATGAGAATGAAAATGAGAAGAGAAGAGGTGACATATATACCTGGGAGATTAAGAAGAAAACAAGTGCCTTGGAAATAACAGAGAAGATGGAAATAAGAAGAGGTGGCATGCTTACCCTGGAGATAACATGGAAGATGGAAATAAGAAGAGATGACATGCTTACCCAGGAGATAACAGAGAAGATGGAAATAAGAAGTGGTGGCATGCTTACCCAGGAGATAACAGAGAAGATGGAAATAAGAAGAGGTGACATGCTTACCCTGGAGATAACATAGAAGATGGAAATAAGAAGAGGTGACATGCTTACCCTGGAGATAACATGGAAGATGGAAATAAGAAGAGGTGACATGCTTACCCTGGAGATAACATGGAAGATGGAAATAAGAAGAGGTGACATGCTTACCCAGGAGATAACATGGAAGATGGAAATAAGAAGAGGTGACATGCTTACCCTGGAGATAACATAGAAGATGGAAATAAGAAGAGGTGACATGCTTACCCAGGAGATAACATGGAAGATGGAAATAAGAAGAGGTGACATACTTACCCAGGAGAAAACATGGAAGATGGAAATAAGAAGAGGTGACATGCTTACCCTGGAGATAACAGAGAAGATGGAAATAAGAAGAGGTGACATGCTTACCCTGGAGATAACAGAGAAGATGGAAATAAGAAGAGGTGACATGCTTACCCAGGAGATAACATGGAAGATGGAAATAGGAAGAGGTGACATGCTTACCCTGGAGATAACATGGAAGATGGAAATAAGAAGAGGTGACATGCTTACCCTGGAGATAACATGGAAGATGGAAATAAGAAGAGGTGACATGCTTACCCAGGAGATAACATGGAAGATGGAAATAAGAAGAGATGACATGCTTACCCAGGAGATAACATGGAAGATGGAAATAAGAAGAGGTGACATGCTTACCCTGGAGATAACATGGAAGATGGAAATAAGAAGAGGTGACATGCTTACCCTGGAGATAACATGGAAGATGGAAATAAGAAGAGATGACATGCTTACCCTGGAGATAACATGGAAGATGGAAATAAGAAGAGGTGACATGCTTACCCTGGAGATAACATAGAAGATGGAAATAAGAAGAGGTGACATGCTTACCCAGGAGATAACATGGAAGATGGAAATAAGAAGAGGTGACATGCTTACCCTGGAGATAACATGGAAGATGGAAATAAGAAGAGATGACATGCTTACCCAGGAGATAACATGGAAGATGGAAATAAGAGGAGGAGGTGACATGCTTACCCTGGAGATAACATGGAAGATGGAAATAAGAAGAGGTGACATGCTTACCCTGGAGATAACATAGAAGATGGAAATAAGAAGAGATGACATGCTTACCCAGGAGATAACATGGAAGATGGAAATAAGAGGAGGTGACATGCTTACCCTGGAGATAACAGAGAAGATGGAAATAAGAAGAGGTGGCATGCTTACCCAGGAGATAACATGGAAGATGGAAATAAGAAGAGGTGACATGCTTACCCTGGAGATAACATGGAAGATGGAAATAAGAAGAGATGACATGCTTACCCAGGAGATAACATGGAAGATGGAAATAAGAGGAGGAGGTGACATGCTTACCCTGGAGATAACATGGAAGATGGAAATAAGAAGAGGTGACATGCTTACCCTGGAGATAACATAGAAGATGGAAATAAGAAGAGATGACATGCTTACCCAGGAGATAACATGGAAGATGGAAATAAGAGGAGGTGACATGCTTACCCTGGAGATAACAGAGAAGATGGAAATAAGAAGAGGTGGCATGCTTACCCAGGAGATAACATGGAAGATGGAAATAAGAAGAGGTGACATGCTTACCCTGGAGATAACATGGAAGATGGAAATAAGAAGAGGTGACATGCTTACCCTGGAGATAACATGGAAGATGGAAATAAGAAGAGGTGACATGCTTACCCTGGAGATAACATGGAAGATGGAAATAAGAAGAGGTGACATGCTTACCCTGGAGATAACATGGAAGATGGAAATAAGAAGAGGTGGCATGCTTACCCTGGAGATAACATGGAAGATGGAAATAAGAAGAGGTGACATGCTTACCCAGGAGATAACATGGAAGATGGAAATAAGAGGAGGAGGTGACATGCTTACCCTGGAGATAACATGGAAGATGGAAATAAGAAGAGGTGACATGCTTACCCTGGAGATAACATGGAAGATGGAAATAAGAAGAGATGACATGCTTACCCAGGAGATAACATGGAAGATGGAAATAAGAGGAGGAGGTGACATGCTTACCCTGGAGATAACATGGAAGATGGAAATAAGAAGAGGTGACATGCTTACCCTGGAGATAACATAGAAGATGGAAATAAGAAGAGATGACATGCTTACCCAGGAGATAACATGGAAGATGGAAATAAGAGGAGGTGACATGCTTACCCTGGAGATAACAGAGAAGATGGAAATAAGAAGAGGTGGCATGCTTACCCAGGAGATAACATGGAAGATGGAAATAAGAAGAGGTGACATGCTTACCCTGGAGATAACATGGAAGATGGAAATAAGAAGAGGTGACATGCTTACCCTGGAGATAACATGGAAGATGGAAATAAGAAGAGGTGACATGCTTACCCTGGAGATAACATGGAAGATGGAAATAAGAAGAGGTGACATGCTTACCCTGGAGATAACATGGAAGATGGAAATAAGAAGAGGTGACATGCTTACCCTGGAGATAACATGGAAGATGGAAATAAGAAGAGGTGGCATGCTTACCCTGGAGATAACATGGAAGATGGAAATAAGAAGAGGTGACATGCTTACCCAGGAGATAACATGGAAGATGGAAATAAGAAGAGGTGACATGCTTACCCTGGAGATAACATGGAAGATGGAAATAAGAAGAGGTGACATGCTTACCCTGGAGATAACATGGAAGATGGAAATAAGAAGAGGTGACATGCTTACCCAGGAGATAACATGGAAGATGGAAATAAGAAGAGGTGGCATGCTTACCCTGGAGATAACATGGAAGATGGAAATAAGAAGAGGTGGCATGCTTACCCTGGAGATAACATGGAAGATGGAAATAAGAAGAGGTGGCATGCTTACCCAGGAGATAACATGGAAGATGGAAATAAGAAGAGGTGACATGCTTACCCTGGAGATAACATGGAAGATAGAAATAAGAAGAGGTGACATGCTTACCCTGGAGATAACATGGAAGATGGAAATAAGAAGAGGTGACATGCTTACCCTGGAGATAACATGGAAGATGGAAATAAGAAGAGGTGGCATGCTTACCCTGGAGATAACATGGAAGATGGAAATAAGAAGAGGTGGCATGCTTACCCTGGAGATAACAGAGAAGATGGAAATAAGAAGAGGTGGCATGCTTACCCTGGAGATAACAGAGAAGATGGAAATAAGAAGAGGTGGCATGCTTACCCTGGAGATAACATGGAAGATGGAAATAAGAAGAGGTGGCATGCTTACCCTGGAGATAACATGGAAGATGGAAATAAGAAGAGGTGGCATGCTTACCCTGGAGATAACAGAGAAGATGGAAATAAGAAGAGGTGGCATGCTTACCCTGGAGATAACATGGAAGATGGAAATAAGAAGAGGTGACATGCTTACCCTGGAGATAACAGAGAAGATGGAAATAAGAAGAGGTGGCATGCTTACCCTGGAGATAACATGGAAGATGGAAATAATAAGAGGTGACACGCTTACCCAGGAGATAACATGGAAGATGGAAATAAGAAGAGGTGACATGCTTACCCTGGAGATAACATGGAAGATGGAAATAAGAAGAGGTGACATGCTTACCCAGGAGATAACATGGAAGATGGAAATAAGAAGAGGTGACATGCTTACCCAGGAGATAACATGGAAGATGGAAATAAGAAGAGGTGGCATGCTTACCCAGGAGATAACATGGAAGATGGAAATAAGAAGAGGTGACATGCTTACCCTGGAGATAACATGGAAGATGGAAATAAGAAGAGGTGACATGCTTACCCTGGAGATAACATGGAAGATGGAAATAAGAAGAGGTGACATGCTTACCCTGGAGATAACATGGAAGATGGAAATAAGAAGAGGTGACATGCTTACCCTGGAGATAACATGGAAGATGGAAATAAGAAGAGGTGACATGCTTACCCTGGAGATAACATGGAAGATGGAAATAAGAAGAGGTGACATGCTTACCCTGGAGATAACATGGAAGATGGAAATAAGAAGAGGTGACATGCTTACCCTGGAGATAACAGAGAAGATGGAAATAAGAAGAGGTGACATGCTTACCCTGGAGATAACATGGAAGATGGAAATAAGAAGAGGTGGCATGCTTACCCTGGAGATAACATGGAAGATGGAAATAAGAAGAGGTGGCATGCTTACCCTGGAGATAACATGGAAGATGGAAATAAGAAGAGGTGGCATGCTTACCCTGGAGATAACATGGAAGATGGAAATAAGAAGAGGTGACATGCTTACCCAGGAGATAACATGGAAGATGGAAATAAGAAGTGGTGGCATGCTTACCCAGGAGATAACAGAGAAGATGGAAATAAGAAGAGGTGACATGCTTACCCTGGAGATAACATGGAAGATGGAAATAAGAAGAGGTGACATGCTTACCCTGGAGATAACATGGAAGATGGAAATAAGAAGAGGTGACATGCTTACCCTGGAGATAACATGGAAGATGGAAATAAGAAGAGGTGACATGCTTACCCTGGAGATAACATGGAAGATGGAAATAAGAAGAGGTGACATGCTTACCCAGGAGATAACATAGAAGATGGAAATAAGAAGAGATGACATGCTTACCCAGGAGATAACATAGAAGATGGAAATAAGAAGAGGTGACATGCTTACCCTGGAGATAACATGGAAGATGGAAATAAGAAGAGGTGACATGCTTACCCTGGAGATAACATGGAAGATGGAAATAAGAAGAGGTGACATGCTTACCCTGGAGATAACAGAGAAGATGGAAATAAGAAGAGGTGGCATGCTTACCCTGGAGATAACATGGAAGATGGAAATAAGAAGAGGTGGCATGCTTACCCTGGAGATAACAGAGAAGATGGAAATAAGAAGAGGTGGCATGCTTACCCTGGAGATAACATGGAAGATGGAAATAAGAAGAGGTGGCATGCTTACCCTGGAGATAACATGGAAGATGGAAATAAGAAGAGGTGGCATGCTTACCCTGGAGATAACAGAGAAGATGGAAATAAGAAGAGGTGGCATGCTTACCCTGGAGATAACATGGAAGATGGAAATAAGAAGAGGTGACATGCTTACCCTGGAGATAACAGAGAAGATGGAAATAAGAAGAGGTGGCATGCTTACCCTGGAGATAACATGGAAGATGGAAATAATAAGAGGTGACACGCTTACCCAGGAGATAACATGGAAGATGGAAATAAGAAGAGGTGACATGCTTACCCTGGAGATAACATGGAAGATGGAAATAAGAAGAGGTGACATGCTTACCCAGGAGATAACATGGAAGATGGAAATAAGAAGAGGTGACATGCTTACCCTGGAGATAACATGGAAGATGGAAATAAGAAGAGGTGACATGCTTACCCTGGAGATAACATGGAAGATGGAAATAAGAAGAGGTGACATGCTTACCCTGGAGATAACATGGAAGATGGAAATAAGAAGAGGTGACATGCTTACCCTGGAGATAACATGGAAGATGGAAATAAGAAGAGGTGACATGCTTACCCTGGAGATAACATGGAAGATGGAAATAAGAAGAGGTGACATGCTTACCCAGGAGATAACATGGAAGATGGAAATAAGAGGAGGTGACATGCTTACCCAGGAGATAACATGGAAGATGGAAATAAGAAGAGGTGACATGCTTACCCTGGAGATAACATGGAAGATAGAAATAAGAAGAGGTGACATGCTTACCCTGGAGATAACATGGAAGATGGAAATAAGAAGAGGTGACACGCTTACCCAGGAGATAACATGGAAGATGGAAATAAGAAGAGGTGACATGCTTACCCAGGAGATAACATGGAAGATGGAAATAAGAAGTGGTGGCATGCTTACCCAGGAGATAACAGAGAAGATGGAAATAAGAAGAGGTGACATGCTTACCCTGGAGATAACATGGAAGATGGAAATAAGAAGAGGTGACATGCTTACCCAGGAGATAACATGGAAGATGGAAATAAGAAGATGGAAATAAGAAGAGGTGGCATGCTTACCCAGGAGATAACATGGAAGATGGAAATAAGAAGATGGAAATAAGAAGAGGTGGCATGCTTACCCTGGAGATAACATGGAAGATGGAAATAAGAAGAGGTGACATGCTTACCCTGGAGATAACATGGAAGATGGAAATAAGAAGAGGTGACATGCTTACCCTGGAGATAACATGGAAGATGGAAATAAGAAGAGGTGACATGCTTACCCTGGAGATAACATGGAAGATGGAAATAAGAAGAGGTGACATGCTTACCCTGGAGATAACATGGAAGATGGAAATAAGAAGAGGTGACATGCTTACCCAGGAGATAACATAGAAGATGGAAATAAGAAGAGATGACATGCTTACCCAGGAGATAACATAGAAGATGGAAATAAGAAGAGGTGACATGCTTACCCTGGAGATAACATGGAAGATGGAAATAAGAAGAGGTGACATGCTTACCCTGGAGATAACATGGAAGATGGAAATAAGAAGAGGTGACATGCTTACCCTGGAGATAACAGAGAAGATGGAAATAAGAAGAGGTGACATGCTTACCCTGGAGATAACATGGAAGATGGAAATAAGAAGAGATGACATGCTTACCCAGGAGATAACATGGAAGATGGAAATAAGAAGAGGTGACATGCTTACCCTGGAGATAACATGGAAGATGGAAATAAGAAGAGGTGACATGCTTACCCTGGAGATAACATGGAAGATGGAAATAAGAAGAGGTGACATGCTTACCCTGGAGATAACATGGAAGATGGAAATAAGAAGAGGTGACATGCTTACCCAGGAGATAACATGGAAGATGGAAATAAGAAGAGGTGACATGCTTACCCTGGAGATAACATAGAAGATGGAAATAAGAAGAGGTGACATGCTTACCCAGGAGATAACATGGAAGATGGAAATAAGAAGAGGTGACATGCTTACCCTGGAGATAACATGGAAGATGGAAATAAGAAGAGGTGACATGTTTACCCTGGAGATAACATGGAAGATGGAAATAAGAAGAGGTGACATGCTTACCCAGGAGATAACATGGAAGATGGAAATAAGAAGAGGTGGCATGCTTACCCTGGAGATAACATGGAAGATGGAAATAAGAAGAGGTGACATGCTTACCCTGGAGATAACATGGAAGATGGAAATAAGAAGAGGTGACATGCTTACCCTGGAGATAACATGGAAGATGGAAATAAGAAGAGGTGACATGCTTACCCAGGAGATAACATGGAAGATGGAAATAAGAAGAGGTGACATGCTTACCCTGGAGATAACATGGAAGATGGAAATAAGAAGAGGTGACATGCTTACCCTGGAGATAACATGGAAGATGGAAATAAGAAGAGGTGACATGCTTACCCTGGAGATAACATGGAAGATGGAAATAAGAAGAGGTGACATGCTTACCCAGGAGATAACATGGAAGATGGAAATAAGAAGAGGTGACATGCTTACCCTGGAGATAACATGGAAGATGGAAATAAGAAGAGGTGACATGCTTACCCAGGAGATAACATGGAAGATGGAAATAAGAAGAGGTGACATGCTTACCCTGGAGATAACATGGAAGATGGAAATAAGAAGAGATGACATGCTTACCCAGGAGATAACATGGAAGATGGAAATAAGAAGAGGTGGCATGCTTACCCTGGAGATAACATGGAAGATGGAAATAAGAAGAGGTGACATGCTTACCCTGGAGATAACATGGAAGATGGAAATAAGAAGAGGTGACATGCTTACCCTGGAGATAACATGGAAGATGGAAATAAGAAGAGGTGACATGCTTACCCAGGAGATAACATGGAAGATGGAAATAAGAAGAGGTGACATGCTTACCCTGGAGATAACATGGAAGATGGAAATAAGAAGAGGTGACATGCTTACCCTGGAGATAACATGGAAGATGGAAATAAGAAGAGGTGACATGCTTACCCTGGAGATAACATGGAAGATGGAAATAAGAAGAGGTGACATGCTTACCCAGGAGATAACATGGAAGATGGAAATAAGAAGAGGTGACATGCTTACCCCGGAGATAACATGGAAGATGGAAATAAGAGGAGGTGACATGCTTACCCTGGAGATAACATGGAAGATGGAAATAAGAAGAGGTGACATGCTTACCCTGGAGATAACATGGAAGATGGAAATAAGAAGAGGTGACATGCTTACCCTGGAGATAACATGGAAGATGGAAATAAGAGGAGGTGACATGCTTACCCTGGAGATAACATGGAAGATGGAAATAAGAAGAGGTGACATGCTCACCCTGAAGATAACATGGAAGATGGAAATAAGAAGAGGTGACATGCTTACCCCGGAGATAACATGGAAGATGGAAATAAGAAGAGGCGACATGCTTACCCTGGAGATAACATGGAAGATAGAAATAAGAAGAGAAGAAAAAGCATAGATACATGGGAGACAACAGAGAAGATGAAAATTAGAACAGAAGAGGTAACCTGCATGCATGGCAGAAAACAGAGAAAATGAAGAAGTACCTTGGAGATAACAAAGAAAATTAAAATGAGAAGAGGAGAGGTGACATACTTTCCTAGCAGACAACAGATAAGATGAAAAAAGAAGAGAAGAATTAACTTGCATGTCTGGCAGATAACAGAGGATGTGAAAATAAGGAGATAACTTACACGCCTGGCAGATAGCAGAGGATGTGAAAATAAGGAGATAACTTACACGCCTGGCAGATAGCAGAGGATGTGAAAATAAGGAGATAACTTACACGCCTGGCAGATAGCAGAGGATGTGAAAATAAGGAGATAACTTACACGCCTGGCAGATAGCAGAGGATGTGAAAATAAGGAGATAACTTACACGCCTGGCAGATAGCAGAGGATGTGAAAATAAGGAGATAACTTACACGCCTGGCAGATAGCAGAGGATGTGAAAATAAGGAGATAACTTACACGCCTGGCAGATAGCAGAGGATGTGAAAATAAGGAGATAACTTACACGCCTGGCAGATAGCAGAGGATGTGAAAATAAGGAGATAACTTACACGCCTGGCAGATGACAAAGAAGATAAAGATGAGAATGAAAATTGACAATGACAATGACAATGACAATGAAAATTAGAAGAGAAGAGGTGACATACATAACTGGAAGATAACAGAGAAAATTAAAATAGAGAAAAGAAGTAAAATATGTACCTGGAAGATAACAGAGAAGATGAAAAAAGAGTGAGAGAAGAAGTAAAATATGTACCTAGAAGATAACAGGAAAGGTGAAAATAGAAAGAGAGAAGAAGTAAAATATGTATCTAGAAGATAACAGGAAAGGTGAAAATAGAGTGAGAGAAGAAGTAAAATATGACCTAGAAGATAACAGGAAAGGTGAAAATAGAGAGAGAAGTAAAATATGACCTAGAAGATAACAGGAAAGGTGAAAATAGAGTGAGAGAAGAAGTAAAATAAAATATGTACCTAGAAGATAACAGAAAAGATAAAAATAGAGAGAGAGAAGAAGTAAAATATGTACGTAGAAGATAACAGGAAAGGTGAAAATAGAGTGAGAGAAGAAGTAAAATATGTACCTAGAAGATAACAGAGAAGGTGAAAATAGAGCAAGAGAAGAAGTAAAATATATACCTAAAAGATAACAGGAAAGGTGAAAATAGAGCGAGAGAAGAAGTAAAATATGTACCTAGATGATAACAGGAAAGGTGAAAATAGAGAGAGAGAAGAAGTAAAATATGTACCTAGAAGATAACAGGAAAGGAGAAAATAGAGAGAGAGAAGAAGTAAAATATGTACCAAGAAGATAACAGGAAAGGTGAAAATAGAGAGAGAGAAGAAGTAAAATATGTACCTAGAAGATAACAGGAAAGATAAAAATAGAGTGAGAGAAGTAAAATATGTACCTAGAAGATAGCAGGAAAGGTGAAAATAGAGAGAGAGAAGAAGTAAAATATGTACCTAGAAGATAAAAGGAAAGGTGAAAATAGAGAGAGAGAATAAGTAACATGCTGGTACAAAGTTAAGGTTTATGCCCAATAGATGTAGCCAACCTCCAATCTTATCTGTCACCCCTATACCTTTGTCACAATAATTACACACAAAATATTTAGTTCAATGCTTCAGGAGATTGGTTATAATGGTAACGTATGGGGTCCTCAAATTACTGGGAACAAGGTAGAGGTGAGGTGTTATTAGGTAATGCCTGTGCTAGGCAGTTGATATGTGTTTATAGAATGTTGTCATTGAGGTATTGCCTCTATATCTTGTGTCTTTATGGCTTAGTCCCTCCCATTACTACAGCTTCCTACCCAGAATGCAATTGTGTGATGTACAATAAATAACCGGTGCCCTTAGGCATATCTCCTTCTGCATTGAACAACTCCATGACCTTAGAGGTCCATTCTGATTGGCTGCTTGCCTGCAGTTTGCCTATTATTTGGACCTTTCTGGAGGATTGAGATGACATGTTCATGTCCAAGAAATCGGCCAGGGCAGAAAGTGCATGCACTATAAAGTGGAGGGCTCAGAGTCACTTAATTCTGATCATATTTTGTGGGGTTATTTTGTCATGTTAATGACTCCCGATAAGAGTCGTTAACAGACCTGTAAACGTATGTATCAGCCAACGTTTGCCAGCGAAGAAGAATTAAAGATGTCCACAGGGAAGCAGCCAATGCTGTCAGGGTGTAAGGATGATGACTTAATTTAGAGGGTAGTTTAGTGGGATTTACTGAGGATCAATGCATCCAAGGGAGCTGGGACCATTTGTAAAGAGAGGCGGGTGACTGATGGTGCAATATACTGGCATCGTCTAGAAAACCACCACAAATTGCCAACTTACAAGGTGCTCAATATTTCTGTACACAACACACTAGCCTTTATAAGCATTTGAGTTTATATTAAAGATTATGGGGCAATTGATACCAAAGATGTATCCTCCAAATGCATTGCCATTAAGACAAGTGGGGCTCTATTAATAGAATTACTTGTATGTAGGATTGCTCTCTGCTGTCATCAATGAAGAAATATGTTCCTAAGAATTGAGTCATAGATCAATAGAGAGATGTATTCATGAAAATAGGTTTAATGACATGTAGGGATCACTTCATGCTATCATCAAGATTGATATATATATTGATAATCATTAAGTCACCTACATCTAGGATTGTTTACTGCTGGCTATCAAGAAAGATGGATATCCATGGGCATAGAATCACCTGCATTTAGAACTGCTTCATGCCTTCATCAATATATCATAAGTAAGTAAATATATATATATATATATATATATATATTTACTTATTTATTTATGAGCAATGAGTGCCCTACTTTCTGGTATCATCAAGACAGATAGATATATATTTATGAGCAATGAGTGCCCTACTTTCTGTTATCATCAAGACAGATAGATATATATTTATGAGCATTGAGTGCCCTACTTTCTGTTATCATCAAGACAGATAGATTTATATTTATGAGCAATGAGTGCCCTACTTTCTGTTATCATCAAGACAGATAGATATATATTTATGAGCAATGAGTGCCCTACTTTCTGTTATCATCAAGACAGATAGATATATATTTATGAGCAATGAGTGCCCTACTTTCTGTTATCATCAAGACAGATAGATATATATTCATGAGCATTGAGTCACTTGCAAGAAGGATTGATTCATGCTGTCACCGAGATAGGAGATATATTGAATTAGCTGCATATAGGACATGGATTACAACTTCTATGATACACGGATTCTGAGGAATTACTTAACATAATTATGGTAACATAATTATGGTATCAGCCAGAATGACAGATTGAAAACAAACTAGTGAATAAGTTTTTAGATCATATGAAAAACAAACAACCAAGGTCAGATTGATTAGTGAATTTACATTACAATGATTTTAAAGGATTTTTAAGTCCTCATTCACTCATTCACCAGTGTTACATGTAGATGACAGGTAGGTTGACCTCATATTTGTTCCATTGTTGGAAATAGATTCTTATTGTTGATCATATGCTTTTAAAATTTAGAAAAAACTTCAAAAACTAATTTGGATATTCTGAAGGTTCTTACCCATAAACAAAATTAATTTAACACAACTTTCATTCAATAATTAGAAAAGTGAGAATTATAGTTCTAAAGGTGTGATTTTCGGGTATAATTTTTTTGGACAGAATAGGTCATACCAGGAGGGAAAAATGTATGTTTAAACATTGCTTTGATATTTAATCAAGTAAAGCCAGATGATATTTGATACCAATCATTGCTCTGATTTTGTGTGTTGATGGGTTAAGCATTGCAAAATAGTCATTTTGTGTGTTGATGGGTTAAGCATTGCAAAATAGTCATTTTACACATAAATTCTGACAAGAAATGTTGAGATCATCATGAAGTTGATATCTTATCTCAAAAATTAAAAATTAAGTAAAAACTTGAGAGCTTAAAAAAATCAATTTCAGTAACAGATATTTAAGCAAGATTTACTGAGAGTCCCAGTGTGATGTAGAGTTTGAGATTTCAATGATTGCTTGATGGCACCAAGCAGTATTCGTGCATGTATGCATGCTGTGTCAGTTTGGTGGGAGAGTCCAAGTGTGATGTAGAGTTTGGGATTTCAATGATTGCTTGATGGCACCAAGCAGTATTCCTGCATGTATGCATGCTGTGTCAGCGTGGTGGTAGAGTCCCAGTGTGATGTAGAGTTTGAGATTTCAATGATTGCTTGATGGCACCAGGCAGTATTCGTGCATGTATGCATGCTGTGTCAGCATGGTGGTAGAGTCCCAGTGTGATGTAGAGTTTGGGATTTCAATGATTGCTTGATGGCACCAAGCAGTATTCGTGCATGTATGCATGCGAGCCTCATTAGGACCTGATCGGCATCTTTGGAAATGATTAGTAGCAAACATTGATCAGTTAAAATGACATTAACATACAGCTCTCTGCTGGCCATCAAATGGGAAAATCTGGCATCATTAAAAATACATCGCATCTTCATTTACCAATCTAGAAGTGGTGCAATATACTTGTAATTAAAGTAAATGTTTCAGTTTGATGTTTCATTATCTGTTTCAATGCATTTTGGTGGATGTCATTAAAGGAGTATGTCACCTGCATTGCGTGGGTTAGGGATATTTCCCGTTGCTTGTTAGTGTCTTGACCGATCAGTTGTTAAGGTGGATGCTGCCATTGGCTCTGATGATGTTCTCAGATGAGCACGCAAAGTAAGCTGGTGAAGTGGTGAGAACATGCCGCCACAGGAAGCAGTGACAACTCCACGTGCACCAGGCACAGAGGATCCATCACGCCCAGTCATTACCTACAATTGCAGTAGTTAGAAACACAAGTTCAGCTTCATTCTAACTTAACATTCATGTCAGATTGAAGTCACTTAACTTTAAAGCATATTTGGTTATTAATGTAATACTATTTGCTCTTTCAGTGATTTCTATCTGTCAGATTTTAAATACTCAGTGAGGTCAATATCACAATCGACTTATCAAGTTTACCTGTATAATTTGGTTGATTCATGATCAAAGATTAAAATTAAGATCTTTATATAATTATATGGTATGAGGTATATGGTAGGACATTATGCAAATTGATTGATAACAGTGCTGCTAAACACTTTTTTGAGATAATTTTTACAAATACCAGTTAGATACATTGACGACTACAATGCCTGTATTTAATTGAATGTTCTTGTAAATTGGTGGTTAGTGTTCTGGAAAATTGTAAAATCTTTGCTAGGAAATGTTGCGAGATGGAAAACGCATTATGGTGAACAAATGACAAGTAGAACATGATTCTTGACAGCATTAAAGCAGGATACGTATGAGCTGTGCCCATAGAACAATTGCAGGGTTAAAATGGGTTTTAAGTCTTCCCCAGGGTGTCATTTAAAGATTTACTCTGAGGCTCTTGAGGGATGGAGATAGATTGTAACTCGCGAGTAGAAATGAACTCCTCTCTGTCGTAAGTGGGCACAGCTCAGCGTCTTGGGAAAAGTCAGCGTAGCTCATTGATCCAAAATTACAGCCCAAAACCTTGCTTTATCATGCAGAAAACGGATGACGTTTTGTAAATGCAGCCCCAAGAGTCAACATGTATTTAGAGTTTGCTCATTGTTGGTTGGTAATGATAGAAATTTGTCAATTAAGATGTCTTTTGTTTGTAAGGGAAGCCCTCCCTCCTGAATTCTTGTTATTGTTGGCTTTCATTGCAAATTCGGCACAAATTGTGTTCGTCTATAATTGCTCTGACTTTCCCTGTTAAATGCCCATATTTTTTTAATGTCTTTGCAGTATCATATAGCCAATCATAGACTAGACAAAAGCACACATTTGTATTTTGAGAGACAAATATGTGACTGGCTGAAAACCTTCAATTGATAAATTTGCATGTGACATGGAGAAGTCAGGTGTGATTTGAATAATGGATATATTCACACGGCACTGAGGGCTGCATTTAATCTTTCACTGCAGTAAAGTGAAATCACTTGCTCAGATGCAGATACCATTTCAAAGCCATTAAAAGCCAAATTTATCATGCTTCAAGCTAGTAAACACTCATTGACCTTTTTGTCATTTACAGATTTGTCAAGAGATATCAATCTGAATGTGATAAAGATAGGACACTGTTTATGGCCTTATTTCATGTCTTGGTGGAAAACTTACAGAAATTTACAGAGAATGTTCATAATTTGGAGGAAGTACTACTTTGTGTGACTAATTAAAAAAATTTGTTCCATTAAAAAGCTCAAAGGCTTCTCTTCTGTTTTCAACATAAATAACAAGTCATGTGTGATGTCAGGTTACAGTCATTTGAAAGTGAGCACTATACAAATAATACTTGTGAGCTCAATGTACAGTATGCAGTCTTCATATCAATCTAAATATATATATATATATATATAATATATATATATATATATATATATATATATATATATATATATTATATATATATATATATATATATATATATATATATATATATATATATATATATATATATATATATATATATATATGCATGCATGTATGTACGTATGTACGTACGTTTGTATGTGTGTGTGTGTGTGTGTGTGTGTGTGTGTGTGCGTGCATGCGTACACACATATATATTGTTTTATTTGTGCCATGTAGATTCTATAAGTGAAACATGCATCGTGACATTTCTCTGAAGCTGGACTTTGAAAATGAGGATTGAAAATGAGAAATGTGTTCAAATTGCTCACATACACATTGCAAGACTTCATGATATTGTAGAAATTGATGACCTGTATAATGTGATGATGAAAAAACATGTTTCCAGAAAATGAGTGTCAACATGTTAATTTGCGATTGTTTTGCATTTTGTGGAGGTTGCGTATGTCGTTATAATACATGAATGTATAGAGCGTCTACAGAAGGCAGAGATTAGGGAGATTAAGGAGGATAAGTGGGGAGATTTGCACTCATCACTTCCCACCTTGTCTGACAGCTTTGAAATGACACTGAGAGAGATTAGTGTGTAGTCTATCACTGACAACAAGGTGTCGCCCATCCTCCCTCATAGTCTCATATGCCAAGCTCTACCGACAACAAAATCATTTTCAAGAACTTATGCTTGTATTATCAATAGAACAATGAATTTGAAGAAGTAGATTTGAATTTATTTAATATTCAACACTTCATGAAGCTGTTGGACATATTAGTTCTGTTTGGCTGTTGTCTGTTCTGTAAACAATGCAGAAGGTATATAGTAATATTGTTTACCCGTTTTTAAGGAGAGCAAAGTGTTTTGCCATCCTGTTAATTTGTTGTCTCAGTTGCTTGAGGTACTTTGAGTTTACACACAACTTGCTCTCAACAAGATTACACTACCTTGTGTCTCACTCACTCTCTCTTTTCTGTTTCTGTGTAAACACTCAGAAATTTTGTCTTTTGAGATAATCTCTAATATAATCCGAAATTTCTTACACAAAGCCATCACTATATCTCATCAAATTAAGTCAAAAATGTACCTAGCCCTCTGTCTTAGAAATGACAAATTACCAGGACTTCAAAGGCATTGAGACTCTCTTGTTTCTTGTATTATCTACAACCATGCAATGCTTATAAAATTCTGTTTGGAGTGAACAACACAATACTGTTATCTGTGTTGACACCATCTTTGTTAATTACTTTACCTAGTATCAAATAAGTTAGGCTACTTTGTTCTATTAAATAACCCTTCCTCTGCCATGTGTGCTGAGTTTGTTTGTTCCCTCAGGTAAACACTGCACTGCTATTTTTTTTCTTCTTTCACATAACCCTTATAATGGCAAGCAACTGGATTTTGTACCATTGTAAAAGTTCTGTAATTTTTTGATAGAATTATTGTTTCATACTTAACAAAAGGGTAAATATTAAAAGCTACATGAACATATGAAGGAAAAGACAGACACAACACTGATTGTGGAGAGTTGATCTTATATTATACTATTAAAATAGTATATGTTAATCAAACATTGTGGTTAAAGATGCAGGCAGAATCTTCTGAAATCTGTAACTTTGTAAGAAAGTGTGTGATCCCTAATTGGTAATAGGTAAGATAGTGTGTGATCCCTAATTAGTAACAGGTAAGATAGTGTGTGATCCCTAATTGGTAACTGGTAAGATAGTGTGATCCTAATTGGTAACAGATAAGATAGTGTATCATCCCTAATTGGTAGCGGGATCCCTAAAATTGATAGTGGGATCCCTAAAATTAATATTGGGATCCCTAATTGACAAATTGATAGTCTTGACTTAAGGAAGGGTGCACTTCCGTCAAGTGGTTTATGAATTTATGTAATTACAGTATAACATTTATCTCACAGCTATATGAAAGCAGATGTTTGTTTGTTGCTCAATCCAAGAGTTATATTTCATGTTTGACCATTTTCACCCCCTAAAGACTTGGACATGTTGTACAAGACTTGCATTACGACAAATGACAGATATCATGCCTGAGAAAAGGTGTGTCAACTCACATGAGATTGCATAATGTTAGAATCGCTGGACAACTTTGGACTTGCACTAAGTTTTCTGAGCTATTATTGTGTACTTGTCACTGAGTGAGGGGTGTACGTATCCTCAAGTTACCGGTAGCTCATTGAGTGAGGGGTGTACGTATCCTCAAGTTACCGGTAGCTCATTGAGTGAGGGGTGTACGTATCCTCAAGTTACCGGTAGCTCACTGAGTGAGGGGTGTACGTATCCTCAAGTTACCGGTAGCTCATTGAGTGAGGGGTGTACGTATCCTCAAGTTACCGGTAGCTCATTGAGTGAGGGGTGTACGTATCCTCAAGTTACCGGTAGCTCATTGAGTGAGGGGTGTACGTATCCTCAAGTTACCGGTAGCTCATTGAGTGAGGGGTGTACGTATCCTCAAGTTACTGGTAGCTCACTGAGTGAGGGGTGTACGTATCCTCAAGTTACCGGTACCTCACTGAGTGAGGGGTGTACGTATCCTCAAGTTACCGGTAGCTCATTGAGTGAGGGGTGTACGTATCCTCAAGTTACCGGTAGCTCATTGAGTGAGGGGTGTACGTATCCTCAAGTTACCGGTAGCTCATTGAGTGAGGGGTGTACGTATCCTCAAGTTACCGGTAGCTCATTGAGTGAGGGGTGTACGTATCCTCAAGTTACTGGTAGCTCACTGAGTGAGGGGTGTACGTATCCTCAAGTTACAGGTAGCTCATTGAGTGAGGGGTGTACGTATCCTCAAGTTACCGGTAGCTCATTGAGTGAGGGGTGTACGTATCCTCAAGTTACCGGTAGCTCACTGAGTGAGGGGTGTACGTATCCTCAAGTTACAAATATGTTTTTCCATCTCTCTCTAAATATATATTTATGTATATAGATACTACCACGCCCACTTTTTAATGATGTCATTATATTATATGGCTCTGTTCTAGAACGTGAGACCGGTTAGCTCATTGAGTGAGGGGTGTACGTATCCTCAAGTTACCGGTAGCTCATTGAGTGAGGGGTGTACGTATCCTCAAGTTACCGGTAGCTCATTGAGTGAGGGGTGTACGTATCCTCAAGTTACTGGTAGCTCACTGAGTGAGGGGTGTACGTATCCTCAAGTTACAGGTAGCTCATTGAGTGAGGGGTGTACGTATCCTCAAGTTACCGGTAGCTCATTGAGTGAGGGGTGTACGTATCCTCAAGTTACCGGTAGCTCACTGAGTGAGGGGTGTACGTATCCTCAAGTTACCGGTAGCTCATTGAGTGAGGGGTGTACGTATCCTCAAGTTACCGGTAGCTCATTGAGTGAGGGGTGTACGTATCCTCAAGTTACCGGTAGCTCACTGAGTGAGGGGTGTACGTATCCTCAAGTTACAAATATGTTTTTCCATCTCTCTCTAAATATATATTTATGTATATAGATACTACCACGCCCACTTTTTAATGATGTCATTATATTATATGGCTCTGTTCTAGAACGTGAGACCGGTCAGAGGGACATCCACCATTTCATACACTACTGTAAAGAATGAATCGCGGTGAAATTTTTTTTTTCAATATCGAAAAACGGTTTTCAGTATCTTGTCACTAATAAATATGGCAACATTGGGATCATAATTTCAAGTGCTAAAAAGTATAATTAACTTGCTAAACTGGAAGATTGAAGTTCAATGTCAAGGAAAATTTGTGCATTTTGTGCACATCCTGTTAAAACACATCTTCTTAAAAAGCTTCAATCTTTGAAATAAAATGACTTACTGATGTCTAGATGGTATGAAATCCACACAAAGAGTCCAATGAAAGTTTTGTCCAGCCAGTTTTTGGTAATTCCAAGGCTAACCCTGCTTTTTTACAAGATTTATATCCAGTCAAAAAGTGATCAGTGAACCAAATTTTTCCCTCCATTTTGGAAGTGTCCACTTGCCTCCAAAAAGCCCATTTTACTTGTAGGCAGAGGCAAATTATGATATCCTACTTATATTTCATTTATAAGAACTGATAAAACTTGTAAAAAATACCAAAAACATTGAAATTAATAACTAATTTTTTCCATATTTTAGGAAACAATGTTCAGTCAAAAAAAAGCATAAACGTCCAGCAAGTGTACATTGGTGTTGGAGGAGGCAAGCAGAAAATTATAGGGGGGAACATTTGGTGTAGACAGTATTTTTGGTGGGAGCAGCCATATTGGTAGCAGTGGGTAGTGAAAAAAGAAAGAAGAAGGCACAAAAGAAAACTAGACAATGGTAAATAGGGTGGCCCCTTCATGGACAGTCCAAAGAGATGTCCACCAGGGAAATGTGCATATTTTGAAAGGATTGTTATGGCATTATTTCACCACAAATAGTGAACATTTGGGTTTTTTTTGTGAGGGGATGTGATCTGACTTTCATATGGTGTGGTCAATGTCACCTTGAAGGTCATTAGATTGTGAATGGATTTTTGTATACTTTTGACCAGGGTCAAAAAATCTGCACATATTTTGAGACTCCTTGTCCAAAAGTGTCCAATTTGAAATTCATTCTCCTAATCATTGGGTGACTAAAACATGCAAAAAATCTTTTAATATATCAAGTATTGCATTTGGTGTTGGAAAGGTTTTCCACTCCTACTCAAAATAGTCAGTCATTCACAATATTGAATGTCAGGAATTGAACCAATCTTATTTTGTAGACCAAAAATCATGTCAGCAGTTGATATGGTTGAACCAAATTGTTCTAGGGAAATCATCAAAGTAAATTAAAAGCACAATATTGCTGATATGAATACAAACAAGGAAATTATATTTGCCCATCTATATTATCATATATGTGCAAGCAGTTGAGGATTTGGGATATTATGTGCCCTTTTTTCACGATGCGTCAAAAAGTGTCCATACCCCAACTTTGCTCATCTACACTAGCTTTTTGTAACTTATAGATGTGCATCATAGGACATATTCCATTAAAGTTCATGACTATAAATTGAATGGTCTAGAATGTGTAGAATAGGTTTAATGATTGTTTTTAGGCCAAAATATGTCAAAAAGTGTCCTTTGTTTGCAAAAAAAAGAACACATTTGCAATGATTGGCATTTATTATTACAATATTATACTTTAATTTTATGCTACAAGGAATATTTCAGTTAAGCACACCTTCCTGGCATGATTTTGATTGAAAGGTACCTTTATGAAATGAGATTCAATAAAAATCTACCATTTTCCCCTTAAAGTCAAAAAACATCCATAATTTGGGCCAGGAATCGAACATATTGCTTATTTTTCAAATAACATATTTCTACAAAATATCCTTATTTTTAAACATGCCCAGGGCAGTCATGTATATTTCAATGGCATAAATACTCCAATTTTTACACCCCTGAAAAAGTTGGACTTTTCTTGACATGTCAAAAAAGCACTCATCTTCAGTTTTCAGTTTCTGACACCTAATCAATTTCATCCCAAGTATCATTATATGGTAAATTCTATACACTGAACCTGTCCCCACTCCCAGCCAGGAGAATTAAATCAAATATTAATTTCTAATTTTGCTGAGATCTGAATTAAATTCAGATTTGCTTTTTTTATGAAGCATCCATCTTTTGGTGTTATTTCCACTTTTTTTTTAAATCACTGGAATAAATCCATTATCCTTCCATGTAAGCATGTAAGAGACCAAGGGGCACCTATGGATAAAACAACCTATGAAATTCGTGCACGTTCCCAAATTCGAAAAATCATGCAAGTTTGGGTCTCACGTTCTAGAACAGAGCCATATTACAAAAAGGGCATGGCAGTATTAACTTGATGAGAGTGAAAAACATCTTTGATGCCCGTGGTATAACCATTTTAATTTGCAACATGAAACCATAACATACAAATGACAAAGATACAATGTCCCAAAGATTCGCAAAAAGTCTAACGAGATTCCAAAATGTTAAAATAATGAAATAATGCTGTTCTTGACACTTGCACTTTCACTGAATGTAAAATATAAAAATGACATCATCAAAATCTTTGTCATAGAATTGGTGGTCATCAACAGTATTTCAGTATTAATATCTGATCATCAATATTTCTGTGTTAAAATATTTAGTCATCCTAAGCTTTTCTCTTATGTAATGTTATGAAGTATCCCCATCAAATTAATACTTCTTTGTCTCACTTGTAGAGTGGAACTTAAGTATCATAACCATACCTTGAAATATGGGGATGGTGCATTGTTGGTGCATAGTTAGACCTGCATAATTTCTATATCACAGACTCTACTGCTTTGTCTCGGACTCATCATTATGATAGAGATATTTATAGTTGCATGATTAAAAGGAAGGCATACAATATCTGCACCGAGTCGCATGTAATCTTAGGATTTCTATATTATGAGAGAGATAGCCACACTCGTATTGATTTTTTTTTGGGGGGGGGGGAATGACTAAACCAAAAAATGGCACAGCATTAATATGACTTGTTATTCCCTTTAGAGAAAATACCATAAATTGAAAGGAAAGTCTTTGGAAAGTCTTTGAACCAGGATTGGAGGTTGAAAAGTTTAATAGGGCATCATCACAATAGCATTCACACACATCGCGTTACAATCAAAATCTTTTGAGATAGGGGTAGCCAATCTCTGAACACACTAAAACATGGCAGCCATAACTTGGACTAAAAATGACTATTAGAGTAGCTTAACATTTGATTTTATTTCTCAAACATCTTGTAGGTAAAATTGTTGCATATATGTGCAGATATACATCGCAAAGCCATTTAGCATCCTGCCAAGCAATTAAATATACCAGAACAACTGATCATACTGTTGACACCATTCTTATCCAATATGGCCGACATACTGAAAAACCCAATTGTCACTTTGCAGCATTCGGTTATTGCCTTTAGCAGTTGCTGAAATAAAGGAATACAAAGATTGACAAGATCTAAAATTGGATCCTCTCATATTTCCTGATTTTCACTGCAACCTCATCTTTGACCTTTCCCTCTGCTTTCCTCTCCATCGAGTTATATTTTATCTGGGTATATATCCTCTCTTGTTGAAAATGTTACGGAGTAAATTATTCAGAGAGCAATTCTCACTGAAGCCATTCTGATTTGACACTTCATTAAATTTATATATGGGACGCAGAGGAAACATGTTTGGCAAAAGAATATAGTTACCATGTGTACGATATCTGCATGTATGTTATGGTTTTCCATATTTTGTTTGCAAACATTATGATAGATTCAGTTCAGTTCTCATAAGTCATATTTTCCTTAATTCTCAACAGATTAGATAAGATATACTCAGAGATAGTATATTATATTTGGAAATTGAATTGCATTTTTAGTGAGAGTATGAAAAAGCATTTTGATAAGAGCAGAGAAATTCTTCTTATTGAAACTATGGTCAATTGTATGAAAATATGAACGAAACTTTTTGTCACTGATATTTGTGCTCATTAAATGTCATATTAACTATCTCTTATCAAATTGGAAAGCAAGACAAACACCAAATGATGTTTTCCCTTTTATCAACAGTTTTTGTATCATCTTCATAGTGATTTATCAATGTCTTCTTCTTACCAAATCAGCATCATTGATTTTTTTCACTGCTGCCCTCTTGTGGTTAATTTTCCATTGACCAATCTCGTCAGATACCCTTTAATAAACTGACACCATGGGAACAATTACAGGGACATTTCTAAATAAATTTGCGATAAAGGGATCAGCTGATTTCCCAGTTTAGCCAATTCGTCCCTGTTTGCTCATTTGGCCATGTTTAATGTGTAGACACTGCTGGTTGTACTCAGATAGGAGTCTCTAAGAATAGCGATTACCACAATGTGCATCCCGCAGTTCTGGTCAGCTGGCACCGGGGGAAATAACTAACAATCACATCACTACACCCTCTTAATCACTGTTTTGTTTAGAACAGACTGGTCACTTTTACAAAGGATATTCTTCTTTGAAATAAATATGAGTCTTTTTGAGAAAGAAAATCTTTGTGGGTGAGCATAAAGAGAATAAGGTTTTTATTTGACTGCACTGAAAGATACCGAGACTAATGGTCATTAAAGTTGCACTTTACATTGATGCTTCATATGGTGGGTGGGGGATCAACAACCTCAGTGTACTGTATGCTTGCTATTCATTAATGCAAGTAGAATTCTGTGTTAATCGTTTCTAAACTTATTTCCAAAGAAGTGATTTTTTTAGGTAAATTGTAGCAATCAGTAACATAACGTTGAAGACAATCAGAGATTTACTTATGTTGATCAATAAGAGTTCATGGCCTAATCAGTAATCCTTGATATAAAACATGTCTTCCTCTGTTACTTCGGTGGAATGTTGTTGCCGACAGTGATGGCCAGATGGCCTAAGGCTGATACCACAATACCATTAATGTTTGAGGTCAAACTATTATGATTCTGCTATATAATGCATTAATTCATCACAGGAAAGAAACAATCAACTGAAAGTAGAATCCCATATCTGCATCTGCCATCTTACCAGAATTGGCTCTGTCTGTATTCTTCCTTTTATTCCTCTAATATCAGGCTCCATCTATTAAAATATCATGACCTTGGGAAGGCGGAGGGGGGCATCCATTAATTTTGCAAAATATTATTCAGCTATTTACATCTTGTATTGTTTAACAAAAAATAGATTTAAATGTTATGACACCATTTTCTTGGCTGCCCCAAGGAGATAATTTCTGAACCTTCTCTAAGCATGTTTCACAACAATGTCTAACAACATCAGGTTATTTTAGTTTTCATCCCTGACATTGGCAGTAAAATAAAAAGATGAGGCCAAAATCTATGCAACAGTGATATCATAAACAAAAGGTGTAATTTTCAGATTGTTTTTTTCAATAAACAGATGGTGTTTATCACAAACAAAATTGATCATTTATGCTAGCTTTTATTTTTTAAATTGTTTTATGCTTGAAGGAACAAATTAGCAGAAATTATTCATACTTTATGAATCATAAAATGGGTTAAGTGAGACATGAAATAGGGAAGAACAACAACCAAGCAATGGCACTTTTTTCCTGTATTCGGAATAAGAGGCAATATTCCACTCAGCCTACAACTAACTTTCTTTTGGACATCATCATTTATAATCTTTCTAATCAAAATAATAGTATGGATTCATGCAGCCTCAGTCTTATACTGCCAAAATTCTGCATTTCAACATATATGACCCTACTTTGATGACCCAAGAGCTTTTGTTGGGAGTTATGATTGCAAAGATGGAGTTTATTGAGGACCTTTATATGAAGAACAGGTCTTGGTTGGGTTTTTTGTTGTTTAATTTTGCCTCTGTGAATCACTCCCACATCAAAATTCCCACAGCGAATAATTCCAATTCACATATTATTGACATTGATAATTCGGTGCAACTGTTTGAAACAGACATGCATACGAGGTTGAATATTTCCATGGAATTACATTGACACGGGCAGACCTGTACAATGGGGTAAGAAGCCAAATTAAACATTGATGCTTCTTGTTATATGTATGCACCATACCATCAATACTATATTCCGATCTCTCCGTGTCTACTCTGATCAATCCATTCCTGCCAAGCATGCAAGCCCTTTCTCTTAGCAGTGCCCCCTGATGGTGGGTCATGACCTAGCAGCAGCTATATGCCCTGGGGGCCTGAAAAGGTCACGTGGCTTGAGGCAGGAAGTGCAATGCCTTGTGGGAAGTTAAGATGGAGGACTTGTTGGTCAGCAAGAAACAGCTTATCCCGGGAGTGGAAATATACAGGATGTGGCTCAGTCTTATGTGTGGATGTTCCCCTAAAGGCATCACATAAACAGAATACATCACCTTACATATTTATACTCATTATTCAGAACATATAGTGGTAGCAAGTGGCGCCATTACACTATCCCGGTTCAAATGCTTCACGCTGCCTTGGCTGAGAGTTAACTGATATTCAGGTCAAAAGCAAGGACTACAAATATCTATTTAACCATAAAATAAGTTAATGTTACAGAAGCAATGTGTTAAGCAGTGAGCATGATGAAGCATGTTCATCACACTTAATCATCTCCCACTCATGTGCAATGGCAGATTGCTCAACAAAGATGAAAATGTCGTATTTCTTCCTGTTTAGAGTGATCACCAATTTTAACAAATCTTCATTAAAGATAATATCAATTAATGATTTACAAGTTTATGTTGCTTAGATCACATCATTGGTCAAAAAATTATTTTTATGCTTTTATATGAACTTCAAAGCAAATAAGATTTCGAGTGTTTGATTCTAAATATTCAAGATCTTTGTGACAAAGTTGTCTTTTTTATGATGGAGTGGTATGCGAGAGATGCGAGTGTTCATGGTGGCAGTTGTGATGGGCAAGTGTATGAGTCACATGTCACCCGCGATTCCCCCCCCCCCCATGATAGAGAGGTCCCGTGGGGAGGGAGAGAGAGAGAGACAGTCCTCCTGGCATGCACAGACACTGAACATAAAACGCCACCACATCTCTAGCTGGCCTGCATCCCATTCTTGTCATCTTTGATAATAATGACAATAATAAGAATTATTTATATAGCGCTAAATCAAAAACAAATATATATATATATATATACTCAAATATCAGTGTTTTTTCCTGATATCTCAGTATTGAATATTATAATTACTGAGATAAGGGTTAGAGAATAAATATCTCTGTGACATAAAACTGGAAATATATCAGTGTGATTTCTGCTTTGACTTGCAGTGCCAGATATATTGATAATTGCTGACACATAGTAATAAGGGCTAGGACACACCCAGGTTAGCAAGTCAGGCATGTTGGGTGAGTCTCACGAGGAAAAAACGAGAACATGTCCTTTTGTACCTGTAAAAGCATAGAGAGCTATATTCTTTCTTAACATAACTTATAGATATCTAGAATGCAGCTGGAAAGTTTAAATGTTACAAAATTTGCATTAATTGTTGTAGCCATTGTTTTAAACTACAAACAGGTCTCCTTTGCTTGAAATAATTTTTTTTGGTGACAGTAGATTTACTGTACTACATTAATTTAAGTTTTGACAAAAAGTTTTGAAAAAAATAATTTAGCAAGTTAGCACTTATTTTCCCAAGAAAACTTCCTCATCTCAATACTTATGTGTGTCAAGTAGCCAGTGAAGAACGAAGCAGGCCGCATGGTTTTAATGTGGCAGCATTGGTTGTGGCAAATTGGACATAGACTAGGAGAGAGTGTCTGTCATATTGACATATTGGACAGCTCAGCTTGGTGGGAAGCTTCCCGTAAACACCGCAGAATGCACAATTGGTCAGTAAATGTGAACACAGACCATGCCTGTTTTATATCAATTATATCTGAATCACTTTGGCAAATTTTTATATATTGATTTTTGCATGACCAATGTAGCTGAGTTTTTCTTGTATAACTGAATTTCTCTCAACCTGCCAAGATTTTGACTTTTACACCATAAAGATAAGTTTCTTTGATCATTGGAAGTCTAATTTTCTGAAATAAATATAACTGCAATAACATTTGAAGAATATATTTACGAGTAAACTCTATGATTTGTTTGTTTTGTTCTTATATCTGACTTGGTAGAGCGCTCTTTTGGCATTATCAGGCTAGAGATAAGCCTGTCACTGAGACTCAATGCCCCTCTCTTCTCAAAGAGTTATGCTTTTTCACACATGCTTTGATTACCATTAGACATTACCAGGGGTGACATACCACTCAGTAGTATATACACTGCCTTATTTGACCATGCAGCATGATCAAATCACTTGTTTTTAATACCAAACACATACATCTTACCAAGAAAATCCCATTATTTTCTTTCTGCAGTAAGTTATTATGATACATGTAGGACAAAGAAAATTAAATGTAAGGGTGTAAATGTTAATAAAAATCAGGTAAATTGTAATTGCAGTTTCATTGTATTGCATACACATGACATGATTACCACTAAAACTAACAAAGCACATACTATTTAGTTTAATTGTAAGAAATGAAGAGCAAGAAAAGTTCATTGTATTACAGTGAATCTGAATTATAATTTCTTGCACATTTAAAGTACAGAATCAGTTTACAAAATTATTGAATGTATTGAAACCAGTCTTATAAATCACATAACACATTCCTTTTGCTTATTATATCATATTTGATGGTCACCATACAGGGTTACACTATGTCAAGCAGTTATTGTTATTATCAAATAATATACACTGCAAGAAAAATCACATTTAACAAAGAAAATTCAAACATGTTTAGTGATGAGCAAAGAAGAAACTTTGGATAATGTGGACAATGTATTTATTTTACTTACTCTAGACTAGTTAAGCATATCCTCTGGAGTCAGACAGTTTATTAGCTTATTTTATGGTATGGTAGATGCAAAATCATGAAAGCACTTACTGGTATCCCCAAAGGAAAGATAGCTTAAATAGAATTTGACCCCAGGGAGTTTTGAACTAATTTGACCACTACATGCTCAATGGATTTTTACAATGCTTCATAGCCTACCTCTGAGCAGCGATTTCATTACATGTCTGTATGGGTCAGCAAGAACTGATACTATGGACAACACAGACCAGCCTGCCTAGGTCAGCAGTACCATACCACTATGGACTACACAGACCAGCCTGGCTAGGTCAGCAGTACCAGACCACTGTGGACTAAACAGACCAGCCTGCCTAGGTCAGCAGTACCATACCACTGTGGACCACACAGACCAGCCTGGCTAGATCAGCAGTACCGGACCACTGTGGACTACACAGACCAGCCTGGCTAGGTCGGCAGTACCAGACCACTGTGGACTACACAGACCAGCCTGCCTAGGTCATCAGTACCAGACCACTGTGGACTACACAGACCAGCCTGGCTAGGTCAGCAGTACCGGACCACTGTGGACTACACAGACCAGCCTGGCTAGGTCAGCAGTACCAGACCACTGTGGACTACACAGACCAGTCTGCCTAGGTCAGCAGTACCAGACCACTGTGGACTACACAGACCAGCCTGGCTAGGTCGGCAGTACCGGACCACTGTGGACTACACAGACCAGCTTGGCTAGGTCAGCAGTACCAGACCACTGTGGACTACACAGACCATCCTGCCTAGGTCAGGAGTATCGGACCACTGTGGACTACACAGACCAGCCTGGCTAGGTCAGCAGTACCGGACCACTGTGGACTACACAGACCAGCCTGGCTAGGTCAGCAGTACCAGACCACTGTGGACTACACAGACCAGCCTGGCTAGGTCAGCAGTACCGGACCACTGTGGACTACACAGACCAGCCTGGCTAGGTCAGCAGTACCGGACCACTGTGGACTACACAGACCAGCCTGACTAGGTCAGCAGTACCAGACCACTGTGGACTACACAGACCAGCCTGACTAGGTCAGCAGTACCAGACCACTGTGGACTACACAGACCAGCCTGACTAGGTCAGCAGTACCAGACCACTGTGGACTACACAGACCAGCCTGGCTAGGTCAGCAGTACCGGACCACTGTGGACTACACAGACCAGCCTGGCTAGGTCAGCAGTACCGGACCACTGTGGACTACACAGACCAGCCTGGCTAGGTCAGCAGTACCGGACCACTGTGGACTACACAGACCAGCCTGGCTAGGTCAGCAGTACCAGACCACTGTGGACTACACAGACCAGCCTGGCTAGGTCAGCAGTACTGGACCACTGTGGACTACACAGACCAGCCTGACTAGGTCAGCAGTATCAGACCACTGTGGACTACACAGACCAGCCTGCCTAGGTCAGGAGTATCGGACCACTGTGGACTACACAGACCAGCCTGGCTAGGTCAGCAGTATCAGACCACTGTGGACCACACAGACCAGCCTGCCTAGGTCAGGAGTATCGGACCACTGTGGACTACACAGACCAGCCTGGCTAGATCAGCAGTACCAGACCACTGTGGACTACACAGACCAGCCTGCCTAGGTCATCAGTACCAGACCACTGTGGACCACACAGACCAGCCTGGCTAGGTCAGCAGTACCGGACCACTGTGGACTACACAGACCAGCCTGGCTAGGTCAGCAGTACCAGACCACTGTGGACTACACAGACCAGCCTGGCTAGGTCAGCAGTACCGGACCACTGTGGACTACACAGACCAGCCTGGCTAGGTCAGCAGTACCGGACCACTGTGGACTACACAGACCATCCTGACTAGGTCAGCAGTACCAGACCACTGTGGACTACACAGACCAGCCTGGCTAGGTCAGCAGTACCAGACCACTGTGGACTACACAGACCAGCCTGGCTAGGTCAGCAGTACCAGACCACTGTGGACTACACAGACCAGCCTGGCTAGGTCAGCAGTACTGGACCACTGTGGACTACACAGACCAGCCTGACTAGGTCAGCAGTACTGGACCACTGTGGACTACACAGACCAGCCTGGCTAGGTCAGCAGTACTGGACCACTGTGGACTACACAGACCAGCCTGGCTAGGTCAGCAGTATCAGACCACTGTGGACTACATAGACCAGCCTGACTAGGTCAGCAGTACTGGACCACTGTGGACTACACAGACCATCCTGCCTAGGTCAGGAGTATCGGACCACTGTGGACTACACAGACCAGCCTGGCTAGGTCAGCAGTATCAGACCACTGTGGACTACACAGACCAGCCTGACTAGGTCAGCAGTACCAGACCACTGTGGACTACACAGACCAGCCTGCCTAGGTCAGCAGTACCGGACCACTGTGGACTACACAGACCAGCCTGACTAGGTCAGCAGTACTGGACCACTGTGGACTACACAGACCAGCCTGGCTAGGTCAGCAGTATCGGACCACTGTGGACTACACAGACCAGCCTGGCTAGGTCAGCAGTACCAGACCACTGTGGACTACACAGACCAGCCTGGCTAGGTGAGCAGTATCAGACCACTGTGGACTACACAGACCATCCTGCCTAGGTCAGGAGTATCGGACCACTGTGGACTACACAGACCAGCCTGGCTAGGTCAGCAGTACCAGACCACTGTGGACTACACAGACCATCCTGACTAGGTCAGCAGTACCAGACCACTGTGGACTACACAGACCAGCCTGACTAGGTCAGCAGTACCAGACCACTGTGGACTACACAGACCAGCCTGACTAGGTCAGCAGTACCAGACCACTGTGGACTACACAGACCAGCCTGGCTAGGTCAGCAGTACCGGACCACTGTGGACTACACAGACCAGCCTGGCTAGGTCAGCAGTACCGGACCACTGTGGACTACACAGACCAGCCTGGCTAGGTCAGCAGTACCGGACCACTGTGGACTACACAGACCAGCCTGGCTAGGTCAGCAGTACCGGACCACTGTGGACTACACAGACCAGCCTGGCTAGGTCAGCAGTACCGGACCACTGTGGACTACACAGACCATCCTGACTAGGTCAGCAGTACCAGACCACTGTGGACTACACAGACCAGCCTGGCTAGGTCAGCAGTACCAGACCACTGTGGACTACACAGACCAGCCTGGCTAGGTCAGCAGTATCAGACCACTGTGGACTACACAGACCAGCCTGCCTAGGTCAGCAGTACCAGACCACTGTGGACTACACAGACCAGCCTGACTAGGTCAGCAGTACTGGACCACTGTGGACTACACAGACCAGCCTGGCTAGGTCAGCAGTACTGGACCACTGTGGACTACACAGACCAGCCTGGCTAGGTCAGCAGTATCAGACCACTGTGGACTACATAGACCAGCCTGACTAGGTCAGCAGTACTGGACCACTGTGGACTACACAGACCATCCTGCCTAGGTCAGGAGTATCGGACCACTGTGGACTACACAGACCAGCCTGGCTAGGTCAGCAGTATCAGACCACTGTGGACTACACAGACCAGCCTGACTAGGTCAGCAGTACCAGACCACTGTGGACTACACAGACCAGCCTGCCTAGGTCAGCAGTACTGGACCACTGTGGACTACACAGACCAGCCTGACTAGGTCAGCAGTACTGGACCACTGTGGACTACACAGACCAGCCTGGCTAGGTCAGCAGTATCAGACCACTGTGGACTACACAGACCAGCCTGGCTAGGTCAGCAGTACCGGACCACTGTGGACTACACAGACCAGCCTGGCTAGGTCAGCAGTACCGGACCACTGTGGACTACACAGACCAGCCTGGCTAGGTCAGCAGTACCAGACCACTGTGGACTACACAGACCAGCCTGCCTAGGTCAGGAGTATCGGACCACTGTGGACTACACAGACCAGCCTGGCTAGGTCAGCAGTACCAGACCACTGTGGACTATAGAGTCTAGCCTTTGAATTGATAAGCCCCAACCATGAAATGGCTACAATCATGCACACTACCACACTGGAATTGATAGGTCCCTACCACAAAATTATTACACACACAGGCATACCCAGCTTGATTAACCCTGACCATGAGAGGACTACACACACAGCCATACCCAGCTTGATTAACCCTGACCATGAGAGGACTACACACACAGCCATACCCAGCTTGATTAACCCTTTCTATTAGATGACTACACACACAGCCATACCCAGCTTGATTAACCCTTATCATGAGATGACTACACATACAGCCATACCCAGCTTGATTAACCCTGACCATGAGAGGACTACACACACAGGCATACCAAGCTTGATTAACCCTGACCATGAGAGGACTACACACACAGGCATACCCAGCTTGATTAACCCTTATCATGAGATGACTACACATACAGCCATACCCAGCTTGATTAACCCTTACCATGAGATGACTACACACACAGCCATACCCAGCTTGATTAACCCTGACCATGAGAGGACTACACACACAGCCATACCCAGCTTGATTAACCCTTTCTATTAGATGACTACACACACAGCCATACCCAGCTTGATTAACCCTTATCATGAGATGACTACACATACAGCCATACCCAGCTTGATTAACCCTTTCTATTAGATGACTACACACACAGCCATACCCAGCTTGATTAACCCTTATCATGAGATGACTACACACACAGGCATACCCAGCTTGATTAACCCTTATCATGAGATTACTTCACATACAGACATACCCAGCTTGAATAACCCTTACCATGAGATGACTTCACACACAGCCATACCCAGCTTGATTAACCCTTATCATGAGATGACTACACAGACAGGCATACCCAGCTTGATTAACCCTTACCATGAGATGACTACACACACAGGCATACCCAGCTTGATTAACCCTTATCATGAGATGACTACACATACAGCCATACCCAGCTTGATTAACCCTTTCTATTAGATGACTACACACACAGGCATACCCAGCTTGATTAACCCTTATCATGAGATGACTACACATACAGCCATACCCAGCTTGATTAACCCTTTCTATTAGATGACTACACATACAGCCATACCCAGCTTGATTAACCCTTACCATGAGATGACTACACACACAGGCATACCCAGCTTGATTAACCCTTATCATGAGATGACCTTTTCACACACACACACACACACACACACACACACACACACACACACACACACACACACACACAACCCTGCCCAGCTTTACTGAGCAGCTGATGAACCCCCAGCATGACTTTGATGATCCCAGTACAAGACTGCAGCTCCTGTTACAGAATTCTCGAGTCGGATATTGCAGCAAACTTGCATCCTCATTGAAAGTCAAGTGTCTTGGTTTGGCCTTACATTCATCAAGAGCTATCCACAAGGACTTAACAAATTGCTCCCTAAGACGCCCTTAGGTGGTGTTATTCCAGCCTGCATGCCTGTCCTCCCTTCATTGAGAGGTAATTTGCAAAATACAACTATGCCAGGTTAAAGGTTTGCTTCAGTTATCCACAATTGATTTTTACTTGCCCCTCGGCACATAACTGACTGAACTACATCAGGCCCACTCTTAAAGCACAACTGAATCACACAAATGAAGAGCATTTTACCAAATTAGCTTCTATTACATAGATGGCCATATTTACTGTAAGAAATAATCAAATCAGAGTTTTCATCATTCGCAATGAACAAGACCTGTGTCCCTGCTTAAATGTAGCTAAATAGGTATAATGGCTGATTAAACCAGACAAATCTATTTGATTACTTTTCATGGGCAACTATTTATTTACTTTTCAGCAGTAGAATTGTAAATGTATATCCTCTGCCACATTTCACATATGTTCTAAGATCAAGAAAGGAACCAGCATAATGTTGCTTTTCCTCTTTCTATATCTATATCAAAGTATATTTAAGTGACTTGTAAACGATGTTCAACAGGATCAACGTTTTGATGATAACATTGATTTCAGTCAGTTTTATTATGATTTAGATCTTTTTGTGAAATGTGTAATCTTCAGACTTCATATATTTTTACCAGATTTGGGATTAATCATTAATGTCTTTTTTTTGGGTAACATTGTGATTTTAAGGTTATATGACTTGATCTCTGAACATTTTGATTACGCAATTGACTGAAAACAAATAAAGATAGCATTACTGAATTTAAACCATTGATACTTATCGTCAATGTCTCAAAATGGTAAGCTTGTCAGTGACCTTGACTTTGATTTTATGATCATGTGATCTGTTCTCTAAAAATCTTTGTGAACATAAGTTGACAAGAAATCAAGATAGCATTACCTAATTTAAACCATGGATGTATCTTATCAATGTCAATAAATGGTGTGCTTATTGGCGACTTTGATCTGTATTTTGAGGCAACCATTTCATGATGTGCCATATTTGGAAATGATTGGGCATGAGAAATAAAATTTGACAATTCTGTTCCAAAATTGATGGGGATCTTGAATTTAAGGGATCACTTACATGATATACATCAGTAGAAATGTATTGGCTAGAAATATTGAAAATCTGACTTTTGTGATTCTATTTGGAAAATTCTAAAATTGGTGGTTATATTTAGTATCAGGGAAAATGCCTGGCATTTTAAAAGTGCTCTTTATAACAGCCCAAAATCTCTACTTCTGCTTTTGCTAAAAGCCAAGGGAATTGCGGTCTCTGACCAGTACTTTTTAGTTCTATTTTGGTTGCCCTTTTGGGACACTTTCAGTTGATATTTTGGAATTATTTTCAGATAATATTATTACCGGTAAGTTGCATTGTAGGGATGTGCTATTTTGAAGCAACTGTTTGGTATTGATACTGACAATGTATTATTGTTCATTTAATTTTATCTTATGTTAGAAGAAATAATGAATTTATTTGTCTTGAAATGGCAACCAAATGATAAAACTATTAGAAAATTGTGAAATAACATATTCACAACAATTAACATACCAACGATGTTTGATATGTGAGGAGCCTTTTATAGATATGGAAGAGAAAAATGAGTTGTTGTCTTCCTCTTCTCAGACAAATAGCTTAGGCAGTTTGGAATATATATGAATTGCTGATATTACTGAATCAAAATACAGCTTAATTCCCCCAAAATCTAAACTGAATCCATAGGCCCCCTATATCAATATTGAACCCATATGCCCCCTATGTCAATATTAAACTCGCAATATCTATAGTGAAAACCCACACACCCCACATCTACATTTAATCCATATATATACCTCTATATCTAAACTGAATTATAACCCTATTTCTGTACTGAATCTATATACCCCCAATAAATACAATGAGTAAATATACCTCCTAATATTTACTGAATCCCCCCAGATATCCATACTGAACCCATATGCCCCTGATATCTACAGCATGTACACTGAATCCATAACCCTCCTGTATCTTTTCTGAATCCACATACCCCAATAAATACACATACCCCCTATATCTACAATGAATTAGTACAACCCTACATCTAAACTGAATCCTTGGGCCCAGCATACCTGCACTGAATGCATATATCCCCCCACCCCCCTCTCACCCACACATCTTTACATTGATAAAAAAATTATGGTGTTATTTAAAACATGAGGTCAGGATATTTTATGAGGACTTTGTTGAAATACAGAAGACGGATTTAAGTTTTCTTACAAACAATGGAGGGAAATAAATGTTTCTCTTTACGGAGAGATGTGCACAATACGTTTAGACAGGTAAAGTTGTGGTAACGTGGGAGTCGTGCACAAGGTAGTGCTGGATACGTTCAATTTTCCACAAGAGTGATCTTTATCACTGGTTTATATTTTACAGAGGAAAGACGTTCCATAATGGAAAGTAAGCTTTTAATGCATTAATTAGCAAGGCGTGAAATTTGTTATAGCTTTGTTATCGTCACACCTGCTAATGACAAAATTAGGCTCGTAGTAATAAACTTTAACATTTGCACATTCTGGAGTAAGTACTTTAAAAGCTTCCACAACTAGCATTCTGATTTGCCAAGATTCTTCATGTAAGGTACAAAGAAGAAAATTTACCTGTGTCTTTTAAAAAAAATATGGTACAGCTGCAAAATCCTAGCTAATGGTGTTGTCTTAGAAATTATTATAAAAGAGAAATACCATCCATGGTTATTTTACTTGTATTGTACTGCCCCTCTCAAAGGGGATGAAAAACAAGAAATACTCTTGACTAATGTAGGTTTTGGTTTCATTAGAAAAAAAAGAAGATTCAATTTCTATTAATGAGTGTATCATGCAAGAATATGATAAACACAGAGAGACAGAAGGATGAAGGTGTTCATTGCAAATAGAGCAAGACTGTGTGAGAGTCGTGCTGTTAATTCAAGATAAGGTGGGAACGTTAGAGCAGAGAAGCATGGTTGCCAGGTCACGCCTTCTTGGAGCCTGCGTTGGCTTCTTGCTGACACTAAATGTGCGTGAAGTTCTCAGACGTCCTCCTCTGCCAAGTCCTCCCGCATTCACCTGTGTCGTGACCAGCTTCTGCTAATTTAACAATCAGCGCCGATTTCCGCAATTGGCAACACCATAGGGATAAAGATGGGACTTGAAGAGATACCGGTTTGGGTGATTATTTCTGCCACCTTGAGACCAAAGTTTGGATTACTGCCAAATAGTGCAGGCTGCCCTGTTTCATAATGGATTCGCCAAGTGCCTGCACTCAAATGGGTTGAAAGGGCGAGCACACACCTCACACAACAACATTGTAACTGAACAAAATGTATTTTATGTGGGAAGAATGTAACCCACAAACAAAATAGGTCAGGAATAAAATATTTAAGCTGATAGAAATGGTTCTGGCTAAATGACCTTGCAAGGTAGGCAGACCATTGTATTCTACCACTTGTGTGTGTGGCAAAAGGGCATAAGTCAAGTTTAGGGTGGCAGAGCGGCCAAGTGGTAATATTTATGTAAATGAACTCCCGGAAATATGAGGAAGGAAATGACAATAGACTTGAGACTAATGGAGGACAGATGGAGAGGACCCTGAGTGGAATATGCAAGGCAGGGACAATATGGACACCCAGGAGAGTGACACCAAACACTGCCACAGCATAGACACAGCATGCAGGGGGTCACGCCGAACACTGCCACAGCATAGACACAGCATGGAAAGGTCACACCAAACACTGCCACAGCATAGACACAGCATGGAAAGGTCACACCAAACACTGCCATAGAGTCAGCATGGAAAGGTCGCACTGAACACTGCCACAGCATAGACACAGCATGCAGGGGGTCACGCCGAACACTGCCACAGCATAGACACAGCACGGAGAGGGTCACACCGAACACTGCCACAGCATAGACACAGCATGGAAAGGTCGCACTGAACACTGCCACAGCATAGACACAGCATGGAGGGGTCACACTAAACACTGCCACAGCATAGACACAGCACGGAGAGGGTCACACCGAACACTGCCACAGCATAGACACAGCATGGAGGGGTCACACTAAACACTGCCACAGCACAGACACAGCATGGAAAGGTCACACCGAACACTGCCACAGCATAGAGTCAGCATGGAGGGGTCACACCAAACACTGCCACAGCATAGACACAGCATGGAAAGGTCACATTGAACACTGCCACAGCATAGAGTCACCATGGAGGGGTCAAACCAAACACTGCCACAACATAGACACAGCATGGAGGGGGTCACACTGAACACTGCCACAGCATAGACACAGCATGGAGGGGGTCACACCGAACACTGCCACAGCATAGACACAGCACGGAGGGGGTCATACTGAACACAGCATAGACACACCATGGAAAGGTCACACTGAACACTGCCACAGCACAGACACAGCATGGAGGGGGTCACACCAAACACTGCCACAGCATAGACACAGCATGGAGGGGGTCACACCGAACATTGCCACAGCATAGGCACAGCACGGAGGGGGTCATACTGAACACAGCACAGACACAGGATGGAAAGGTCACACTGAACACTGCCACAGCACAGACACAGCATGGAAAGGTCAAGCTGAACACTGCCACAGCGTAGACACAAGCGAGATGGGTCCCACCACAACTTTCTTGCTGACTTTGATGGAACCAGCTTGAATGTGGATGGACATTTTTACATCCTGGATTGTATTTCTTTTTTTTGTTACTGATATTTATTACATTTAGAAATAATTTTCATTGTCATGTTCATTTTGCATGACAGTTCAGTGATGTAGCACAATATCTGGTACAAGTAGGTCTCGTCATAAAATTACTGAAATTATGTGTACATATGAGTGACATGAACTCATTTTAATTGAGATATAGTTTTTCTATCAAATATACTTTGATCGTAGAAATGTTAAAACATGTTCCAATCAAGGCAAACAAGGTCAGGTTGGTTCACCTTTAGAAATCTTTTACTTGATGCCAATTTCAGTCACTTAGCATCAATATGCACATGTGATAGTGTGTCCATTTGGTAAATCATGTGGGGTACATCTGAAAGGAGAACCATCTGTGTCCACAGGGGTGGGGGGGGGCTTTTAAATATTCATAACAACAGACGGTAACACGCATGGAACAGACAGATATATATTTGAGTCTGCAGGCTACTTTCAAAATAGAAGTTGTCTGCATGCACCGTGGACATGTCCCTTCTACTGAAAGAATTATGAGACCAAGGTGGCAAAACAAAAAATAAGGCAGGTCACGTCATATGTAGTAAGATAAAAAAGATGTATGAGGGAAAAGGGATAGTGCACAGTGCAACATGATTGACCACAGTTTTATTGGAAATGCCATTTTATAAATTGGGCATGTTGTTATATAAATCAACGAAGCGAGGGATGTTAGTGTTTTATGTTGAAATATGACTGTAATATTTCATGGGCATGTCATACCATGAGAGATGATATGATACATGTTTTTGATAGACCCTGTAGACACCGGATACAGAGTCAAATATAACATGGCCTGTTCTGTACTGATAGGATACACAATGAAATAATATAGCAAACAAGTAGAGGCATATGATAAATACTCTGGAGATACTTTGGATACGACCAAGCACCAAAGCCATAAACTAAGTCCTTTATTCCCAAATCCTTTATCCCTGACCATCATTATTATAGGCATCCCATAATAATCTGACTTGCTTTGATGTATTATTTTAACATATTCCACAGCAATTAGTTTTGATAATATTTCCTGTCTTAGACCACTTCCAGAATTGGGGCCAAGTTTCCAATAATACCGAGAAAGCAATAAATACTTGATAAACCATAGAAATAGGTAATTTAAATTTAGTATTTCAAAAAATTGTATTTAGATTTTATTTGGAATATCTTTATTGACCAGCAAGTTTGCTGTATATGTATTTTGCTGTTGCACTGCGGTAAATGGAAGACGATCTTTGTCAATTGTAAATAGCAATTTTCCCACTCACGTCATCTCAGCCAAATTTCATTGAGTAGAATGTGGCGCAGAATCACAATTCGATGGGACAGGAGATATCAAATCATATCAATACTACGCCTCCACAACATTGGTCACAGCACTGTTCTTTTTTATAACAAATTTAGCTAAGAGTTATCTTTACCATAAACTTTTAAAAGATATTAGATGTTAAACTATCAGAAGCATATTAACTATCAGAAGCGTATTAACTATCAGAAGCATATTAACTATCAGAAGCAGAGTAATTATTAGAAGCGTATTAACTATCAGAAGCATATTAACTCTCAGAAGCAGAGTAATTATCAGAAGCAGAGTAATTAACAGAAGCAGAGTAATTATCAGAAGCATAATATTTATCAGGAACATGGTATGTACAAGGAACATGGTATGTACAAGGAACATGGTATGTACAAGGAACATGGTATGTACAAGGAACATGGTATGTACAAGGGACATGGTATGTACAAGGAATATGGTATGTACAAGGAACATGGTATGTACAAGGAACATGGTATGTACAAGGGACATGGTATGTACAAGGAACATGGTATGTACAAGGGACATGGTATGTACAAGGAATATGGTATGTACAAGGAACATGGTATGTACAAGGAACATGGTATGTACAAGGAATATGGTATGTACAAGGAACATGGTATGTACAAGGAATATGGTATGTACAAGGAATATGGTATGTACAAGGAACATGGTATGTACAAGGAACATGGTATATGTTCGAGGAACATAGAATATACAAGGGAGGCAGTATTTGTCAGAAGCATAGTATTCCTCGGAGGCAATAGAGGAGATCTCCCGATTCGCCAGTCAGGCCTAATATTTGCCTCTGATGCTATATGATTTTTGTCTCAGCAGGAGTGGGATGTGAGGAGGAGATTTTAGACTAATTAATTGGGGTTAACGATCTTATGAGGGAAAGGTCTGTTATGAGACACATGAATTATGATACCTATCACAGCCAATCACTGTGCTTCAAATCACAGAGGTGCATTCTGGGTAGGTGCAAGACAGCAAGAAGGATTTTGACCAATACCCATGTTTGATACTGTTCACCATGCTTCAAAAAATTCCCAAGACACATGAATTTCTCATGAGATTAGATGCGGCCTTAGACGGCAATTGAATGTAATCAGGGCCAAAATGTAGCAATTATATAATGATTGATGTTCGCAGCTTGTGATCTAAGCATCCCAGCGGAAATCACAACACAAACTGCACATGCCATGTTTGAAGCTATTAAGGAATATCAAAGCCTCTTCAGACTATAGGACATAAGGTGCCATTACTGCTTTCTCACATATTTCACTTCATTTAAATGCATATCATATTTCTAACATATTAGAACCAGATTGGCAGTCTGTTCATAATCTAAATTGCAATCATGTCTTATTATGTATAGATTTAAGTATCAAGGCACCAAAACTCAACTCAGCACTAGAAAATTTCAGTATGACAATTACATAAATCATATGATTCAATACAATTACTATAAAATCAATATTATAGAACTCCTGTAAATTTTATGATTTCACAGGTTACAAATTATATTAGCGCCTCAGTCTTATCAGTTCTAAAATTATAAGTTTGTGTCAAATATACCATCACAGGATGGTAAAATTTTGGTTTCATCTCAGCATATATGAGGCAAAATATTACCCATGATGCCCTCAGGAATGCATTGTGGGTAATGATAAAGATGACAGCAGTTTAGGGTGTGGACCTGTCCTCATCATCATGTAGGGTCATTAACAAGCTGAGCAATGCCTATAATGCATATGTAGATTATAAATTATGTGATATTATAATAATGATATACAAGATATTATTACACGTCAGGCCCTTCACGGATTTTGATGTGATGCCCAACCTACTTGCAGCCACCATGGTTTTAGTGCTTTCAAATGATTTTAACGCTAACACAATTAGTTCAATCGTTTCATTACTCTCCATTAGTTAACTTTTTTATCCTCCATGATTGTTCCTAACTGCAGTGTTTCACCTCCAGAGCCAGGTAGGTTCACTTATGAAAAAAAAAACATGTCATGACTTCTCCAATTCTCATCTAATTTCCAAGGGTTGCATCCAATAATCCACTTTCTTTCATATAAATCATTTGAGGTAAATATGTGTATATTTAATAAAATAATGTTTTGCAATGTTTTTTCAGAAAAACGTAGGATATAGAATCAGAATCTGACCTGAACCTGGTTAGCATATAGATGACAGGCCTTGACATAAAGAGAAAAATGTTGGTTGCCCAGTTGGGCGACCAGAGCATGAGAAGTGGTGGTCTGAAATTTCTAAGGATAAAAGGATGTGTGATACAATAAAGAGCATTGTATAAGGCTGTATAGTGACTGGTGTCTTAGTGGGGGTTAGTTGTCCCAATCAAAATGTACAACTCCATTGATCATGATATGGGACAAATATTTATCAGGGATTAGTATAAAATTAAGATAGTTTGGGCCACTAAAAGACCAAAAATATGGTTGCACAACTGGGCCACTACAACAGACCATTCACTGGCCCAAACAGAGGATTTGGTCAATGCGCATGTCAAGGCCTGGATGACCTGAAATCATTTTCAAGGTCATGGTCTTATATTCCAACCCCCCAGGGTTAAGGTACTTGTATGTCTAATATCTCTTTTTATGCTGTGCTATCTAGATCTCTCAGACTAACTCATTTAGCAAAGATTGAGATATTGACAGCACAACAAATTTTGCTTTGGGCATCCTGTGACTGGTGTCTTAGTGGGGGTTAGTTGTCCCAATCAAAATGTACAACTCCATTGATCATGATATGGGTCAAATATTTATCAGGGATTAGTATAAAATTAAGATAGTTTGGGCCACTAAAAGACCAAAAATATGGTTGCACAACTGGGCCACTACAACAGACCATTCACTGGCCCAAACAGAGGATTTGGTCAATGCGCATGTCAAGGCCTGGATGACCTGAAATCATTTTCAAGGTCATGGTCATATATTCCAACCCCCCAGGGTTAAGGTACTTGTATGTCTAATATCTCTTTTTATGCTGTGCTATCTAGATCTCTCAGACTAACTCATTTAGCAAAGATTGAGATATTGACAGCACAACAAATTTTGCTTTGGGCATCCTGATCTTGGCAAACTTGACATGTTAAATGTCATTATTTTGTATGCTTGTGGCAGTCTTATTTTGGTGCCAAATTTGGATTTCCTGCAAGTTAATCATGAAAACATTTCAAAGTTGACACACACATGGATGCAAGGTTTAAGAAAGAAAATTTGTTTATTATTTAGAATGATAAAAATCTACTAATTTTAGCATACCTGTGTAATTATATATATGATTTCAATAAATTCATTGTGATAAATATTTGTTTTGGTATTTTTTATGAAAATTCTATAATATGATATGGACAAAATGACTTCTATTGTTAAAGATTTTATTGCTTTGACAGCTTGGCTACCACCATTCCAAATAATTCTAACCAAAATCAAATATCTGTAAATGCACTCACTACTCAATAACATTCAATCCTTTCCATCTGTTCCTTCCTCCAGTTATTCACTTCCATAGTCAGGCATGTTTTCTAAAGAGAAAAACATGTCATAAGAACCCAGACAAAATCAGACCCCTGTGTATGGCCTGTTAGAGACATGATTGTGTTGCTTGTGGACATTGAGGCACACTTATATCTTGTAATATGGATCAGACAATACATCTTATGTATCTCCTCCAATCCAAATCAAATGTAACAAATGACATGCAAGCAACCCTACACTATGATTACATTCAGTGTTATAAGATAACAGAAAAAATAGATAATGTTTCAAGGCAGAAAATATCACGTTATTAAATGTTTTTGCAGTGCTTTACATTAAAGCAATAATAATTTATACCATTTTATGCAGTGCGGTGTTGTTTAATAGAAGGAGTTGGTGAATGATGGTCAGATTCTGTGTAATCCTTGATAATTTTGATAATATAATTCACATGAAAGTGTTAATGTAACGTTTCTCCTTGGCACACAGTTACCTGCAAGCACATGTACAAAGTTAACCAAAAAAAAAAAACATTCAAGTAACACAAGATATCTTATGGAACAGCCCTATTTATTAAACGTACATAGATTGACATATGTTCATTCAAATTGCAATCAAGTGGTGTGACGCTGAGGGCGGTGGGTGATAATATGTGCATGTACAATGATGGTGCTCTTGTTTCTCTTGGCGTCAGGTTATGTAGATTTAGAGAATATGATGCCTACAAAATGAAGGTGTGTCTGAGCAACATTCAGTTGCCATGGTAATTATGTGTGTGCACCATTCCATGGCTCAATGGTAAAGTGGTTCTTTCAGAAATGTTTTCCCTTGACTTTTCACTTTATTTATAGAAATAAAACAAAACAAGTGCCGGCTTCAATGGCTTTTCTCAGTTTATATAGCTCCGCCTGTTGTATTGTGTGTACACTGACTCTTCACAGGGCCCATGTTGATTTTATATATAAACTAGACCATCTGTAGCTGCCCCAAATGACCGTCTTGTCCGTTAACTCAAACATTTTTTTCTCAGTTTTTCTTAATGATTTGTCCATATTATTTATTTTGAGAAAGCCATCTGTGCAATGCTGAAATGTAGACAAACATTCCATGTAATTGTCTGTTGGCTGCTCTCTGATTGGTCAAAATAATTGCCATTGCCTCCCATTATTGCCTTACCCTGTCGTCAATACCCCAGGTAGCCTTACCCTGTCATTAATACCCCAGGTAGCCTTACCCTGTCATCAATACCCCAGGTAGCCTTACCCTGTCGTAGCCTTACCCTGTCATCAATACCCCAGGTAGCCTTACCCTGTCGTCAATACTCCAGGTAGCCTTACCCTGTCGTAGCCTTACCCTGTCACCAATACCCCAGGTAGCCTTACCCTGTCACCATTACCCCAGGTAGCCTTACCCTTTCACCAATACCCCAGGTAGCCTTACCCTGTCACCAATACCCCAGGTAGCCTTACCCTGTCATCAATACCCCAGGTAGCCTTACCCTGTCGTAGCCTTACCCTGTCACCAAAACCCCAGGTAGCCTTACCCTGTCACCAATACCCCAGGTAGCCTTACCCTGTCACCAATACCCCAGGTAGCCTTACCCTTTCACCATTACCCCAGGTAGCCTTACCCTTTCACCATTACCCCAGGTAGCCTTACCCTGTCATCAATACCCCAGGTAGCCTTACCCTGTTGTCAATACCCCAGGTAGCCTTACCCTGTTGTCAATACCCCGGGTAGCCTTACCCTTTCACCAATACCCCAGGTAGCCTTACCCTGTCACCAATACCCCAGGTAGCCTTACCCTGTCACCAATACCCCAGGTAGCCTTACCCTTTCACCATTACCCCAGGTAGCCTTACCCTTTCACCATTACCCCAGGTAGCCTTACCCTGTCATCAATACCCCAGGTAGCCTTACCCTTTCACCATTACCCCAGGTAGCCTTACCCTTTCACCATTACCCCAGGTAGCCTTACCCTGTCATCAATACCCCAGGTAGCCTTACCCTGTCACCAATACCCCAGGTAGCCTTACCCTGTCATCAATACCCCAGGTAGCCTTACCCTGTCATCAATACCCCAGGTAGCCTTACCCTTTCACCAATACCCCAGGTAACCATATAGTCTTAAGTTGCTGGAAAATTTCAGTGCAGTGAAAAAAGCTATTTATGCTAATTTTGTGTAACAAGAACATAATGAAATATACTTTAACATATAGTTTCATATTGATATCAAGTTGATTTTCGGAGGAAGTCATTGTGGATGATTGACGCAATTAATTTTATTTTTTCAAGTAGGAGTACATCCTAATATAAGCTTGCTGATTGAGCGATGGTGAGGACGCTTTTAATGAAGCAGTATTTTAACAGCTAGTTTGGCACTCGCGTTGACAGAGGTTGAGATATCAATCAGACCTGACCACACCTCCCCCCTCTCTCAACTCTAATAGCCCCAGCCCAGGTTTCCCACCAGTCTGGCCATGACTGTATGTCAGATCCAAGCTTTGAGTCTTTCTTGATATTTGGGTGCCTCAGCTCTAAACGATAATGTACACACAAAGGTGATGCACAGGCAACATATATTTTAACAAAAAACACATGTGTTACAATATCTACCGCCAATGACATATTGTCACAGGTGGCATATACATGTGACATCTGAGATGTGATAATGAGATGTGATATAAGTTTTGCCTATCCAAGCAGCCAAGCATGACATATTCCTCATGGTGACCCGAGCAGCTTCTTGTTCTGCTTCAACGAATCTCAACTCAACATAGTCACACGCTCCCTGTCCTTGGTTTTTTTTAGGTGTGTGTAAGATTTAACCTGAGAGGCACCCCATGACGACTTGTTAAAGAGGTGAGGTGATAGCTCTCCTCTCTCCCACATGCAGCGCTAGCATGACAGTCTCTTCATAAAGTCAAGTCAGGTGAAACACAAGACTCTTTGCTGCACACACAAGTGGGCCAGGATGCAATTGGAGAGGCGTTTTTGGTGAAAAGTAGGCTGTATTTATTATTAATACATGACAGGAGCATTGAAGCTCATGTTAGACAATCAATATAGAGTGGTAGAGGAGGTTGTGGAGGAGGAAAAGGTCCACAAACACTGATGCTACAGCTGATGACTATGAGCAGCACAGGGGCATTAAACCGGGCTGCCACGCCATGCACCACAACCCGGGGGCATTAAACCGGGCTGCCACGCCACGCACCACAACCCGGGGCATTATACTGGGCTGCCACACTATGCACCACAACCCAGGGGCATTAAACCGGGCTGCCACGCCATGCACCACAACCCGGGGGCATTACACCGGGCCACCACACCATGCACTACAACCGCGGGGCATTATACTGGGCTGCCACACCATGCACCACAACCCAGGGGCATTATACTGGGCTGCCACACCATGCACCACAACCCAGGGGGCATTATACTGAGCCGCCACACCATGCACCACAAAACAGGGGGCATTATACTGGTCTGCCACACCATGCACCACAACCCGGGGGCATTACACTGGGCTGCCACACTATGCACCACAACACGGGCATTATACTGGGCCGCCACACCATGCACCACAACACGGGCTTTATACTGGGCCGCCACACTATGCACCACAACACGGGCATTATACTGGGCTGCCACACCATGCACCACAACACGGGCATTATACTGGGCCGCCACACTATGCACCACAACACGGGCATTATACTGGGCTGCCACACTATGCACCACAACACGGGCATTATACTGGGCCGCCACACTATGCACCACAACACGGGCATTATACTGGGCTGCCACACTATGCACCACAACACGGGCATTATACTGGGCTGCCACACTATGCACCACAACACGGGCATTATACTGGGCTGCCACACCATGCACCACAACACGGGCATTATACTGGGCCGCCACACTATGCACCACAACACGGGCATTATACTGGGCTGCCACACTATGCACCACAACACGGGCATTATACTGGGCTGCCACACCATGCACCACAACATAGGGGAATTATACTGGGCCACCACACTGTGCACCACAATATAGGGGCAGTGCACTATAACCCAGGGGCATTAAATCAGGCTGCCACACTGTGCACCACAACATAGGGGCAGTGCACTACAACACAGGGGCATTAAATCAGGCTGCCATGCCATGCACCACAACCCGGGGCATTATACCGGACAGAGACACCATGCACTTCAACCTGGGGGCATTAAGCCGGGCCATTACACTGATGCACCATAACACAGGGTCATTATACCAGGCCACCACACCGTGCACCATAACACAGGGGTATCATACCAGGCCACCACACTGTGCACCATAACACTCGGGTATCATACCCGGCCACCACACCGTGCACCATAACACAGGGGTATCATACCAGGCCACCACACCGTGCACCATAACACAGGGGTATCATACCAGGCCACCACACCGTGCACCATAACACAGGGTCATTATACCCGGCCACCACATCATGCACTACCACATGAAGGCATACAACTGGGCTACCACACTGTGCACCACAATATGCAGGGGCATTAAACCGGGCCACCACAACGGGCCACCACACCGGGCCACTACACCTGGCATATCTGGGCTACCACACTGTGCACCACAATATGCAGGGGCATTAAACCGGGCCACCACACCGGGCCACCACACCGGGCCACCACACCGGGCCACCACACCGGGCCACCACACCGGGCCACCACACCGGGCCACCACACCGGGCCACCACACCGGGCCACCACACCGGGCCACCACACCGGGCCACCACACCGGGCCACCACACCGGGCCACCACACCGGGCCACCACACCGGGCCACCACACCGGGCCAATTGGTACACTGCAGCTGGGGTGCCATATACTGCCTCACATGCTCAGCCCGTGCTTTCTTCATCTCACAAGGTGCCTGCAGTTTCTCAGGACTGCTCGCAGGGGCCCAAGGCATGATTGCATGTTTTGGGGCTGTACTCTAACTGGAGCTGGAACAAACTAACAACAGCGTGTGCAAACTAGCGATTCAATTACTACTGTTCTTTGCAGTACATGATCACATTTTATTCACAGAGCTGTACGTAGGACTTTTTGAGTTAATGTTACCATGTGAGATAGATTTTTATTGCTTAGACATGGTTGATGTTTGTCTCTTTGCTTTAAAAGTAAGTGTGGTGTTATCTTGTTGCAGGATCTAAGGCGTGAGACATCGAGGCTTGGCGGCGACAATCAGCTGACTCTGCCAAGCCACACAGGCAAAACAACTCTCTGAGTAGGCTGGGAACATGGACATAGGTTGTAGGCATTTCTAAGGGAGTAATATACTTCAAACGCTTCTTGCTCCACACACATATAACAGGAGCCATAATTCCTGGGTCTTGGATTACCTCTGCACACATAGGTAAGTTCACTTCCTTTCTCTCACCTTCCAGATAATACGATCTGTGATCTGCAAAATTTCTCAGATTTCTTTTGAATCAAGAATCCTGATGTGGTCATTAGTGTGAAGTGAATCTTCCACCTTGTAAAATGATATCATTGAGAAAGCTGAGGCTATGTGCTCCACATATTTTTCATTGTAGTATATGTAGCCATGCAGGCCACCAGCTTAGGCAGGTATGCAGGCTACAATGTGGGGCAGGCACGATATTCCACTGTGGTATATGAGAGTCTAAATTAAGGCATACATGGCTGTTGAATCCCAGGGAGAGAAATATAGCTGAATAGCTTCACAGCTTGAAGCTTAAAGGACGCTCCCCTGTTATAGTCTGGGCACCATTCCTCCTGCTCTCTTGGTGGTATGGTCTGGGCACCATTCCTCCTGCTCTCCTGGTATGGTCTGGGTACCATTCCTCCTGCTCTCCTGGTATGGCCTGGGCACCATTCCTCCTGCTCTCCTGTTATGGCCTGGGCACCATTCCTCCTGCTCTCCTGTTATGGCCTGGGCACCATTCCTCCTGCTCTCCTTTTATGGCCTGGGTACCATTCCTCCTGCTCTCCTGTTATAGTCTAGGCACCATTCCTCCTGCTCTCCTGGTATGGTCTGGGCACCATTCCTCTTGTTCTCCTGGTATGGCCTGGGCACCATTCCTCCTGCTCTCCTTTTATGGCCTGGGCACCATTCCTCCTGCTCTCCTTTTATGGCCTGGGCACCATCCCCCTTGCTCTCCTGGTATGGCCTGGGCACCATTCCTTCTGCTCTCCTGTTATGGCCTGGGCACCATTCCTCCTGCTCTCCTGTTATGGTCTGGGCACCATTCCTCCTGCTCTCCTGTTATGGCCTGGGCACCATTCCTCCTGCTCTCCTTTTATGGCCTGGGCACCATTCCTCCTGCTCTCCTGTTATGGCCTGGGCACCATTCCTCCTGCTCTCCTGTTATGGTCTGGGCACCATTCCTCCTGCTCTCCTGTTATGGCCTGGGCACCATTCCTCCTGCTCTCCTTTTATGGCCTGGGCACCATTCCTCCTGCTCTCCTTTTATGGCCTGGGCACCATTCCTCCTGCTCTCCTTTTATGGCCTGGGCACCATCCCCCTTGCTCTCCTGGTATGGCCTGGGCACCATTCCTCCTGCTCTCCTGTTATGGCCTGGGCACCATTCCTCCTGCTCTCCTGTTATGGCCTGGGCACCATTCCCCTGGTCTCCACACATAGGCTGGGCACCAGTGTTATTTTTCCATTATCAATTGAATAAACCCAGGGAGACCAGCCACAGAAACAATCTTTTTAAATGAAACTATCCAATTGACAAAAATCCATGATAGTGTTTCAAGGTTTATAGTACCATAAGATACTTTCAGTGATAAGTGCAAAATGACTAGGGGACCTATCAAAGAAAGGTCTGAGCTGAGGTCTGGTTTGTTTCTATTGTCAAACATAAAAGAAAAAGTGGTGCAGGAAATTATAGATATCTCTACATAAGTCAAAGTGATCATAGTTTTTAATGAAACATTCAGATTCTCCATTATGTGTTTGGCAAATCCTCTGGCTGATCCGGTCACACAAACATTGGAATGGCTGGCAAATAAGCCTGGCCGTTTGGGTATTTTCTTTGTTCATCATAACCGAGGCAAGAGGCTCTTATTGGACATTCCTATTTGATAATGGAGGTGTTTCTCATAGACGGGAGCAAAGGAGAAGATTGAAGAAGAGATCTCAGATTTCATTGTTCTTAGTCCCTGCAAACAGGTGCAGTGTTTAAAACCTAAATGGCAAAATACAAAATATTAAATACAGAAAAGATAAAGTTTAAAGCGGGGTGAAATCTTAAGGAATCTATAGGCTGAGTCGATGGCTGTGATGTTCAGGAAATGGCTGCTGCATAGCTTGTCCAGGACATTTCTCGGCCACTCTAATTAAGAAGTTGGAAGTGCATTTGATATATTAAATAGTTACAGGTATGAAAATTGTGTAATTTTATTTTGACCTTTGCCCTTGGTGTAATGAATGCTCCTACGGGGAACACACCAGGCCTAATCTATCTTTGTTCCTATGGGGGGGGACACACCAGGCCTAATCTATCTCTGTTCCTACGGGGGGACACACCAGGCCTAATCTATATCTGTACCTAGGGGGACACACCAGGCCTAATCTATCTCTGTTCCTACGGGGGGACACACCAGGCCTAATCTATCTCTGCATCTAGGGGGGATACACCAGGCCTAATCTATCTCTGTTCCTACGGGGGGACACACCAGGCCTAATCTATCTCTGTTCCTACGGGGGGACACACCAGGCCTAATCTATCTCTGTTCCTACGGGGGGACACACCAGGCCTAATCTATCTCTGTTCCTACGGGGGGACACACCAGGCCTAATCTATATCTGTACCTAGGGGGACACACCAGGCCTAATCTATCTCTGTTCCTACGGGGGGGACACACCAGGCCTAATCTATCTCTGCATCTAGGGGGGATACACCAGGCCTAATCTATCTCTGTTCCTACGGGGGGACACACCAGGCCTAATCTATCTCTGTTCCTATGGGGGGACACACCAGGCCTAATCTATCTCTGTTCATACGGGGGGACACACCAGGCCTAATCTATCTCTGTTCCTACGGGGGGACACACCAGGCCTAATCTATCTCTGTTCCTACGGGGGGACACACCAGGCCTAATCTATCTCTGTTCCTACGGGGGGACACACCAGGCCTAATCTATCTCTGTTCCTACGGGGGGACACACCAGGCCTAATCTATCTCTGCATCTAGGGGGGATACACCATGCCTAATCTATGTACTTAGGGGGGACACACCAGGCCTAATCTCTGTACCTAGGGGGACACACCAGGCCTAATCTATCTCTGCATCTAGGGGGGATACACCATGCCTTATCTATGTACTTAGGGGGGACACACCAGGCCTAATCTCTGTACCTAGGGGGACACACCAGGCCTAATCTATCTCTGCATCTAGGGGGAATACACCAGGCCTAATCTATCTCTGTTCCTACGGGGGGACACACCAGGCCTAATCTATCTCTGCATCTAGGGGGGATACACCATGCCTAATCTATGTACTTAGGGGGGACACACCAGGCCTAATCTCTGTACCTAGGGGGACACACCAGGCCTAATCTATCTCTGCATCTAGGGGGGACACACCAGGCCTAATCTATCTTTGTTCCTACGGGGGGACACACCAGGCCTAATCTATCTCTGTTCCTATGGTGGGGACACACCAGGCCTAATCTATCTCTGTTCCTACGGGGGGACACACCAGGCCTAATCTATCTCTGTTCCTACGGGGGGACACACCAGGCCTAATCTATCTCTGTTCCTACGGGGGGACACACCAGGCCTAATCTATCTTTGTTCCTACGGGGGGACACACCAGGCCTAATCTATCTTTGTTCCTACGGGGGGACACACCAGGCCTAATCTCTCTGTTCCTACGGGGGGACACACCAGGCCTAATCTATCTCTGTACCTAGGGGGACACACCAGGCCTAATCTCCATACCTAGGGGGACACACCATGGCTAATCTATCTCTGTACCTTCAGGGAGGACACATCATGGCTAATCTATATCTATACCTTCAGGGTGGACACCCCAGGCCAATGATTTCACTTTCGGTCTGCATGCTTTGTTGGAGTGCATATTAGAATAGTGGAAGATATATGCAGCCAAATAAGAATGATTGGCAAGAGTAGATCCCCTGAAAGCAGAATGTTATTTCAGAGAGTGCTATATGCCTGTATCTGATGTGCACATGATAGGATACAGCACACAGTAATGTACTAGATGTACTTGGAGTGGGACTACTTTTTCACTCCCTAGGTTATTGTTTCTGCATCGGCAGGTGGTGGTAAGGCTGGGGGAAGCTTTTACATCGCTCGTTTGTGGGTTAATACAGGGCAGCATCCATGTTGGGGTTCATTTCAGATAAGAGCTGTCCCAGAAAAAAACATCCTCTTGATATAAACACAAAAGGTGAATTGAATCGAAAAAGCATCACTAAGATTATATTTTAATAAATGATACATTTGAGATATTTGAAGAATGATATCAACAGCAAGTATTATACAGGATCACATAATAGAAAGAATAGTTTTTCTGGACTGGCCCACAATGGATATTTATATATTTGGCTTGATAAATGAGAGTGTGTCTGGGATGTGGCAGAATGACCCACAGACTCAGGTGTAGATATCATATGCCTCATCTCCTTGTCATGTCTATTGGCAAACCTACACCTTGATGCTTTGAAAAGAACGCAAATGATTTTAGATGGCATATTGTTAGTGTGTATAGTCCCCATCATATGAGTCTATTGAGATATGTGTCGACGCCCATTCCCTTCACCTGATTCCACTTTACCTGCGATGCCACTCCTCTCATGCATTTGTTCTTCATATTCACACTCTATTTACTCTTTTTCTTAGATTATTTCCCAAAGTATTCAAGCATAAATTGTTTTGTTGAAAAAAATGGGTTAATTTTCTCCTTGGATTTAGTTCTGTAGCTTTTGCATCATATGTCAGCAGATAAGTTTCAAGAATGCTTCAAGAATGGATAATGATAACACTGTGACAGTCATGGAACAACTTAGATGATTGTCATTCAGAAAAACTTAGGTGCTTGTCATGCAGAACAATATAGATGCTTGTCATATGCAGAACAACATAAATGTTTGTCATGCAGAACAACTTAGATGCTTGTCATACAGAACAACATAGTTGGTTGTCTTGCAGAACAACATAAATGTTTGTCATGCAGAACAACATAGATGCTTGTCATACAGAACAACATAGATGGCTGTCATGCAGAATAACATACTGTAGATGGTTCTCATTCAGAACAGCATTTAGTTGTAAATAATTGCTTTGAGATATGCTATCATTTTTTATATACAGTTAAGGAAATGCAGAAAGTTCACAAATGTGTTGCGTCTCCAGCCTTAACTTCCTGCATTATTATTATCACTCCTTTATGAAATATTTCTCACTTATTATCAGAAATGTTTATGCTTCTAAATATGGACAAAAATATGCAGATATTTGTTAATAATACAAACCTAGGAAATCACATTGTTTGCAGTTGCATTAGGACATAAAGAAATACAGCCTCTATATGTATATATCCTTGAATTTATAAAAAAAAACAATTCAACAAATGGCAATGTCAGATACAATATACACAAGGATAATGTGCCATTTAAATATGATAGCATTGTCATCATGGGAGAAATGGTTGATAGGATTCCTCTCTAAACCACATGTGCAGAAATTAGATTAAATGTTTATTCATTATTTGCAGTTTCTGAAAATAGAGAACTTCAAGGTCATAATCTACTCTGCCACTCAGCAGACTGCGTCCATGTCACATGTCCCCTCTCATCTGCTCTGCCACTCAGCAGACTGCGTCCATGTCACTTGTCCCCTCTCATCTGCTCTGCCACTCAGCAGACTGTGCCCATGTCACTTGTCCCCTCTCATCTGCTCTGCCACTCAGCAGACTGCGTCCATGTCACATGTCCCCTCTCATCTGCTCTGCCACTCAGCAGACTGCGTCCATGTCACATGTCCCCTCTCATCTGCTCTGCCACTCAGCAGACTGCGTCCATGTCACTCGCCCACTTCTCTCTTCTGGAAAACATGTCATGTATTGCCTCAAATCAACTTTGAAAAATGTATTAAAAGAATAATGAAAAGGAAACACAACTATACTGAGAAAAAATGCAAGCAAAATTAGCTTTATCAGATTCATGCAGATCCTAAGCTAGATTTCATTTGTATAAATCTCTGTAATTTAGTCTAAGTATTCACACAGAAAAATCCATTTAGGATCTAGATATGATTTAAAGTTTTATAAATTGAGTTGTCAAAGCCTGTTGTGTTGCTGCAATATTTGCCTCAGTGTGGCAGACTTCAGAAAAAAAAGTAATCACCTGGAATTGATTGAAGAAGCATTTTACAAAAAGATGCATGCTTTGTTTTTACCGTAAATTGCAGATTCTGTAATCTTGTGTGTTTTATTATAATCGCCACAAATTGAAATTAATAGGCCATTTTTAATATCCATCGCTGATCGTAAGTGATGGACCCAAATTTACATACAACTTATCTCAATTTGACAACTTCTGCATATCATAATTAGTGTGAATACACATGCAAACAATGAAATATAAATATACAGGCTATTAGAAAGTTAATGCAGTTTGGTAACATAAATATTTAAGCATAATAAGTGTTTAGAATGGAGTGATAATTCTAACGGAGGAATGTTTTACACATATTGGTATTCTGTGACATTCTAAAGCCACTTGAGGTTTACCTTCTATCAAATGTCAGAAGTTTTTATTTAAAAACAATTTAAATGCACAATACAATTATGATTTCAATAAAGAATAAGCACTGTTTTGAGTAAAATAAGGTGATATATTTTCTCAGAATGTTGCCTTGAGATATAGATCATGACATGTTGTGGGTATGGCAGGTGCCACATCAGTTAACTCTCCACACCTGCTTTCAAGGCAGTCAGATGTTTGTTCCCATCTGTCACATCTTCACAGATTCTACCAGCTTCCTCTAACTGTCTAGATGGAGATTACACAAATATGTGAAGACCAAGGTTCACACTCAGTCGGGATGGTTGGGAATCCTGTCGAGTCAGCATCCCACCATAAAAAAATTGGTAAAATCAAGCATAAGGTCGGGGACAATTTTTAAAAGTAACATGCAAAAATAAATTCTTCTGATATTTATGTTTAGAAGACATGTTACTGTTTTTTCAAACCGAGGCTGGATGAAGCAAGATGGCAGCCATCATAATGTTCTGGTCACATTGACAATCAGTTTTTGGCTGGTTCCTTTCAATTCTGACACTATGAGCCAGACTTTAGTGGAAGCACAGGTAGATTACCATCTGGAGATTGTGTATTTTGTATTTTGCTTGTGGAAATATTATCAATAAAATATATCATGATATTTTATCATCATTTTTGATATTTTGCTTCAAATGAGATAGCAGTGTGTTGAGACGTTAGATGAGCTAAACAGAGTGACACTATGGAAATGATAGAGCAAAATGTTTTCAACCTGAAATCTGAAGTTTTATTTCGTAAAAAAAAGTCTACTGCATGACTTGGATTAAAAAATAGCTGTTATCCTGATTACCAAACTCACATCGTGAGTCAAATGGCAAAACGTCAATTTTCATGCCACACTTTAGGCCGCAGCAATTATGTCTATTATTTGGGCTGCAGAGGAGCCAAGTTTCAAACAAGCGCAGATAATTGCTGTTTATACAGTATTAATTTTTAAAGATGATTATGAAAATAAGGGTCATACCCAGACAGCAATAGAGCAGCGATTGATGGCAGAATCGCATCAACAGTCTCCTTGTCTCTTCCAGAAAACTGACTATTATATTTATCTTGTGCAAGTTGTGTGCCTTGGATGATTCATTGCTCTTATTACAATAAATGTATCATTGGGGCGTGTGGGACAAAATAAATTAACTTTTTTAAAGCCTTATAGTTCTTTCAATGTGATATGGTTATGACAGGTTTAATTTATCTGTACATTTGTTTATTTAAGTTGAACCACTTTGTAATTGAATGAAAGCTAGTTCCAAGACTTAATGTGAGTGATTTTTGGTAATGCTGGAATGATGTGGTTAAGAGCTAGAATTGTTATTAACCACCATAGACTTACATCTGTGCTTTCAAAAAGTTTATATTTGACCTTGCTAGCACTGAAACTGCAAATTATCATGTCATATAGTAGCCTATCTATTGAGACATACCAACAAGTGTAATGGCTAGAAACCTTGATGACAGACAGATTGATTTTGTCAGACAGCCACATATTATTTAACATTATACAGATGACAGACAGATTGATGTTGTCAGACAGCCACATATCAAACACTTGGTGAGGGACAGGTTTTGAAATGTGAACCCTACCAGTCTGCAAAATAATACTGTGGTTGTTCTTTCAAAGCTCAAAATTGCAAGAGGACATACTTTTATAATGTTAAATTTCGATCTTCGAGAATAATAGTTCATGAAAGATTGAGATATAGATGGTGTATAATATAACATTAGACGTCCTATTCTTGGTACCGTGACATGTTAAAAATGATCTTTTTGTGCACACACAGCTGTCTAAATTTGGCACCAAATTTGAATTTCTTGAAAACGTCTCAAAATTGTTTTATAAATGATAAACATCTTATTTGGTTTTGAAGAGTTCATGTAATGTGGCTATTTGCCTTTATGACATACACACCTCCTTGAGCAATTTGATGACAATCAGTGTTGAGCTCAAGCTTAGTTTTTTGCCACAAGCAGCTATTGTAATTAGTTATATTTTGTCATCGTTTGCTTGCTTTGTATAATTAACGTGAATCGTTCCAAGAAATATTGGATCAGACAAAGAAGCGGAATTTATCATCAAGGCATCTGGCAGGTATTAAAAATTCACTGCTTGAGAAACCCACAAAACGTTGTCCGTGAAGAATGAGTTCTACTGCGTTTAGCGTCATCCAATGGCATGCTATAGCATAGTGCTTCTGAAAAGGATCTTCCTTCCCAGTCTTCATGTAGAAACACACTCTGACAAATGCATTTCCTATATACTTCTATGTCGTTTATTAAGAACCTTTTTGGTAAATCATGGAAATTGAAAGATGAAAGGTAGTGTTTTGATATGAATCACAAGTGAAATCTATTGCCATAAAGCGATAAAAATTCATTATTTCTAGCCGGCTGATAAATCGCACATTCTCATATCAAACTAAATAAGAATGTCGCCCGTATCATGAGATTGGACACATTTGAATATTTCATAGCAAACAGAACCATTAATTTAAATTTGCTATTCAGACATTTGATGAAGGCTGACATGTGTGGTGTGAAAGATATTCTCTATATGAATAATGGGAAACAGTAAGCTTCAAAGTGAGGCTCTCAGATATGAATTTTAGTAGGAACAATACATAAGCTGATACGTCAGAGATGAGAAATCAAGTTTACTCATAAACTGCCATTAAATGTGACATTTGATAATATAGTCTGTTGCTAAGGCTTGGTTAGTTACTGTGACCGTCAGCATCTCTATCAGTCTGGTAACCACTGCTAATTCTCGGCAACTATCTATTCCCACCATTTTCTGTAAGTTGCCATTTTGTAGCCAATTTACTATTTACAAAATTGGTGGCTATTTTTTCCGCTAGGTATATTTATTGGAAGCGGATAAATTAAGGTAGTTGTTCCATTTTAGCTAAGGTAGTTGTTCCATTCCCACAGACATAACCTTGCTTTCAACATAATAGTAGTACGAACTCAAAGCATGGAAAGGAAATTAGACATGATAGAAGATGTACATATCAAATTTTTCAGTGAATAGTATATGTTCAGCAGAATAGTTGAACAGTATGAAAATGGTTTAAAGTCATAGATTTCTGCAAAGTCTTCCTACTTATCATAAGGAACACTGACTATATAGAGTTAAAAGTCCTAGACTTCTCTGTAAAGTCTACCCACTTATCATAAGAAACACTGACTATATAGATAATTGAAAGTCCTAGACTTCTCTGTAAAGTCTACCCACTTATCATAAGAAGCACTGACTATATAGTTAAAAGTCCTAGACTTCTCTGTAAAGTCTACCCACTTATCATAAGAAGCACTGACTATATAGAGTTAAAAGTCCTAGACTTCTCTGTAAAGTCTACCCACTTATCATATGGAACACTGACTATATAGATAATTGAAAGTCCTAGACTTCTCTGTAAAGTCTACTCACGTGACACGAAGAACCCTGACCATATACCATGATGCAGTGCATGTTAGGGACATATGATATTTACTTACTACGATAATGGTTGAGGCAGCCATGCTTGAAATAGAGCCTTTTTTCAGCATTGTAAGATCTTGTCTAACAATTTGATGTTATTTCCCACGTGAATTGCTAGTTGAAGTTGTCAAGATAATGGTTTTTTCTATCAATATTTTTATTTAAAAAGACATTCTATGAAACCTTTGATATAACCATCTGTGATTTGTCTGAATTATTTATTTTTAGCTAATCATTGAGTAAATAACACAAAGCTGGTCCACAAAGTATGAAAATAGTGAATCTTTTAAAAGCAAGTATCGTAATTGAGAAAATAAATACACCCTCATTTAGGTCAGATGTGTTGACCTTTGTTTTAAGTGAGTATAATTGTAAATGTAAGGTCACTATATGGTACCATACTACATGGGAAATCTAGTTGGTATAGATGTGATGAAAATGAATATCTAAATGACCCCTGTGACCTATTAGCCATCTACATGATTATGTATAAAGATATTTGATATCAGATGCACCACTTCACTGGCAAAGGACATACTCTTGGCACACCTTTTAATATGCATGTTTTAGTTTAAAGTTCGGGAGCTTCTAAATTTATTTGCCATGGTATGTTACAAAATCATGGTTGATTTCTGTTATTTTGGTCAGATTTATGATCATGTGAGATTAATGTTTGGTAGATAGAGATTAATTCATTGGAGCCGACTTCACCATGCTTTAATGGCCTCAGAGTGGGATTGATTAATGTCCAAAGAAACTTGTGTCATGTACCAGTGACATCAAGTAGAATAAAATGTGTGCTACTTTGGTACAAGAAAACAAAGAATGAAAGGACTAACAGTAAAACAACAGACCAATCCACTTTTAAGATTGACATGATTTGATTTAGTATTTTTTTGGTCCTGTTGGATCGTGGAGGCTTTTTGTGTGGAACGTGACTACTAGCAGACTATCGCCAGTTAACAGGAGGTCATCTAGTGCTCTACACTTACAGGACATCATATAGTACTGTTCTACACTAACAGGGAGTCATCTAATGCTCTACACTAACAGGGAGTCATCTAGTGCTCTACACTTACAGGACATCATATAGTACTATTCTACACTAACAGGGAGTCATCTAATGCTCTACACTTACAGGACATCATATAGTACTATTCTACACTAACAGGGAGTCATCTAATGCTCTACACTTACAGGACATCATATAGTACTATTCTACACTAACAGGGAGTCATCTAATGCTCTACACTTACAGGACATCATATAGTACTATTCTACACTAACAGGGAGTCATCTAGTGCTCTACACTAACAGGGAGTCATCTAGTGCTCTACACTTACAGGACATCATATAGTACTATTCTACACGAACAGGGAGTCATCTAGTGCTCTACACTTACAGGACATCATATAGTACTATTCTACACTAACAGGGAGTCATCTAGTGCTCTACACTAACAGGGAGTCATCTAGTGCTCTACACTTACAGGACATCATATAGTACTATTCTACACGAACAGGGAGTCATCTAGTGCTCTACACTTACAGGACATCATATAGTACTATTCTACACTAACAGGGAGTCATCTAGTGCTCTACACTAACAGGGAGTCATCTAGTGCTCTACACTTACAGGACATCATATAGTACTATTCTACACGAACAGGGAGTCATCTAGTGCTCTACACTTACAGGACATCATATAGTACTATTCTACACGAACAGGGAGTCATCTAGTGCTCTACACTTACAGGACATCATATAGTACTATTCTACACTAACAGGAAGTCATCTAATGCTCTACACTTACAGGACATCATATAGTACTATTCTACACTAACAGGGAGTCATCTACTGCTCTACACTTACAGGACATCATATAGTACTATTCTACACTAACAGGGAGTCATCTAGTGCTCTACACTAACAGGGAGTCATCTAGTGCTCTACACTTACAGGACATCATATAGTACTATTCTACACTAACAGGGAGTCATCTAGTGCTCTACACTTACAGGACATCATATAGTACTATTCTACACTAACAGGGAGTCATCTAGTGCTCTACACTTACAGGACATCATATAGTACTATTCTACACTAACAGGGAGTCATCTAATGCTCTACACTTACAGGACATCATATAGTACTATTCTACACTAACAGGGAGTCATCTAGTGCTCTACACTTACAGGACATCATATAGTACTATTCTACACTAACAGGGAGTCATCTAGTGCTCTACACTTACAGGAGGTCATCTAGTGCTCTACACTTACAGGACATCATATAGTACTATTCTACACTAACAGGGAGTCATCTAGTGCTCTACACTTACAGGACATCATATAGTACTATTCTACACTAACAGGGAGTCATCTAGTGCTCTACACTTACAGGAGGTCATCTAGTGCTCTACACTTACAGGACATCATATAGTACTATTCTACACTAACAGGGAGTCATCTAGTGCTCTACACTAACAGGACATCATATAGTACTATTCTACACTAACAGGGAGTCATCTAGTGCTCTACACTAACAGGGAGTCATCTAGTGCTCTACACTTACAGGACATCATATAGTACTATTCTACACTAACAGGGAGTCATCTAGTGCTCTACACTTACAGGACATCATATAGTACTATTCTACACTAACAGGGAGTCATCTCGTTCTCTACACTAGCAGGAAGTCATCCTATGTTCTACACTTACAGGACATCATATAGTACTGTTCTACATTTACAGGGATTCATCTAGTGCTATATACACTTACAGGTAGTTATCCTATGTTCTCCACCTGCAGAAGTCATTTAGTGCTCTACACTAACAGGTAGTCATTCGGTACTATTCGACAATTACAGGAATTCATTTAATGATTTACACTAACAGGAAGTCATCTTATGCTCAACATTAACAGGAAGTCATCAAGTATTCTGCACTTACAGGAAGTCATCTAATCATCTAATATTCTGCATGTACTCTACATATACAGGAAATCATCACTTTATCTCGTATACATTTATACTACAATTTTCTCTTTTTGCTTTTGTACTAAAAGTTATTAATATAACTGAATATGCTCATGTTATTGAATGAAAGTATTCATGAATATTTGACAAAAAGTCTAACTTACCATAAAGAAAACAAGACACCAATAAAAGCTCCTGTGCTGAGAAAAGGTTATCACAGCATAGTGCTATTGATGTTTTACACAATTTATCAAGAAAAATAGAAAGACTTTGATAAATAAATAACCAACAAAGAAATGTACTCTGCTGAAACTTTCACATCTGCACGGGAAGCAGATAGACACACATTATATAAATCTGCCACCATTGTCTTATCAGAAAAGCATTTAGTAGAGTATATGGACAGAAAATATAAGCGATTAACGGTCACATAGCAGGTACTGTACTAGAGGGCCCAGTGTTACCCACTGTACCAGGGGACATAGGGTTACCCACTGTACCAGGGGATATAGCGTTACCCACTGTACCAGGGAACATAGGCTTACCCACTGTACCAGGGGACATAGGCTTACCCACTGTACCAGGGGATATAGGCTTACCCACTGTACCAGGGGATATAGGCTTACCCACTGTACCAGGGGATATAGCGTTACCCACTGTACCAGGGGACATAGGGTTACCCACTGTACCAGGGGACATAGGGTTACCCACTGTACCAGGGGACATAGGCTTACCCACTGTACCAGGGGACATAGGCTTACCCACTGTACCAGGGGATATAGGCTTACCCACTGTACCAGGGGATATAGGCTTACCCACTGTACCAGGGGATATAGCGTTACCCACTGTACCAGGGGACATAGGGTTACCCACTGTACCAGGGGACATAGGCTTACCCACTGTACCAGGGGACATAGGCTTACCCACTGTACCAGCAGACATAGGCTTACCCACTGTACCAGGGGACATAGGCTTACCCACTGTACCAGGGGACATAGGCTTACCCACTGTACCAGGGGACATAGGCTTACCCATTGTACCAGGGGACATAGGCTTACCCACTGTACCAGGGGACATAGGGTTACCCATTGTACCAGGGGACATAGGCTTACCCACTGTACCAGGGGACATAGGGTTACCCACTGTACCAGGGGACATAGGCTTACCCACTGTACCAGGGGATGTAGGGTTACCCACTGTACCAGGGGACATAGGCTTACCCACTGTACCAGGGGACATAGGCTTACCCACTGTACCAGGGGATATAGGCTTACCCACTGTACCAGGGGACATAGGCTTACCCACTGTACCAGGGGACATAGGCTTACCCACTGTACCAGGGGACATAGGCTTACCCACTGTACCAGGGGACATAGGCTTACCCACTGTACCAGGGGACATAGGCTTACCCACTGTACCAGGGGATATAGGCTTACCCACTGTACCAGGGGACATAGGCTTACCCACTGTACCAGGGGACATAGGCTTACCCACTGTGCCAGGGGACATAGGCTTACCCACTGTACCAGGGGACATAGGCTTACCCACTGTACCAGGGGATATAGGCTTACCCACTGTACCAGGGGACATAGGCTTACCCACTGTACCAGGTGATATAGGGTCAGTAGGATGTTCTCCATGCTTGGCACTCTCTTTTATGCTGAGTACATTCTCCTCTGGCATTCCAGAATTACACTTGGAATGACCCATTGGACATGTTCCAATAATTAGTTTACCAATCAATGAATTTCATTCCCTGAAAATCACTTTATTGTGTAAAATGATATATAATATGATAGTATCATTATATTTCTCATGAATTGATTGAATTTTTAATTCCAATTTTATATTCTATGTATTCAAGTGGTAAAGTTCTATTTTATAGTCAGCATTTATCTGCAGAACTTGCAATATGCCCGAGTGCAAGACCCGATCAAAAACAGTATTCTCAGGAAAGGATGTATGTGAACTCCAAATTGTCATGAGGCCGAGTGATAAAAGTTTTATGTATTGGAGACATAAAGTACAACATCTTTGCAGATTGTGAACTGGATGTGGATACTGTCAATACAGCCCGGCTAATATTAAGGAAACACAAGACGAAAAAACTTGATTGAAAGCAAGCTACATGAGCAAATGGCATGCTGTTGCCTATAAATACACATAGGCTATGATATATACCACGTCACCCAGCATGCAACATTCCTAGCAAATGCTCACATATCATTTCAAATGAAGTGTTTACAGGGGCTGCAACCATGTGACCATTCAAGACATACAATATCTGTGTTGTCTGGCAAGGATTGCAATCATTTCATCAAAATATCCTTTTGTGACTACTTGTCTGGATTCAAGGTCATTTGAAGTAACTCCCATTGTTAAGGAGAAAGCAATCACTGTTTCATCAACATTGAATATAGTGAATATAGTTGACTTGCAGAACATGTTATTGACTATCTCTAGCAGTGTCACTTGATGATTTTGAACCGCAATTAACTCCAAGTGAAGCTCTAATATCAGGCAGCTTATTAAGTGATGCACTTATGTTAGGCAGCTTATTAAGTGATGTACTTATGTTAGGCAGCTTATTAAGTGATGCACTTATGTTAGGCAGCTTATTAAGTGATGCACTTATGTTGGGTAGCTTATTAAGTGATGCACTTATGTTAGGCAGCTTATTAAGTGATGCACTTATGTTAGGCAGCTTATGAAAAAATGCTCTTATGTCAGGGAGTATGTAAAGTGATGCTATTATGTCATTCAGTTTTTTCAATGATGCTCTTATGCTTGTTTCAAGGAGGCTCTTATGGTAGGGAGCTTGTAAAGTGATGTTCCTATGTCAGGGAGTATGTAAAGTAATGCTACTATGTCATTCAGTTCTTTCAATGATGCTCTTATGTTAGGCAGCTTGTTTGAAGGAGGCTCTTTCGGTAGGGAGCGTGTACATTTAAAGTGATACACTTAAGCTAGGCAGCTTGTTTCAATAATATGTGATCTGTGACAAGTGATGTTGGTTCAGGGGACTCATATGTCTGCATGTCCACCCAGAGATATTATATAGGTCATGATCTGCCATGATTTGGTCGAGTACAAGTGCCAATCTTTGTTTAAATCAACTGAATTGTACAAGAATATAACTAAATTTCACTCTTTGAGTCTTGCCGCGTTCTACTCATACACAAAGAAAATCTCAACCTCAGACTCAGTTGAATGGGGAAATTCTGACAAAGGACATGTTGAATTACAAACCCTTGCTATGAATAAAATTTTCCATGGGTTAAAAGGTGCAGAGATAATTTGAAGAATGTTGCTCATGAAACATGAATGCTAGACATGCACTCATTGAGAGCTAAATTGCTGAAATTTATTTGTCTCAAGTCAGGTCCATCACCAATGAACCATATGTGACTTGATATCAGGGGAAATGTTGTTAAAATCTTTGTGAATGATCTGAAGCATTAACTCTTCAATAATATCATATTATTAGAGTTCTGCTGAAAAGATGTATGTATGGTTGGGAGAGGGGAATATCCTGCACAAGGTGTGTACAGTCACAAGGGAGAGGGGAATATCCTGCACAAGGTGTGTACAGTCACAAGAGAGAGGGGAATATCCTGCACAAGGTGTGTACAGTCACAGGGAGGGGGGAATATCCTGCACAAGGTATGTACAGTCAGATGGGAGAGGGGAATATCCTGCACAAGGTGTGTACAGTCACAAGGGAGAGGGGAATATCCTGCACAAGGTGTGTACAGTCACAAGGGAGAGGGGAATATCCTGCACAAGGTGTGTACAGTTGCAAGACAGAGAGGAATATCCTGCACAAGGTGTGTACAGTTGCAAGAGAGAGGGGAATATCCTGCACAAGGTGTGTACAGTCACAAGGGAGAGGGGAATATCCTGCACAAGGTGTGTACAGTCACAAGGGAGAGGGGAATATCCTGCACAAGGTGTGTACAGTCACAAGGGAGAGGGGAATATCCTGCACAAGGTGTGTACAGTTGCAAGAGAGAGGGGAATATCCTGCACAAGGTGTGTACAGTCACAGGGAGGGGGGAATATCCTGCACAAGGTGTGTACAGTCACAAGGGAGAGGGGAATATCCTGCACAAGGTGTGTACAGTTGCAAGAGAGAGGGGAATATCCTGCACAAGGTGTGTACAGTTGCAAGAGAGAGGGGAATATCCTGCACAAGGTGTGTACAGTCACAAGGGAGAGGGGAATATCCTGCACAAGGTGTGTACAGTCACAAGGGAGAGGGGAATATCCTGCACAAGGTGTGTACAGTCACAAGGGAGAGGGGAATATCCTGCACAAGGTGTGTACAGTTGCAAGAGAGAGGGGAATATCCTGCACAAGGTGTATACAGTCACAGGGGAGAGGGGAATATCCTGCACAAGGTGTGTACAGTCACATGGGAGAGGGGAATATCCTGCACAAGGTGTGTACAGTTGCAAGAGAGAGGGGAATATCCTGCACAAGGTGTGTACAGTCACAAGGGAGAGGGGAATATCCTGCACAAGGTGTGTACAGTTGCAAGAGAGAGGGGAATATCCTGCACAAGGTGTGTACAGTCACAAGGGAGAGGGGAATATCCTGCACAAGGTGTGTACAGTCACAAGGGAGAGGGGAATATCCTGCACAAGGTGTGTACAGTCACAAGGGAGAGGGGAATATCCTGCACAAGGTGTGTACAGTCACAAGGGAGAGGGGAATATCCTGCACAAGGTGTGTACAGTCACAAGGGAGAGGGGAATATCCTGCACAAGGTGTGTACAGTCACAAGGGAGGGGGGAATATCCTGCACAAGGTGTGTACAGTCACAAGGGAGAGGGGAATATCCTGCACAAGGTGTGTACAGTCACAAGGGAGGGGGGAATATCCTGCACAAGGTGTGTACAGTAACAAGAGAGAGGGGAATATCCTGCACAAGGTGTGTACAGTCACGGGGAGGGGGGAATATCCTGCACAAGGTGTGTACAGTCACGGGGAGAGGGGAATATCCTGCACAAGGTGTGTACAGTCACAAGGGAGAGGGGAATATCCTGCACAAGGTGTGTACAGTCACAAGAGAGAGGGGAATATCCTGCACAAGGTGTGTACAGTTACAAGGGAGAGGGGAATATCCTGCACAAGGTGTGTACAGTTGCAAGAGAGAGGGGAATATCCTGCACAAGGTGTGTACAGTCACAGGGAGGGGGGAATATCCTGCACAAGGTATGTACAGTCAGATGGGAGAGGGGAATATCCTGCACAAGGTGTGTACAGTCACAAGGGAGAGGGGAATATCCTGCACAAGGTGTGTACAGTCACAAGGGAGAGGGGAATATCCTGCACAAGGTGTGTACAGTCACAAGGGAGAGGGGAATATCCTGCACAAGGTGTGTACAGTTGCAAGAGAGAGGGGAATATCCTGCACAAGGTGTGTACAGTCACAGGGAGGGGGGAATATCCTGCACAAGGTGTGTACAGTCACAAGGGAGAGGGGAATATCCTGCACAAGGTGTGTACAGTCACAAGGGAGAGGGGAATATCCTGCACAAGGTGTGTACAGTTGCAAGAGAGAGGGGAATATCCTGCACAAGGTGTGTACAGTCACAAGGGAGAGGGGAATATCCTGCACAAGGTGTGTACAGTCACAAGGGAGAGGGGAATATCCTGCACAAGGTGTGTACAGTCACAAGGGAGAGGGGAATATCCTGCACAAGGTGTGTACAGTTGCAAGAGAGAGGGGAATATCCTGCACAAGGTGTGTACAGTTGCAAGAGAGAGGGGAATATCCTGCACAAGGTGTGTACAGTCACAAGGGAGAGGGGAATATCCTGCACAAGGTGTGTACAGTCACAAGGGAGAGGGGAATATCCTGCACAAGGTGTGTACAGTTGCAAGAGAGAGGGGAATATCCTGCACAAGGTGTGTACAGTTGCAAGAGAGAGGGGAATATCCTGCACAAGGTGTGTACAGTCACAAGGGAGAGGGGAATATCCTGCACAAGGTGTGTACAGTTACAAGAGAGAGGGGAATATCCTGCACAAGGTGTGTACAGTTGCAAGAGAGAGGGGAATATCCTGCACAAGGTGTGTACAGTTGCAAGAGAGAGGGGAATATCCTGCACAAGGTGTGTACAGTTGCAAGAGAGAGGGGAATATCCTGCACAAGGTGTGTACAGTTGCAAGAGAGAGGAGAATATCCTGCACAAGGTGTGTACAGTCACAAGGGAGAGGGGAATATCCTGCACAAGGTGTGTACAGTTACAAGAGAGAGGGGAATATCCTGCACAAGGTGTGTACAGTTGCAAGAGAGAGGGGAATATCCTGCACAAGGTGTGTACAGTCACAAGGGAGAGGGGAATATCCTGCACAAGGTGTGTACAGTCACAGGGAGGGGGGAATATCCTGCACAAGGTATGTACAGTCAGATGGGAGAGGGGAATATCCTGCACAAGGTGTGTACAGTCACAAGGGAGAGGGGAATATCCTGCACAAGGTGTGTACAGTCACAAGGGAGAGGGGAATATCCTGCACAAGGTGTGTACAGTCACAAGGGAGAGGAGAATATCCTGCACAAGGTGTGTACAGTCACAAGGGAGAGGAGAATATCCTGCACAAGGTGTGTACAGTCACAAGGGAGAGGGGAATATCCTGCACAATGTATGTACAGTCACAAGGGAGAGGGGAATATCCTGCACAAGGTGTGTACAGTCACAGGGAGGGGGGAATATCCTGCACAAGGTATGTACAGTCAGATGAGAGAGGGGAATATCCTGCACAAGGTGTGTACAGTCACAAGGGAGAGGGGAATATCCTGCACAAGGTGTATACAGTCAGATGGGAGAGGGGAATATCCTGCACAAGGTGTGTACAGTCAGATGGGAGAGGGGAATATCCTGCACAAGGTGTGTACAGTCACAAGGGAGAGGGGAATATCCTGCACAAGGTGTGTACAGTCACAAGGGAGAGGGGAATATCCTGCACAAGGTGTGTACAGTCACAAGGGAGAGGGGCATATCCTGCACAAGGTGTGTACAGTCACAAGGGAGAGGGGGATATCCTGCACAAGATATGTACAGTCACAAGGGAGAGGGGAATATCCTGCACAAGGTGTGTACAGTCACAAGGGAGAGGGGCATATCCTGCACAAGGTGTGTACAGTCACAAGGGAGAGGGGGATATCCTGCACAAGATATGTACAGTCACAAGGGAGAGGGGAATATCCTGCACAAGGTGTGTACAGTCACAAGGGAGAGGGGCATATCCTGCACAAGGTGTGTACAGTCAGATGGGAGAGGGGAATATCCTGCACAAGGTGTGTACAGTCAGATGGGAGAGGGGAATATCCTGCACAAGGTGTGTACAGTCAGATGGGAGAGGGGAATATCCTGCACAAGGTGTGTACAGTCAGATGGGAGAGGGGAATATCCTGCACAAGGTATGTACAGTCAGATGGGAGAGGAGAATATCCTGCACAAGGTATGTACAGTCAGATGGGAGAGGGGGATATCCTGCACAAGACCCTGTCAGGGAGATGAAAGCTCCCTCAATGCATGACTGGTGCGTTGGGTTCCTTATATTTCACCACTCTCTGCTTACTAACACCTTAACATGCAATCATAGCCCATGCAGTGTCATGTGTCAAACTTGATTACCAATCATAACATAAATATTTGATTCTGTTGTATGTTTATTATTGCAACCAAAATATGATTCCACCTTGCCAAAAAAATGTTATTGAATTTACAATATTCATTTTGCTACTCATGCAAAAATTACCTTTTTATAAGTTTGGAATAATGTTTTATAATACATTAAGCTGTTACTTTATCCTTCTATTAAGTACCATTGGCAGTTCAAATGGCTACCATCAGATTCTGCTATTGTCATTAAAGAACTGCGGCATTGCTGTCCATTCAAGATAGAAGGAAGAAACACATCTCAATATCTACACCATTACTTGTACTTTGTGTATCATTATAATAAACAATAAATTTCCTCCACTTTAATCATACTTTCAAGTTTGTTGAAAATTGAATTGTATGTAAGTTAAAGGTATTAATCATTAAATTTAATCCTATAATTTGGTGCATTGAAAGATTATCCACATATTAACAAGACAAATAGAATTTATACATCGAGTAATAAGTTAAGTTGCCATGAGACATAGCAGTTGCACTCCCACCAGAGGTCTGTCTGAGCCATAAGCTGCACGTGACGGGTAAACACGGGTAGCATGAACTTTGTTTGACCTCAAATGAAGGTAGCACTGTTTGACGTCATTCTAACACTATTTAAATGACAATACATTTCATGATGCCATAAGTATATTGCCATACTTTTATGAAGTTATTTTACCTTTCAGTGCCTCAATGATGACACTCGACATAAAAATGGCGTCAAGAAAGAAGTGTACCTCCATAACAGGGCAATGAATTAGGGTCTTGTTCAAATAGATTTCACAGACGCCGATGGGGATGCATCTATCAAAAAGTTAATAGACATGAAAGACAAATACAGTTATCATCAATATGTGAATTGTAAACATATTTTGCAAAATTAGTGCTTAATCCCTTTTAAGTTCAAAATTATATATGAATAGTTCATTAAATGCGATAGAATATAGAAAAGATGAAATTTTTTATGCGAATCACCTTCCAAAAGCTTTTAGATTAACATTGGAATGATAATGTGTTTTTTTATCAAAGTAAATATGACACGGTCGACAAATGATCAGATGAGACTCAGAAATATCTGGTTGAACTTTTCTAGGTGGCGATTGAATAGGTTTGAGTTTCAAAGCCCCTAAATTGATATTATAGCGAGTTAAACGCAACATGTGAGGGTCAGAAAGTGCTCACATTAGGCCGCGGGGGAACCAGTGAGCCGCATGAAACATGACACCAACAACTGTACAGTATGCTTCACATGATATCAACAGAATTGCTTGAGAACAGGTGAAACTCATTACCATAAAAATGACCATTTGAGTTATGTGGATTTGTTTGTTACATCATTTTCAATATTATTTTAGTTATTTTATGATATGACCTACTCAAAGCAGATATAGTGCAGCCCCTCTGAATTGTCCTGTTGCATGTCCTTGATATTGAGTAATGTGGATTTGATTTGTTTGTATTTATGACCTTTTCTGCACTGTTATTTCCACTGCTATATCAGGCCAGATAGAAGCCTGTTACTGGGACTCAGTGCCCTACTCCTTTCGACCAGGGGTCTTTCTTTTGCATTATCAAAGACACAATGTCACAAAGGCATAATGACACTACAAATCAGTTATGGAGCCCTGGCTGGAGTGAGAAACATCTCAGAAGCAGACATCCACCTTTCCAGATCATGCAGCATGGTCAAAGTAATTTTTCCAATCACGATTCAAACTCTAGACCTTTAGCACGGGAGACAGACATCTTACCAACCTAGCCGCATCCCACCCCCTGAATAATGTAGAGAAAGTGAAATATAACTATTCCCATATCAGGGAAGGATTTAGCTCAGCAGGTTGGGGTGAAACAAAATGCTATTGGGTTATTGTTCTGACTTTGGTTTGTCTGCACATGTTTGCATGACTATTCAAGAGAATGATCCCCAGCAGTTATTCTTTGAAAAGTGCAGGGCATTGACTCGTGGTGGCAGGCTTCTTTCTGACCATTGACTTATGGTAGCAGACTTCTATCTGACTTCATATACCAATCATGGATGCCTTACTTAATCTGAAAAGGTCTTTCATACAAGTAAAAAATAAGAATCGAGAATAAATTCCAACTGAACTTATTATCCCAGGTGTTAATAGCAACCTGATATAGCCTATGTTGCTGACAGGGGAATCCATTAGCAGTGAGTGAAATATGACAGAATAATGAAGAAATTATTACACATAAGTGAAATATTACAGAATAGTTATCTATATATTTGCAGGTTTTACCTGTGGATGATGTTATTTCATCTGAATTGCCTGCCCACCAGGCATACATTGTATATATCTTTTTTCAAGTCACTGCACCACATTACATACACACCCAAGTCTCAAGGCTCAATAACTGACAAAGGATGCCCTTTGTCATAACTGAATCCAGTTATCAGAGCGTGAAAAGTAAGTAATGCCTCAACCAAGCTTGAATCCCATATTGCTGGTTATTCTATGTTATGAGGATTACCAGTCACAGATAGACATGACATGGGTTTATCCTCACAGATGTTACCAAGTTATCCTCTAAGCAGATTGACATGACATGGGTTTATCCTCAAAGATGTTACCAAGTTATCCTTTAAGCAGATAGACATGACATGGGTTTATCCTCACAGATGTTACCAAGTTATCCTTTAAGCAGATAGACATGACATGGATTTATCCTCACAGATGTTACCAAGTTATCCTTTAAGCAGATAGACATGACATGGGTTTATCCTCACAGATGTTACCAAGTTATCCTTTAAGCAGATAGACATGACATGGATTTATCCTCACAGATGTTACCAAGTTATCCTTTAAGCAGATAGACATGACATGGGTTTATCCTCACAGATGTTACCAAGTTATCCTTTAAGCAGATAGACATGACATGGGTTTATCCTCACAGATGTTACCAAGTTATCCTTTAAGCAGATAGACATGACATGGGTTTATCCTCACAGATGTTACCAAGTTATCCTTTAAGCAGATAGACATGACATGGATTTATCCTCACAGATGTTACCAAGTTATCCTTTAAGCAGATAGACATGACATGGGTTTATCCTCACAGATGTTACCAAGTTATCCTTTAAGCAGATAGACATGACATGGGTTTATCCTCACAGATGTTACCAAGTTATCCTTTAAGCAGATAGACATGACATGGGTTTATCCTAGCAGATGTTACCAAGTTATCCTTTAAGCAGATAGACATGACATGGGTTTTTCCTCACAGATGTTACCAAGTTATCCTTTAAGCAGATAGACATGACATGGGTTTATCCTCACAGATGTTACCAAGTTATCCTTTAAGCAGATAGACATGACATGGATTTATCCTCACAGATGTTACCAAGTTATCCTTTAAGCAGATAGACATGACATGGGTTTATCCTCACAGATGTTACCAAGTTATCCTTTAAGCAGATAGACATGACATGGATTTATCCTCACAGATGTTACCAAGTTATCCTTTAAGCAGATAGACATGATCTGGGTTTATCCTAGCAGATGTTACCAAGTTATCCTTTAAGCAGATAGACATGACATGGGTTTTTCCTCACAGATGTTACCAAGTTATCCTTTAAGCAGATAGACATGACATGGATTTATCCTCACAGATGTTACCAAGTTATCCTTTAAGCAGATAGACATGACATGGGTTTATCCTAGCAGATGTTACCAAGTTATCCTTTAAGCAGATAGACATGACATGGATTTATCCTAGCAGATGTTACCAAGTTATCCTTTAAGCAGATGTAAACAGATACCACCCAGCTTTATCTGCTGTAGATATTATTTAGCTTTTCCCACAAGTACAATTATCAGGCTTTAGCTTCTATAGTTAGTTTTTGACATATCTCCTATAGATATTATCAGACTTTATCTTCTACAGATGTCATCTGATTTATCTTCTATAGATATTATCAGACTTTATCTTCTACAGATGTCATCTGATTTATCTTCTATAGATATTATCAGACTTTATCTTCTACAGATGTCATCTGATTTATCTTCTATAGATATTATCAGACTTTATCTTCTACAGATGTCATCTGATTTATCTTCTATAGATATTATCAGACTTTATCTTCTACAGATGTCATCTGATTTATCTTCTATAGATATTATCAGACTTTATCTTCTACAGATGTCATCTGATTTATCTTCTATAGATATTATCAGACTTTATCTTCTACAGATGTCATCTGATTTATCTCCTATAGATATTATCTGATAGATATTATCTTCTTCCAGACGTTATTCTATAGATATCATCTGAATTATCATCTATAGATATTTTCAGGATTTATCATCTATAGATATATCAGACTTTATCATCTTCTATAGATATTGTCAGACTTTATCTTCTATAGATATTATCAGACCTAACCAGATATTGTCAGAACAAAGAAACTTTTAACTTATTAGACATCTATTTTTTCTTATGGTTACTGCCTCATTTCACAAGATGATGTAGGTAATTTAAAGATCCAATATAAAATGATAATCTTGTGTAATATAGGTTTGAAAATGCTATAGAACACTGTGCAAAATATAATATTAGTTGCATGCGGATGTTGATTATTTTTGCACTGATGGCACAAAGTGCAAAGGCAATGGCCATTCAGTTCTACACTCTTCACAAATATGAACACAAAACCGAGGAAGCTTGCGTAAAGGATAACTACCCTGAGGGGATTATAAACCTGCAGGGATTATTAACCCCAGGGGTTATTAACCTTCGGGAATTATCAAGGAGTGTAGGAAGCTTCATCAATCTACGTGTGTAAAAAGCACATTTTATCCTGTATTATACTATGAATTTAACACATAAATAAAAAAGAATACTTTTCATCATCAAAATACATCCCATTTATTTTAGATACAGTGAAATGACTGTAGTATTTCGTGACACTTGTTGGGTGCCATTGAGTAAAATTAGACTGCACCAGAGTTGGCATGAACCTCGTAGCTGCTCGGCTAATAGGAGTGGCCACCACTGATGCCACAGGTAGCCGGTCTCTAGCGTTCTGTAGGGTATTGGGGTTGCATGCAATCACCATGCATAATGCATGCATGTTATTCCAAGACTATCAACATTTTTTCTACTGTCTATCAGTTTATATCAGTTGTGATATGATACAGCCTAGATATTGTCAGGTCAGAGGCACTCCTATTAGAACAGTAACAATGGCATTTACATTGTACAGGCGTATATGATGATGATGAATAAAAAATTAAAAAATTAATCGCTTGGGTGATTTCAATTTCATATGAAAATGACATATAATAGAATCTAATGATATCGAAAGCCAGAATAAACATAAAAAGTAAGATATGACACAAGAAATGGGAGGGGTTAATAGAGAGTTTGTGAGGGGCATCCAAGCAGGTGGACACTGCAGCCTAAGAGATATTTGTGTTTCCTTAGATGTGTGTCTAGTCCAAAAGGGTAAGGGTAGGGGTGTAGTGATGGCCACTTCATGGTGTCTGCTGATGGCCGTGTGTACCCTCAAGGTCCCTACAGCTGCCGCCTTGCCACTCAATACTTGAATGCAATGGCTTCTTTTATGCTGCTTTACATTATCAAAAAAAAGGAAAAAAGATTGACAGTTGTTTCTTTTTTTAATAATTGCAAAAGTAATGTCAATCATTTTATGTTGCTGTGTTTTTATTATTAACAAAATAGATAAACTGATCTTTTGACAAAAGCTCTTTTAAATATTATTTGCTGTCATAGATTTTGATGAGTTTTTCATCTTCGGGCCATTTTTTATGGATGATAAGTCAAGATATTTCATCGGGTGATTGGTGAAAGCCTTAAGGGTTAAACGCTGAGCCTTTATGAGTCAACCTCTCTGAGGTGAATCGCTCAGGCTTCATATACGGCCTTGTCAAAGTAGTAGAAAGCGGGCAACAAAACAACAGATGCGTGTGTAAACCCCTGGATCTTGAAAGGCATTGCCTTTGTCAGAAATTGATGTTGATAGTTTGGTTATAAACAGAGGAAAAGCTTTGCCATAAAAGCTATAATGCTGACCAGTTTCTCTGCCTTTGCCTTTCATGTGTACTAGATAAATGTTAGTAGTGTGTTTTGTTTGAGGGAGTTATGATGCCAGGCTGAGCTGAGCAGGTGCTACCATTCTGAGAAACTCACACCTCATATTTACTCACTGCTCTCATCTCGTCCCACTATGATGGATCAGATATAATACAGTCACACCCCATATTTACCCACTGCTCTCATCTCTGATGGATCAGATATAATACAGTCACACCTCATATTTACCCACTGCTCTCATCTCGTCCCACTCTGATGGATCAGATAAAATACAGTCACACCTCATATTTACCCACTGCTCTCATCTCGTCCCACTCTGATGGATCAGATAAAATACAGTCACACCTCATATTTACCCACTGCTCTCATCTCTGATGGATCAGATATAATACAGTCACACCTCATATTTACCCACTGCTCTCATCTCGTCCCACTCTGATGGATCAGATATAATACAGTCACACCTCATATTTACCCACTGCTCTCATCTCGTCCCACTCTGATGGATCAGATATAACACAGTCACACCTCATATTTACCCACTGCTCCCATCTCGTCCCACTCTGATGGATCAGATATAATACAGTCACACCTCATATTTACCCACTGCTCCCATCTCTGATGGATCAGTTATAATACAGTCACACCTCATATTTACCCACTGCTCTCATCTCGTCCCACTCTGATGGATCAGATAAAATACAGTCACACCTCATATTTACCCACTGCTCTCATCTCTGATGGATCAGATAAAATACAGTCACACCTCATATTTACCCACTGCTCTCATCTCGTCCCACTCTGATGGATCAGATATAATACAGTCACACCTCATATTTACCCACTGCTCCCATCTCTGATGGATCAGTTATAATACAGTCACACCTCATATTTACGCACTGCTCTCATCTCGTCCCACTCTGATGGATCAGATAAAATACAGTCACACCTCATATTTACCCACTGCTCTCATCTCTGATGGATCAGATAAAATACAGTCACACCTCATATTTACCCACTGCTCTCATTTCATCCCACACTGATAGATCAGATAAAATACAGTCACACCTCATATTTACCCACTGCTCCCATCTCGTCCCACTCTGATGGATCAGATATAATACAGTCACACCTCATATTTACCCACTGCTCTCATCTCTGATGGATCAGATATAATACAGTCACACCTCATATTTACCCACTGCTCTCATCTCTGATGGATCAGATATAATACAGTCACACCTCATATTTACCCACTGCTCTCATCTCTGATGGATCAGTTATAATACAGTCACACCTCATATTTACCCACTGCTCCCATCTCTGATGGATCAGTTATAATACAGTCACACCTCACATTTACCCACTGCTCTCATCTCGTCCCACTCTGATGGATCAGATAAAATACAGTCACACCTCATATTTACCCACTGCTCTCATCTCTGATGGATCAGATAAAATACAGTCACACCTCATATTTACCCACTGCTCTCATCTCGTCCCACTCTGATGGATCAGATAAAATACAGTCACACCTCATATTTACCCACTGCTCTCATCTCGTCCCACTCTGATGGATCAGATAAAATACAGTCACACCTCATATTTACCCACTGCTCCCATCTCTGATGGATCAGTTATAATACAGTCACACCTCATATTTACGCACTGCTCTCATCTCGTCCCACTCTGATGGATCAGATAAAATACAGTCACACCTCATATTTACCCACTGCTCTCATCTCATCCCACTCTGATGGATCAGATAAAATACAGTCACACCTCATATTTACCCACTGCTCTCATCTCTGATGGATCAGATATAATACAGTCACACCTCATATTTACCCACTGCTCTCATCTCGTCCCACTCTGATGGATCAGATATAATACAGTCACACCTCATATTTACCCACTGCTCTCATCTCGTCCCACTCTGATGGATCAGATATAACACAGTCACACCTCATATTTACCCACTGCTCCCATCTCGTCCCACTCTGATGGATCAGATATAATACAGTCACACCTCATATTTACCCACTGCTCCCATCTCTGATGGATCAGTTATAATACAGTCACACCTCATATTTACCCACTGCTCTCATCTCGTCCCACTCTGATGGATCAGATAAAATACAGTCACACCTCATATTTACCCACTGCTCTCATCTCTGATGGATCAGATAAAATACAGTCACACCTCATATTTACCCACTGCTCTCATCTCGTCCCACTCTGATGGATCAGATATAATACAGTCACACCTCATATTTACCCACTGCTCCCATCTCTGATGGATCAGTTATAATACAGTCACACCTCATATTTACGCACTGCTCTCATCTCGTCCCACTCTGATGGATCAGATAAAATACAGTCACACCTCATATTTACCCACTGCTCTCATCTCTGATGGATCAGATAAAATACAGTCACACCTCATATTTACCCACTGCTCTCATTTCATCCCACACTGATAGATCAGATAAAATACAGTCACACCTCATATTTACCCACTGCTCCCATCTCGTCCCACTCTGATGGATCAGATATAATACAGTCACACCTCATATTTACCCACTGCTCTCATCTCTGATGGATCAGATATAATACAGTCACACCTCATATTTACCCACTGCTCTCATCTCTGATGGATCAGATATAATACAGTCACACCTCATATTTACCCACTGCTCTCATCTCTGATGGATCAGTTATAATACAGTCACACCTCATATTTACCCACTGCTCCCATCTCTGATGGATCAGTTATAATACAGTCACACCTCACATTTACCCACTGCTCTCATCTCGTCCCACTCTGATGGATCAGATAAAATACAGTCACACCTCATATTTACCCACTGCTCTCATCTCTGATGGATCAGATAAAATACAGTCACACCTCATATTTACCCACTGCTCTCATCTCGTCCCACTCTGATGGATCAGATAAAATACAGTCACACCTCATATTTACCCACTGCTCTCATCTCGTCCCACTCTGATGGATCAGATAAAATACAGTCACACCTCATATTTACCCACTGCTCCCATCTCTGATGGATCAGTTATAATACAGTCACACCTCATATTTACGCACTGCTCTCATCTCGTCCCACTCTGATGGATCAGATAAAATACAGTCACACCTCATATTTACCCACTGCTCTCATCTCATCCCACTCTGATGGATCAGATAAAATACAGTCACACCTCATATTTACCCACTGCTCTCATCTCATCCCACTCTGATGGATCAGATAAAATACAGTCAGACCTCATATTTACCCACTGCTCTCATCTCTGATGGATCAGATAAAATACAGTCACACCTCATATTTACCCACTGCTCTCATTTCATCCCACACTGATAGATCAGATAAAATACAGTCACACCTCATATTTACCCACTGCTCTCATCTCGTCCCACTCTGATGGATCAGTTAAAATACAGTCACACCTCATATTTACCCACTGCTCTCATCTCTGATGGATCAGTTAAAATACAGTCGCACCTCATATTTACCCACTGCTCTCATCTCATCCCACACTGCTTTTTAAAATGCCCAAGATATTTGATTGTGAAATCTTACCCAATAAAGATTGTTTATGGTTATTTAAGATTAAATCAGGGATTCATCAGATCATTTTGCGAGAGCTTCCCTGGTTAATAATAATGCTTATATTACTCCAACTCTCACCAGAAATAAAACAAATCTCTCATAAAAATACAAAAGCTCATTTTCTTGCGAGATAAACACATAATTTTATCATGAGTAAAATGAGTGTTGAGTTGGGTCTGCCAGTATTAAACTTCACAGGATGGTACACAAGTGAGCTCACAACTTGCAAACAACTGACCACAGTGTCCAGATATATTGGAAATATAGGAGCTGTTATGAGCCATTGCTACACACAAGGCATTACGATAGATGACATTGAAAAAAGTTATGAGGACAAAGCAGATTTATGCTGTTATTTACTGTCTCTATACATGCATATACTGTGTGCACCAGGACACCCACGTATATGGTAGAATCACCCTCAAGGTGCCACACCAGGACACACACATATATGGTAGGATCACCCTCAAAGTGCCACACCAGGACACCCACGTATATGGTAGAATCACCCTCAAGATGCCACACCAGAACACACACGTATATGGTAGGATCACCCCCAAGGTGCCACACCAGGACACCCACGTATATGGTAGGATCACCTTCAAGGTGCCACACCAGGACACCCACGTATATGGTAGGATCACCCTCAAAGTGCCACACCAGGACACCCACATATATGGTAGGATCACCCTCAAGGTGCCACACCAGGACACCCACGTATATGGTAGAATCACCCTCAAGGTGCCACACCAGGACACACACATATATGGTAGGATCACCCTCAAAGTGCCACACCAGGACACCCACGTATATGGTAGAATCACCCTCAAGATGCCACACCAGAACACACACGTATATGGTAGGATCACCCCCAAGTTGCCACACCAGGACACCCACGTATATGGTAGGATCACCCTCAAGGTGCCACACCAGGACACCCACGTATATGGTAGGATCACCCCCAAAGTGCCACACCAGGACACCCACATATATGGTAGGATCACCCTCAAGGTGCCACACCAGGACACCCACGTATATGGTAGGATCACCCTCAAGGTGCCACACCAGGACACCCACGTATATGATAGGATCACCCTCAAGGTGCAACACCAGGACACCCACATATATGGTAGGATCACCCTCAAGGTGCCACACCAGGACACCCACGTATATGGTAGGATCACCCTCAAGGTGCCACACCAGGACACCCACGTATATGGTAGGATCACCCTCAAGGTGCCACACCAGGACACCCACGTATATGGTAGGATCACCCTCAAGGTGCCACACCAGGACACCCACGTATATGGTAGGATCACCCTCAAGGTGCCACACCAGGATACCCACATATATGGTAGACTAACCCTCAAGATGCAACACATCCTGTGTGTACCAGGACATCCATATAAATGTTTCCTTTAATAAAAAGGGTACTTTGATCAATGTTGACTCGTGTGACTACAGAAGAAAACATAAAGATACTTTGACCTACATTAACTTATTGAATATTAATTCTTGCCAAAAATGATCAATCATATTAGAAAGATAGCAAGTCTGAGATATATTCACAAATAGTGTATAATGGTCCATACATGTAAACTAACTTGTGAGTTTTGTGGCATGATGAAGGTGGGAGCTTGATGGCAGTCTCGGGGGCAGTGCTCTTCAGTGCTACAAATGAATAGTGGCCTGTTTTACCATGCTCTGTCTGGCCAACCTAATTTGGGGTGAGTTTGAGGCACTGCTTGAGATATATGAGCAGTTATCCCAACCTTACTCATCCTTAAACTGCCAGTCGCAGGTGAGCTCTCCACCAATATTGGAATGAATATAGAGTGAATGAATCACAGCTGTTGTTGAGAATACAAGATTACAACATAGGAATAATATATAAAGTCAAGTTGCGACCTCAGCTGGGCCAGATTTGGCAGCAGTGAACCTCGGTGTTAGCCAGTGTGCTGAGCTTTAGCAGAGAGGGGAAGTGTTAATGGTGTGGAGTTCTGTTTTCACCCCCATTAAGCTAGAGATTATGTCGTGTGTTAATGTCAGACTCCGGCTCCACAGTAGGTCATAGTAACCACTGGGTAAAATTGCTAACCATCCAAAGCATGTCACTTTAAGAGAGAGGTGCGGCCATTGCCTCTTGGAAACCCTGATCCACAAACTCGTAAAAGTTGATGACAGGCACATGGTTCAGTCCATAAAGTGACCCAAAAGGGCCTGACCATGATGTGTACAAATTCCACAAACCTGTTGTTTTCAAATTAACTCCGGTTTCCCAGGAAATGTCTCCCTCACGAGTGGCAGTATTTTGATTAATCGCTGATCCCAGCAATTAAGAGGGCCGCGAGATGGAGGTGGGTTGCCAGGAGACTTTTCGCCACCTCCATTGAAATGTATACCCTTCCTGTGAGAAGTGGCAAAATGATCTGATGTGAAGCCATCTGGTATCAGATGCTCTTCTCTCTCTCTCTCTCTGTTCCTGCCCGCCACAGCAGACACCCCCATACTCTCTATTGTATTGCAACTGCAATAATCCAAATGACTCATTTCTTGCACATTTTTCATTAAATTTCTGCTTAACAAGGTTTTTAACTGACTGTACCTTATGAATTCATAATCAACGTTTTATTTTTTGATAGCATCATAGCATCTGATCCCAAAAATTATATGTGAGATTAAGATTTTAAGTGTAATATATAACTGTATATCATTTTCAATGCTGTTTGAATCCCTTTATTAATGTTGTAATGCAGTGCTGAGAACTGGAGTGCTTTGTTATAGCTTTGCACTTATCATTACATCTGTGCCCTTGATAAATTGGGATCAGAGGTTCATGCTGTCTGCTGACCCTCCCTTCATCTTTGAACCAGTAAGCAGCCAGCAGAGCTGTTATTCATTCTCTTGTTTTTAATTAAAGGCTACCTTGTTAGGGTAGTTAGGGATGATTTAATGGGAAAGGTCAACTGCAGAGTCTTGTATTTTTCAGCAAAAACCTTTGATCAAAAGCAGCTACTGCACCAGAGACTGAAATGTGCCGATTGACAGAAAACAATGGCTTCATCATCAGTAGCAGATTAGATCAAAACTCAAATCCATTTATATCTGGATTCATGAAAAAATATGGACATTTGCTTGATACAGTGCAGTGCTATTTGTCCATATTTGTCAACATTGTAACATGCTCAAAAGGGAAGATCATTCAACTTTTGATTGAGTTTCATCTCTGTACCACTTGATAGCATCAACAAGTAATCTATATTTGTTTATGTCATATTCTTACCTTGGATCAATGACATAAAGTCTAGACTGATATTTAATCAAATTAAACTCTATTTATTAAAATTCCACTGAACAGCTTCATCATATATTCAAATACATAGCTTTAGCTACATCTTGAAGGTATCCCAGTCATGTTTTGGTTGACAGGCATTTTCCTTAGATTGAATTGGGAATAGTGTGATTGCAAGTTACTTGTTTTTTTTAATGATTGGTATTTTGAAAGCTTTTTGTGCAATTCCAATTTTTGTGTGTGCATTCCCGGTATGTTGTTTTAATGGGGCAAGACAGTGACTTGCAATCAACTTATGACCTTTGTTGCATAATAATAATAATGATGGTGGTGATGATGATGATGATGATGATGATGATGATGATGATGATGATGATGATGAAGATGACGATGACGATGACGATCATTATGATGATAGAATATTTATTTAGCACATATACCAAGCAATACTTGCTCATAGCGCTACAAATAAATTCAGCTCAATGATAAATATTAATGCTGATTAAATTTATATTTCTTTTTATTCCAAAGAATAATTTATACAGACTACATACATACCATTGATAAAAATGTGGAGAAATTGATTTTTAATAAGCATATTACTCAAATATACAGATGGATAATTGTGAATGAATCCCAAAGAAAGCCTATTGATTTGAGGCTTCAGTGGTGATATACAGACATCCTGTGTCTATGCAAGTCTCTATTAAACTTGGGAACAATGTGATGTATGTAAATATGAGCAACATGACAGAAATAATGATGTAGATAATAGAGCGAGCATCAGATTGACTGCAGCGTGGTCTGCGGACCTGCAGCACACAGAGACAGGCCTGTGCCCATGCAAGTCCAAATGAAACTACCCATGAAAATATAGCAAGCTGGCTAACACACGAATCATCGAGGGCCATTGATACATCATCAGCCTCACTATGATAACTGCATTTGCCTATTTGCCCAATATACTGCTAATGGGATTAGGGTAAATTAGGGCAAATTGGGTAGCTAACATAGCAATCAGATGTGCATATCTCAGTAGATTGCATCCTACGCTCATAGTGCAATCAACAATATAGTTATATCTAGAGTAGGTGAACAACTGCTTCATCGCCGACCACAAAATGGCGTGGAATGAATACAATTTAATTTCCTGCTGATAAAATCAAAGACATTTTCCCTTTATAAATGGATTATTTATGGCTACTAATGTCCTTTTTTATCAAAAAAATATTCAATTGTGTATATGTTGCTGTCAGAATATATCATTTTCTCCCTAAATCAATAGCGCGTCTCACAATGAGTTGTTGGGGTCTAGTGAGACTGCACATCACACAGGAACATGTGTACATAAGCAATTTATCCATACTGGCAGCTTAGAAATACTAGAATAGATCACATCATTCTCCCCACCACTCTACAGTACAGCATGAATTGATTGGCTGTACATATCAAAATGCACAATGACATTGCAGAGGTGCAAGTCACAATCTTCCTGTCAAAGTCAGTCATAAAAAATGGCGAATTTATACTATCATCCCCAGCTTTGCCAGCAAAATATGCTTGCAGAATATGCAGAATAATGGACGGATAGAGTAGGGTCCTTTGCACCCCAGTTCAACACTAAATATAGGGTGTTTCATTGAACCATTGCAGGAATTACCATAATGTCGTCCCTCTGTTAGGGACCCCCTAAGCCCTTGATCAATGGCACCTCTCCTCTATAAGAGTAATCCAACATGCTAACTTGTTCCACTTCTTGCTATTCCATTCAGATCTTTCATAATAGTCTAATAAATATCATATCTCACTCTTGCAAGATATAACCAATTTATGGGAGCAGAGTCAGGAAAAAACATTGCATTAATATTGTAGATAGTCAGCATCGTATTTACACAGATGTGAGATTTACGCATCGATCTTAATAATGTTGTCTGCCCTTCTCTTGATAGCAGCCAGGAAATTTGGGCCTTGAATGAGCAATAAGGAATAAATCAAGACAAAATACGGAGAGAAAACTTGCCTGCCAGCTCACAGTGATAATTATGTAAGTAATGACTGACTTTTTCTGGTGATTTATACAAAAAGGTTCTGAAATATTTAACAGACAGTGGGAGTAAATACGCGGTGAATTAAGCATGAAATAATGAGGCTATCAAGATGGTGTAATTAAAGCACAGACTAAATTACAGTGTGAATTAAGGGAGAGATTATGATGGCAGAGGCATGATGCTCACAACGCCCCAGTGACACCGCACCAGTGACACCGCACCAGTCCCACCTACCCAGTGACACCGCACCAGTCCCACCGCCCCAGTGACACGTACCCAGTGACACGTACCCAGTGACACGTACCCAGTGACACCGCCCCAGTGACACCGCCCCAGTGACACCGCCCCAGTGACACCTACCCAGTGACACCTACCCAGTGACACCTACCCAGTCCCACCGCCCCAGTCCCACCGCCCCAGTGACACCGCCCCAGTGGCACCTACCCAGTCCCACCGCCCCAGTGACACCGCCCCAGTGACACCGCCCCAGTGGCACCTACCCAGTAACACCTACCCAGTAACACCGCACCAGTCCCACTGCCCCAGTGACACCTACTCAGTGACACCTACCCAGTCCCACCGCCCCAGTGACACTGCCCCAGTCATACAGCCCCAGTCCCACCGCCCCAGTCACACCTACCCAGTCACACCTACCCAGTCACACCTACCCAGTGACACCGCCCCAGTGACACCGCCCCAGTCACACCTACCCAGTCATACCGCCCCAGTCATACCGCCCCAGTGACACCTACCCAGTGACACCGCCCCAGTGACACCGCCCCAGTCCCACCGCCCCACTGACACCGACCCAGTGACACCGCCCCAGTCACACCACCCCAGTCACACCTCCCCAGTTATACCGCCCCAGTCATACCTACCCAGTCACACCTACCCAGTCACACCGACCCAGTCACACCTACCCAGTCACACCGACCCAGTCACACCGCCCCAGTCACACCTACCCATTCACACCAACCCAGTCACACCGACCCAGTCACACCGACCCAGTCACACCGCCCCAGTCACACCTACCCAGTCACACCTACCCAGTCACACCGACCCAGTCACACCGCCCCAGTCACACCTACCCAGTCACACCGACCCAGTCACACCGACCCATTCACACTGACCCAGACACATCACCACAGTCACACGGACCCAGTCACACGGACCCAGTCACACGGACCCAGTCACACTGACCCAGTCACACCGACCCAGTCACACCGACCCAGTCACACCGACCCAGTCACACCGACCCAGTCACACCGACCCAGTCACACTGACCAGCCTCAGGCCATGGCTGCAATTATCTTACATCAAAATTTTAAATCATATATTGTTTAACATAAACATTATCGAGTACTTGCGTAAACTTTGCTGTATTTCATGTAATATTTACATTGCTGTTTCTTTTGTGTGAAAAATATCCACATATTCACTACATGTTCTAAAATGTTTGTCAGAGAGATTGAACATCACAAATATGCCATTTGATTTTATTAATGTATGGAGTAAAATCTGAGCAGAAAATAGCTTATGGAGGGAAATAAATATATTTTGAGAGGGGATATCAAGAGACTGCACGATATAGCATTAGGAACAGATATGAGTATGTGACAGAAATAATTCTTTTTATATATAACAGACTGTGAATAAGGTTTGGAGTATGGATATGTAAAGAGTACTAAGTGTGACACAGGAGACAGGTATGGGATATGGAAATAGTACCGGGTAGAGCACAGGAGACAGGTATGGGATATGGAAATAGTACCAGGTATAGCACAAGAGACAGGTATGGGATATGGAAATAGTACGAGGGATAGCACAGGAGACAGGTATGGGATATGGAAATAGTACCAGGTATAGCACAGGAGACAGGTATGGGATATGGAAATAGTACCAGGTATAGCATAGGAGACAGGTATGGGACATGGAAAAAGTACCAGGTATAGCACAGGAGACAGGTATGGGATATGGAAAAAGTACCAGGTATAGCACAGGAGACAGGTATGGGATATGGAAATAGTACCAGGTATGGGACAGGAGACAGGTATGGGGTATGGAAATAGTACCAGGTATAGCACAGGAGACAGGTATGGGACATGAAAAAAGTACCAGGTATAGCACAGGAGACAGGTATGGGATATGGAAATAGTACCAGGTATGGGACAGGAGACAGGTATGGGATATGGAAATAGTACCAGGTATAGCACAGGAGACAGGTATGGGACATGGAAAAAGTACCAGGTATAGCACAGGAGACAGGTATGGGATATGGAAATAGTACCAGGTATAGCACAGGAGACAGGTATGGGATATGGAAATAGTACCAGGTATAGCACAGGAGACAGGTATGGGATATGGAAATAGTACCAGGTATAGCACAGGAGACAGGTATGGGATATGGAAATAGTACCAGGTATGGCACAGGGGACAGGTATGGGATATGGAAATAGTACCAGGTATGGCACAGGAGACAGGTATGGGATATGGAAATAGTACCAGGTATAGCACAGGAGACAGGTATGGGGTATGGAAATAGTACCAGGTATAGCACAGGAGACAGGTATGGGATATGGAAATAGTACCAGGTATAGCACAGGAGACAGGTATGGGGTATGGAAATAGTACCAGGTAGAGCACAGGGGACAGGTATGGGATATGGAAATAGTACCAGGTATGGGACAGGAGACAGGTATGGGATATGGAAATAGTACCAGGTATAGCACAGGAGACAGGTATGGGATATGGAAATAGTACCAGGTATAGCACAGGAGACAGACCTGTACGGGATATGGAAATAGTACCAGGTATAGCACAGGAGACAGGTATGGGATATGATTGAGTACCATGACACACAGACACAGGGATAATGGCAAACATCATGGTCATGACACAATAAATGCTTGGATTATGGCCATGACACACAGAGGACACATTGCATCAGTGTGTTATGTTGTTCTGTATGTTTGATATCTTACACATCATAGATTTATCCAGGGAATTTGACATTGAAGCGTGTATTTGATGAAGTGCAGATCTGATTAGGAAGGTCATATTGGATATCTCTGTTTACATATAATGGTATAGATTGTATTGCTCATCTGATGCTCATCATTTGCCACCTTGAATTAGCGAGGAAATCTACCACATGTTTGTTTTAGACCGGGCCTACTTGACACTCCGGTATCTCAAGCTCTTGTATGTATTTGCATACATCTATATTGACATATCAAGGGAATTTTATTCTCAAAGCCTTTTTTTTTACAAATTGGGAATATTTTTTCATGCAGAGCTTGGTAACATGTTGACATATGATAACAATTTCAACACACACTAACTTGTTGAAATTGTTAGGTAAAAACGAACATAGAATGTTAGAAGAAAAAAGAACATGAAATGTTAGAAGAGTTATTCAATAGGAGGAAGTTTAAGCAGCAGTTGTTGGTGGCATCAGAGGCAGGATAGGTTCCGGGGAGACAGGATGGGTTCCGGGGAGACAGGATGGGTTCCGGGGAGACAGGATGGGTTCCGGGGAGACAGGTTGGGTTCCGGGGAGACAGGATGGGTCTAGGGGGAGACAGGATGGGTTCCGGGGAGACAGGATGGGTTTCGGGGAGACAGGATGGGTTCCGGGGAGACAGGATGGGTTCCGGGGAGACAGGATGGGTTCCAGGGAGACAGGATGGGTCTAGGGGGAGACAGGATGGGTCTAGGGGGAGACAGGATGGGTCTAGAGGGAGACAGGATGGGTCTAGGGGGAGACAGGATGGGTTCCGGGGAGACAGGATGGGTCTAGGGGGAGACAGGATGGGTTCCGGGGAGACAGGATGGGTTCCGGGGAGAGAGGATGGGTTCCAGGGAGACAGGATGGGTTCCAGGGGGGCAGGATGGGTTCCAGGGAGACAGGATGGGTTCTGGGGAGACAGGATGGGTTCCGGGGAGACAGGATGGGTTCCAGGGAGACTGTGGCAGTGTTATGAGCACACCTCACCAGTTTCCCTTCATCAAACACCATAGTGTGACCAACAATCTTATACATTTAATTAATATAGCCCTGAAGCACAAACAAGCATATGCTTGGTGGGGAACGATGGTTAACTGTAGAATGATATTGTCATGCAAAGAAATGATTGCCATTTTTTTTGTCAGGTGGAAATTCTGTGTTGGCAAAGATTGAGGAAACTTTGCTCATTTGCTCTATTTGTGTTATTGGTCGATTAAATTTCTGGTCAGGAAGAAGAGAATCTAAGGATGCATGTTCCAGATATATGTGGCTTCCCTACAAAATCCTTCTCCTCTACAAATCATGTGATTTGATAATAAAATTGAAAAAATGGCATTTATCAATTTGTGGAGAATAATTTCTGCAATGTGTCAATGCTTTGGGTTGGATTTTGGGATGTCAATTGTAAGGTATATGCAAATATGTGGGATAGTTGGGAAATTGAGTCGGCAGCATTGCAGCATTTGATATTGTGGAGTGGTTCAGGGAGCACTTTTATGTCTGATATTCCTCCATTAGATTATTTATAGGGTCTGAGGGGAGGCATAAATATTACATCACTCATGAGCAATGCCAGTTGATACTTAGAATATAAATACTGCAAGCAAGTTTTATGTTGGAATGACATTTTAGAACCCTGTAGCATTTGATGCGGACATGAATGCCACATAGATTGGGTTTGATCAAATGATTGACAGGCCAGTAATGCTGCAATCTGTGCATTGCAGTGAAATAATACAGATATAATCAAGTCACAGAAGGTCATAGTTTATGGTGGAAATAATCAAATAATTTTTAAGGGAGTCCCCAGACTTCAAAAGAAAGTGGTTTTCTGTTTATCCATGTGTCCGCCTTCTCGCTGGCATGGTGGACAGCCCAGCCAACAATCCTTGACAATATGAAGCCACATTTTCTTATCTGCTTTATTTTACTCACAAATAACTGCCGACACCCTCTCAGCTTCTCTTAGGTAAATCATGTCAAGACTAATCTTGTTTTCTATATTTCGATCATCTGTATGATATAATGACACCTATTCAGGTCTGGGTGGGTGTCTTCACAGTACCAAATTTCATCATGGAGAAAATTTCCCTCGTAGGCATAATTTTATAAATGTAGCGGCCCATAGGAAATTGACTAAAATTGCCCCTGCAGGACAGTTTATTTTTGATTTCAAAATTACATTACACATTCAGTGCCTTGCGTGTGGGTTAATATGACATATTCTCTATGTTCTATTCATGTGTCTTTAAGCTGAATTTCATTAATCTGATAATAACTTTTTCTGAGAAATTGAAAATGTGAAAGTTGTTGTCATTTATTTTGGGATGATTCTGATAGAAATGTTTTGGAAAGTTGCATGTTTTAATAGAAGTAAGATAAGGGTAATTTGGTAAAGGGTTGTTATTTATTTAGTTCCAGTCTATCAAAAGAAATCTGATTTTGGAAGCTACATCAGCTACATGTTGATTTGAAGACTCATTTGAAGATTTCTTTGGAGACTAATTTGAAGACTCATTTGAAGACTCATTTGAAGACTCATATGAAGACTCATTTGAAGATTCATGTAAAGACTCATTTGAAGTTTCCTTTGAAAACTCATTTGAAGACTCATTTGAAGACTCATTTGAAGACTCATATGAAGACTCATTTGAAGACTCATTTGAAGACTCATTTGAAGACTCATATGAAGACTCATTTGAAGACTCATTTGAAGACTCATTTGAAGACTCATTTGAGTTGTTTATAAAAAGTGAAAAAAAAACTTTACGAATGGCTTGACACAGTTCATTTACTTTTGTAGTTGTCATGTGATGAAGATTTATACAAGAGATGAGGTTATTATCATATCAGGGGGAATGAGGTTTACTTGATATGTGCTGATGAAGTGTTCATGCAGCAAGTACAGGAGTTGGGAATGGTGGAAGCTAGTGTGGTATTCTGGATGTTACGCTGGGGCCACACCAGGGAACAGTTTAGTATCATTGAAGTCAGATTCAATTAGGACATCAAGCTGCCAGCGAGTGTCAAATGTGATCACATCTGAGACATTCAGAGGACGTCAAAACTTGGGTGGGCTCATAATGCCTGCCGTGCCTGATAATGGGAGGCAGCTGTCCACATCACAATGCCCCCACCAACCGCATCAATCTTACACAAGCCAGTATTGTGACAACTTTTTCGTAGAGGGACTGAGTAGCGGGTCATCACAACTACTGCATCTTAGGCTAATGAGATCGTGGAAGAATATGAAATCATATCTCCAAAGAACTTGAGCATATTTTGATATTTCTTTGGATCAGATTTTCATATTTGATTATCATATTATCGTAGAAAGGATGTGGAACTGAAAGTGTCATACAAGTAAAGCAAGGATGGACAAAATCTATGTAATCTTGATATTGGTATGATTTAGTCCTAACAGATTTAACCAGAAATCCTTATAAATAATTCTCTTCTTTAAACAGGAAAATTTGATGAAGATAAAAAAGTGGGAGATCACAAATATGATGGTTTTGAAGCAGAGTTGTATTTTGAGTGACAAGTGTGAAGTTGTTGGGGTATCCTGATTGAGCCCGTCTCCTCTCTGCACTGTTTCCATTGAGCCGACCACCCTTCTAACCTCCCTACCCATTACACATTGACTTTCTCAGACAAATTCGTCTCCATATTACCGTCCCAACCAACCTTTCTCTCCCAATCCAATAATAATTTGACTAACAATGACAGGATCAATCTCAGCCAACTTCACTTGTTCACAACACTGGCAGTGAAAGCAGCAGTCCCCGTTCCACTCCTTAACTGCCACGGGTCATTATTAATCCAGAACTCACATATCAAATCTTTACACTATATGATAATAACACCTAAGAATATATTCATTAGTACAAAAAAATATCTTGTTTGTTTTGTTTATTGTTTGAATTTCGGATTGATTTTACTTTTTTTTGTTTGTTTTGCAATATTTTGCAGTTGTAGGGTTAGTATAGAGAGCGAACAGTGTTTTAATGGACTTAAGTTGAAGGCAAAGAGGACTGGCAAGGGACAAAGGTGATTTTGATTGGGGCACACAATGCTGAATCACGATGGCCAGGGAAATCTTGTGGATGGGACCCTTCAAAAGGCACAGGCGTTTGAATTATTGACGGCATTCTGTGTAAACATAGCAGAACATGAATGGTTATGCCGGGAACAATAGAGAGTGGAGCACAGAGGAGTTACTCAGAAACCTCACCATCAACTCTGTCATGCTCTGTTCCTCAAAGAAACACCATCCAATAATGAGAGCAATCCAACTCTATTGATTTGTTATCGAGAAACAAGAAGGTCACGACCTTGTTAGGTCCTGTTAAAAATGACTGCATGACCTCTGCAGTTGGGCGCATTAAAGGCAGCATATGGGAAGGTGGTGGGATGAGGATGGTGACCAGAGTACGGTGAGAAGAGTAGGAAAGCCAGGTCATAGCCAATGCAGTGAATATGGGTAAAATATGACAGCCAAGATCAAATGGGAATTAGGATACGGTGGCTGTGCTAACCTCCCGACTGTCATACAGGCTTATGCAGGATTTAAGGACAATTTGCCTGACATGTCTATATGGTTATAGAACATTGCATTAAGGGGTATTTGTATGTACTCTGCATACATCTGTGCTACTCCTCACTACAGCTCTCATGAAACTCATTTTAGCGTCAATATTTTATTGAGGGAAAACAGTCTCATCAATTTCTCTCAGCCCTTTTATGGCACAGTATCAGTCGATTCAAGATACTAGCGCTTTTAAAGACAAACAGAGGGATTTGAGGATCAAATATGTCCGCCCATAGGAATCGAGAAGCACCTCAATCAGAGCAATAGACATCAGTGAGTTTTAGACACAAACGTATCACACGGCCATTGTCAGATTGATATCGCGCTGATTGCCGTCCATGAGTCATACACACGCTCAGAAAATGTGCTCATATTGCAACACGCCGGACACCGATCAGGTTTTAGGGTATCTTGGTCCATTACTAACTCTACATTTGATTGACATTTGATATTTGCACATGCTCCTCAAAGAGGAAATAGGTTGATTGATATGCTCATATTCTGCGATGACCTCACTGCCAGAGCCAGACCAATCTTGCGATTCTTGTGTCTGTCTGAGATAAGTTTTACATTGTAGTACTGGCAGGGTGACTGTAAAATCTCAAAATATCATAGCAGGTGATTAGAAAGAGTGACACTCAAGATTATCAATCTTACACCTGTTTGGATATCTTAGCTGATTAAACCAAAAACCTAACTTTTATGATTAAATAAATTAATATTATGAAATATATGAATAGACAGGGCTATTTTTAGCTATATACAGCATAGCTTCTGCCGTGAGGGGGAGAAATTTTGTCAAGAGATTACTTTTAGCTAAAACAGTGGTTTTATGTATAAATATGACATGTTTTTTTCCCAAAAATATACCTGACTAACACTAGAGCAAGGAACAGTCAGTCATGTGGATTAAAAAGTTGAATAGGGGATAGCATAACCATAGAAAAAAATTGTGATACCTTGAATCAGCCAAGATATGAAAGCACCAAAACCAAGATGGCCAAAGATTGCATCAGTATTTCTTTAGGGCCTAATATGTTATGTATCTTGTCTTGGTAGTCATTAACAAGTTTGTATAATGAAATATTTATATTTTGATATATCCATATCAGGTCATTTTCTTTGTCATGTGATAAATTCAAAAATACATCCTTTTTAAAAAAATATTTTCTTTTTTATCAGACAGAATAATATTATAACTATCTTTGCACAGCTCAAAGATAGGCACAAGTAATGATGTAAATGATCAAGTAATGTGTTCAGCAGCAAAACGATTCTCTTTTTATCATTAGATAAAAAGACTTGTTTATAATGAGGTAAATTGATATGCCATATAATATTATGAGGATGGTACCAGGTTTTTTCCTTATTATTACAAACAATATGAAGGTGTGTAGTTGTCTTGAGGAATACAAAGGTTATGTTGTTATTTAAAATATCTGCATAGAAGGCTGTGCATTTTGGGTTCATAGAATAATGATGTCAAGAAACTTGATATATCATTAATCACAGTTTTATCATTGTTTGGTATAGTTATGCATAGAAGAGGGCAAGAATGTCAGCAGTCAATGATTTGTCACAAGCAAAATGTACCAACTCATGTCAATACCTTCTAACAAATAATTGGCAAGCATGGTCTTCCTCTTTAGTTCTATCTACCTTTAAAGAAGAATCATTAAGGAAAGCACAGTATAGTATATGTCAGATAAAACGTGTTGAAAATTTGAATGCAAATATGACATAATTAATTGACCTTAGAAAGCTCAATCTGAGATAAACAAACTTGTTATTGGTTTAGTTAGCAGGTTTTAAACACAGTATCATATCCTGACTTCTGTTTGCCAACTCCGACCTTGGCAAGATTATCTGCCAAACTGAGGTGCATTATATTTGCTGTAAACCTGAAGATTTCTCATATCAAGCACCACCTGCTCATTATAATCTTGTGAGAAAGAGAGGAATCTTGGATATACAATATTTGATTGCCCTTTAATGAAACACACCTTTTTGAAGTTTGGAGAGTTTCCTGCAATAAGGAAGAAAACCTCATTGCAGACTTTAATAAGGAGTGGATTTCTAGGTGTGTATGACACCATGACAACCCATTGTTTGAAACAATGGCATAATTTATCTGTTACCTCCTACACCCCTCAGTACAGACAGCTATTTTCAGATTTACAGATTTGAAAAATAAATATTTCATGCCATTATGTTTGGATTCTGAGGAGTTTCTCTTGTTAATTTGCCCTTAATTATAAGAAAGGATATGTCCTTTGTAGCTTGCAAATTCGAAGGATGCAATTATTATTATTTTACAAGGGCAGAGTATATATTTTGATTTACAGATATGAATTATTGGGGTTCAACAATATGCATCAAATGCTAAAGTATCTTACACAAAATAATGAAAGATAAATGTATTAATTTTCAATTTAGAATCAATTCATATTTTTTCCATAAACTTCAAGAGTTTAGTGGTTTATAGGATAGATCTGTCCGCCAATGTGAATAATGTAAACTAAATGTGAATGTTGTATTAGAGGTTATATTAAGAACTTTACTTAATGCTGCAGTTAAGAGAGAGAGAGCACTTATAATGAGTCTCAGGTCTGGTTAACACAAGCCTAGGCACATGTTAATATCATAGAATTGACAGGATTTATAATGGATAGATAAATATCGATTTCTTTACATCTCAAGGTGATTTATATAATGAGTTAAAGATTTGAGCACATATCAGCAAAAGCATTCATGTGTATTGTGTTACTGGCAAAATCATTTTTCAGGAGTAGTGAAGCTGTGAAAGCAGTAAAAACATGGTGGTTGCAAGTTGGTCAAAAATTGCTTCAAATTCTCTTAAGGGCCTAACATGTAATGTGAATAGGAATTATGAAGTCATTAACCAATTCATGTGCAGAATTCACTGTAATGAATGGCTTGATCTTGTGTCCATTCAAACGAAAAAGGTTAAAAATCAAAAAGCATTGAAGGGATACTGCATACATTCTTCTGTTAATTATTGAAAATGACCCAAAGGAACAAACTAAGAAAAGCTTGGAGGAAGTTTGCTAAATCCCAAAGATATTGGTCTATTTGTCAGTTAGGTGTGTGAGGTCATATTTTGATAAACAAAAACTATTTAATGTTGCATATTCAATTTGTTAGAAAAAAACTATTTGATGTAATGTTTTGCTAAACAAAAGCTATTTGTTGTCACATATTGCAAAACAATTATAGTGTTTTAATGCATATCTTGGCATCTAATAGTAAGGACATCAATACTCCATTGTAACGTTTCGGATTAATCTAGAAAACACCCAATTATAGTCAAATGTACTGGAGAGTCTCAGCTTTCCATTCCTCTAATATTAATAATAACTTATCAGTATCAAATAATGTTCTTTTGGTAATATGACACCATAACTCAATTCATTATACTCACAGGTTTAATAGATGTATTTTGTATTTATCATCAGTCAAAGAATAGATAAGAGTTTGTGATTATCATCCCATTTGGGAGCTGCACAGTGTGAGGAGAGGAAAGCCTGCCACGCTGGGACTATTTGCACCTGTGCCGCACACGTGTCACATAGGCCAAGTATGTACACACAGCCAGAACAGTGCCACTCACCTCCAACCAATCCCACCTCCCCCCGGGAGGAACAAACAGTGCCACTCACCTCCAACCAATCCCACCTCCCCCCGGGAGGAACAAACAGTGCCACTCACCTCCAACCAATCCCACCTCCCCCCCGGAGGAACAAACAGTGCCACTCACCTCCAACCAATCCCACCTCCCCCCAGGAGGAACAAACAGTGCCACTCACCTCCAACCAATCCCACCTCCCCCCAGGAGGAACAAACAGTGCCACTCACCTCCAACCAATCCCACCTCCCCCCGGGAGGAACAAACAGTGCCACTCACCTCCAACCAATCCCACCTCCCCCCGGGAGGAACAAACAGTGTCACTCACCTCCAACCAATCCCACCTCCCCCCGGGAGGAACAAACAGTGTCACTCACCTCCAACCAATCCCACCTCCCCCCAGGAGGAACAAACAGTGTCACTCACCTCCAATCAATCCCACCTCCCCCAGGAGGAACAAACAGTGTCACTCACCTCCAACCAATCCCACCTCCCCCCGGGAGGAACAAACAGTGTCACTCACCTCCAACCAATCCCACCTCCCCCCAGGAGGAACAAACAGTGTCACTCACCTCCAATCAATCCCACCTCCCCCAGGAGGAACAAACAGTGTCACTCACCTCCAACCAATCCCACCTCCCCCCAGGAGGAACAAACAGTGCCACTCACCTCCAACCAATCCCACCTCCCCCCAGGAGGAACAAACAGTGTCACTCACCTCCAACCAATCCCACCTCCCCCCGGGAGGAACAAACAGTGTCACTCACCTCCAACCAATCCCACCTCCCCTCCAACCTCTTTCACCTCCCAGTGGAACAATCAGTGCCCCTCACTGCAATATTGGCCCCTCTTTCACCTTCCAGTGGAACAATCAGTGCCACTCACTGCAATATTGGCCCTTCTTTCACCTCCCAGTGGAACAATCAGTGCCATTTTATCCATATGTAAATCAATGCGTACATATAGGCAAAATTTGTTAGCACCATGGACTTATTGCAGTAAGTCGATTTGAGTAGAGCATCCTTTGCTTCTTTGTGTCTGTGCGTATCCTGCTGTGGGGAGATAATCAACTGCTTGTACCATTGTTGTGCAGGTTGGCATGGTACAAACATGCTGAGCTGTTTGTACATTGTCTGCTGGCCTGTTGTCATGGCAATCTTGCAAAAAGCACATGCTCATCTACATCACACAAATGTGTGCTTTTTAATGATTATAAACAGAGTGAAGACTGAAGACAATATTTATTGTACATGATATATTTGTTGTAAACAGTGAGGCCTTTCTCCTTTTGTGCAAATATCACAAGTCTTTATTATTACATTCTTACCATGGTCTGTCTGCACCATTTCCTGTCATAGCCTGTCTGTGTACACCATGGTCTGTCTGCACCATTTCCTGTCATAGCCTCTCTGTGTTCACCATGGTCTGTCTGCACCATTTCCTGTCATAGCCTCTCTGTGTTCACCATGGTCTGTCTGCACCATTTCCTCTCATAGCCTCTCTGTGTTCACCATGGATTGTCTGCACCATTTCCTGTCATAGCCTTTCTGTGTTCACCATGGTCTGTCTGCACCATTTCCTCTCATAGCCTCTCTGTGTACACCATGGTCTGTCTTCACCATTTCCTCTCATAGCCTCTCTGTGTACACCATGGTCTGTCTGCACCATTTCCTGTCATAGCCTTTCTGTGTTCACCATGGTCTATCTGCACCATTTCCTCTCATAGCCTCTCTGTGTACACCGTGGTCTGTCTGCACCATTTCTTCTCATAGCCTTTCTGTGTACACCATGGTCTATCTGCACCATTTCCTCTCATAGCCTCTCTGTGTACACCATGGTCTGTCTGCACCATTTCCTCTCATAGCCTGTCTGTGTTCACCATGGCCTGTCTGCACTATTTCCTCTCATAGCCTCTCTGTGTACACCATGGTCTGTCTGCACTATTTCCACTCCTAGCCTGTCTGTGTTCACTACAGTATGTCTATATAATTTCCTCTCTTCGCCTCTCTGCTCATCAAGGTAATTTGTGCATGCAGGTATGGGCAGATTATTCTGTGACTGGCAATTATCTTTTCATAATAGAATTCAACAGTAATTGTGGAATATCCATCTTCAGATAAAGATCATATAACCAATGCAGCAAATGAGAATCTAATCAATTGAACCAGACTCTCAAATGAAATTATCAAAATCTCCTCTATGAATGTGGGAAACCAACAGATGAGAGACGTCCATAGATTCCATTAGAAGACGGAAGTGTTGTGTTTTTCCTATAGCAGTGTTTGCTGAATGGACTTTGCACGATGCCATTGAGGAGAGCACAGGGGCTGTACAATCTCTACTTTACAGAGTGGGTATGCTGCATAAACATTCAATATAATTATAGAACACTGTTGGAGAAAAGATATTCCTACCATTAATATTGCCCAATTGCCTCTAGCTTTCACTGTCACTGCCCTGCCCCACCCCACAGCTTCTTGGCATACATTGTACAGTTGCCCCTAGCTGCCCCTAGCTGCCCCTGCCCTGCCCTGCCCCACCCCACAGCTTCTTGGCATACATTGTACAGTTGCCCCTAGCTGCCACTACCCTGTCCTGCCCCACCACACAGCTTCTTGGCATACATTGTACAGTTGCCCCTAGCTGCCCCTAGCTGCCACTGCCCTGTCCTGCCCCGCCCCACAGCTTCTTGGCATACATTGTACAGTTGCCACTAACTGCCCCTAGCTGCCCCTGCCCTGCCCTGTCCCACCCCACAGCTTCTTGGCATACATTGTACAGTTGCCCCTAGCTGCCCCTAGCTGCCACTGCCCTGTCCTGCCCCACCCCACAGTTTCTTGGCATACATTGTACAGTTGCCCCTAACTTCTTCTAGCTGCGACTACCCTGCCCTGCCCCACCCCACAGCTTCTTGGCATACATTGTACAGTTGCCCCTAGCTGCCACTACCCTGTCCTGCCCCACCCCACAGCTTCTTGGCATACATTGTACAGTTGCCCCTAGCTGCCCCTAGCTGCCACTGCCCTGTCCTGCCCCGCCCCACAGCTTCTTGGCATACATTGTACAGTTGCCACTAACTGCCCCTAGCTGCCCCTGCCCTGCCCTGTCCCACCCCACAGCTTCTTGGCATACATTGTACAGTTGCCCCTAGCTGCCCCTAGCTGCCACTGCCCTGTCCTGCCCCACCCTACAGCTTCTTGGCATACATTGTACAGTTGCCCCTAACTGCCCCTAGCTGCCCCTGCCCTGCCCTGTCCCACCCCACAGCTTCTTGGCATACATTGTACAGTTGCCCCTAGCTGCCACTACCCTGTCCTGCCCCACCACACAGCTTCTTGGCATGTGTCTAAGTTTATGATTTTTCTCAGTCTTAGTCTATGGGGTATCTGAGTCTGGTGTGTCGTGGTCTATGATGTGTCTTAGTCTATGGTGTATCTGAGTCTCTGATGTGTCTGACTCTCTGATGTGTCTGAGTCTCTGATGTGTCTAAGCCTATGATGTGTCTAAGCCTATGATGTGTCTAAGCCTATGATGTGTCTAAGCCTATGATGTGTCTGAGTCTCTGATGTATCTGAGTCTCTGATGTGTCTGAGTCTCTGATGTGTCTGCATCTCTGATGTATCTGAGTCTCTGATGTGTCTGAGTCTCTGATGTATCTGAGTGTCTGATGTGTCTGAGTCTCTGATGTGTCTGAGTCTCTGATGTGTCTGAGTCTCTGATGTGTCTGAGTCTCTGATGTATCTGAGTGTCTGATGTGTCTGAGTCTCTGATGTGTCTGAGTCTCTGATGTGTCTGAGTCTCTGATGTGTCTGCATCTCTGATGTGTCTGCATCTCTGATGTATCTGAGTCTCTGATGTATCTGAGTCTCTGATGTATCTGAGTTTCTGATGTGTCTGAGTCTCTGATGTGTCTAATCCTATGATGTGTCTAAGCCTATGATGTGTCTAAGCCTATGATGTGCATGCTCCAGTTGTGTGCCTGATGGAGACCGAGATTCTGAATTGCTTTTACTCCCATCCCAGCAGGTAACATGCAATGCTAAGATATATAAAAAGCTGAGGTCAAGCACATAAAAAGCCCAGAAGAATGCATGATATAGCAAATGTAGATATAATACAAACACATACAAGTTGTCAAGCAACAGTTAAGTACTATTTACTATTCCTTATCATTTTGCTGATTTTTAAAAGAATACCGTTGCAAAACACATTATTAGGTGTCTGCAAATTATGAGAACAGGTTTGACAAAATGATAAGAACAGGTTTGATCCATGTTTGAGCCATGTTTTTATACAAGGTATATGACAGAAAGGAGAATTAAAATTGCACACGTCAAATAATTTCAGCAGTATCCTAACTTTTCAAATTCCTATGATATTGTTCATTGTGCAAATTCAGTGCATGAACATGGTGCAGAACATGGTGCAGAATGTGGTGCAGAACGTGGTGCAGAATGTGGTGCAGAATGTGGTGCAGAACGTGGTGCAGAACATGGTGCAGAACGTGGTGCAGAAGTTGTTGTCATTTTTAAGATCTGATCAAAGAAATTATCAGTTGCTAAGTATAGAATGTCACAGTTCATGTCATGGCATATGAACTGATGCATAATACCAGCAAAATTCTCAACACTTAGAATTAGTAATCTTTCAATCCAGAAAAAAATGTGGAAATCACATCATGTGATATACAAGAGATGATATACTAAGTGAGGAGTACGAGTTATGAGGCACCCACCAAATGGATAAGCTGAGCCTCATGCAGCAGGCAACTAAAGCAGGTGTCATCCCAAGATAAATGACTTGGTCTTATGCAGATTTGTGTCTCGCACCTCTCCAGACTTCCAGGCATTGTCAACTTGTTACTTGAATAGATTGTCCAGAACATGACCGTGGGGACATGGGAAGAAGAGGTCAGTGTGGTCTGGCACCTTGGATTGTCCAGAAAATACATACTATTAGCATTATATTCAAGGCGTAAAGAGAAAAAGTTTATTTGATTTTATTTAAAGCTCAGAATTTGTTAAATCAGACATCAGATTTATCTTTCTGTCATATACTTCTTATTTTATTAGCAGCTATGTGAGAAAATGATTTATTCCATAATAGAACTTCCCTGCTAAGTTTAAAAATATTTAGGCACCAATATTTCTTTGGAGGAACTCCTGACAAAAATAGACCTACTGCTTAATTGATGAGGATTCATTTCTTTGGTTCCATTTCACTGTGAGTTATTTTTAGTAATGAAGATTTGCTGATCAGTTACGGCTAAATATAGACATAGAGGGTCCACGAGTGGGACTTAGAATGAGAGATTTTCATATTAATCATGTGACAATTCCTGAAGAAAGCTAACATCAAAGTTGATGATGGCATACAGAAGAAAAAAGAAGATATGAAATAATGCGATGATATTGACCTTACCCTAAAAGCAAGATATCATACATAACAATGGTGTGATTAGTGAGGTCATAACAACAAGGTCAAAAGGCAGATAGGTAATACAAAGTCCCTTGTCCAGAGGAGGAACAAGAAAATATCGACCTTGTGCCCTCGCTGCATACAAAAAATTGAAATGGATATTTTAACAAAACATACAAAAAGACAGAAATTGGACAATCATTCATGGACTAAATTAGAACACTTTGATGATGAAATATTGAATAAGCAGTTTTACTACAACATTAACAAAAAAGATATCTTTGAAATAAAAATAAAAATATGAGGTGCTGTGAACACTGTAAAAATGATCATAAATGACACAGTTGACCTTAATATTTTGTGATAGGGCCTAATTGCATTTTTTTGCACAAATTAATGTAGATCTATACATGTGGTTTTTTTGGACACATTTTCTAAGTATGGCACAATTAGATTTATGTGCATGTGTAAAAGAATTTATCTAAATGCAGACAAACAATACAAGATATTTGGAAGTTTTATTTGGATGTTTGGATTCTGATGATCAGAAGCTCATGTTAGGGGCACACAAATTGATGACGTTATTCTCACCAGATGTGCCATTATTAAGAAACCAATCCCAATACATAATGTGGTGCATAATTCTTTTATAAAGAAGTACTTCAGATAGATCAAGACAGCACATTTTTAAAAAAGCCCTCTAGTTCTGGAAGTGAGATTGTGCTAATACAGAATTATAGTTAACTAACAAGCCTTTTAGGGTTATCCCTTTTTTACATTTGTGTAGCGCTTTCATGTTAGAACACAACAAATATTTTTGTAATTTAACCGGAGAATATTAACCTCAAAAGGACTGCAGATATTAAAGTGTCTGCAGCAGGAATATTTCTGGCGGCAATCTGTAATCAGGTGGCGCTGTCATCAGCTTTTATAAAGAAATACAAGAGAGGCGTGCTCCTACGGCATTCTTTTGTGACATCTATGAATATGAGCAGTTCGAGTCTGAATACTTCCAACCTGTGCCACATGTCAATATAAATATATTGACAGAAAACTGTTGCAATTTTATGTCAACTCCAGTGCAACTCACACAAAGCAATTTCATGTTAAAGATGAGAACTACTGTTACTTCCAAGTTGTTTATCCCATACTTTAAAGGTCTAAAATCCCAATGTGTGCTCATCTGTTTCTTATTTAATAGTTTTCATTGTTTTACACCCATTTGAAAAGTTTCATATTTGGATTTTAAATGATAAACCCAAGTAAATGTTCAGGTGAACATTTGCTCTTAAAACCTTTTGAGAAAGAGATCCTTTCCTTTGTGTGTGTGCACTGATGTGATAAAAAACACCTGATATGAGAAACCAGAAAGCCCACAAGTTCATTTCACCCATCTTTGATGTTACAAGAATCCTATGGTTTGGTCACATGATCTGATCATGTGATCACTCACACCTGATTGGTGAGTTTCACAGCTCATTTGAGATACTGGATTGTCATAATGAGGTCAACATCAGATTCCCTTATGAATCAGTTACTCATTAATGCTCTGACATTCAAGTGCCAAGGCTCTGATCAGATTAATCTTTGGTGAGGAGAAAATTCAATTTTCATGGGTATTATTGGCAACTTATCTTGTTTTAATAGCTTGTTTATTTATCACTATTATTTGATTGTGAGTCTTGCAAAAAAATGACAGATATTCACACATATGACTTTCAGTATATATCATATTTTCAATTAATCATGCATATATGAAATATTTGTCTAAAATGATGTGATTATTTTCCAAGTACAGTAATTTACACAAAATAATTTAGAATGATAAATGGTAAATTGATGCCTGAATATGTGTGATGAGAAAAAAGGCTCATCTGGTTCACATCTCTCACTTGACATTTTTGTATTTATTCGATTAGATATTTATGTACATCTTTATGAATTTGATTTCTATGATGTTGGCACATATTTGGGCTCAGCTGCCCCAAAACTGGCTCTCAGTGAAGAGATATTCTCTGAGATGTATGTGTGAACAACAATTTTGTGTGTGTGTGTGTTCTGATTCGGCAGTTTGTGATGAGTCTGGCTTATATTGATTGTGAACAGTAGACAGATCAGGTGTCTGCTATGGCAGGTGTGAAACACTCCAAGCTCTAATTTGTAAACACCATCAGAGAAATGTGCAAGAACTGAATTTGGCTACCAGAAGTTAAATGTATGATTGCTGATAGCAGCTTCTCAGTTGGAAAGAATTTCTGATATTTTTATTCAAACGTTCCTCTGAATGTTTCTTGTGGTGTGTTTTCAATTGATCAGGTCAATGTATTATATATTAAAAAAGATAAGTGTCAAATTTATTTGGAAAAGAAGTATTTTTTTGTATTGATATCATTGTGAGTTTACTGATATCGCAGTTAAGCTTTGAGGTTGCCCCATTCAGAGCTATCAGTTCCATAAGACAGTAGTGTCTGGACTTGTGCAAAGTCTTGACTTTACATCGATCATTATAGTCAGATTTCAAGAAGTGGCAGGTGAGGGAGAGTTTAATATGTGGTAAGATTTGCTGTAATCTTTAGCAGAGCAGAGTCTGGAAAGTGTTAAGGTGGAAATGAAGCAGTCTAATGAAGTAGATACATGTGGGAAGTAGATACATGTGGGAAGTAGGAGGCAGCCTCCCCGCCACCTGCCATCTGCTCAAACACTCACTCGCCAAAGCAACTCTTTTATTCTCCTTAATAGCAATCTGCAGAATTAAGGCTTGAGATATGTTGATTGTAACAATGACAGTGTTAGGATAAGAATGAATGGTATTCATTCTTCTGATAGATCAATTCTTGGGCTAAATCATGGACCATCTTAGAAAAATATCCATTATAGACAAGAATTAACTTAACCATTTGGGTGCTAGATGAAAAGCATTACTCTTTTTGATAATGTCAAGTTTGTCATGTCAGAAGCTGATTGCCTGCATAGCAAAAAACCTCACTTGTTTTGCATGATACAGAATTTGACCATTTAGCAAAACAACCAAAGTGACAGCAATTTTGTCATTTTGACAATTTACAATATTGTTTTAATGGAAGTCGTCTTTTTCCTGATTTAAATCAATCAATGCTACCAAATATATTTTTATGTTTTCGTATATTAGTGAAATTTAATGATATGATACATAAACATAGGATAGATAGTAAATGTGCAGATGCCTCCAATGTTACTTGCCAACCATGGGTAGAGTGCAGTGTTATTTACTTGACCATTTATGTCACAACATGGCCTTTGCCTTGACCTGATGCCAGATAAGATCGTACACTGCACCAAGTTTATGTGACATTCTTTTAAACATCATTTTGCTGTATAGTAAATGTGTAGAAATGTTAATGTTTTTGTACAGACAGAAGATGAATATGAGTCTAAAGAATACAAAGTCCTGTGCCGAACAACATTGCCTTTGAGAAAACATCTTTAAACTGCCACACAGTAAATTCCACAAAATTTACGACAATCATGGGGGATGTGAAGGAATTGGAGATGAAACTGTAACATTTTCTCAAACCCCGAGGAATTCTTAAATGAAGTGCTGTGAAAGGTTTTCTAGCATTCAAGACATTATTGAAAGTTTGATAAATGTTTTTGTGGCTTTTATCGTTCTATTTTTGTCAGTTTGGAATTTAGGCAATTCTCTTTTGGCAAATAATGCAATGTGTGCGTTGTCAAGAAAAAAAATGACGTTTCTAAAGGATGTCATGGTAAATTTTCTGGAATTTATAGACTAAAGATTTATACTTAGAACTATACTCATATAATTCCTTTAATCCTTTAATCCTTTGTCATGCCAGCTAATCTTTGTTGAGGTTTACCAGCCTTGCAATGACATCCTTTTAAGTGACAATCTTTTATTGTTTTACAATAACAAAGCTGATTTGAACTGATAGAAGAAAATAAAGGGATATTGTGTGATCAAAGGTTTGCACTGCTAAAAAAATCAAAAGAATTGCTTTCATATGCCTGATTATAACATCAACGTAGCTATGCGAATATGTGATGTCTTAAATTACCACCAGTTTACAAGCAACTTCAATCTTAAGTGCTTCACGTTGAATACTACTTAATGCTACAACACGCTCATATTCATGCCAATAAAATGGCCCCACATTGAATGCTTTCCTAGATGACTACAAAACACCATGTGCTGCAACAAGCCTTGAAATTGTCATGCTCTCGGTGGAATAACATTGCTCACTTTGCCACTACACAATAGTGGTGAATTGTGCAGTATTTAGCAGTGTCAATACTTTTATATGTGTATTTAACTATAGATGAGGATCTCAGTACACAACATGCCTTGATTTCAAAATGAGGGCCCCATGGCAGGCTTTGCTGCACCTTAAACTGATCAATCCAAGTTGACATTTGCTTGACATCGCAGAATTCATTGTTGCCAGATAGGACGAAAATCTTGATAGTCGCTTAACATATAAAAAAAACACTGCCTAGTTTGGAATGAATCAATAAAAGGAAGAAAATTTGTGCTACTTTTTTTAAAATGGGGATGGGCCTTTCTCAAAAGAAGGAAAGTTTATGAGTAATCGGACAATTATGGATTGGCAGAGATCAATAACATTGTAGGTTCTCTTGGATCTGTTTTTGGGGACTTACCTTTCTTGACCTCTGTCTGGAGCAAACAATATTGCCCCCAAAAAAGTATTAAAAAAATAGACAATGGGAAAGAACGTTGTCTTTTTGAGTTCAGAATTTGTCAATGAATAATAGATGCATATTCATGATTTATGCTTAACTGAGTTCTTTGTTTAAATATGGATAGATATTGCAGGCTTATGGGCTGATTATTGTCTACACTTATACTTAAAATGAATTTGCCAATACAGTGCTGAGTAATTTTAATTTTGAAATAAATCAAAGAATGAATTGTGAAAATTTAATTGGTTCAAATAAGTGGGCAAGATTTTTAATGGTAGAACATATGAGAGGTAGGGAGAAGAGAGTGATAAACAGAAGAGACATAGGGACAGGGAAGAGATAGAGAGAGGAGAGATAGAGAGAGGAGAGAGATAGAGAGGAGAAAAATAGAGAGAGAGAGAGGAGAGAGGAGAGATAGAGGAGAGATAGAGAGGAGAGATAGAGAGGAGAGATAGAGAGGAGAGAGATAGAGAGGAGAGAGATAGAGAGGAGAGAGATAGAGAGGAGAGGGAGAGGAGAGAGAGAGGAGAGATAGAGAGGAGAGATAGAGAGGAGAGGAGAGATAGAGAGGAGAGAGAGAGGAGAGAGAGGAGAGAAATAGAGAGGAGAGATAGAGAGGAGAGATAGAGAGGAGAGAGGAGAGAGATAGAGGAGAGAGATAGAGAGGAGAGAGATAGAGAGAGGAGAGAGATAGAGAGGAGAGAGATAGAGAGAGGGGAGATAGAGAGAGGAGAGAAATAGAGAGGGATAGAGAGGAGAGATAGAGAGAGGAGAGATAGAGGAGAGAGATAGAGAGGAGAGAGAGGTAGAGAGAGGGAAATAGAGAGAGGAGAGAGAGAGGAGAGAGAGAGGAGAGATAGAGGAGAGATAGAGAGGAGAGATAGAGAGGAGAGAGATAGAGAGAGATGAGAGATAGAGAGAGGAGATAGAGAGGAGAGATAGAGAGGAGGGAGATAGAGAGGAGAGAAATAGAGAGGAGAGATAGAGAGAGGAGAGATAGAGAGGAGAGATAGAGAGGAGAGAGATAGAGAGAGGAGAGAGATAGAGAGAGGAGATAGAGAGGAGAGATAGAGAGGAGGGAGATAGAGAGGAGAGAGATAGAGAGGAGAGAGATAGAGAGGGAAATATATGACTGTTATATATGAAAACCAGATGTAGATAGTAAATTAATTTTGCATTCTTTGATCTCGAAGGAATTGAAATCTGAAAAAGAGACCTGCCAATGCTTTCAGGTTAGCATAAGTCAATAAGTACATTTGTATGTCAAAGGGCTTATGAATTGCTGATGCAAGAGATACTGTGGATAGTCAAATTGACTTCTTTATGCACACTCCATCTCTATGTCCAGCAACAAAGCAAATAAGATATTGACTCACATTAGGATGAAAAGTAGAAAGTCTGGTTTATTGTCGCCACAACTTTTTCCCTCTGTGTATTTCAAGAGAACCACATAATCTATACATTTATTTTATCATGTTTCTTTGAGCTTTTCTTGTCTTCATCATCATTTCTCTTCACATATTACAAAATATCTCTGAAGTAATACATTTTCACTCTATCAAATTGATATTGGATTTCTACTTTACACTAAATTCACTAGCTTATTTCTCTCTCTCTCTCTCTCTCTCTCTCTCTCTCTCTCTCTCTCTCTCTCTCTCTCTCTCTCTCTCTCTCTCTCTCTCTCTCTCTCTCTCTCTCTCTCTCTCTCTCTCTCTCTCTCTCTCTCTCTCTCTCTCTCTCTCTCTCTATATATATATATATATATATATATATATATCATATATTATATATAATATATTATATATCATATGTCAGTGAGTGTGTGTATGTGTTGCAGAAAGACTTTGGGGATATTTTTAATTGGATACATTGAGTTTTAGTTTATATTTTTTCTGCAGATTCAACAGCTCTTGTTCATATTAAGTGCCTTTCTCCAAGACAAGACACCTTGTCAAACTGTTTCCTTTAGAAAGCAATTTCGAAACTGAAAGTCAGATTTATAGCAGATAATTTTTACGCCCTGTTAAGCCAGCAAGTGGAAAGCGAGGAAGAGCTGCTTCAATTTAAGATTAATTTTCTATGAACGGATTAATCAAGTTAAATCACAGATCAACACCGATTAGCAATGGCAGACTGGTATGTGTGTACAGAAGTGCATTCTGGTAGTTACTAGCAATTTATGATTGCAAGACCCTGTAGGACTCATAATTGATTACAATGTATCTGTAGCCTAAGTTAAATGAGGCCAAGTTAAAGTTCTCATTCACTCGTGTGATTTCCATTTATGCATGATTCAGGTTTTTGTGTGTTTCCTAATTCAAAAAAGAAGGAATCATGTTTAAAGCTGATGAGTTAGGAGATTATTTTTTATAATTGTCGAAGATCTTTGAAATATGATTCATTATATAATGGCTTTCAGAAAGAAATGAAATCTTTGTTGTGTTTTTATAGCAGACAAAGCCTACTATCAATATTTCATCAGCAGAAATCCTGCTAAGTATTTATTCATTGTAGGATGCAGCTATTTATCTTTTAGACTGTCCATTAACAGGAACATTTTCAACCAGTTATTATAAAGAAGATAAAACCACAATAGAATACTGTAAAACAAAATACAGGGAAATTACACATTTATTTCTTTACTCTACCTGCCGAATTAAAGTCGTATATACAACACTAACTCCTGCGAATATTTGTTGTTTTTTTGTGTTAAGTTGTTCCACACATTAACATGCAATTACCATACAGCTATGCAATTGGTCGGCTCTTGTACATGCTCATGCACAACTGTACACATGCACATGCCCTTTTTATATGTCAAAAGTAATTTGGAATGGATCATTTTTAATTTGGGGTGGGATATTGGAAATATGTGGTTGAAAAAGTAAATCATTGGTATATCAGTTTGTTTGGTTTTTTGTGTCATTCTCAATGTTATTTCAGTCATTTCATGACAAGACCTGATATATCACACTTGCCCAAGAAGAAAATAAATCAATTTTTTTTTCTTGCATAATTACTACATGTAGGTCACCAGTTGACTGAGCCATGGAATGTTTATTATATAATTACTACATGTAGGTCACCAGTTGACTGAACCATGGAGTGTTTATTATATAATTACTACATGTAGGTCACCAGTTGACTGAGCCATGGAGTGTTTATTATATAATTACTACATGTAGGTCACCAGTTGACTGAACCATGGAGTGTTTATTATATAATTACTACATGTAGGTCACCAGTTGACTGAACCATGGAGTGTTTATTACATAATTACTGCATGTAGGTCACCAGTTGACTGAGCCATGGAGTGTTTATTACATAATTACTGCATGTAGGTCACCAGTTGACTGAGCCATGGAGTGTTTATTATATAATTACTACATGTAGGTCACCAGTTGACTGAACCATGGAGTGTTTATTACATAATTAATACATGTAGGTCATGTCACCAGTTGACTGAGCCACAGAGCACTCATTATACAGTTACTTTATGAAGGTAATGCCATCTTTTGACTGATTTATAGAAAGCAGGTTGAACAACTTTTTTTCTTTGGGTGTGAAGACTTGAATGTCTGGACAATTAAGCAGAGTACATATTGACAATTTGCAACTGCCCCCAGCACTGTCAATGAGTGTCCAGGTGCTGGAAGGATATAAATGGCGTTTCAGCTATATATATATATGTGTGTTGTGAACTTGACATGATGAACTCTTGGCTGTCTGAGATTCATTAATGCCATGATTTCCTGATGGATTCTCTGAATTCAAATCTTTTCATTTCCTGTTCTTAGTAATAGAATTAAGGAAACAGAACTGCTCGAGTCCAAAGTGGATCAGCGTATCCAGTACCAGGGTCATGGTCAAATTGTCAACTGATCAAACTCTTTCTCTCATATAATATTTCCTTCTCTTAGCTGAATTCAAAAACCTACTAGTAGGTGGCATATAACTGTTGGTGCTTTTCTTTTAAAAAATGTATTTATACAATATTCCCATCTTGGTAATATGGAGGTAAAGACAGATATTTAACTGTAGGCAGTTAATGAGTGTTTTGGCCTTTCCTCATGGCGTTTCTTGATTCGTGGCAAGAGAGACAATGTAAGCATTGTGAGTAGTGTATGTGGACACAAGGGCTTGAGTCGTGTCCACAATGGAATTACTGGGGAGCGTTCACAAAGGCAAGCAGGTCCTCCAACTGATAAATAACACCAAGTAATGACAGTAGACAGGCCTGGAGCATCCCCCAATAAACTCCACCAAACACAATAACACTAAATCCACCATCGCAATTTAGATCCAGAATCAAGTGCTATGCCGTGGCCTGATTGGCATACATAGACAATTGTTTGGAAATTTTTCACCGCTGTTTGAAGGCAGCTGGCGACGCAGGCTGGACTTCACATGAGCAACACACAATTAACTCTCGCTTATCTTGCAAAATATCGCTCATCCCGTGCCCGCCTTATTGAATCAGGCGACTCCGAAATGCTGACCTTTTTATACACGGTGCTCGGCGATTTACCTAATCACATTTGGGAGCAAGGTTTTATGCTCGGCGGTGGTATGCGACAATGAGGGAGGCTGCATAGTCTCACATAGTCCCTGTCACAATATACACACATGACCAAGATCAAACATTCAACAAACAAAAGCACAGGACGCAGTTCAAGAACAACTCTATCGCTATTATGGATGGGTCAGCAGAGACACAGAACATGTGTGGCCATTGGTCAACTCCAGGACAAATCCACATTTATAATTCACACTTGTGTCATTGGTATGACAAACCAACCTGGACAGCTGCATGACAAATAAAACCAAATGGATTAATGCATGATTTGTCATGCTTCAAGTCTGTTTGGTGTCCGTCAACATAATCAAGTTCCCAAGAGGTCAATCTTAATGAGAACTCTTTCACACCAATTTCCAAAACCACTTTTTGAGCAGATGATTATCTTTGTCTAGATGCGATGGTTTAGTACAGGTGGAAAAAGTGTCAGATGCTTTTACATAAAAGGAAATAATTATCATGTAACACTGTACAAACAAATACAAATATTAGCTGATTACTGTGGTGGACAAGTCCAAGTAAATGCTGGCCCATTATAGAGTGCATGAAGATAGGAATAAGCAAGCAGATTTAAATGCCTAATATATTCTGAGAATTGTGATTTGCTCATTGTATGTGGTTTATTTGCCTCAAGATGTTACTGAAAATGAGAACATTTATCACAGCTCTCAAATACAAAAAAATAAAATAAAAAACAAAATGCTGAGAATATAATTGCAGCTTGATCACATGAACAATGCTTTAACTGTGCATATCTTCTTATATCTGGGACAAATGGTCAGTTCTTATTGTAGTAAACAAGGATGCAGGTGTGAACAATAAGGTGCAGTGAGTCAACCAGACATGATTTTATAATATCAGCCCCATATAAGACGTAATATCGATAGCAACAGTGTCATTTTACTGGGAAGACCAGGATGTAAAAGTAAACATTTTTAGTTTCTACTTCTGAACTTCTGACATTTTCGTTTAATTGCTTCAATTTTAGAGCAACTTTCCCTGGGCTTGTGTTTGAAACATTTCATATGTTCCTTACCTGTATCTTATTTCAGCATTCAGGAAAATGTCCTGGAGGTTTAACGTGAAATGTGGGCTGATTTTGGTAATAATACGATCTGATCAGAACAATGGCAAAATGTCAAGGTTCGTGCATAGTGGTGTTCTCTCGGTTAAAATGTGCTTATTTGCTCATGGACGTACGTACATTTGAGTGAAAGCTGAGTGATTGTGAAACAGTGTGATGAGTATGTCATGCCCAGGGGTTGTGGGTATAATAGCAAGACCGGGTCAGTATTTTGATCTGGTCCAAGGACTATGAGACATTATGTCTCATGTTGGATGAGTTAAATGGCAAGTGTCGTGTGCCTCGTGGTTACCGGGCCCAAGCGGTAAGCACAGCGCCACGTGGCCCTCCGCCGATGCAGCCATTGAACGGCGATGCGCCTGTCTGCCCTTGAACAAAAGTGAATTGTATGGGACCTTGTTAAGTGTGCTGCTGTATGCCTGACACACGCTATGGTCAAAGACCAACTCTCCGCTGCAAACAAGATGGTGGGTGGAAAAAAAAACGCACTAAACACGTTTAGCAAGGTAGCCTGTATGAGGGGTCTATTGAACAAGATGGCACACTCTGACTAGTTCAAAGGCATTCTCAAGTACTTGGCTCTATTCGCTCCTCAGTAATCACAGTGCTCGGAGGCAATAAAATGGCAGACAATATGATGATTCTCTCACTTTGTTGCAGTGACAATGTTTATTTTACATGTGGAAGCATGGTTCTATTAGAGGAAGCCAGTGCACCTGCCTGTCAAGTTTTCAGCTGTATATATTAATGATAATGACAATGAGGGATGGCTCCTCCAGACAACTCATCTCCACAAGTCTAGAGTCTTATCTTAGCACACATCTAATGTATATGCATAGGGCAGGTGCAGTATTCCTACACCTCTCCTCCCTTTCCCTCTCTCTCATTCTAATATCATAAAGTGGCTGTCAAACATCGTCACATACATTTAGTTTCACCTGAGCTTACTTTATTTACCAAAAGCACAAAACAAGATAACTTAGTCAGTATACTGCTGAGCCGGGAATAGGGACCTTGTGTGATCTGTGTACTGCTGAGCCAGGAACAGGGACCTTGGATGATCTGTGTACTGCTCAGCCAGGAATAGGGACCTTGGATTATCTTAATGTTGTTCAGCCAGGAATATGGACCTTGTGTGATCCGTGTACTGCTCAGCCAGGAACAGGGACCTTGGATGATCTGTGTACTGCTCAGCAGGGAATAGGGACCTTGGATGATCTGTGTACTGCTGAGCCAGGAATAGGGACCTTGGATGATCTGTGTACTGCTGAGCCAGGAATAGGGACCTTGGATGATCTGTGTACTGCTGAGCCAGGAATAAGGACCTTGGATGATCTGTGTACTGCTGAGCCAGGAATAAGGACCTTGGATGATCTGTGCATCTCTTAGCTAATAGGGAATACGAATATCTGATGATCCTCTGTAGTATACTGCCACCTGCCAGAATTTGTCCTTTAAACTATATCCATTGAAAATCACCAAATGAATTTTTTTGCACATGACTGTGACAAAAGGAATGTAAAGCGTGTTGATTTCCTTGAGGTAGTATTCGACTATATGACACAAGGAACTGGAGAGGGAGAGACAAGTGGATCTCACTTGCTGGATCTCACTTGCTGGATTTAAACATCTGGCGTTACTGCCATCATCAGCTCCCTGTCATGTCCACAGGTAACATATTCCCCCCCTGTCATGTCCACAGGTAACATATTCCATTGTCAGTATTCAACTAAAGATATGTCATTCTATGTTGAAGAAAAATAGAGAGGCAAATGAAAAAGGAGAAATAAATAAGTTTTGATATCTGTGCCCTCGTATTCAAAATATATATATTGAAACTGCATAAGTATATTGCAATGTATATGCAATACCCTGCATGATCTTAATCTTATTTTATCACATTCATTCATATGTAATAGGTGTATGACTCCAATTGTTAACCTTTTGATACCATATAAAAAAAGCAATGATATCTCTGCTCCCTGGACAAATATGAGTGAGAATACTTCTTGGAAGTATTTTTTCATATATCATAAGCTTAATTATCTAAGAAAATCTCTCACCAAAGCTTACTGCAGTTTAGGATGGTGTCAGTTGGGTAAGATATGACCTTGAAGTTTGATAAACAAGGTCAAAGGAAGTGTTAGCTGGCTTATGGCGATGTTGGTAGCAATGAGGAAGGCTTTGTGTGCTCAGGGTAATCTTCAGACATTGTGAAGTGTGCAAAACATTTAATATGACTCCTGTCAACGTGCTAATACAAACTTCATTATATTAAATTCGAGTTGTGAACTTTAATCTTTGAAGTGTCAGATTTGATGGCTTTGACATGTTACACCACAAAGATTGACACAAAGATTTTGAATTTTTTTTTGTTTTTTTGCAAAAGTTGGCAAACAGAGATGCATGATAATTGCTGGAACAGATTACCAATTTGTTACAAATAATTGTGATTTAAATAGCATTTAATAATGAGTGCCTGAAAATTTTCATTAAAAAAAAATTATTCATCACCTTCAACTTTCTTAGATAATCAAGATTAAATCATTTTTATGAATTAATTTGAAGAAAAAAAACCATTTGGTCTGAGGGAAGAATAACACAAGTTTGAGATACAACATAATAAGAAAATGAAAAATGTGCTGTGCTTCACAGGATCAAAAATGAGATTTTATTTTCAAACAGGAAATGAAGTTGAGATGGAATTCTTTAGTTAGCATATTATGGGAGGAAATTATCTTTTGCTTGAGCTCAGTATGTAGTCACTCTCTATACAAACAGAAGCATAAGTGGAAATAATACATAATGTATTTTTGTGCTGGGGAATACTTAGCTCAAACAGATTATTGTTTGTTCTGTTTTTCAGGAAAAATGGATGCATGCTTTAGGAAGTACACAATATGCTTAAATGTTAAAGCGGGGCAGTATGTTGGTCTATGATGAGTCCTTAAACTTAGATTTTAAAGTATAGAGGCCATGTTTATAAGGTCATAGAGCATGCTACCAAGATGGTTGCCACCACAGAGGTCGTGCCCAAGGTCACACTTGCTAGATTGCATGCAGATGTTTACAGCTGATTTGAAGGGTGTGAATTGTTCATGAAAATAAAGCCATGTGACACAGCCTGCTGGGAGAAGGACAAGTAAACGCGCCACACTTTGTGATATGTGTCCGGCCTGGACCCAGTCACAGGTGATACTCACCACCAATGAATTCTGTGCGACAATGCATCCTCAAGTAATGTGTCAATCACACGACAATTCCCATGATTACAACACTGAAACCAGGTGCTCACAGTAATTCTTACCATTGTTTCCTCATATAATCATGGATATGAACTTTAAGATGGAGCACTGTAATTAATTGTGTCAGCATATTTATTGGTCACCATTGGTGTTGATTTCAAATTATTAAGATTTTTAGAATTCACTCGACTGAAATGTGGGTCAGCATATTGTGCAGAAAAGATAAATGGTTCAAAGAATTAGCATTGTAACATACCTTTTTTTTCTTCCATTTTTCTCATTTATTTCTTTTTTCTCATTTATTTCACATTTAAGGGAGGGCTGTCTCATGCAGACACAACCTCCAAGGTAGAAACAACTTTTTTATGAATATTTACATTTCACACAATAAAATCATCATAACTAATTAATGTGAAGGTTTTACTTTGATAGAGATGATTGTTTCTATCGCTTCCTGCCACGAGGTTCATTCTTTATTTAAAAGTGCATTAATTTTTATGACCGACTTAAACATAGGATGCACACAAGTGGAATGCCAGCTGTTTGATACCGTCTTAAAATGAAGTGATCGTGTTAATATAAATGACTGATTTAACAAGCGGTTTATTAGCAGATGTCACATTGGAAATAAATTTTAAAGTGTTAACATTATGTCACAAGATTGAAAGAAATAAAACACAACATGGAATGCACGTGGATGGCAGAGTGGGTTGTCATGAAGAGTCAGCAGCAAATAATTAATTACCCTGGCATATGTGAAATTGGTAATTATTTAAACCTGAATGAACATTAGTCTCGCAGTCAGTTTTGACATTGAGATGCTTATAGATGTGGAACAAGCCTATTTTTTATATTGCCTTGAAGTTCGATGAAATATCTCGGAGTAGTTGAGAAATGTAACGATATCGAATAAATTTGGTAAGACAGAAAATTAATTAGAATTTAACAAATGTTTAACAAGAAGTTTGCCAAGAGAATATTCATCAATTATGGCGAAAATGGGAATCATACATTCATGTACAGGACAATTCACCTCAAGCTTATATAAAAAGCGTTACTTTTTGATATATTTTAAACTGATAGAATTATGGTATATGCACGTAAATAATTATAACGTGGATGATAAACTGAAGACAGATATTCGCGTAAAACATGGCACATTGCATGCTGGGAGTGTGAGAACAAGGTGAGACAGTTACCACACCGAGGAGATAGTCAGAGAGACTCAGGCCATCCAGGTGTGAAAGTCTTTACAGAAAACAAAATCTATAGAAATATAGGTTTATGGATAGCATGTTGTCGCTCAGATGCAAGAAAGAGAAATCAGTGAGCATGCACATATATAATAAACATGTCTCATGTTATATATGTTTTCATGTATTGTTGTGGAATCAAGAATGAAATTGTTCTTTTTTGTTGATAATGAATACAGCAGCTTAGGTTTGGTGTACAATAGTGATATGCAAATATAAGTCATATTCCCTGCTTCCTTGAGTGAGTGGGTTTCAGTAAGCTGAGTTTTGGTGCATGTTGAGTGAGTGGGTTTCAGTAAGCTGAGTTTTGGTGCATGTTGAGTGAGTGAGTTTCAGTGCCGAGTTGTGGTACATGGTGAGTGAGTGGGTTTCAGTGCCGAGTTTTGATGCATGTTGAATGAGTGGGTTTCAGTAAGCTGAGTTTTGATACATGTTAAGCGAGCGGGTTTCAGTGCCAAGTTTTGGTGCATGTTGAGTGAGTGGGTTTCAGTGCTGAGTTTTGGTGCATGTTGAGTGAGTGGGTTTTAGTGCCGAGTTTTGGTGCATGTTGAGTGAGTAGGTTTCAGTGCCAAGTTTTGGTGCATGTTTCAGTGCTGAGTCAGATGGACCCATGTAGCACATGACGATGTCTGTCATGATCCATGAGGGCGAAAATAATGAGATATTTTACCATCCCTGCAAAAAGAGATGGAAAATTAGTTTAGTTGACTCTTTGGTTCTCTGAACATTAATTATTTGCACTAAAATTAGGGCCTCTGATCCATGCAGTTGGGACCAGCATTATGAATGGGAGTTTCCCCAATTGGTTTTGCTGTACTTCATCTATTTACCAAATAGTTATTGCTGCTAACGCTATTTATGAGTGAGAGAAACCTGCAAGATCAACTCAGATGATGGATGATTGGATACTCATCAATACTCCATCCTCCTAACTTTTACTGTCCACCTTTTTATGGTCCAACTCTTTTCTCATTAATATGCCAACCTTATAAGCATGGCACCGTTCTAAGCATGACACCCCTCTAAGCATGACACCCCTCTAACCATATCACCATTGCAAGCATGGCACCCCTCTAAGCATGACACCCCTCTAAGCATGACACCCCTCTAAGCATGACACCCCTTTAACCATATCACCATTGCAAGCATGACACCCCTCTATTCATATCACTACTGAAGCTTATCACCCCTCTAAGCATATCACCTCTCTAAGCATATCACCTCTCTAAGCATATCACCTCTCTAAGCATGACACCCCTTTCAGCATATCACCCCTCTAAGCAAATCAACCCTCTCAGCATCACACCCCTCTCAGCATATCACCCCTCTAAGCATATCACCCCTCTCAGCATATCACCCCTCTAAGCATATCACCCCTCTAAGCATATCACCCCTCTAAGCATATCACCCCTCTAAGCATGACACCCCTCCAAGCATGACACCCCTCCAAGCATATCACCCCTCTAAGCATATCACCCCTCTAAGCATATCACCCCTCTAAGCATGACACCCCTCCAAGCATGACACCCCTCCAAGCATATCACCCCTCTAAGCATATCACCCCTCTAAGCATGACACCCCTCCAAGCATGACACCCCTCCAAGCATATCACCCCTCTAAGCATATCACCCCTCTAAGCATGACACCCCTCCAAGCATGACACCCCTCCAAGCATATCACCCCTCTCAGCATATCACCCCTCTAAGCATGACACCCCTCCAAGCATGACACCCCTCCAAGCATATCACCCCTCTCAGCATATCACCCCTCTAAGCATGACACCCCTCCAAGCATGACACCCCTCCAAGCATATCACCCCTCTCAGCATATCACCCCTCTAGCCTTAGCACCCTTCTAACAATTCACAGCTCTTTAACCATGTGAACTCCAGTTCTCAAGGAAGATGCTACTGGGAACATCTTGTACTCAAGTCTTGTTGCAAATGTTGTACCTCATAAGATCAGTGCTGAGGAAAGCTGTTAAAGTAAAATAGCGGTGACACCCTGGATGTTGGTAGCATAACAAGGGCCCGGTGACAAAGATCGTCCCTGACTGGACTCACTGGGCTGAAGATTGCTACCAGCTTGGTGGCTAACTGCAAGTGGCAACACACGATTACATGGCTTCATTTTTTTCCTGTTCCTGCTCTAGGCAAGAGTTACCAGATAGCTTATAAATTCTGGATAAATGTCTCCGACCGTAATACGCGGTGGTCGGCTGACATGAGAATGTAAAGACCCAGGGCTATGATCTAATAATAGGCATCTTGTCTGTCTAGATTATGGTATGAGCTGAAATTATGCAGGGAAACTGTTTGTCACTAGCACTAGGTGTTCAGCGATATTCCACGGATATTTTACACAAATGGCCATCCTGTGCCTGCCATTAAGCTGCACTCAGATTTTGTTTGTCGGATGAAGTTTCTGGAAACTCTTTAGTATTTTCATAAATGTAATATGACGAACAAGCATCCAAGATGTCGGGCTCTCTCTCTCTCTTCCAGAATGATCAAGTGCAGGCGGCTCAATTTTATACAAAGTATTGGACTCAGATATAAATTCCAAAATAACTGGAAGATAAAGTGAATATTGGACCCATCTTGAATTTTTTATTTTGATGTCAAATTCAATATGGCCTCAGACTATGACTTCAAAAACTTTTAACATAAGTACAATGTTTACAAGAATTTTATTCTTAATTTACTAGTCTAAAAAAATTGTTGAATGGATGAGCGATCATTACAGTAATACCAAATATATATAAAGAAAAAATATTAATTTGATGTTCCCTTTAAATTTAAAATTGTTGCGATCAATGCCTCAGAAATTTGATGTTTTAAGTATTTTCTCTTTAATCTTTAATGTACACCGTGAATAGTGTTGGATTGAAGGGATTTTACCACATTTATATTCCTTTTACGAGAAATATTAAATTTGTGTCATATGACCCTGAATCCAAGATGGCTGCAGTTGCTCTGTCACTTAATAATATGAAGTTTGGTGTAAAAGTATGAAATCAGACACTCATTGTTCACTTTTGCCTCCTTTGTCACAGATTCTCCAGACCTGAATTCCATATACCATTAGATGGGTATATCCTAGCCAAGAGTTCTCTGAGTAGCCACCAAGCTGCTTTCTTTATATCTTGACCTATTTTCTAGTTCTCAATTTGTATTTACACCTCACATTTTCTCAACACTCTTTTGAATGTCATTAAGTATCATATTTGAATGGAAGTGATTTGTGATATTCACCTTTATTTTATATTGATGTATAAGTCACTCAACCTGTTAGCAAACCAAAAATCTGTTGTGGCAGACGGTACATTGTTTTTGAGGTTCTCAGAAACTTATTCTAGATATGCCCTGAAGATAGGTGAAAAATGGAGATAGATTAGAAAGATAGTTCATAAAACCATAAAATGACAAAGGCATAGCCATTTTGGATTTAAAGGTCACATGACATTAACATTTATTTTCCAAAAGGGGATATATATGGTATAATTATGATTAAATCTCATCTATCCAATACTTTTTTTACATTGAAATTTTCTGTGAAATTCTTTCAGATATTGTTTTTTCAATCACAATTTATAGTGTCAATCCCATACTGCCCTGGTGTCATGTCCACATCGCCCCCTGGTGTTCAGATACTGAGATGCCGAGCACCTTTTTTGTAGCAGAGCAAGGTGTAAAACTTGCCCACATTCAAAACACAAACTGTATATGAGCACCCACGGGTACTGTTGACATTAAGAAGTCTTTCACACGCACATCAAAAGGAGCGATATATTCTCTCATTTGTGGCAAGCTTTATATTGGAGAAACACGGCGTATGATGTCTGAACATTTTAGGAAACCGTGACATCAGGAACAATGGCCCTGATAAGAAGGTTGCTGGACGCTTTCATGATAATAGTCATACCATTGACAACATTGCGGTTTTTCTTATGATCAACCAGACTATCACAGCTTAGTGTTGTTTATTGGAAGCTAAATTCATCAAAAAGGTTGGCACTTTGGAAGCACAAGGTGTGATCAGAGAGGATGACTCTAATTACAAGTGTCAGGCAGTGACACTTGTTAGACATTAACTTTATTACCTATTATCATGAATGTATCTATATGCCACCAGATATATATATGTAAAGCTTGGGCGTTTTCACGTTGATAGCATTTTGTTATTAAGCCATAGTTTAAGTCATTGTGGACACTATTATTATTGTCATTATCTATACAAGCAAAACATTCTTACTTGAAAATATTTCAAAAAGCCATATAAAAGCATGAATAGAAATGTAAGCAAAAGCTTGAAATGTTAGAAACATCTCTTGGTTGATACGATGTAAACCGTGGGTTGTTGGTTGATTAGTCTTATCATCCTGCCCTGAAATCTGTGCAAATGCTTCAACTATAGTGCATGATTAAAAAACACACATGTTAATCTGGCATCAAAGAAGATGAAGAGTGAAGCATATCCCATATCTAGCAGCGACAAGAGTGACTTAATGGTTGCAGAGTCACAGATTTCTTCTTCTTTGTGTTTCCACCTCCATGAGTTGCTGCGAAGAAAAAAACACATCACATATGATGGTGGACAAAACAGTACAGGATTACTCTTCAGATGTTTGACTTCAATCTTAAGAAGTCAAACTCAGGGGAATATAAAAACAAATAATCGGAAAACATGCAGAAATGTATCGGTCCTAGTAGACGTATTATCTGGAGAACCGAAATTAATCAGAGGTGGAATATAATTTAACTTGGGACAATTTATTGATCTTCTCACAGACGTTTTTCTCACTTTGATAATATTAAATATTTCTTGACATCAAATATCATCAAACTTCACAATGTAAAGGGAAACTTGTCTGTATGTATATTCTCTTGGCATTTTTCTTTATGAAGTTATGTTGTGAACAAACTTATAATAGAATTGATATCAGTTTTTGTAACTTTTTCAATATCGTATATGTTTTTTAGATTTGCTAAGATGATTTCCAGCCAGCCTGATATAATTTAGAATTTCCTCTTACAGCTCAAGTACAGAATGAAATGGAATGGTCATAATATAAGATTGAAATGTATATTATGGTCTGTCCTAGAATGAGGATCGAGAACAATGAATCATGGGTATTACCCTCACAAAACAAGAGACTTGTGTACAGAAAATTAGCATTATGATTAATTCTTGGAAGTGATCTTTATTTAAATGATGCTAATTGGCCAGTGGAAGTTAATGTGAGTGAAATGCTAGAGACTGTGTACACAGGCTGGGTAGGACAAGTAGTGATGGCAAGGTAAGATCCCCCTGTGTATCATTAAGTCTGCCTGACAGTGCTGGCTGGCTAGACTCCTGCCTCGGTCCACCCACCCTCCCAACATCACTCCCTCATTAAATGAGCCACTATCTACTCCATCTAAATGAGCTCAACATTAAGTGCAACCAAAGATGATATCCTTATGCAAATTTGTGCAAAGATTATGCTCGTCAAATGAGCCGAGATGAGGATATTTAAGCAGATATTAACATCATGAAATAATATGTGAGGCTTATGCCAGACGCCAAGGAATGTCCTTAATTTCCCAAATATATATTTTCATGTAAATGGGAAATATTTAAGAATTTGGTATGTAGTTTTTGCTTAATCAGGATAGAGGGCAGTATATATTGAAGTATTAGTCTTTTTTTCACCAGAGGACAGCACCCCTATAGACTCTTATATTTGTGATAGCATTCATCGAGAAGAACTCAGAAGTTTCTACCAATCAGAGAAGAGACTGGTTCTTCTCAATGGCAAGAAATTGACTGGCTAGAAAATGGGTATTTAATTTCTTGTATAAAATTCAAAAGCTGATTATCCATTACTGAGATTCTCGGTCAAAAGGTGCACACGTGCGATGAATGGTACATTATAAGAAGACTTGCGGTGGTATCAGAATATTGATTTTTGAAATGCGCCTCCCTGTATTCCAATGTAGGCCACATTTCCAGCCAGCCACTCATCCATGTTATCAGCGCTCACGGCCACAATGTGATTTGTGAAGAGAACCATTTAGCTGAGAAGTACACACTATTTAAGGCTTGTGGATATTCAATGATTTTTTACCACAAATCTATAAAGCTTTAGATTAACTCCAAAATGTCTTCTCCAGTTGTATTGTTTTTCTTCTCATTCATTCAGTTCTTTATGGATGCAAAGCAGAAAATATCAAAAAGAATCGGAAAAATGGCTTGACTTTGATTGACCGCTCAAAACCTTATATATTTCAATGCATATAAGTTGAAAAATTTCAGCTAATTAATGTATAGCTTTATTGCAGAGTGCTTGTTTTGAATCGTGAAAATATTATAGGTGAAATACAACTTAGTTAATGTGTGCATTTGGATCTGTTGAATTTGTAATCCGATAGATAAAAGTTAAACTTTGTATAGATAATTTTATTGATCCGAAAATTCAGTCAATAAGGAATTGTTCAATATTTACGCCTGGCAGGAAACTTTGACACACTTTAAAGTTGTAGCTGATTCATTAATATTTTATATATAAAAATCATTGCGAAAGTATAAAATCTGTTGGATAAATGATGCCAATTATGGCATATTTAGATATAATAGTTCATGAAAAATCAATAAACATAGGTGACAGATATTTAACTCAAAGAGAATTGCACTCAGATGTCCATGATGTTTGGTTGTGACATGATATCTAGCAGAAATAGTTGGCCTAATTTGTTTAATTAAGAACAAGTCAGATTGCTCTCGAGAGCTTGTTTTTGTCTTTGTCAGTCATTAGATACATTGTATGTGTGAAAGTGGTGGAAATGGACGTCACAATTAGCACTATTCTATTCTGCAATCTTCCAGTATGAGGTAACAACATTCAATAAATCACTCTGGTGTTGCTTAATTAAGCTTAAAAAACAGTCTATCAAAATAACATCATCTAATTACTTTCCATCTATTTGTTACAGAGAGAAAACGTGATTCGATGTTCAGATGTCAGATTTCTTGATCAAAAAAAGGTGAGGATTTAGTTGTTATTAATGCTTTGAAATAGATAGAGATATTGTTCTTTTAATATCCATTTGACAAATGTGTGATATTTTACATTATATATGATGGTAGAGAAGGGAAGCAAGAAAGGTTTTGGAGGTAAAAAGTGTCACAGGAATTGAGACATGAAATAAATAGGACAGATTTAGTCAAGATTATGTCATTATATAACACATGATAGAGAATCAGAAATTAAAGGACTGAAAAAAATCATCCTAGATATGGATTGTCACATGATTAGATTGTGGACACAGACAGAAAGTCGTCAGAAGTATGTACCCACGATTAAGATATTCAGAATTTTACAAATGGAAGGACTTCCTGGAGCTTGGCGAGGGGGTGTTTAGGTGAAATATTCAGGTGAAATGATAGATTGCTACATTTACTTAAGATGACTGGGATTGTGAATATGCATGACTGTGTCTCTGGTGGGACCTCCAGCATGACCCATATCTCCCCCCTCAGCTTCCAGGCAACCTCTGTATTGCCACAAACAGGCTCTCATTATAGCACCCTCCTTCAATTGCAACCTGCTTATATTCTATACCAAAATCTAAGGGAAGGAAAGCTAGACTGTTACCATATGTTGTCATTGATATTTAGATTTGCCACATAGTTTTATCTGTTCTGCTACACGTCCTTCTCTGGTCTGCTACATGTGCTTGTCTGACCTGGTTTGCATGTGCTTGTCTGGTTTGCATGTGCTTGTCTGGCCTGCTACATGTGCTTGTCTGACCTGGTTTGCATGTGCTTGTCTGGCCTGCTACGTGTGCTTGTCTGGCCTGCTACATGTGCTTGTCTGGCCTGCTACATGTGCTTGTCTGACCTGCTACATGTGCTTGTCTGGCCTACTACATGTGCTTGTCTGGCATGCTACATGTGCTTGTCTGGCCTGCTACATGTGCTTGTCTGACCTGCTACATGTGCTTGTCTGGCCTACTACATGTGCTTGTCTGACCTACTACATGTGCTTGTCTGACCTGCTACATGTGCTTGTATGGTCTGCTACATGTGCTTGTCTGACCTGCTACATGTGCTTGTATAGTCTGCTACCTGTGCTTGTCTGACCTGCTACCTGTGCTTGTCTGGCCTGCTTTGTGTGCTTGTCTGGCCTGCTATATATTCAATGTACTTGTCTGGCCTGCTTTGTGAGCTTGTCTGGCCTGCTATATATTCAATGTACTTGTCTGGCCTGCTATATATTCAATGTACTTGTCTGGCCTGCTATATATTCAATGTACTTGTCTGGCCTGCAACATGTACTTGTCTGGCCTGCTATATGTTTGATGTGCTTGTCTGGTCTGCTTCATGTGCTTGTCTGGTCTGTTATATGTACTAATCTGACCTGCTATGTGTGCTTGTCTGGTCTGCTACGTGTGCTTGTCTGACCTGCTACGTGTGCTTGTCAGGTCTGCTACATGTGCTTGTCTGGTCTGCTTCATGTGCTTGTCTGACCTGTTATATGTACTAATCTGACCTGCTACGTGTGCTTGTCTGACCTGCTACGTGTGCTTGTCTGACCTGCTACATGTGCTTGTCTGGTCTGCTTTGTGTGCTTGTCTGGTCTGCTAATGTGCTTGTCTGGCCTGCTTTGTGTGCTTGTCTGGTCTTCTACATGTGCCTGTCTAGCTTAGCATGCCCTTAGAATGCTATATTAGAGTAAGTATATCAGCAATGTTGCCAACCCTCACAGAGAATTTTTTATTTCTCTAGCTCCAGGTGGGTGCTTTGAAGGAAATGAATACGCCTTCCAGAGTTGCACACCAACCATGAAATGTTTTATTTGGAATTACCCTGGAAATGATAGCAATAAGGTGCTAAGCGGAATGTAGCTGGTGGGAAGAAAGTTGTTTGACAAAGTGACATATTGCTAGAGGGTAGGCAGTGTTGACAGAGGTGTGGCACACAGGTGCCGATTAGGTCTATCACAGGTTGTTGTTCACACATGCCTACTGCCCACTTCAACCGGTGAGTTCACACTTCAAAGATCAGTCGTGCAATAAGAATATGAGTGAGGATGTTATTGGACATGATAGGGCACTCTGTGGCAGTGGGGAGGCAGGCGAGGAGTGTGCATACAACAAGCTCCATCTTACACAATATTACAATCTCAACACTCACCAGGGGTATTATTGCTTTCTGTCCGCCCTCTAGTGCAAATATATAAGTTATAATATGAAAGATTTTCGGTCACCTGATTAGTTTATGTAACACCATGAATATTTCCTGCGTTACATCACACCTGAAAGTGTCGGATTAGTAGAACGAGATCTGATCGATAATGATAACATGTGACAGGTTGATCCTGCAATATTAGATTAATCCTGAGGTTAATGACACCCCTGATATCGTGTTGATCTGTCAGTAACAATGGCAGGCAGTACCATTGCATGAAGTGCCCCTGTGTGTAGTCGCAAATGATCTTGAAGACTTTGATGTTTTGCCCACTTGTATTCTCAAAGATATCTGTGTTCTATTGTGTCCTCTACGCAACATACAATCTTCTCTCTCATCCAGAAGCTTTCCCAAAACAACTCAGGGTCAATCTGTGGACATTAAATTGCCTGTTACTACTTCTTAACGATTAGATGTCAGGTAGTCGACAGAATAGTAGATGACAATAATGAATAGAATTTTGTAGAGGTTACTTACTGTCACTGTTCACTCTATGGAAAGACTTCTAAGATAAACCATTCATATTTAGATTAGATATCATATAGTATATTCCAAACGTAAATTGAAATTAGAGCTTGATATTGATGATGACAAAACAATAAAGTCAATGATTTGTGAAACATGAGTATGATAAGAAAGATTTGGATAAAGATAAGACCACAGTAGGCAAACTGAGGACCAGCTTTTTCCATGACTAATGCATGTTATTGCTATAGATCTGAGATTCATTTAGGCCCCTCTGTAAGAACAAGGCTGGGTATTAATGAATGGATTTTGTCACGCCATGACAGTTCCCTTTGATCTTGTAACTCTGATTTAACAATATTGGGGCATATCAAGATTAATTTTGACTCTTTGCTCTCAGATCTTCTTAAATGAGGACTGGGTTATTTGAAAGCCTTGTGCAGACTGTTCTTTACTGGAGAAATGAACTTATGAATAAAATGGATATAGCTTGCTTTGTGCCTTATATTCATGTTTTATGATCTCAATATCTGTATAATCCTTTCACTATACCTCCAACTACTTCTTTATCTTCCAGTGCCAGCTTTTTAAAACAATCTCAAGCTAAAAATTGGCTTTTATTAGAAAATTCCCTTGTGGCCTCATGACGTAACAGAAAAACCTGTCAGGGCCTCATGGATGTTCATGTATATCAAAACAATGTTTACATAACTGTATTTCATGTATTTGGTCTGTACATGTATGTGATGATATTTACAAAAAAATATTGCATTTTGCACCAAAACAATTCTACAAGAAGAAACATTATATGTCTAATGGTGTGAAGATGATATACATCCACAAATAGAAATGATGCAATCCAAAACGGAAAGGCAAATGTTACATAGACATGCTCCAAAAATTGACAGTCTCATATTTGAAGAACATGCTTATTTATGTCAATCTTAGATTTCAAGTTATTGCTTTAGATTCTTTCAAAAAGTGTCCTCTAAGCAAACCAAAAAATTCCAAATACCTTTTCTTGGCTAGTGGATACTGTGCTGTAGTGGCCCAGTTAGGCAACTAGATTTTGGTCTTATTCTGTTAATGGCAAGGTCTGTTCAACCTATTTTTCAAATGTTAGATAATATATTAATAATTGCTGTTTACCTTTAAGATGAATTCACTTTCATCAGTGTCATGAGTATGGCTCATACCGTAATATAGCTAGGGTCATGAGTATGCCTCATACCGTAATATAGCTAGGGTCATGAGTATGCCTCATACCGTAATATAGCTAGGGTCATGAGTATGCCTCATACCGTAATATAGCTAGGGTCATGAGTATGGCTCATACCGTAATCTAGCTTGAGTCATGAGTATGGCTCATACCGTAATCTAGCTTGAGTCATGAGTATGGCTCATACTGTAATCTAGCTAGGGTCATGGGTGTGGTTCATACTGTAATCTAGCTTGGGTCATGAGTATGGCTCATACTGTAATCTAGCTTGGGTCATGAGTATGGCTCATACCGTAATCTAGCTTGAGTCATGAGTATGGCTCATACTGTAATCTAGCTAGAGTCATAGGTGTGGTTCATACCGTAATCTAGCTAGAGTCATGGGTGTGGTTCATACTGTAATCTAGCTAGGGTCATGGGTGTGGTTCATACTGTAATCTAGCTAGAGTCATGGGTGTGGTCCATACTGTAATCTAGCTTGGGTCATGAGTATGGCTCATACCGTAATCTAGCTTGAGTCATGAGTATGGCTCATACTGTAATCTAGCTAGGGTCATGGATGTGGTTCATACTGTAATATAGCTTGGATCATGGGTGTGGTTCATACTGTAATCTAGCTAGAGTCATGGGTGTGGTTCATACTGTAATCTAGCTTGAGTCATGAGTATGGCTCATACTGTAATCTAGCTAGAGTCATGGGTGTGGTTCATACTGTAATCTAGCTTGAGTCATGAGTATGGCTCATACTGTAATCTAGCTAGAGTCATGGGTGTGGTTCATACTGTAATCTAGCTAGGGTCATGAGTATGGCTCATACTGTAATCTAGCTAGAGTCATGGGTGTGGTTCATACTGTAATCTAGCTAGGGTCATGAGTATGGCTCATACTGTAATCTAGCTAGAGTCATGGGTGTGGTTCATACTGTAATCTAGCTTGAGTCATGAGTATGGCTCATACTGTAATCTAGCTAGAGTCATGAGTATGGCTCATACTGTAATCTAGCTAGGGTCATGAGTATGGCTCATACTGTAATCTAGCTAGGGTCTAAGTAAGTTTTGTCTTCCCTTTAAAATTATTGGCCTCTATTCTTTAGTTATTTAACTGCATTTGGTAAAATTGTTGCTTATTAGGTTTTTTTCTCACCAATATATAAAAGGGAAAAAAAGACAGTACAAAAATAATTTGTTTCATTGTTTTATTCAAATTTTTCAAAATTATATACAAGTCAAGAGAATTTTCTGGAATGAGTTTTGAGAATAGAAAAGTCAATCTGGATGATTTTGGATGATCTTCATATACACTGAGTGACTCTATGTAAAGGGTCAGCGATAATTTGCCGTCGGAGTGAGAAAGCGGAAGATGAGTGCAAACAACTGACCATCAATCAGTGCTGAGATGAGATCCATCATGCGCGGCCATACTTGTCAGCAGTAATCACCAATTATTGCTCCCTTTCTTTACTGATGTCTCAGTCATTTTCTCCACTCAGGAACACATAATTCCTTTGAAATGAAAAATGATCAGGCAGTAAATTTGATTTATACTTTTTAAAGAAATAAGAAATGGTGCTTACTCTATTATTTAAGAAACATATTTCCTGTAGTGTTAGTGAGTCATGAATTCTGAAAATGTAGGTATTCTTGGGCATAGAAATAAAAGGCAAAACTTTAAGTCATAAAATGTACTGCTAAATTGGTCCAATTTGCTATGGATGGAAAATTAATGAACAGACAAGCTGATTGTTCTGATCCTATAAAACAAGAGTATATATATAGAAAGCGGAATATGGTTTTTGATACCTAACAATGTCTTATATAACTGAATAGGATTATAGTTTAAACCAGAGTGTATTTATAGAGGAATGTCTTTTTGATAGCTAACAATATCCATTATAATTTAATAGATTTATAGTTGTGGTATTCATGATTAATTCCACCACTGTGACAATATATCTGTCACCCAAAACGGGTAAAGGAGTAATTTTACAAATCAAATGTCAAGAAACATCAAGAGACAGTTTTTATGCAAACTGCAAAAAGATCATAATTGAGACCAAATGGCAACATACTTTTCAAGGAAATCAGGATTAAGATTCATTAGGCTCAGGATAATCATCCACACATCTTAGATCTGAGTAGTTTTAACAGTAGTCCTGAATATTTAGGACTACTTGTTTATGAAAAGAATGTGATCTCAATAAATAACTCAAAATCATCACTTGCTCTAAAATAAAGGAAAGTACCCTCACTTTTGCTTATGATCTGAAAACATATGTATCAATGTTTATAACCAGTTCATTATTTGTGCGAGATATAATATGAGAACATATGTTTCGGAGTTGATAACCAACTCATTACCTGTGCTTGATATGATGTGAGGACATATATATCAATGCTGATAACCAACTCATTACCTGTGCTTGATATGATATTAGGACATATATATCAATGCTGATAACCAACTCATTACCTGTGCTTGATATGATCTTAGGACATATATATCAATGCTGATAACCAACTCATTACCTGTGCTTGATATGATATTAGGACATATATATCAATGCTGATAACCAACTCATTACCTGTGCTTGATATGATGTGAGGACATATATATCAATGCTGATAACCAACTCATTACCTGTGCTTGATATGATATTAGGACATATTATATCAATGCTGATAACCAACTCATTACCTGTGCTTTAAATGATATTAGGACATATATATCAATGCTGATAACCAAGTCATTACCTGTGCTTGATATGATATTAGGACATATATATCAATGCTGATAACCAACTCATATCTTGTGCTTGATATGATATTAGGACATATATATCAATGCTGATAACCAACTCATTACCTGTGCTTGATATGATATTAGGACATATATATCAATGCTGATAACCAACTCATATCTTGTGCTTGATATGATGTGAGGACATATATATCAATACTGATAACCAACTCATATCTTGTGCTTTTTATGATCTTAGGACATATATATCAATGCTGATAACCAACTCATTACCTGTGCTTGATATGATATTAGGACATATATATCAATGCTGATAACCAACTCATTACCTGTGCTCCATATGATCTGTTCGGGACGGCAGCGAAGCACACTGGTGGTAACATTCATGCAGCACATAACTGTCTGCAGAGACCTCCAGGGGGCATTGGTGTATGTTCTCCATCAGCCTTGTCTGTCAAGCCGTCACACTGATATGCTACTAATTTCTTGCACCTGCCCAGTTGCCTGGGATTTGCAACCCCACACATCACCATTACCATTATGCCATCACAATCCCAACCATTTCCTACATCGTAATGGGTATACATTTTTAAATCTTGCTGTTGATGTTCTCTTGTTTTCTCGCTCATGCTTTTATCCTATCTTGAACACATGATGACAGTCATACAATTTTCAATTCCGGTGTTATTTTAGTTGAATGTTGATGAATACGAATATTGCTATATGATTGGGGACAGAAAAAATCCAAATCCACTAGGTGGCAGCACTTAACATTAATATTTTATGAGAAAATTTGAGATGTACATTTTTTCTTGATAATAAAAATTAAACTGCTGATGCAATCTATCTGAATGTATGTCACTATCTAATATATGCTAATATCGGAGTTAAAAATGATGTTGATCAGATCCAGTAGAGGGCAGCAGGAGTCTCCTTCATATCACTGTCAGCTTGCTAGTATTACTAATAATCTTGGCTGATAGGTTACACATGTCCGTCACCACATTACGTTATTATGGTATATTTCAGCAAATAGAAGGGTTAATATTCCTTGTTAGTCAACATGCAAGCACTTTCTTCAGGTTCCTTCCTCCGGGTGATGTGCATACATTATCCAGTGTGATTAAGTGCTGTACCTGTGGAGCCAGTAACTGACCACAGAAACCACAGTAAATAGGTGCAGAGGTGTACCTCTCCGGCTGAGATCCCAGACAGAGGCAAGCTCTGGTGCAGCGCAGTAGAAATATATCTACGTGTCATTTTCCACACTTTTATCTCGCGCATCACTCACACTTGCTTATCTCAGACAGAAAAAAAATCAAGATGTTTGTCAAGTTTGAGAAATAAACAAATTATTCTTCATGGTAGGCAGCCTGACTCTCTGCAGTCACTTATTACAGTCATTTGATACCATAGTCAGGAGCCAACATTGAGAGGTGCATGAATCCTACAAACTCCTGATACCATAGTCAGGAGCCAACATTGAGAGGTGCATGAATCCTACAAACTCCTGATACCATAGTCAGGAGCCAACATTGAGAGGTGCATGAATCCTACAAACTCCTGATACCATAGTCAGGAGCCAACATTGAGAGGTGCATGAATCCTACAAACACCTGATACCATAGTCAGGAGCCAACATTGAGAGGTGCATGAATCCTACAAACTCCTGATACCATAGTCAGGAGCCAACATTGAGAGGTGCATGAATCCTACAAACTCCTGATACCAAAGTCAGGAGCCAACATTGAGACTTATATACATCCTACAAACTCCAGATACCATAGTCAGGAGCCAACATTGAGAGGTGCATGAATCCTACAAACTCCTGATACCATAGTCAGGAGCCAACATTGAGAGGTGCATGAATCCTACAAACTCCTGATACCATAGTCAGGAGCCAACATTGAGACTTATATACATCCTACAAACTCCAGATACCATAGTCAGGAGCCAACATTGAGAGGTGCATGAATCCTACAAACTCCTGATACCATAGTCAGGAGCCAACATTGAGAGGTGCATGAATCCTACAAACTCCTGATACCATAGTCAGGAGCCAACATTGAGAGGTGCATGAATCCTACAAACTCCTGATACCATAGTCAGGAGCCAACATTGAGAGGTGCATGAATCCTACAAACTCCTGATACCATAGTCAGGAGCCAACATTGAGAGGTGCATGAATCCTACAAACTCCTGATACCATAGTCAGGAGCCAACATTGAGCGGTGCATGAATCCTACAAACTCTTGATACCATAGTCAGGAGCCAACATTGAGAGGTGCATGAATCCTACAAACTCCTGATACCATAGTCAGGAGCCAACATTGAGCGGTGCATGAATCCTACAAACTCCTGATACCATAGTCAGGAGCCAACATTGAGAGGTGCATGAATCCTACAAACTCCTGATATCATAGTCAGGAGCCAACATTGAGCGGTGCATGAATCCTACAAACTCCTGATACCATAGTCAGGAGCCAACATTGAGCGGTGCATGAATCTTACAAACTCCTGATACCATAGTCAGGAGCCAACATTGAGAGGTGCATGAATCATATAAACTCCTGATACCATAGTCAGGAGCCAACATTGAGCAGTGCATGAATCCTACAAACTCCTGATACCATAGTCAGGAGCCAACATTGAGAGGTGCATGAATCCTACAAACTCCTGATACCATAGTCAGGAGCCAACATTGAGAGGTGCATGAATCCTACAAACTCCTGATACCATAGTCAGGAGCCAATATTGAGCAGTGCATGAATCCTACAAACTCCTGATACCATAGTCAGGAGCCAACATTGAGAGGTGCATGAATCCTACAAACTCCTGATACCATAGTCAGGAGCCAACATTGAGAGGTGCATGAATCCTACAAACTCCTGATACCATAGTCAGGAGCCAACATTGAGAGGTGCATGAATCCTACAAACTCCTGATACCATAGTCAGGAGCCAACATTGAGAGGTGCATGAATCCTACAAACTCCAGATACCATAGTCAGGAGCCAACATTGAGAGGTGCATGAATCCTACAAACTCCTGATACCATAGTCAGGAGCCAACATTGAGAGGTGCATGAATCCTACAAACTCCTGATACCATAGTCAGGAGCCAACATCTTAAGTTTTGGTAATGTGGCATAAAAAACCCACAATCTTCAAAACTTGAGCATCTTAGTGCACACCTAGCATCTCCCAAATAGAATAACTCTCTGTCTACCTTGTGCATACCGAGAACAATATTTTATGTTTCAGTCTAAAAAGCCCACTGAGGAAAGGCATATGGTCCGAGCAGATTGCTACACCAACACAGACAAATGTTGTCTGTGCTCATCGTGGTACTCACATCACTCAATAATAAAGCATTAATCTGTGGGCGGGCAAATGAGAAAAAAAATTGAGGACACATTTTTTGGTAATTTTAATCTTTAACAAACTTGGAGGGTTGAAGATGCTTAAAGTTTGACAGATGATCATAAATGACAAGGAGTCATGCTCATCTACAAACTTTGCCTATCAATTTGGAGAGTTCTAAAACCCTAGGGTTTTAATTTATGATTCTGATGACATGAAGAGCATTCAGTTTTCTCATTACACATGGGCATGAATGTTGCCCATTTACATAAATGTCTCTTTCTCTGTGAAATACTCATGTATAAACATAACCTCAAGGTATCAGCAACGATTTAACCTTTATACAGTGTCTTCCATTCACTGCTGCCTTAACCAACACATATGCAGATGAGTGTAGGTTCAGTGATATGTAACATAGATTTGAGATTATTTCAATACTATTACAGAAATATACTTAGTTATTTAAAAAATAAATATCACAATAATGCATCTGTGTAAAGATCCTTTAAATTTTGAAATCTGCTGTAATTTCTAACAAGCTGTGTCAACTAGTTAATATGAGCATTGGTTGCTGCAGTGATGTTGACCAACATGGATGCTTTATCAATCTGCAGTTATATTAAAGCTTCTTCTTGGCTGAGTGTTTGGCAATTGTTTATCTTGCATGTGACAAGAAGAAAGCTCAGGAATGGTAAAATTGCTACATTTTGCTTTTGAAGTTACATGCAAAAATCATTTGTTATTTGGATAAATTACATCTCAGAATGGATTACTTGTCGGCATACATCATATGGTACCTCTGTGGCGTGCTGATTTCGGCAAAAATGAAATCAATAGATGTTGTTCAATACTTTCCTCATCATGGACTTCAATGCTGTTAAAAGTAGGCCAATTTGTTTCTTCTCAAGAGAAAATCAACACCCAAATAGTAAATATGGCCCGAATCCCAACAATGTGGAAGGCAAATTATAGGAGGGGGATTGCAAAGATTCTGCTGACATTGTTGTTTTGCCAAACTTTGGGGGGATTTTGTATGGCGAATGTTGATTCTGCCGGCTTATCTATAGTATCACCTGTTCCAAGGAAATTGAGATTTCCAGACAATACATGTAAACTCCATTTGTGCATTTATCTTTTCTCAGTTTGAAGGCTCCAAAGACAGATAATGACATAAAAAAGATAGGAGAATGAATTTTGGCAATCAAAATGTATTTTTTATCTTTCTTGGAATTGATATTTTGTGTAAAGACAAAAAAACTGACTATATCCAGATTTTTCATGTGACAACATATTAAGATTTATTATAGAAATTACAGTTTGGCTGAAATATCATAATTCCTCTTTTAACTTGTTATTACTCACAAAGTTGCATAAATCCCAGTTGTTATATCTTGGTAGTTTATTATGGTAGGCAATGGATCGATCATTATATCCTATAATATCCATTAGCATAATTTCGCTACAGAGACTATACATTTACTGATTTATTCACCACTTGCTAGCTAGTTCTGAGAATTTCCATTATTTGACATTTAGGTCCGTTGCTCTTCAGGAAGTTGTGGTAAATTGTAGGCTGTTTGTTAGGCAACTTGTGGACAGCATGCTGACATGACAGTGGTGGGGCTCGTCACAGTTCTGTGGCATTTTGCTGGCTAATTCTGTGATAGATCCGTAGGAATCTCACTATCATTTTATCCATTCCATTCTAACTTTTGCACTAATTAAAAGTGGAGAAGTATTTGTTTTGGCTTGGGTATTGTCGTGATTTGATCTGCAATTGTCTTATGTCAATCATCCCTCTATAAATCAATCATAAATTGTAATGAACCAGAAGAAAATAATTGTAAAATCCGCTACTAATGAGAATACAGCAGAGATTATTCTGTGATGCCAAAAATCTTCTTGGATGTAAAGATCAGCTTTTTTCTTGCTTTAATTGGAAAAGAATGAGTTCCATGGTCAGGAATCACTGGGAATATATGCTTCACAATGAAACCCGATGTGCTCAGTCAACATTTGTATCTGGCCAGATTCCAAGAACTTATGAAATTATGCATCAAAATTGTTCAAAAAGCATTTGCATTTGGGTAATTTCCAAGAGTTCCTCTTTTGTTGAGAAAGGTCCAAATGCAAGTCACATTAGCGCCACCTTTACACAGGTTGCTGGAATACATTTCAGCAAGGGTTAGGCATGATGTGACTCGATCATGCAATAAGTCCTAACAGGAAACAAACAAGGCATGTTCATTCAATGAAAAACATAAATCGGAGCTAATTTCATTATTAGATTGGAGATATTTGATAGAGAATTGGGAGCCAAAAATAAGGCAGCGTGTCTAAGCTGAGTGTGGCATGATGATGGTGATCATGGCCACAAACTCGCTGATTTCAGGACGGCCCACACACGCCATTATCACAGCTGCAATCAACATGCAAAAAGGCTCCAGCAACGTGCTGGTGTTGTTTTTGATTTTTCAATGGGTCTTAATTTCTCGTGTTACCCTTGTCATTGATTGGGATTCAAGAAGTGAGCCTGCTAAGAGAATCTGCAGCAAGAATCCACCAAGAAGCCCGCTAAGAAGGCAAAGTCTTTGCACAAAACTGAATAGTGGCCATTGATTTTTGCAATTGATCGAACGGGTTTCAGCCATTTTATTACAAGCAACCTGTAGATGAGGTGGCACATTAACTGTCAAAGTAGCAGGCACACTGTCTGCCCAGTGCTCGGTCCGGATCTGCCTGTCAAATGAGGCTAGCCTAGGCGGAACTCGGTAGCATTTCGGACAGACCCCCAAGGTGCCACTGTTCAACGTAACTGCCAGCACCACCTTTGCCTAAGGTGATTTTGTTATCCCGATCTTTCTCAAAAGAGATGGTGCATCACTCATTGCCTGCCCCTAAGTGCTGTACACTTCTGTAAAGATGGGCCTTCCATTTGTCGATTACAGCTTTGAAGTAGCCACAGAACTGCATGAGATCGTAATGAGGTAAAAATCAACTTAAACATTTAAACTGAGGTGAAGTTTCTTATATCGGTGCATCTGTCTCTTGTCATTACATGGAATCCAATGAATTTTTCCCCAAAAGGTTAAATATATATATTTTTTTATAAATTTTAATATTCAAATGTGCAAAACCTGAACTTTGTAAAGAGTTGGACAGAGAATATCCGAGTAATCTGGACATTTCCTTGTAAGAAAAGGTGACAGGAAACTTACATTGATGACATTTCCCTGAGATGTCCGTGGCTCTGGTCAGGACAATGGGTTGTCAACGGCAACTGTCATTGGCCATTGTACTCTTGTCTCATGTAATGCACTTAGCAATGTAAATTGTCAAGGTGTACTGCCTGTCTGTAAAGCATGACAGCTCAAACCCCATACCTCGCGACATAATACCTGAATCTCCCTAGATAATATCTCAACCTCTCCACATCCAATCCTCATTGCATACTCTCTATATGATATAAAACCTCTCTATATCCAAACCTCCCTACATTGTACCCAAACCTCTCTATATGATATCCAAACCTCCCTATATAATATAAAACCTCTCTATATCCATACCTCCCTACATTGTACCCAAACCTCTCTATATGATATCCAAACCTCCCTATATAATATAAAACCTCTCTATATCCATACCTCCTACATTGTACCCAAACCTCTCTATATGATATCCAAACCTCTCTATATGATATCCAAACCTCTCTATATGATATCCAAACCTCCCTATATAATATAAAACCTCTCTATATCCATACCTCCTACATTGTACCCAAACCTCTCTATATGATATCCAAACCTCTCTATATGATATCCAAACCTCTCTATATAATATAAAACCTCTCTATATCCATACCTCCTACATTGTACCCAAACCTCTCTATATGATATCCAAACCTCTCTATATGATATCCAAACCTCCCTATATAATATAAAACCTCTCTACATCCATACCTCCCTACATTGTACCCAAACCTCTCTATATGATATCCAAACTATTTTATACAATATATACATATGTCCAGTCTTATATTTGCCAAGCCCATACTTTAGTCCTTCCATTTGAGAAATCTTTCTTTGAGACATTTGCAGAAGGAATACATTGATTTGTATGGGAACACATTGAAATTGTGTTATTCTCAAAGACATGTGCGAATGACAATATCATTTAAATTATTTTATATTGTAAAACCATGAAAGATCTGGTAATGTTCATTATTCATTTTTTATTGAGAAAAAGAGTTTCATTTCATCAACCAAAATAAAATAAAAATAAAGTGAAATTATTCAAAGTTCTCTTGCCATGTGCATATGCTACCCAAATCAGGTGGAAAACGGAGCTCGTTTCCTATTAAGAAGCTATTCAGACACCAGGATGGCTTATATTTGCCAGCTTTTGAGGGGAAGTTGCTTAAGTTAACACTGTATCAGTGGTGGAGCAGACAGGTATTTATAAGCCAATACACCTTCAGCATCGGCCTGTTACCTATTGCCATCATGATGCAAACATTGCTCACACTAATTGTACTTTGTGAAAACCATTTTTTTTCACTCAATGACTATCCATTTGAAGAGCAGTGAAGTTGTATTGACATATGATTGCGAAATAGACTGCCAAAGGAGAGAGACTTAGCAACCCAATGATTTCAATCTATAAAATATGTCATGGTATATAATAAAATAGAAAGATAATACGAGGCTATTAGTTTTGAATATTGCATAGAATAGCAGCTAGAGTTAGGAATTTGCAATTGTAAGCAGTGTATAACATTATCTATCAGAATAAGATATCATTCTTGGTGGAGACAAAGAGGACATTACATGATATAGGTGTAGGTGGTATTACCAGTATAGGGGGGTGGGGGGGCGCGGCCAGCCATATCCACCCCATCTCCTATAATCAGCTTTATTCTCAAGACACGACTGATTCGCTTTTTTATTGATAGAAATTACAGAGACATCACTTGCCAAGTCTGTGTCAGATTAACAAATGGTGGTTTTAAAGCGGCTTCACACAGGCAGGGAGATTAGGGGTGAGGGGTGGCCCAGGTCTGCCGAGGGGCGGGGCACATTATGGATTGCCACCGCTCACAGAGGGGTATTAGCAAAGCAAAATCTGGCAGAAGTGAGAGAGAAGGTGAAGGTCATCGACAAGGAATCCAGCTCATGTATCCTAATATGGGAGTATCGGGTCTACCTTTTGCTAAAAAAACATCGATCCCAAATCCTCTTTCAGAAATTGGTGGGTGGTCGTACACTGGGATAGATTCTGTATATCTGTGTAAGTGCAAGGAGATAAGATTGACACAATTGTACACACAAATAAGTAACCAAGGAGATAAGACCGAAACTGCCACATATCTTATCTCAGTCTGCAAATTATAGCCACTTGTGTGTAATACATATATAGAAATTCACATTTTAACGATTAGGGGAGAGTTTTTACTGCCTCATATTTTCTCACATATTATATGATTTTCATATGAAAAAATTGACACAATAGGGTTAATCATGCCATCAGCATTTTGTCCAATCAAACAAAGACAAAATGTTAATTCAGTCAAATTCCTGATGAATCCTATCAAATTCCTGATCAATCTGGTCACAATTCTGATTTATCCAGTCACATTCCTGATCAATCCAGTCACATTCCTGATCAATCCAGTCACATTCTTGATTGATCCAATCACTTTCCTGATAATCCAGTCACATTCCTGATCAATCCAGTCACATTTCTGATCAATGCAGTCACATTCCTGATCAATCCAGTCATATTCTTGATTGATCCAATCACTTTCCTGATAATCCAGTCACATTCCTGATTAATCCAGTCACATTCCTGATCCAATTATACATGCATATGCATGATGTTTTGTGCACACATAAAAAAAATCATATACATAATATGCTACATGCATGTAATTAATTTAATGTGAAAATCAATTTTTGAAACATAACCAAATAGTTGTCGAGCTGGGACTCAAACAGGAAACAATTTCTTGTCAAATTTTGCAAATGTGAAGTGATGATATATCTATACACGCTGTGGAAATACAGTTTTGATGTGAATGATGCACTGAACAGAAATTGCACAATAGGCCATTATGAGGCTTAATAGCTGATAGAATATTGTATGAAATGATACAGATCCGTAGAAGTTGATGGATTATTGCCTCCTTCATATCCATTACAACAGGCACCAATGCCATAGATCTTCATCATCAGCACAATTAAACCGTGTAGAACAATATATTAGAATTATAACTGATTTAAGGTCTCCCTGGGTTATCACTTGACACAGATACAGTATTACTATGCAGGGGCTCATAATGTAGGTGTGGTGAAGGAAAGGGCCACAGATGTGAGGGGAGAACGACTATTTGAGAGTAGAGAACGGAGGGGTTAGTAAGCTGGTTTATACATAGTTGATGAGGAGTAGAATTTATCACCAACTGTCATATAGATAAAGGTGCCACTTATGGCCTTCATAATGATGTACAGTTCATAATATAAGCTGTCACATGGCCTGCACTACATATCAAAATACAAATATTATTAGGACTCGCAAAATATGTACTGTTTTTAGCTTTGCATAGTTTTGCATAGAGGGGGGAAATTTTCTGTCATTCTGTTTGTTCGTGAACATTGATCTTTTCATTAACTACTGGTCGGAGTTTTTAGCTATTAATAGGCAAGATGTTTAATTTTCTAATTCTATCTATTTTTTATTAGGCTCAGATTTTTTCCCATATTTTTATGATTTAAAAATAAATCTTATAGATGTCAATGAGTTGTCAAGGAGGTTGCCATCTTGAATAACATGACAAACAAATATCAGCCAATGAAAATCAAGATAACAAATTCAATATGTAAAATAATCATCTCCTCAAGTCTGCTTTGGAAATGGATTTAAATGACCATTTATGAAGGAATTTCCAGAAATTGTTCACAAACATTACAAAAAGCAATGATCAGCAAAACTTTCAGGCCATTGGCATATGTATTTATCATGTAAAAGGTGCATAATTATCAAAAATATAAATGTTAAGCAACATTATAAAAGAAACCTACAAATGTTGAAACTACTCACATCATATTTTTGCGCCTAGTAATTAGGTCATAGCTTTAACAGATCTGGGTATGGGTAATATTTATTTGTGTTTATATCTGCAACCAATGGTCACTTGGAGCTCATGTGAGTTATATTTTATCAACTTGGTCAGTGCATATTTAAGGTCTCAGTTATTTTGCATCTGTTAATTTTATCGGGTGCCTATTTTCATTTGTTTTTTCCCCCAAAATTGTTGCCTGGCCTATATCTTGAGAACGGCTGATGGTAGAATATTCTCACTTTGAATTTCAAACATTTGTCCAGTGACCTTGACCTTGAAGATTTTCTTTTTCTCCACCAAGGAATGTTGATAAATATTTTTCCTTTTCATACATACCATGATGACAACAAAATGTTCTCTATACATTTAATATTTGAGTCAGGCTAGCACTGTTTATAGGTTGTAATTTTAAAGGAAGGTCAGCAGATTTCATCGTCCCTGACCTCGATACGAATTGTGAATCCTATGCTGATTGGAGATGATGTTTAGGGACTGGCCTTATCAGGACACTCACAGATATCTTGTCATTTACCCATCCTGTTATGCGGGCACGAGTCATGACCTGTGCGGTAGCCTATCTGCAGTCATTTCTCTGGGTGACATTTAGCGGGGTTTGTGACAGTTGTTGGGATATCATTTGGTGATGTATAAAGTGGCAGGCTCAGCACTTGATGCTCGTACCAGACTTCATCAGGGATTTCTATCCTAATCCACTTTAGACTTCACAAAACATTGCCACGGAAACGCAGGAAGACAGTGTGATTTCCCCGAGGAAGGTTGATTTCCCGACATGAAGAGAACCATTGGCTTCCACAGGACCTTGAATTTTAGTCCTATTTGACTTGACTGGGAAGAGTCACTGGTCTCCAATTGCCTTGGACAACAAGCTGGCTGAGCCTAATCTAGTCAGTGCTGACAAGATCCGATCACCCAGTCCAATCCCACCTCAGACGAATCCTACCAAGGGATGGAGAACCAGACCAGTCCCTTGATAGAACATGGTATACAAACTCACATTATCATCTTATGGGCCTGTTTGGTCACAAAGCTGGTGTACCCGCCGGACTGGGCACATACAAAGCTTGCTTTCACAGATCACAGTTAACTGAAGGGTCCCAGATAAATGCAGAATCTATTCAGATAAAAAATGAGTTTTTATACAGCCTAGATAGATAGTTCTAAACTGGAGATAGACACCATTGGAGTCATTCATTTATTTTTTATTCATTTAGTTTCTGAAGGCTCATTGTCTTAAAACATGTTGTTTTCAACTATCTTCCTTATGTAAGATTTTAGTTCATAAAGAGCAGAGGGGCGACATGACCATCATTATGTGGGAACGCGGGAAGTTCCAACAACTAAATTAGGTCAGGCACATATTTCTGATGCCAAATATTTGAATTATCACATAGTTTGCTGCATTTTGAGGCAGTCTTCCTTCTTCATTTGCATTCACATTTTGTGAAAAATACATTCTAAAAAGTCCATGAGGAATTTTAATATTTAAAGTTGCTTCTTCAGGGAACAGAAAACCTGTTGAAATATAATTGGATAAAACATTTATAGATCTCATAAATAATAAGAGGGGCTAATGTATAATGCAGATGGTGCACATCTGAGACGGCTTTAATATCTAACATGGAAGTATGGGACTCTAAGGGCTGGGGAGTTGAGCTCAGTGAGATGCTGGATGTATCAGAGTGCCCAATGTGAAGTACCAGCTGGTCAGTAGCGGTCAGTTATGGGTCGGTCTGTATGCTCTCATAGATCATCTTTGTCACTGGGTAACCGCTATTAAGATCCGATTAAGGTATTAAGGTGAACTATGACCTGATGTTTCTTCTCCTACATAACATGGACATGTCATTCATTGTATTGGACATTGGCACAGTTATTGTTGAAGTGAGAGCTATTTCTGGGTGTGAGAGTAGATATGTTGCTGGGAATGAGTCTTATTGCAGGCAGTAAAGAGTTATTTCAGGAGTGGCAGTTATTGTCATTAGTGAGAGCTATTCTTAGGATGACAGGAATTTTGGTTTGACAGTCAGCATAGGATGACAGGTGGTATTAAGGCGATGACTATTCTTGGATTGACAGTTATCATGATATAACAGCTGTTCTTGATATGACATATATTCTTGAAGTGACAGTTATTATGATATAACAGCTGTTCTTGATATGACAGATAATCTTGGCATGACAGTTATTATAAGATAAAATCTGTTCTTGATCATCATTGATCATAATAATAATGGTAATGATAAAATTTATACAGTGCTAAACACCACATAGTACATATTTGTAGCATTTATCCAAGTCGTGCTCGCGAAATAGGAATGTCTTGAGGCATGGCTGAAAGACAGCCCCGAGGATCTATTCCTAATGCTGTTAGGAAACTCATTCCACAGTTTAGGGGTGATCACTGAGAAGGCTCTATCCCCCACTGTTTTCATGTGAGTCTGTGAGTTCTTCTGTTAATCATGGAGCAGGCTGCCTATGTAAGGCGATGCCCTACCATTTTGAGCCTTAATAGCAGTGCCTTACTATTTAGAGACTTCCAAGTGATCTTGAATTTAATTCTGGCACATACCAACAGCTAGTGCAGTTCCCTAAGTTTCTCAGAGATATAGTCATATTTCCGGATTTTCCCACTACACTCACTGCAGAGGTCTGCAGATATTGAAGTTTTAATATAAGATGCTTCAAGTTCAGCAAGGAGGCCGTGTTCATAGTCTACAGTGGATGTAACAAAAGCATATATCATTGTCTCAACTGTTTTACAGTCTTGACATTTTTAGACTATTTGAACCCACATGTCCATGTTTAAGACAAGCGTGGTTATAAGGTCTACTACTGACCCAGTAGGTGTGATATCACTGTCATCTACTGACACCATAATAATGTCATTTCTAACAGCAGTACCAGCCAGATTCTTTGAATAGACCAAAATTTCAGTTTTTCCATCACTAAGTTTTGTTTTCATCATGTTTTATCATGTACATACTTAATAAGATGGGTCCCAGGACTAATTCTTGAGGTCGCCCATACCTAACGGGTTTAAAAGTAGAAGTAATCATGCCTATCACTGTTTACTGTCTGCCAAGTATGACCTATCCCAATATAAGGCATGACCAGGTAGCATACATTTCTACAAGCCTATCCAGTAGTATGTGATGGTCAGTAGTATCAAATGTTGCTGATAGGTCAAAGGGCAGTAGTATTACTGACTTTCTTTTATCTAGGTCATAAGGATATCATTTTGTACCTTAAGCAGTGTAGTTTCAGACTTTTTATATGCTCTCTGTAACTTGAATGTCAGTTAAGGCCATTCTGTTTAAAGGAAGAACCCATTGATTTGTTCCTGCTCTTTCGGTAAGTTTAGATATATAGGTCAAAGTGGAGACTGGCCTATAGTTTTGATAAGACAGATAATCTTATGTTGACAGTTATTATTAGATTACAGCTGTTCTTGACACAACTTTTAGAGTGACAGTTATTCTCAGTTAGTTATTACTCAACATCTTGAAGATAACAATTTTTCGGATTCCAAATATATATGACTTGTATAGAATAGAATTATTGAACAGGACCATGTTATAAAGATAAGCCTTCGTTTGATACTTGTCTAAATGATCTGGATGCTGCATGGTTTTTAGGTATGTAATATTTAGGACCATCATTTTCATTCAATGTGGAAAACCAAGATTCCACAATAAAATTTAGTAAAAGAAAAGATTAAAGTAGGAAAAGGATAAGTTTGTATGTAGTGAGTGTGAGACTATGGTCATGTGTGTGCTGTGTTTATCAATGTTTGAGGCAGGGATACTGTACAATTAGGCCTTGCTTTATACCGTCCACTTTCTATTGCCATTCTGGGGGCCAACTGCTCAATTGCATGATATCCCACAATCCTCGGGTAGATATCATAGCATGTAGCTTACAAAAGAAATGGGCAAATCAAACAAAATGATATACAGAAGCGAGACAATCTGTGTACCATATTAAGTTATCTATGTGTTAGGATAAGTTATTCTCATGCTATTTTGGCATGACTGCATGAGTGATGCCTTGCCTGAAAATGCATTAGTGATTATGTGAAAAGGCTTACAGTCTCGGATAGCTGCTCCACAATGAGAAGACACAATATCAATGTTGTCAAATATATGGTGGCTATGTATGGGTTAGATAAATGGAATATGGTGCTATGTATGGGTGAGATAAATGGAATATGGTGCTATGTATGGGTGAGATAAATGGAATATGGTGGCTATGTATGTGAGAGGTGGGTGGGATATGGTGGCTATGTATGAGAGAGGTGGGTGGGATATGGTGGCTATGTATGTGAGAGGTAGGTGGGATATGGTGGCTATGTATGTGAGAGGTGGGTGGGATATGGTGGCTATGTATGTGAGAGGTAGGTGGGATATGGTGGCTATGTATGTGAGAGGTGGGTGGGATATGGTGGCTATGTATGTGAGAGGTGGGTGGGATATGGTGGCTATGTATGTGAGAGGTGGGTGGGATATGGTGGCTATGTATGTGGGAGGTAGGTGGGATATGGTGGCTATGTATGAGAGAGGTGGGTGGGATATGGTGGCTATGTATGTGAGAGGTGGGTGGGATATGGTGGCTATGTATGTGAGAGGTGGGTGGGATATGGTGGCTATGTATGTGGGAGGTAGGTGGGATATGGTGGCTATGTATGAGAGAGGTGGGTGGGATATGGTGGCTATGTATGTGAGAGGTAGGTGGGATATGGTGGCTATGTATGTGAGAGGTGGGTGGGATATGGTGGCTATGTATGTGAGAGGTGGGTGGGATATGGTGGCTATGTATGTGAGAGGTGGGTGGGATATGGTGGCTTTGTATGTGAGAGGTGGGTGGGATATGGTGGCTATGTATGTGAGAGGTAGGTGGGATATGGTGGCTATGTATGAGAGAGGTGGGTGGGATATGGTGGCTATGTATGTGAGAGGTGGGTGGGATATGGTGGCTATGTATGTGAGAGGTAGGTGGGATATGGTGGCTATGTATGTTAGAGGTGGGTGGGATATGGTGGCTATGTATGTGAGAGGTAGGTGGGATATTGTGGCTATGTATGTGAGAGATAGGTGGGATATGGTGGCTATGTATGAGAGAGATAGGTGGGATATGGTGGCTATGTATGTGAGAGGTAGGTGGGATATGGTGGCTATGTATGTTAGAGGTGGGTGGGATATGGTGGCTTTGTAGTTTTCTCCCCTAAACAGAAGTCAGTTTCATTTACAGGTAACTGCTCTAGTTTTGTACCTTTTGCAATAATAAATAAAAAGATTGTCAAAATTAATGAAAAATATTTAAACAAAGGATGTATAGTTTGTTATGCATCTTTCATTCTCCTTAGGAAAATTTACTTTGAAAATCTATTTGATGAAAGCTTTAATCTTTACCTACTAAATCAGTTTGTGTGTGCTGTGTTTATATCAGGGAAGAAAGGGGATGTTGTGAGTCATCAAAGAGAGAGAGATATATTTGTATCTAATAGTTTGATTGGGGTTCTGGTGCCGTGCCTAAAGTTGGGAGGGGAAGACACAATACCACAACATTAACAAATTGAAGATGAGACTGACCGCAATACCTCAGTGGACTAATCCCACGGTGCCATGGAGCATTACCACGGCATTAAGATGCAGGACAAAAGATTATAAGTAAAGTGATGGAGAGCAAGCTCTCATATATGCCTATTCTTATATTAAACTTGTCAAATATCATATGTTTTTATACAGCATTAATGCCAGACAGTGGCAGCGGTTCTAACCAGGAATCCCTGGGTCTCAAGGCTAACTTAAAAAATAGAGCTATTCCAGTCAGTAAACTAATCTTTTTCATATTGTATATTTCATATCAACAATTCAACTTGACGTTTTCATGTAAATAAATTCGTTTTACTAAGATACCTAGTAATTGGTCATTGAAAGCAAGAAATGTTTTGAGTGAGTTAATGATGTTCATAAGGTGAAAGACAAATTTCTATGTTTGGTGTGGCAGCGATGGGGCAAAGCAATTTCTGATTCATAGATGCATAAGAGGCAGTGAAACACCAATATCTCAGGTAAGAGTTGTGATGGGAGACTTTGATGGATTGCTGCAGTGGGCAGATGGACAGACAATGAAGAGATACCTCACACAAGACAGCTCTAAAGCCACTATTTGCCTGATAATAATCCTGCTAAACACCCTTGTTCATCAAGGCTTATTGCTGTGGTTACTCCATCATCTTATGAGGCTCGAGAGTGGTCGCGGGAGACCGGCAAAGTAGCCCTGTTTATATGCAAGCTTTGGTATGCATCTGGCGACAAGTCTGGAATAGATATTGAAGCTTATCCACATGGTACCTGACTTCTGTTCACTGTGGGTGCAAAGATAAAATAGGGTTGGGAGTCAATCCTGGGACGATCTGCAGACAGTCCCAGGATATGAATTCAATAAGGGACTGCATTGCAATGTAATGACTTAATGTGAAGGGTTTCTAAGATTGCCTAACCACCCCACCACCAGGGGGCATCCAAAGATGTCCATAGACAGAGAGCATCATGGGAAGGGCAGCCATGTTTGTAATGCCATGTGGGACTTGCCACAGACAGGGCTCTGTCTCGGTATCATATTATGAGGCTTTAGGTGCAAAGAAAAACATATTGACTCTATAGCTATTGACTTTTTTGCAGTGTTTTATGCTCAAATGGATGTGAACAAAGGTATATTGTTGAAGGCATACAGACAAGCCTACACACACATATCATGGTTGCAACACCTAAATAGATTTTTCCCGTCTGTAGGCCGAGTGAGTCCAGATATCAGAGCATCTTTCTTGATCTGAGCCAAGAACAGCAAGACATATTACTTTCATAAAAAGATAATAAAAAAATCGTACAGATCAATAGAGCTGCATCTTGGAAAATGAATCTCAGTAAAAGTCAATCACATGGAAAAAGCTATTACAAGGCAAGCATTATCTTGATGTGTTGTGTCTATATAAATATGTATATTTTTATATATATTTATATATACATATATACACATACACACACAAATGCACATGATACAAAATATTTCAAACGTTTTGCTTTCAACTGAGAGTAAAGATAAAATGGTCTTTATAATTATTATCAGTTTCTGGTCATGGCAGTGAGGCAAATCAGTTCAAGAGGGTGATTCTATGAGAAAATTAACTCATGTTTTGAACACACAGTATTAGGAGGCAATGTGAAAATGATTTTACTTCATACAAATAGGAATATTTCTAATGACCCTTCTTAAGACATTGTCCAGTTATATGACCAGACTGTAAAGGCAGAAGCAGATACTAAAAGTTCAACACTATTCAATGAAATACCGGTTTTGATTCCCATTTGTGATATGTCATTATTTCAATAACTATTAATGAGTTATGATGGATCCACACGACTAAGTGGTTTGGTTTGTGTTTTGGGAGTGTATGAGGGGAGCACGGTATGGCTATATGGGGCTGATAGGATTAGGGTTTGGCTGTATACACATAAAGGGCTGTTTCATCAACATCAGAGAATCACTGGCCCAGTAGAATGGGGTCATTGTCTGCAATGAAGTTGAAGGATTGGAGTTGTAGGAGATGCCAACTGTTGACTGGGCTGGGATGCTTGTTCAGTATTGAGTAGCCAGGAGTGGTGGGCCTAACCTTGCCCCTTGGCAGACTCCCCTTAATGGCCTTGTACAGCTTGTATTATGGTCCCCAATATATGCAAGTTCACATTTTGCATTGTGCCCAGGAATGGCTAAACACGGGAACTCTCTCTATGTGAGATCAATAGCGTCACCCAGCCACTTTATTTTATGAACCTCTGTAATATAATGCAACCTGTGACCTTGTAATAATGATAAAGGATCAGATATTCTTGGGTAGACTTTACACTTCTCTCGCAGGAAAACAGTCAAGAATGGTGATCGTTTGCTGGCCAAACTGGACATAATTGACTTCTCTGATGGCTTATTCTGAGCCGGGAATCTCCCCCTTCAAACTTGTAATACAAACTTCATTTGACCATGAATAGCCATATGTATGCAACGTGGTTTGCATTTCAACTAGGGCTCTCAGCACGATCGACCAATCACAAAGGCAATGCTGTGGGACCTAGCAACCCTAACTCTCCGAGTAGACATATGTATTATCGGCACCCTAGTGGCAAGGATGATATTTCACCATTTTGGTCTCCTGGCATTGCAGTGCTGTTAACTTGAAGTGTATATGGCTGGCACAGTCTATTGTCTGCCTGAAGTAACACAAGATGGCCATTCTCGGTACGCAGGTCGGGACAGTTTTGGGCACAGCAGACTGGCCGGCCTCTCTGCCTGTAGATCACAAGAGTGCTGCAGTGCTTGTGAGTCGGGATCTGTTTCCTTACTACCTCCCCTCCACTGTCCAGCGATTGTGCCCTCGAGAGGAAAGAACTGATCAACTATACCACCAGGTCAAACTAAACTCTACTTCATATGCACATCAGGTTTTATAGCCTATATCACATTAGTAAAGCCATATTTTCTATTGGCCGTACAATTTATCATTCATGGCTATCATAATTTCTTCATATCTCAGAGCTATATTTTTCTGTTCCAGTTCTCCCGTAGAGACTTATCAACTACTCCAACACATTGTGTTATGCTGCACTTTACCTATAGCCTGTAAAGCTACAGACTAAATCTTTCTCATAACTCTTTAATCATAAAGCTGGTGATTCACATGGGACAGAGAACCAGAAAAGATGTCATGATAGTGTCAATAAGAAGAAAAGTGTGCATTTCAATGTATCAGTTAATTGTACAGTTCAAGTCTGGAACAGTGATTTTGAAACTAGAACTATGCAAGTCTTATGGGTAAGAGGGCAGAGACTGGGATAATGAGACTAGAACTATACCTTGAGGTATGAAGGTAGAAACAAGGATTATGTTTTTGTGTCTAGTGGATTGAAGTGGCATCTGTGTACATGAAGATGTGTACGACCAGATCCATCACATTAATTTTGTGTTTGGGTATATTTCAGATATATACCCACAGTTGCCAGGACAGAAAGTAGAACATGGGGTTCTCAGGATAATTAAACTTGAACTTCATCATATCATGAGAATTTCAAACCAATTTGATTGGTTATTTGTTAAAAAGAAACAAACAAGCCTGCCTTTTGCTGGGCTCTTTATAATTGATTACTCAGCTATTGTTTGACCTCAGAAACCAACCAGAATCCGCAAGATTCTTGCATGACATTTTACTACAGTATCACGAGTCATTTGTCTTAACAGCAGCAATTTCTTCTTGTTGAAATTGGCATGAGAAGAAGTTGAAGATTTAGAAGCAAGAGCGTCAACTTGGGTGAGTACCTATGGAATGCAAAATAGACTTGTTGTGCCACCGTCGGGTATAATTGGCATAACTCAGCGCTATACTTGTGCTAAAGAAATGCCTTTGATTACTCAACTGTCAGTATATTTTTTGGGGTCTCATTTTAAGTAAATATAAATTAGGGATGGAGCAAGAAAAGATAAAGCAACAACAAAAACATTAGACATGCTGATTAAGATTCAGATTGTGTTTTAGCTATTGAAAACAATTCTCTGTGATATCTAGTCATGACGTCTCAAGTGATATATTATAGCTGATTCTGCCTTTGTTTAGTTATGAGGCCTCAGGTGATATTGCCTAGTTATGAGGCCTCAGGTGATATTGCCTAGTTATGAGGCCTCAGGTGATATTGCCTAGTTATGGGGTCTCAGGTGATACTGCCTAGTTATGAGGCCTCAGGTGACATTGCCTAGTTATGGGGTCTCAGGTGATACTGCCTAGTTATGAGGCCTCAGGTGATATTGCCTAGTTATGAGGCCTCAGGTGATATTGCCTAGTTATGGGGTCTCAGGTGATACTGCCTAGTTATGAGGCCTCAGGTGATATTGCCTAGTTATGAGGCCTCAGGTGATATTGCCTAGCTATGAGGTCTCAGGTGATATTGCCTAGTTATGAGGTCTCAGATGATGTTGCCTAGTTATGAGGTCTCAGGTGATATTGCCTAGTTATGAGGCCTCAGGTGACATTGCCTAGTTATGAGGTCTCAGGTGATATTGCCAAGTTTACAGTTTGTTTACACCTGTTTACATTTTATAACCTGATGTTGGTCAATTCAGATTTTATGAAAATTCCCGGAGCAAGGCAAGTATTTATAACATGGGGAATTCCAAATTTAGAATGGTATCAAACATTGGGCAATGTCTGCAGAGGTAGTAAGTGAATACCTGTGTAATGCAGAATAAGTAACTGTGACATTGCCTAATTAGGAAGTGTCATTGCTAGGGAAGGTCATAACACATAATAAAGTTGTGTGATTATAAGATCTCAGGTGATTTTACAAAGTTAACAATGCCAAGCAGAGATTCTGCAGGAAATTTAGTCAGGCTGCAGCAGCTGCCCTTGTTTGCCAACATGGCTGCCAGAACAAATAAACACACTGCTACACCTGTAACATCCTAGTATTTGCTTTTGGTATTTCTGAGATGATTTGTTTGTGCTTCTTGTGTAACATAGGAGAATAATTTAAGACATTGGGTGCTTACGTTGGTGTCCACAAATGTATATTTACATTCAATTTGGTACAAAATGCAAGTTTTTTATTTGTTGTACTCTTTGTCTGAAGCAGTTGGTGGCATATTGTGATTCTGTGTTAGATTTTTCAGATTTAATTATTATGAGATTGATTAAAAGATAGATGTGGGCTGAGAAATTATCTATTATCATCTCATTATTTTCTCCATATTGCATAAATTAATAGTCATCATATTTCCCTCCTCAAGTTTGTGTCCCTCTGTAACTCCTCGGCCAAACAGTTTAGAAATAACAACCTTGCAGTAGAGTTCATCCAGATATATTCCATCCAGATATATTCCATCCAGATATATTTCATCCAGATATATTTCATCCAGATATATTTCATCCAGAAATATTTCATCCAGATATATTTCATCCAGATATATTTCATCCAGATATATTCCATCCAGATATATTTCATCCAGAAATATTTCATCCAGATATATTTCATCCAGATATATTTCATCCAGATATATTCCATCCAGATATATTTCATCCAGAAATATTTCATCCAGATATATTTCATCCAGATATATCAGTGACTCAAAAACAATCAATCTTGTTCCAAGCTATTACATTTTATTAGCTTGAAAAGTGAAGACTAAACACAGAGGACAAAATTGGAGAAGCAAAGTTTAATTATATTATTGTACAGATGTCATTAAGTTAAGGAGAATTTTGATTATTTCAGTTAAATGCAACTGTAATATAGGACTCGATCTTTGTTGTCATTGTAATCAGATATGTTTTGTGGAGAATTGCCACATAACGTAACACTTATTCTGTGCGGTCACTTTGACAAAGAGCTACAGACCCCAAGATCAAACATTCTAAAGACCATTGAGTTGAAAGAAGTGCAATAAAAGCCAAGTGAGAGAAGCCGGTGGGTTATATTGTTTTCACCGAGTGTTGAGGGTTGACTCCTTATGTCAATGTTATCATTGATACAATAGATGGCTTAAAGCCTGGACAGTGGCCGCAATGTCATAATGTCATTGTCATGGCTTCTAAGTGGCTGCCATTTTGGTGGTTACTACGGATTCATTTGGGTTAACTCTCCTTCTACCACATTGAATGTTAACTCTGATATATTCCAATTTTAACAATTAGAATACCTTCCTTCAATATCACATTTTTTTATTATTTTTCTTTATAATTTTAGTTGTTAAAGATGATGTTTTAAAAAGATATTTGCTGTGAAGAAAATATGCTAATTAGGTAAGTTTGAGTAGTGCAGGGGTTAAGCTGGGATCACTTGTAAGGTGTTCTGGTCTCATCACTCCATTTCCTTTCATCCCAAAATGCTGCCCTTTCAAGGAGTGATAATCAAATTTTCCAAACCATTTATTGGTGCGGTGTGGTTAGGTAGTGGAGCCTGATAGTACCCAGCAGGACGGGCTGGGAGGGAGATAGGCATCGGCCACCTTCTGCTGCGTCTACCTGCACCACCACATCATCTGCCACTCTAATACATCTCACTGTGTTATTGGTCCTTTTGTCAGTCATCTGGAAACGTCTTGCGTCATTATCAGGTAAATATCCTCCGAGGGGCTTGACGTTGAGGCTGTGTGTCGTTTCCACAAGTCTGTGTTTAGTGCTCGTGTATATTGATAACGGAGAGTATTATGTTCTTTTGTCAATTCATCAAGGAAATTGAGTATGGATTCAAAGAAGTTGTTTTTGTGATAGCAATATCAAAGAAGCTTGTTTTGGACAAGAAGCAACATTTTCTGTTGTCTCAACTTTATGCCCAGCAAATTAAGCAAGAAATATCCTGGTTGTAAGGAAGCATTTAGATAAGATGTGAGAGTTATGAATTTTGCATTAATATCAGCAGCGTTACTCAGATAATTGACAAAAATGAACGTTTAGTTTTGGATTGAATCATAAGAAATAACTCAGATTCTCCTTGAGGAGTCAAATCCTCTACCTTAAGACAGATGTAGAAATGATATATGACAGATTTCAAGATGAGGCTTGGAAAAGCTTTAAGGTTGTTTTTATAATCTTTCAAGCAGTGCCAATGAGGTAAAGTGTTTGGAGGGTGTGTATTTTTTGTGTTACATGAGAAGATATGATGTTATAAGTCCATTCTGACCCTTTGTGCATGCTGCAATCTATATGCAGCTTGCAGCCACCCGGGCTGTACACCTCGTTTTGTGCACTCATGAAAAAATTATGAAGGATGTCATTTTATATTAAGAATCATGGTATGGAGTTGTGTTTGTAGGCTTTGCATGAACCTTGGTGTGTTTTATACAATAAATATTAACTACATCATATTTGTATAAGCTTTTTCATGAATCTTTTCTTATTATATCAAAAATGTTTTATTCAGCGTATTCATCTTGCTTTATTGTTGTTTCGGACTTTTTGTTGAAATAAAGAAATCACCTTTTTCAGATTTGAAAACAGTGCTGGATAAAAAGGAATACTAAGTTTTGACTGGCCGCCAACTTGAGTAAGTTAATTTTTCTCAACTTCGTCATTGCAGCTGGGTTTGTCCAAATAAGATCTCACAATGAATTTAACCCGGTGGCCAGGACTAACCTTCTAGCGCCAGTGACTGAGCGAGGCGGTGTGAAGCAGTGGGTGGGTGCAGGAATGAAATAAGCCAGGGTGGAGTGCGCAGGCAGTTACCCTGCATATTGCATGCATCTCGCCCTTCTCAGGGGTGTAGCCATGTAGCCTGGCTAATGTCATCATCCCCACCATGCTTCACACACATCGCCACCCAAGAACTCAATAACAACACACTCTTATGAATAGATACTTAATGTAAACTGTCCCTTGCCAAACTGCATGGCATTTATGGAAGAAGTAGATCACGATTTAATTTACCTGATTAGATTTCTCCTGTTTACATCACGATGTTGACATAATTGAATAACAAAAGTAAATTTTCTAATTCTGGGAGAAATTTGGTTCATATATGTGCAAAATGATACATGGAGAAAATATTCCATCCTCCCAGTGTTCATTAATGTCCACAGTTTTTTCTCCATCCCACATTTATAAATATTTCATTCATTGCAATATTATAGTTGAGTAAATTTATCATGGGTAAAGCTGTTTTGTTAAGGTTTGGGGTGTGTTTTCTGGCTGGATAGTGTTATAAGCAGACCTCTTGGGTACCTCTCCCTGCACAAATTCACCCCAAAGACCCTATTTTGCCCCTGCATGTGCCTCTCTCTACCCGGCAGACCCAACTGACAGCCAATAGGGAATTCTACGCAGCAATATTGAGCTTTTTGCATACAAAACTATCTCGAGTTATAATCCAGCATCTAGAGATGCATTGGTACCAAATGTATTTAACATAAATTTCATTACTTCTTTAAAATTGAGCATTTTTATTTTAGAATTAGTCATGATGGGTACCCGTCAATCCATTGCATAAATGTGATGTTTTGTCAGGATATGTTTTCAGTGATGTCTACAAGAGGTCAGGTGTAAAACATTAAATATTTACATGTTGGCTTTGTGCTACCAAAGTTTACAAGTTTCGACTGCATTACAACAAATTCATATTTCATTGTTGACAAATGCAGCACTTTTTCCGTGGCTCAATTAGCGCGTCTCAAGTGACCGTCAATGCCTGGTCACATGAAGCAAGTATAATGCCTGCTCGGAAAGATGCCTCAAACTCACCACAAACAAGCACCAGGTAGATAGTTTTCAAGAGTGCCCTTTCTCCAAGGCTTTTAGTCCGAGCAAATATGTGCTAGTCTGTCTTTGATGCAGATTCATCAAGGCTGGATCTACTCATGTAATGGTGTTGAGCTACTCGGATAGTATCTCTATACACACATTTGCCTTGTGCATTTGGGTGCTTATCTGATAAGAGGATGGCTATAAAGGTGCTTTTATAAAACACACGTACCGCCTCTTCTGAATGACAATGTATGTGTGGTATGGACAGAAGGAGAAAGGTGGGAAATATGTTGGCTGAGGGGAAAAAAAGGTGATAAAATGGAAGCCAAAAGATTTAAAACATTTTGTTGAGGCAGAGACTTAGCAAGAAAAAAATAGCATTGTTTGTTTTGAAACAACCGGAGGAGTAAAGTATACAAAGTGTGTGAGCAGCTTTACGACATATAACGCTGGAAGGGGGCGCCACGATAAACATGACATTGCAACAACAATATATTCTCTTCCTAAAACATTCCTTGTTTTATTAAGTTTGTTCCAAAGCGATGTAGAAATTGCAATAGCGTGAGAAAGTCAGAGTGCTTAAAGCAAATACACGTAGTATCTCCTTCTCCACTTTTTGTAAATGTCACATACTGGAGAGGGCACTTTGTGATTATGACGATTGTCCACACACAATATTCTTCAGTATTTCCAGTGATGGTTTTATTGTACTTGTAATTTGTACTCATTTGAAATGATCAGAAAAGGTTACCCAAGAAAAGTGATCTCATTGTGAATATATAAGAAGATAAGTTTACCCGTACATGATAAGGTAAATTTGTACTACAAAATAATGTGACAAGTGACTTGATTGAACTAAAAAAACAAGTGTAATAGACATGAAGAGATCTATTTATATAAACTAAAAAAACAAGTGTAATAGACATGAAGAGATCTATTTATATAAACTAAAAAAACAAGTGTAATAGACATGAAGAGATCTATTTATATAAACTAAAAAAACAAGTGTAATAGACATGAAGAGATCTATTTATATAAACTAAAAAACAAGTGTAATAGACACGAAGAGATCTATTTATATAAACTAAAAAACAAGTGTAATAGACATGAAGAGATCTATTTATATATATTTAGTGCTGTTTATTTATGTGCTCAAAGAATAAGATCTTGAACACTGAGCTATTCATCAAAGTGTTATATGTTTATGTTTTCATTGGGCAGGCAATAAACCTTACGATGATATTAGTCTTAATAAATATTTAAAAAATGCATACAGCATCACAGTGTCAATCTCCTGTCAGCAACGGACAACTTAATACGAAAACTGAGCATCTATTGTGTAAATTGTTTATGCTTATAGACATTGATAGTACTGAAGATGGCATAATGGCACAGACAGAACTTATTATGTATTTCAGAGGGTTTCCTTCCAGACTAATTGGTTAGATGTCTATATGTGTATTTAAGGTGATAATTGTGATAATTGGGTGCTAATGTGCACAAATGATGTGAATACTTTAGCAACAAGCTAGGGTCAACAGTTTCTTTTCCAGAAATTTTTCTTGCCTTCTCTGAAAGTTATCGCTGTTGGTAGTTTAGTTTTAAGAAAACATTTGCCCATTTCCACGTGCAAATGTAAAGCATAAAAAGTGATATATTAAAATGTGCTTATCATGAGTAATTTGGACTATATTTGAATGCGTGAATAGTGCCCCAGCAGGCCTCTCTGGGATGGGCCACACATAACTGTTACACTGTAGCTCTTTATACCGTGTCCCCTGCCACACATACTGTGCTCAATGCCTCACCAAAGCCATTAGAATTATGAGGTTTCTCCACATTTATTCCCATTAACATTCCCCTTGTCATAAAAACGGCTCCATTGTCATGGTAACTCTTATCCTGTAATGCTGCATAATTTTCTGGCATGTTTGATCTGTGTCAAGTTTGGTGGATTTATTGTTGTTCACATGGAAAGAATGTTCCTGTAATTTTTACAGGATTTCCAACAGACAGAAGCAAACTGTTGGCGATGTGCTGACAATGGACAGATCTGGCCTGATTGGTTGACAATACACATATTTAGATAGATCTAAGCTGATAGATAGATTTAATAGATAGATCTATGCTGATAGGCTGACAATACATAATTGATGAAAGACCTGAGCTATTAGGTAGATCTAGTAGAATTATTGACACAGAGATGGCTTGAGCCATTATTGTTCCCTGTTACAAAGATGGCTAGAGTTGTTCCCTGACACAAAGACAGCTAGAGTTAATGTTGTTCCCTGACACAAAGACAGCTAGAGTTAATGTTGTTCCCTGTCACAGAGACAGCTAGCGTTGATGTTGTTCCCTGACACAGAGACTGCTAGAGTTAATGTTGTTCCCTGACACAGAGACAGCTAGAGTTAATGTTGTTCCCTGACACAAAGACAGCTAGAGTTAATGTTGTTCCCTGACACAGAGACAGCTAGAGTTAATGTTGTTCCCCGACACAAAGACAGCTAGAGTTAATGTTATTCCCCGACACAAAGACAGCTAGAGTTAATGTTGTTCTCTGACACAGAGACAGCTAGAGTTAATGTTGTTCCCTGTCACAGAGACTGCTAGAGTTAATGTTGTTCCCTGACACAGAGACAGCTGGAGTTAAGGTGTTTCCCTGTCACAAAGACAGCTAGAGTTAATGTTGTTCCCTGACACAAAGACAGCTGGAGTTAATGTTGTTCTCTGACACAGAGACAGCTAGAGTTAATGTTGTTCCCTGACACAAAGACAGCTGGAGTTAATGTTGTTCTCTGACACAGAGACAGCTAGAGTTAATGTTGTTCCCTGTCACAGAGACTGCTAGAGTTAATGTTGTTCCCTGACACAAAGACAGCTAGAGTTAATGTTGTTCCCTGACACAGAGACAGCTAGAGTTAATGTTGTTCCCTGACACAGAGACTGCTAGAGTTAATGTTGTTCCCTGACACAAAGACAGCTAGAGTTAATGTTGTTCCCTGACACAGAGACAGCTAGAGTTAATGTTGTTCCCTGACACAGAGACTGCTAGAGTTAATGTTGTTCCCTGACACAAAGACAGCTAGAGTTAATGTTGTTCCCTGACACAGAGACTGCTAGAGTTAATGTTGTTCTCTGACACAAAGACAGCTAGAGTTAATGTTGTTCCCTGTCACAGAGACAGCTAGCGTTAGTGTTGTTCCCTGACACAGAGACTGCTAGAGTTAATGTTGTTCCCTGACACAGAGACAGCTAGAGTTAATGTTGTTCCCTGACACAGAGACAGCTAGAGTTAATGTTGTTCCCTGACACAAAGACAGCTAGAGTTAATGTTGTTCCCTGACACAGAGACAGCTAGAGTTAATGTTGTTCCCCGACACAAAGACAGCTAGAGTTAATGTTGTTCCCCGACACAAAGATAGCTAGAGTTAATGTTGTTCCCTGACACAGAGACAGCTAGAGTTAATGTTGTTCCCTGACACAGAGACAGCTAGAGTTAATGTTGTTCCCTGACACAGAGACAGCTAGAGTTAATGTTGTTCCCCGACACAAAGACAGCTAGAGTTAATGTTGTTCCCTGACACAGAGACAGCTAGAGTTAATGTTATTCCCTGACACAGAGACAGCTAGAGTTAATGTTGTTCCCTGACACAAAGACAGCTAGAGTTAATGTTGTTCCCTGACACAGAGACAGCTAGAGTTAATGTTGTTCCCTGACACAGAGACAGCTAGAGTTAATGTTGTTCTCTGACACAGAGACAGCTAGAGTTAATGTTGTTCCCTGTCACAGAGACTGCTAGAGTTAATGTTGTTCCCTGACACAGAGACAGCTGGAGTTAAGGTGTTTCCCTGTCACAAAGACAGCTAGAGTTAATGTTGTTCCCTGACACAAAGACAGCTGGAGTTAATGTTGTTCTCTGACACAGAGACAGCTAGAGTTAATGTTGTTCCCTGTCACAGAGACTGCTAGAGTTAATGTTGTTCCCTGACACAGAGACAGCTAGAGTTAATGTTGTTCCCTGACACAGAGATAGCTAGAGCTAATGTTGTTCCCTGACACAAAGACAGCTAGAGTTAATGTTGTTCCCTGACACAGAGACAGCTAGAGTTAATGTTGTTCCCTGACACAGAGACAGCTAGAGTTAATGTTGTTCCCTGACACAGAGACAGCTAGAGTTAATGTTGTTCCCTGTCACAAAGACAGCTAGAGTTAATGTCGTTCCCTGTCACAAAGACAGCTAGAGTTAATGTTGTTCCCTGACACAAAGACAGCTAGAGTTAATGTTGTTCCCCGACACAGAGACAGCTAGAGTTAATGTTGTTCCCTGACACAGAGACAGCTAGAGCTAATGTTGTTCCCCGACACAAAGATAGCTAGAGCTAATGTTGTTCCCCGACACAAAGATAGCTAGAGTTAATGTTGTTCCCCGACACAAAGATAGCTAGAGTTAATGTTGTTCCCCGACACAAAGATAGCTATATTTATTGAAATTCCCTGACACAAAGACAGCTAAGAGTTAATGTTGTTCCCTGACACAAAGACAGCTAGAGTTAATGTTGTTCCCTGACACAAAGATAGCTATATTTATTGAAATTCCCTGACATAGAGTATAACAGGGTTAATGTCATTCCCTGACACAGATATGGTTCAGCTAATTGAAGAGGGCTACATTTATTCCTTCTTCTACCATAAACATTGAAAAAAAATAAAGGAAAATTAAGCAATACAGAGTATATTAGGATTACAGTTTCGTACATATTTGAGGAAGTTTTTCTGTGAATATGGGTGTAGTTTTGCAGTGGGTGTCTCCTGTTACCAGATCCGGCAGCTGCGTGATCAGAAGAACGTCACTGGGGTATGTTTTGGTAAGTTCTGAGCTAATGAATGAGTGTTAATAGGCAGTAGGCTTTGTTAATGTTCAGATCAATGACCAGGGCAGATCAGTGGCCTCCCCACTTAATAAATAGCCACACAATTGCCACCAACATACACAGCTTCTTTGTCAACAGTTTCTATCACAGGGGTCAGAGGCAAGATTTGGGGTCCAAATATTCTCACACAAATTTAAGCTCTTTATTGGGGGCTTAAGAATTGATCATTTTTCTAAAATTAATGCATTTAATCAGAATTTGATTTGCAGGTGTTCAGTCTGGGCTTGCCAGTGGCAGCAGGAAATGACAGGTTGGCTTTTATTGTATACCACATTCAGCGTAATCCGTGCTGCAGCTTGAGAGCGAGCAACTGAGCTTAACCAATTCCTCTTATTAATGCAGCCCTCTTTTTCATCATAATTTCTTTAATGTTTCCAACTTTGATGATGTAAATGTTTACAGTTAGTGGAATATTTTATTGTTTTTTTTTTATTTGAGAAAAAGCCAGTTTGAATATCTGTCCGTTTAATCGCAGTTGAAGAGAGGCTCTGTTTTAATTCCCTGGAGGTCCATGCAAGGGCCAAGATGGAGCACAGGTATGATCAGTCAAGTAAGGTGCTTGAATCCAAGGTTAAAATGTAAAAGAAATTCCTTATCGCAAGTGATGATTTTAGGTAGATACATGCTGTGAGCGTGGTCCAGGATGAAGACACTGCTTTTGACTGCAATGCAATGAAGATAGGTGACCTCAATCAACATCTGATCACTGCTGGAGGTCATTATGATCACAGGTCATTGGGTTAATTGACCTTCTGCTGTTCTCATCCATTAGTGAGGTCAATGGGTGATAATAGGTGGCGTAACAACAGGCGTGATTTTTGCCCACTGTGTTCAATGAGTTAATACAAAGTGATGCTTACATCCAAGGAGGTCTTCATTTTGGCCGACCTTTGATAGGATTGCCCTCTCAACATTGCCACTTGATGCAACAATAGGGCCACTAAGAGGTGATGACAAGCCTGTTAACGCCAGGAAGTTCTTTTTAGCTTTTCAAACAGGATTCTGCCTTATTAGCCTTTGCTAGGAGATAAACAAATGATAGACTTGTCACAGATGAGTATATATCAGACATACAGCAATTTGTGCACCATAATCACCCTGGTGATGACATATCTCGGATATAACTGGTCGCCGACTGAGTGCTGATATAATGGCAGTAGGAAATAGATTGTATAACAGGGTACCAGTACATCATCTGATTTAGCTCTTGGAACACCTGGATGTTTTGACAGTAGCAGATTGGTCCCTTAAGTAAATTTACCTGTAAGGTAAGTGGATGCTGTAAACTATAAAGAAGGCCCAAAGGCAATCGTCTCCCAACCACCTTTTCTAAAGATCTCAGGAAATCTCTCTATCTAAGCAAATATTTCCAAAAAGAAATTGAACAAACATATTCCGGAAGCAAATGTCATAGATACTTCAAAATAAATGATAATAAAAGAAGATTTGAGTATGTGTATAACAATCATGGTGAGGTTTTTTTTTAAAATTTGATATAGGTTACTTCAGTAAATCTTCTCTATCATTAACAAATAAAAAAAATTGACCAGATTGGTTTGGAAATGAATGAAAAGGACCAATATAAGATATGGCAATGAAAGCTCAGTGAAAGGCAAAGTCAGGAATGAATGGACTTGACAGGAAAGGAATGGCAAACATGATTTTCTGCTCTGAAAAGACAGGAGGTTGGAAAGGCCTGATATGTAAAGAGCCATTTATTTGCCAGAAAGGAGTCTGTGAGAGTAGGATGTGAATGTATGAGAACAGGAACTGAATGTGTATGAGAGTAGGAACTGAGTGTGTATGAGAGTAGGAACTGAGTGTGTATGACAGTAGAAACTGAGTGTGTATGAGAGTAGGAACTGAGTGTGTATGAGAGAGTGTGTATGAGAGTAGAAACTGAGTGTGTATGAGAGTAGGAACTGAGTGTGTATGAGAGAGTGTGTATGAGAGTAGGAACTGAGTGTGTATGAGAGTAGGAACTGAGTGTGTGTGAGAGTTGGAACTGAGTGTGTATGAGAGAGTGTGTATGAGAGTAGGAACTGAGTGTGTATGAGAGTAGGAACTGAGTGTGTGTGAGAGTAGGAACTGAGTGTGTATGAGAGTAGGAGCTTAGTGTGTATGACAGTAGAAACTGAGTGTGTATGAGAGTAGGAACTGAGTGTGTATGAGAGAGTGTGTATGAGAGTAGGAACTGAGTGTGTATGAGAGTAGGAACTGAGTGTGTGTGAGAGTAGGAACTGAGTGTGTATGAGAGTAGGAACTGAGTGTGTATGAGAGTAGGAACTGAGTGTGTATGAGAGTAGGAACTGAGTGTGTGTTAGAGTAGGAACTGAGTGTGTATGAGAGTAGAAACTGAATGTGTTTGAGAGTAGGAACTGAGTGTGTATGAGAGTAGGAACTGAGTGTGTATGAGAGTAGGAACTGAGTGTGTATGAGAGTAGGAACTGAGCGTATGTGAGAGTAGGAACTGAATGTGTGTGTGAGAGTAGGAACTGAGTATGTATGAGAGTAGGAACTGAGTGTGTATGAGAGTAGGAACTGAGTGTGTATGAGAGTAGGAACTGAGCATGTATGAGAGTAGGAACTGAGTGTGTATGAGAGTAGGAACTGAGTGTGTATGAGAGTAGGAACTGAGCGTATGTGAGAGTAGGAACTGAATGTGTGTGTGAGAGTAGGAACTGAATGTGTGTGTGAGAGTAGGAACTGAGTGTGTATGAGAGTAGGAACTGAGTGTGTATGAGAGTAGGAACTGAGCATGTATGAGAGTAGGAACTGAGTGTGTATGAGAGTAGGAACTGAGTGTGTATGAGAGTAGGAACTGAGCATGTATGAGAGTAGGAACTGAGTGTGTATGAGAGTAGGAACTGAGTGTGTATGAGAGTAGGAACTGAGTGTGTGTGAGAGTAGGAACTGAATGTGTGTGTGAGAGTAGGAACTGAGTATGTATGAGGGTGGGATATAGTGGCAATGATCCGGGTGTGAATACACAATATTTGCTATTCTGCAGGCAGCACTGAGAATGATGCGAGTGTGGCTGTTTACAGGTCTTTCGAGGCAAGCCTGATTTGCCCCAATCCTCGCTCAGCTTTTTACCTGTTTGCAGGTCTCTGTAATTTTGTGCCTTTTTGTGTGTAACATAATTGCATTGGACAGACAAAGCAGGTCCCACTGATTGTACCTGATTTCTCCATTTCACCTTCTTAAAACCTTCCCCTGGTCATTGAGTGAAAAGTGACTATTTTTAATCTCTAAATGTACATAAAACTTCACATTTTCTGCTGGACTGAGTGGTCAGAAGTATGCATGAGATGAAGGAATATTTTTGATACTGATTAATGAAATATTAATGATTCTTGATTTTGTCAACAAACAGTTTTTTGTGATGTTTCCATTGATGTCTAGTCAGCATTCATTAAGTCTATATTTGAGATAAATATGATATCACCATTAGCAACACTTGCCAAGCTAATCCTGGGCTGCAATAAGATGACTCGTTGTTACAGCAGTCTTTCAGTCTGTTTTTGTCTACACAAAGCACTCTGTAATCTATCTTTATATAAACTACTCATTGATATTTCACAAAACAGTGATATTTTTAGATCATATGAAATGAATCCTGCAAATAGACAAAAATGCTGAGGTGCACCAAAAATAGAGTGGTTGTGATATCATGTGTTGTCGTGTTTTAACAGAACCTAGTTTATTGTATTTAGACAACTGAGATAGTGAGAAGTATTTAATATTTCTATCATGTGGGCCCTCTAACCAATGGAGAATTATATACTAAGTGGACATTATACATAGTAGAGTGATCAACTAGTACTATCAGTAAACAGCAACAACAGTGCCTTTGTCAAAATTGTCACAGGGTATCTACCTATTCTTGATCTAATGAAAAAAAAAAGACAATTTATTCATGTGATCTCAGGATAGAAACAAATGTATGGATTAGACTTGATAACACTAAGACATAACACATGACAACCTCCATCTGGCTGGTGGCTCCCTTGATGAATAGGCAAAGTGATGCTGTTTATGTTTAAGCAGAGCGGGGTATAGAAATAGCTGTGGAAATGGACATATCATGTTGGGATGTCCAAAATATCAGTGGACACCAAGTGCAGGACAGCGTACATTTCAGTATGCACTTTACCAAGCATGTTCTGTCTATTCTGCTGCTCGTTTTTCACACCTCTTGAACCAGGCCGCTCATTTCAAATGCAGAGCACATTTCACCCCATGAGATGGTTTCTTATCTGTGTTCACTCATGCTTGAATGTTTGCAACACCCTGGAAATTCTCAAAGGTCAGAGCATTTAGGCCATGTTGTCAAAAAGCCTGCCTCATGTCCGGGAATCACAATCTTTAACTTCTGTCTTTTGTATCAAATCTGGCAAATTTCCTGTTTTATAGGAGATGCGAATCTCAAATTTAAGATGGGGAATTTTTTTAGCTTCAGGACACCGCATAAAATTATCACTTTGAGAGGCTCATATTATGAATTATACCTCATCGAATATAACAGCTGTCACGTCAGCTGTCTTAACCTAAATAACAGCTATCATATCAGCTGTCTTAACCTGAATAACAGCTATCACATCAGTTGTCTTAGACTGAATAACTGTCTGAGACTGAATAATAACCATCACATCAGCTGTCTTAATCTGTCTTAACAGCTCAGCTGTCTTAACCTGATTATCTGTTATCACCACAGCTGTCTCAGCCTAAATAATGAGTATCACATCAGTTGTCTAATCCCAAATATCACCACCAATCGATATATCCCAGACATGCAGACCCCCTTCAAAGTTATGTCAACAATTAAATCCTATCCAGGGAAGAGACTCTCATTGAGATTTTATACATTTATATTGTCAGTTGATATATCCATGATCTTGTCAGAATTTCAAAACAACAACATGGTGGCAAGCCATTCTTCATATGCAATGCTCCTTCAACTTCACTCCATATATGTCTGTTACCTCACATAGCAGCCACAACAGGCCCTTCTCTACATAACTTCCAACAATAAAGGAAATCAATTTATAATCCTATAAAAGCAGGATCTATTATCTTACAAATGTTCCTTGCAAAGATATATATATATATATATATATAAATGTAGGTCGAGCCTATTGAAATATAAATCTTCAGGATTTCTGCGTGCAGTAAACAAATCTGTTGTGTTCAAGTGGATAACATATTTATTTGTCTTAAATATCAAAGCATGCATCAGGAAGACTTTTTTTCACTGTCTGTCAATCTTGTTATGTGGAGATTGAATAAAAGTGTCCCCTAGAATATTTTCAGAGTCACTCATTGCACAGGTACCTGAGCCCAATACTCCTTCCATTGGCTAAACATTTTGAAAATGCCAAACTTTTGATAGGAGCAAAAACTGTGAGTGTTGCTTCATTAGCAATGTTGAAAATAATAGTGATGTTGTGTTTTGGTCAGACATTATGTCTTCCCAGCATTAAGCAAAGTGGGCCTCATTTAGCTCTCCTCGCTGTGTCCCTGCCGACGGAAGAACAAAAGCGTTCGCTACTTTTACAACATTATTTCTGATAGGATCTCTTGCGACAGGTAAGACCAGGCATATAATCAAACAAGGAGATCTCTCAGCCTTACAAATAGCACAATCAGTTAACATTAGCATAGTAAACGTGGTTGGCTTGGAAATACATGGGTTTATATTAGCCAAATTAATCAGGTGGAAACCTTGTAGTTCAGGATCGGATTGCTGGATGCGACATGTACTATAGAGTAGGACATGGTTAGAGGAACCATTGTATTCTTATTAATATCTCGCATCACAAATATTCTAGCAAAAGTGAAAAGTGAAATAGGACTTTTTATCTATCATATATATTTGTGCTTGCACTGATTTTACTAAATTAAGTAATATTTACTCAGCTCAGGGTACTGTCTCAACCTATCAATATCATATTATTGGTAAACTTCCATGTTATATTATTGGTAATTTTTCATATCATTTGGATGGGTAAAGATCCATGGCATATAAATGCACTCACATGTGGAAAAGACACTTCATCAATACCCAATGTCAAACGCAGGTGAATCATTTGATATTGCCAGAGTTGACGAGATAATCTCTTGTTTGGTGCATATTGGCAGAATATATGACAATTATAGCTAGTTAAGCTTCTCAAACATGAAATCTGTGACAGCACATGGCTGTAAAATAAACCTTGAAAAAAAAGAGAGAAAAATTGACAATTTGTAATGAGTTTTGACATCTCTGTATTTTCAATATGTAAAACTGATATAAGTGGTTTTACCTTATTCATATACACGGCACCATAAATACTCATTTGTCAATTGAAGACTGAATACCAATGCTCAGTTATTTACAAAGGATAGGTTTTATATAATCAAGAGAACAATGGCGTGTATCTATGACAATGCATATTTAACAGGAATTTGCATTTTGAAATTGCATGTTGACAAAGGCATGCCAGTGCATAGTCAAGACTTGACATAGGATATGTGTCACTGTTGCCTTTATAGATCTGCATGCCATATGAACTAATTTATGCATCGTGACCTACCTACGCACAGTGACCTACTTTTGTTGATTTGTCATTTGACCTTGCATGTTTGACCTTTGGAATCATGTCTTTTTTTAATGTGCACATGTCAGCCATCTACCTCATATTAACGTGATTTGTTATCGCATGTTATTGGATTACCTTCCACGTATTAGTGTTTTTTTTCCAATGCTCCTTTTTTTAGGACAAAAATTGAACCCATCTGTATGTTAGCAATTTGGTATGTTTATTACTACCCTATTAAACAGATGTTTTTCACACATAACGGACATGTTCTGCTCTCTATAATTTGACTTTGTTGGAGTTCATTGTGATGGTATACTCCTAGTAAATGTCCCTGTGATGCGAATCACTTATTTTGTTTAGTAATTGAAACCCATGTTCACAGATACTTGAAAAATACAAGGTATGATAATAGTTATTGTGATACGTCAGACTGTGAAGCATTCAGGCACTGAAGTTCAGCATGGTAAAGCAAGTGTTGAATAATGAGCAGGGATGAGTTGGCAGAGTACAGTTATGGTGGAGCAGTGATAGGAGCATATCATGTAGGACTGGTAACTTGCCGCCATAATGTCGTCCGCAGGATACACGGCCATGCAGTGACACACACTGACATCCATGCCATCTCATATAGCAGAGATTACGACAAGGCAGATGAAGGCATCTGTCATAAAACATGCAGACAAAACAACAGGAATTTTTATTGATTTATATAGTTCCCATCCCGGGTAAGAAGTGGTCAGATGTTGTTTAGCATTACAAGTTTTATGCTATTTGTCTTGATTGAATGAGTATTTGTTCACATTGTTTACTATCAAATGGCGAGACATGATAGCTGAAGTCAGTCTAATATCCAGTTTGAAGGGTCATCAAAACATCTGTGTCTCAAAACAGTCCTTCTTCTTATTCTCAATAACCAAACTATGTTTCATTCGGTTGAGCATACTTTTATGTTGGTTATATTTAGATTTCTTTTTATATTGAAGATATTACAGAAATATACATTTATATAAAAGAACAACAGTTGGAATATATTGGATAAATCAATCATATAAAATATCACACATTCTTTGTAACTTGATTGTGACGAGACATTTCTAGAATCCCTTTGGGTAAATGGAACAAAGAGAAGGATGATGCTAAGGATGATGCTAAGGAGAATGTTTGGTAACAGCGTGAATGCTTGATAACATGCTAAGGATGATGCTAAGGTGAATGTTTGGTAACATGCTGAGGATGATGCTAAGGAGAATGCTTGGTAACATGCTAAGGATGATGCTAAGGAGAATGCTTGGTAACATGCTAAGGATGATGCTAAGGAGAATGCTTGGTAACATGCTAAGGATGATGCTAAGGAGAATGCTTGGTAACATGCTAAGGATGATGCTAATGATGATGCTTGATAACATGCTAAGGATGATGCTAAGGAGAATGCTTGGTAGCATGCTGAGGATGGTGCTAAGGAGAATGCTTGGTAACATGCTAAGGATGATGCTGAGGAGAATGCTTGGTAACATGCTAAGGATGATGCTAAGGAGAATGCTTGGTAGCATGCTAAGGATGGTGCTGAGGAGAATGCTTGGTAACATGCTAAGGATGATGCTAAGGAGAATGCTTGGTAACATGCTAAGGATGATGCTACGGTGAATGTTTGGAAGCATGCTAAGGTGAATGCTAAGGTGAATGCTTGGTAACATGCTAAAGATGATGCTAAGGAGAATGCTTGGTAACATGCTAAGGTGAATGCTAAGGTGAATGTTTGGTAGCATGCTAAGGATGGTGCTGAGGAGAATGCTTGGTAACATGCTAAGTATGATGCTAAGGAGAATGCTTGGTAGCATGCTGAGGATGATGCTAAGGAGAATGCTTGGTAACATGCTAAGGATGATGCTAAGGAGAATGCTTGGTAACATGCTAAGGATGGTGCTAAGGAGAATGCTTGGTAACATGCTGAGGATGATGCTAAGGTGAATGCTTGATAACATGCTAAGGATGATGCTAAGGAGAATGCTTGGTAACATGCTAAGGATGATGCTAAGGAGAATGCTTGGTAACATGCTAAGGATGATGCTAATGATGATGCTTGATAACATGCTAAGGATGATGCTAAGGAGAATGCTTGGTAACATGCTAAGGATGATGCCAAGGAGAATGTTTGGTAGCATGCTAAGGATGATGCTAAGGAGAATGTTTGGTAGCATGCTAAGGTGAATGCTTGGTAACATGCTAAGGATGATGCTAAGGAGAATGCTTGATAACATGCTAAGGATGATGCTAAGGAGAATGTTTGGTAGCATGCTAAGGATGATGCTAAGGTGAATGCTTGGTAACATGCTAAGGATGATGCGAAGGAGAATGCTTGGTAACATGCTAAGGAGAATGTTTGGTAACATGCTAAGGATGATGCTAACGATGATGCTTGATAACATGCTAAGGATGATGTTAAAGAGAATGCTTGGTAACATGCTAAGGATGATGCTAAGGTGAATGCTTGGTAACATGCTAAGGATGATGCGAAGGAGAATGCTTGGTAACATGCTAAGGAGAATGTTTGGTAACATGCTAAGGATGATGCTAATGATGATGCTTGATAACATGCTAAGGATGATGCTAAAGAGAATGTTTGGTAGCATGCTAAGGATGGTGCTAAGGAGAATTCTTGGTAACATACTAAGGATGATGCTAAGGAGAATGTTTGGTAGCATGCTAAGGATGATGCTAAGGTGAATGTTTGGTAACATGCTAAGGATGATGCTAAGGAGAATGTTTGGTAGCATGCTAAGGATGATGTTAAGGAGGAAGGATCCTTGGTAGGATGCTGAGGAGAATGTTAAAAAGAATGCTGAGGATGATGTCAAGGAGGAAATGTTAAGGAGAATATTTAAAAAGAATGGTGAGGACGATGCTAAGGAGAATTCTAAGTAGGATGCATAGAAGGATGCTGAGGAGGATGTTAAACAGAATGCTAAGGATGATGCCAAGGAGGATGCTCAAGAAGATTATAAGGAGGATGCTAAAGAGGATTCTAAGGAGGATGCTGAAGAGGATTATAAGGAGGATGCTGAAGAGGATTATAAGGAGGATGCTGAAGAGGATTCTAAGGAGGATGCTGAAGAGGATTATAAGGAGGATGCTGAAGAGGATTATAAGGAGGATGCTGAAGAGGATTATAAGGAGGATGCTGAAGAGGATTATAAGGAGGATGCTGAAGAGGATTATAAGGAGGATGCTGAAGAAGATTATAAGGAGGATGCTAAAGAGGATTATAAGGAAGATGCTAAAGAGGATTATAAGGAGGATGCTGAAGAGGATTATAAGGAGGATGCTGAAGAGGATTATAAGGAGGATGCTAAAGAGGATTATAAGGAGGATGCTGAAGAGGATTATAAGGAGGATGCTAAAGAGGATTCTAAGGAGGATGCTGAAGAGGATTATAAGGAGGATGCTAAAGAGGATTATAAGGAAGATGCTGAAGAGGATTATAAGGAGGATGCTGAAGAGGATTATAAGGAGGATGCTGAAGAAGATTATAAGGAGGATGCTGAAGAGGATTATAAGGAGGATGCTGAAGAGGATTATAAGGAGGATGCTGAAGAGGATTATAAGGAGGATGCTGAAGAGGATTATAAGGAGGGTGCTAAAGAGGATTATAAGGAGGATGCTGAAGAGGATTATAAGGAGGATGCTGAAGAGGATTATAAGGAGGATGCTGAAGAGGATTATAAGGAGGATGCTGAAGAAGATTATAAGGAGGATGCTGAAGAGGATTATAAGGAGGATGCTGAAGAGGATTCTAAGGAGGATGCTGAAGAGGATTCTAAGGAGGATGCTGAAGAGGATTATAAGGAGGATGCTGAAGAGAATTCTAGGGAGGATGTCGAGAATGCCAAGGGGAAGCTGAGAATAGTGCTAGGGAGGATGTTAGGGAGGATGTTAGGGAGGATGTATAGGACGATGCCAAGGATTGATACTAAGGAGACCTGCATGGATGTACACGCAGGGAATCATACAGGTGTATATGATACATGCATATCATGCTTGGCAGATAAATGGAGGCCTGACATGCAAGCAGACATACACTTGCCTCCAGCACGACAAGAGACACACACAAGAGTACATGACAACAAACTACACAATGGCCATAACTACCTCCAAAACACAAGTATGATGTTTCAATTGTCTGAGTTTTTACCAATTGACAAGAGCATGTTGTTCAGACAAATTCTCACATTTGTCAATATTGAAATAAGAGGATCTATTTTTTCAGATTAGAAGTCTACCTGCATTATGTGCAGTTTAGGTAGGATTTTGAGAAAGGTGTGATCTGCCAAGTAAAAAAATATGAATACCATTTAGTCTAATTATGGAAGAATAATGAAAGGCCCTCATACAACAGCAGCGCAGAATGGCAAGAGGAGAGGAGATAATCGTGATCGTACACTTCATCTGACTAATCTACAAGCTCGGTCTTTATAGATAGGTTAATTATATCCCCGATGATTGTCATTATTCTCTGGTGGTGCATTATACCTGCATGGTTTCCATGGTGACAAATCATGCTTGTACATTACATGTGGTTGCAGTGAAGGCAGTGGGGACCTGACAGAAATCAACGACCTTGTTAAAAATGTACGACCTTACTGAAATGCACATCTGGCTATTGAGAATGAAGTACATGGATTATTTAAAGGTGACTTATCATACTACTCTGTTAGAACACTGTCCAATTCCCAGCGAGGCAACCGCTTCTCTACAGTGATAGCAGAAGTGGAGGTGCACTCTAGATCATTCCATTCATTAGTCCATAGTTTCCATTTTACATGTTCTTTTTAATGATATAATTAATTGAGCAGTTTTGAAAAAAATGAAATTGTCTTTTTTGAGTGGTTTTCAATGGTATCCATATTGAGTGATATTTAGCTTGCTCTTTTTGCATGATATTCGGTTTAACCTTTCAGATAATCCCTATTTTACACATTAAAGTGTTTTTTATTGTCCAATTAACTATATGGTTAAAAGTTAGTTCCACGTTTTGTTCTAGCATATAATTTATATTCATATTATATGCTGTTTTTTACTCATACCTTATTCTTACTAAAAGAAAATAGAGTTCATTGCACCACAAATGCCTTGAAAATCCATTAAATTACATGTGATGTATTTCCAAACACTGATTGAATTTTGGGTTGAAAGATAGTGAGTGAGGTTTGAGTGAGTTTTAAGTAGTGGGAGGCTGCAAGTGGGACATGAGAGAGATGCAGACAGAGTGATGAGGCTGTGAAAAAAACATACAACTGATGTGAGTACTGAGTGGCAAAATGAAAGTCTCAACTACAAGCCACTATGAGGTGCACACTAATCACCCCTGGTACAAGGTGGGGTCGTACCCCTGGTACAAGGTGGGGTCATACCCCTGGTACAAGGTGGGGTCATACCCCTGGTACAAGGTCGGGTCGTACCCCTGGTACAAGGTCGGGTCGTACCCCTGGTACAAGGTGGGGTCGTAACCCTGGTACAAGGTGGGGTCGTACCCCTGGTACAAGGAGGGGGTTGGGACGGGTACATAAAGATTCTGACGAGTATGTCTCTTTCTTTGCACCACTTCACACTGAACACATCCTGAAACATTCATATGCAAAGCGTGTGAATTTGTCTTCCTTACCAAAATGAATTTATGTTTTTTTACAGCCATGTACCTATAATACAATCTTAGCGTATAGTGAGAGACAGGTTGACCAGCTTTATGCTGAGAAGGTCACCATATGTAGCAATGAAAGGAAGCCCTTTCCACACTTAAAATGCATCAAAAGATGCTGCAGAAAGTAGTGCCTGCAAGTCTACGTGTAGGAAGCAGGCTGCATTGTATGAGCAGATGTATTCACCGGAGAAGGAGACAAACACTTGAGTGTTGGTCAGCCTAGAGGTTAATGTTAGTGATGCTGACGCAGGTGCCAGCTCTGTCCTTGCAGTTGGCACTTGTCTTAACTGCTCCTATGGTGTCTGTGGTGTTCACAGATTCTCGGCGAATTCAAATATATCAAACTAAAAGATCAAATAACTGCTTCCTAGCTAGGTATTATAGCATTAACATCAAAATATGATGTTAACTTTTAATCAAGGCTGCATCCAGAAAATTGCCATTTAGTAACCTGGATGTGGATTTACCTGCGAAGTGAATCAGGTCAGATCTGGAGAGGTCAATCTATGACAGGCAATGCAGTGTCATGCTAGAGTTGTCTACACCAAGACTGACCTTCCTACATAGAACAAGTCATGCACAGGTCATGTGTCAGGGAGAATGGTGAGCCCTTGTCAAAATGATGTGCCATAAATGTGCCATATTGCCCTGCCATCTTGACATGACATAAATTATGCCACAAGATTGTGCAACAAGATTGAATGACCTGTTAGTGTTGTGCAACAATATTGAATGACCTGTTAGTGTTGTGCAACAAGATTGAATGACCTGTTAGTGTTGTGCAACAAGATTGAATGACCTGTTAGTGTTGTGCAGCAAGATTATATGACATATATTGTGTTGTGCTACACGGTTGTATGGTATGCAAGTGTTGTGCAAGAAGATCGTACAAATGTAAGTGTTGTCCAACATACCTATACCACATGTCAGTATTTTGCAACATGAATGTACCCCCAGAAGTGTAAAATTTGTTTGTATCACACAGAATTATTGATAACATTTGTTGTAGTATTCTGTCACGTTATACGGTGAGAGAGAAGTTGATATACTATTGTGAGCTCATTAAGATAGTAAGATTGATTGGCGGAGTCGCCATTAATACCAGGTGCCATGGCATTATCTGTGTACAATATCTTCTAACATAAACTATACTCACCTCAATTTCAATCATATCCATATGGATAGAGTTTTACACCTCCTCATACGCTTATCATAGTTAAGATTATTAGTTGTGAAAATAAGTGGAATTAATGACATGCAATATTGAAGGTATGACTTACACAGGCCTAAATTGGAAAGCTTCACATTTCACATTGCAATATTGCCGGAAATAACAATTTCTATGGAAATATCCAGTTAGGGGGAAAGGAGAAAACAATTTGAAGCATGTAATTAATATAAGAGAATAGAATTGCAGGAGGGAATGAATGAAATATGTCTGCCTCAAGCATTGGGTTACACTCAATTAATTACTCATCATAGTTAGAGTGGAGAAATTAAGTTGCTTTCTTTTAGAAGGTGAGATATGAGTCATGAGTGATGTGCACCTAATAGTATACACCTTTCTTAGCTAGCCTCCATGTGCACCCAAGCCTCTTCCCAAGTCTGGCATTTCGTTTAGAAAAAAGTCTTTGAGAATGATTTTTTTTGTAAAATATGCCATTATGTTTTTTATGCTTTTGGTTCAGTAACTATGTGTGTTCAGTTTATGTACTCTTTTTACATTCAACTTCAACTTCCATTTTTCTATTCAATGCCATCTGAAACTTCTGGGAAAATAAGTGCTTTCTAAAGGCCTAAAATGTCAAAAAGATATGAAAATAAGTCAGTCATAAATTGTCCTTTTTCAAACTTTGTACGATTGTTTTATATATTCAGCATGAGGTTTTTGCCATTGCATTGTTGTAGCAGTATGATGGAGGTAAAATGTTTCTCTTAAATGAATTAACAAGAAAACAAGTAGAAATATGAAACAGAAACTCAACAGATCACTCAGAAAAAACTTTACACTGAACTTTTGTGTGATATAGTATTTGATATTTCCTTGTTAAAACCAACATTTCTATTTTATATAGTGTGATTCAAGTCTTACAAAATTAGGCTCCTGATGTTTCCCATCTCTCCCTCTTTTCCCTTCTTTTGTCCAATCTATCTTCTCCCTGTTCTTCCATCTTTCTCCCTTTTTGCCATCTATCCTCTTTTTTCCAATCTCTCATCTCTCATCACTTCTACCATCTCTCTCCTCTTTTTGCCATTTCTCTTTTTCCAATCTATCTTCTATCATCTCTTCTACCATCTCTCTCCTCTTTTTGCCATTTCTCCCCTTTTTTCCAGTCTATCTTCTCCCATCTCTTCTACGATCTCTCCTCTTTTTTGCCATCTCTCCTCTTTTTTGCCATCTCTTCTTCCATCTCTCTTCTGCCATCTCTCTACTACCATCTCCTCTTTTTTCCCATCTCTTCTACCATTTCTCTTTTCCCCTCTCTCCTCTTTTTCCCTGTCTCTCTTCTGCCATCTCTTTCCCCCTTTTCCCATTTCCTTCCTCACAGAACATTTTATGTAACAGCTTGCTTTCAGGTGATTACTTATTTTCCCAATGATATACAATCATAAGCTATCGTAAACATGCAGAGTACCTCAGATGCTGTTACACTCTCCAGGAGGTGTTATACATCATGTAATAGGTAGGACAACTCTAGAGATTCAACCTCACACTCTCGGCCATCCAGGTCAAATATTGACCATAAGTAATTACTACATTGACAAAAAGGCAGAGAAATGCACCCCTGACTACATATTTCACATAATGTTAAGTCTGTTCAGATATCACCATGTCAGAATCAGATTCAAAACAGTATTTAACACATGAAGCAGCAGAGGTTTGGTGGTCAATAATAGAACAAAAAAATTAGACCTAGAAGTGCCTAGGTGAATGCATGCCGCATTCGATTTTGTTTGTTTGGGGTTTTGCATCACTTTTAGCATTATTTCAGTCATTTCATGATGAGACCTACATGGAGCTGATATGGTGACAAACCACCAAGTCACAGATGTATAAGGATAATGGGTTAACCCTTTAGGCAGGGCTGTCCACTGTCCATGGCCTTTTCCTTAGTCTAGCTGAGAAGTTCTCTCTTTTGTCTCACTTAGCAATGATAAAGATTCATAAAATGTAGATATTGGTTGGTCCTTCTTTACCTATTACCACTGGACTTCTGTTCACTGCAGTTTAATATCATGAAACTGATACTGATTCCGAGACTGATACTGACCAGTTAAGTCAGCAAAAAGTTGATTTTATGTTTGTCCTGTTTACATCATGTCCACATAACCACTGCATTTCATGTTTGTGTGATATGGAAAGGCCTGGGAAATATTTTTTGGTCACCTTGATATATTGAATGTTTTTAATATTGGATCACTCATTATGGCTTGGCCTGTGTGATATTTCTCTGTGACCTTTATATCATATGTATGCATATATGTATATCTTATATACTTACACAGATGATGTGATGACCTTCTGTTCAGTTGTCATTGCTATTATCCTGGAAAGCACAGCAGTCACAAAGGAAATTATGATAGAATAAAATTGTGAGGCCTTTGATCAGTCAGATATCGCATGACTTTGTTATGTGTTACCTTCCAATTTTAGCCACACCCAAACAATTAATTTCATCATGTTACTTCTGGAAATTCCTTATATTAAAGTCTAAGTCTCAAAATTGACTTCTGTTTTTATTAATTTGTTGTTGTTGTTGTTGATTTACAGAATGCATAAAGAGGCCACGGACCGTGGCACAGTTGGTTAGAGCGACAGCTTATTATCGCCAGTTCCTCTGTGGTGATCCAAAGGTCATGCCGAGATTGAACTCATGATACAATTTCCCATATGAGCTGAGGCCCGTGCCCAAAGGGTTAACCCATTGTCCTTGTAAATCTGTGACCGGGTGGGTTGTCATGTCAAGGACCTGCGACATGACAATTCAGTGAGGCAGCACTATATCTGCTACAAGTAGGTCTCATCACGAAATGACTGAAATAATGTTGAAATTGATGTAAAACCCAAATAAACAAATAAATGATGCATAAAGTAGCACTGCAAGAGTGTGAGCTGCATATTGGGAAACATTGAGTCGCTTTTAGCCCAAAGATCGGTCAGGTAAATGATTAGGTGAAAAATTAATGAATATTCATCCAAAATCTGATTTGTACTGACAGCTGTACCAGATTGGTCAGCATCTAGGTCAAACACCAGATCACAGGTCATGACCTGATGTGGGTCAATTCTGATTGGTAGGTGGGCAAGAAAAGTATTTGTGACTCCAGGAATTCCAAATTTTGCAAGTTATCAAACATAGGCCAATGACAGCAGAGGTGGTGAGAAGATTGAGCGACTTGCACTACTACCGATGTTATGCTGCGTAATGAGGCGCTTGACACAATTGTTATCTATGAATGTTTCAGTGTTTAAGCTGTCAGGAAAAGTGCTATTGTTTAAGTGAGTCTGAGATCTCTGTCGGAACTTACTGAATAGAAAATTAGGCTTTAGAGAGAAAGTGGACAAGACAGGCACTCTGTGATGCAACTGGAGACAGATAAATGCAGAGGTTAACCAAGTTTGCCTGCAATTGTATTTCATGCTGGTCAAAATGTCACTGAGCAGCAAAATCCTCATAGTATTTTCTGGTCTCAAGTGAGCTTGATCAAATCACAATGGTGCACTTGAAATAGGCGTGCTACTTCATAAACTTCTCAGGGTGAGCTGATGTGTTGTGTGGGATGAATAAACTATATGTGCTGATGTAAATGGCAAATAATCCAGTTTTACTTGATTAAATTACTTGTGTTTTGTTGGCATCAGATAATGATGAGAACAACTTGTTAAAATGGAGAGTGTAGTTTCTGAATAGGTTTTTTTGAACAGGAAGATATTTGATAAAAATAGCAATGAGTTGAATTTCAATTTTTTATTTAATTTCCATATTTATTAAGGCCGATTTAAGGAAACCACCCAAATATGTATTAGTTGGGTTAAAGCACATATCGGAGAATCACCAGAATCTGCATCCAATCATTTATAATAGGTTTTGCATCACTTCCAACTTTCTTCACCTTCAATCATTTCTTGACAAACCCTCAGTTCATATGAGAATTCATATCATGAAAGCAACCAACTGCACCACAGTCAGTGGTCTCATCTCCATCTGAATCGCTTAAGTTGGTATAAGGGCAAATAGGAGGACGACCAGAATCTGCATAAGATGATAAAAGGCCCATATAGGAGGACCACTGGAACCTGTATCAAATGATATAAGGCCCCTATAGGAAGACCACTGGAACCCGTATCAAATGATATAAGGCCCCTATAAGAGGACCTACAGAACCTGTGTCGAATGATATAAGGCCCCTATAGGAGGACCACTGGATCCTGTATCAAATGATGTAAGGCCCCTACAGGAGGACCACTGGATCCTGTATCAAATGATGTAAGGCCCCTATAGGAGGACCTACAGAACCTGTATCGAATGATATAAGGCCCCTATAGGAGGACCACTGGATCCTGTATCAAATGATGTAAGGCTCCTACAGGAGGACCACTGGAACCTGTATCAAATGATGTAAGGCCTCTATAGGAGGACCTACAGAACCTGTATCGAATGATATAAGGCCCCTATAGGAGGACCACTGGATCCTGTATCAAATGATGTAAGGCCCCTACAGGAGGACCACTGGATCCTGTATCAAATGATGTAAGGCCCCTATAGGAGGACCTATAAAACCTGTATCAAATGATGTAAGGCCCCTATAGGACCTACAGAACCTGTATCAAAAGACATAATGCCCATATAGGGGGACCACCAGAACGTGTATAAAATGATATAAGGCCCCTATAGGAGGACCACCAGAACCTGTATTAAATGATACAAGGCCCCTATAGGATGACTTACAGAACCTGTATCAAATGATATAAGGCCCCTGTAGGAGGACCTACAGAACCTGTATCAAATGATATAAGGCCCCTAAGAACCTGTATCAAATGATTTAAGGCCCCTATAGAAGGACCACCAGAACCTGTATCAAATGATATAAGGCCCCTATAGGAGGACCACCAGAACCTGTATTAAATGATACAAGGCCCCTGTAGGAGGACCTACAGAACCTGTATCAAATGATATAAGGCCCCTAAGAACCTGTATCAAATGATATAAGGCCCCTATAGGAGGACCACCAGAACCTGTATCAAATGATATAAGGCCCCTATAGGAGGACCACCAGAACCTGTATTAAATGATATAAGGCCCCTATAGGAGGACCACCAGAACCTGTATCAAATGATATAAGGCGCCTAAGAACATGTATCAAATGATATAAGGCCCCTATAGGAGGACCACCAGAACCTGTATTAAATGATACAAGGCCCCTATAGGAGGACTACCAGAACCTGTATCAAATGACATAAGGCCCCTATAGAAGGACCTAGAATCATACACTATATGGTCGTAGCGATATGTAAGAGATGTTTCAGAGAATAGTTTTCACGATTGTAACTCAGGCATGAATAAACATAACAAATGCTAAGTGCTGGAAGAAAAATGCAGAAAATGTCAGAGAATACAAATACTGGAGGCTGTGATTTCTATACAAGCAGCTGATCCTGCTTTGTGTTACTGGAAGAATAGACTATGCCACAACTGTGGAGATACGTCTAGGGCTGCCTATGTATTGGCAAAGGAGAGGGGGGAAAATGTGCACATGTGCCCACAGAAAAGCTAAACTCATGCCATTGAATTGAAGAGAAAAGAATCATAAATGTGATAAAGAATTCTCCCTCAGAAAGTGTAAGGAGGAAAGGCACAACAGGTAATTTGATTCAGATTCAAGGCTTAAACAACAGGCATTGTGAAAGTAATGTTCTGGGCATGACATTTTGTAGAGAAAATGATCTTTAGCAAGGAGTAGAAAGACACAACAAATAGTGAAAAAAACCAAGAAAATAGCACAAACATTCTGTGATGTAAACCTTAACAACAAAAAAAACCAATTGTACCAAAGAATAACGATGCAGATGACAACAGCCATTCGTGAAAGAAATATACACAATAGGCGGTCCAATTGAATTACCATGGTGACAAGAAGGAATGACAATAGTGATTGTTGCCGCATGGTGATGGCAGCATCATGTGTAAGCAACATGGGGAGTGTTTTCCTGCAACTTGACCAACTCCTTATGCACATCAGCAGTAACACAATAGAGCCGACTCATTTGTCCTTGTTGCCATAAGGTCATGTCAAAAAACAAATGTTCGAGGTTGTATCAAATGATAACTTCAGCTGAATATGTGGAGATTGCCATTATCAACTGCCAATACTAGTGATATTTTGCACATCTTGTACAAATAATTTACTCGCCATAGGAACTTCAGCAGTCAGACTAAGTGTTACCAATATATATTCTAAGGAATTATGGTTTTCCTTATTATTTTCCTGGTAATGATAAAGGGTTATATTGCACTGATGCCTGTCAGTGTCTGTTCATTGCACTGGTACATGACTTTGCCTGTTCATAGTGCTTGAAGTGAGTTCGGTGCTGGGGGTAACAGGACTGAGGGTGAGAAGATGGTGGTGACAGAACTTGGGGTGATAGGACTGGGGGTGGCAGGACTGAGGGGGACAGGACTGAGGAGGACAGGATGGTGATAACTGGACTGAGGGTGACAGGATCGTGATGACTGGACTGGGGTGACAGGACTGGGGTGACAAGACTGAGGGTGACAGGACTGGTGCTGTTTTTACAGGGGGTGACAGGATTGGGGGTGACAGGATGGTGATGACTGGACTTTGATGATAGGAGGGGGGGTTGATAGGACTGGGGGTGGCAGGACTGAGGGTGACAGGACTGGTGCTGATTTTACTGGGGGTGACAGGACTGGGGGTGACAGGATGGTGATGACTGGACTTTGATGATAGGAGGGGGCGTTGATAGGACTGGGGGTGGCAGGACTGGGGGTGACAGGACTGGTGCTGATTTTACTGGGGGTGACAGGATGGTGATGACTGGACTTTGATGATAGGAGGGGGGGTTGATAGGACTGGGGGTGACAGGACTGAGGGTGACAGGACTGGTGCTGTTTTTACTGGGGGTGACAGGACTGGGGGTGACAGGATGGTGATGACTGGACTTTGATGATAGGAGGGGGCGTTGATAGGACTGGGGGTGGCAGGACTGGGGGTGACAGGACTGGTGCTGATTTTACTGGGGGTGACAGGATGGTGATGACTGGAATTTGATGATAGGAGGGGGGGTTGATAGGACTGGGGGTGGCAGGACTGGGGGTGACAGGACTGGTGCTGATTTTACTGGGGGTGATGGGAGGGGGGGTGGTAGGACTTATTTGCTCATTCCCCTACTCTTTTCACCAGTCTCTTATATTCTGCAGCACCTGTAAAAATGCAACTTTCCTAAGACTGGGTAGCCAACTGTTTTTGTTGTAGAGCAAAATCATACATCCATGTTGTGATGGCAAAATGGTAGAACGTAATGAGGAGACTTGAAAAAGGAGGTCCATTTGGCATGTGTTCTCCAGTTGCAATTTATGGCCATCCTAACAGAGAGGCATGTTACATTGTGACAGAACACAGAGGCCCAAGGTTGCAGTGTATGCCAGGCTATTAGGGTTCAGACTGTTGATGCTGTGCGCAAGGTCCAAATGAAGTGGGAGACCAGCAAAAAGGCTGTAGATGGCTGTTCATCCTGGGGACAAATTTGTGAGGAAGGGGGTCAGATGCCACATGATAGAGTGCAGTGGGTAGCTAATGCTGAGGGCTACTGCAAATGGTTTAATATGTTATGGAGAGACCTGAGGCATGGTCATGCACGGGAGAGGAAACTCCATGGCACAGCACAACATATAGAGCCACAACCGTATATTTGCCCATGTAAACCTCAGTAAGCCTGCGAGACCGCGGAAGCCAAAAAAATAGGAAATAGGCAAAATAGCTACAAAGCCTTTGGGGTACTCATTTGTTGATGTAAGAATAGTGCACTCTTGTTGTGAGCAAGATGTGAAGCTGGCAAAGTTAGGATTTATGTTGCTGCGCTTTGTAAGAATGTGCCAGAAAATAATCCCAAATCTTCTTAATACTAATGTGGCAACGGTTTCAATCACATGTATAATTTATAGGAGAGGACAAGATTTTAAGATGTTTTTTTAAAATGATTTTTGTGAAACATTTAAGGCGATACTTGAGTTTTACAGAGGAAAAGAAGTGTTTGACTAAAAGTGATTTGCTCAGGTTTTTTGCAACATCATTACTTTGGAGTGACATTGGTTTCACACACTTGAGTGACAGCAGAATGATGACCAAATATCAGCGTTGATTTCATCCTAATTCCTTCAAGGAAGAACGGAACTCCAATACATCCTTCACTCTTTGATGTGATGCCGTGTGAATCGCCGATAGCCATATAGACATTGTAGTTATTTGGAAATGTGTTACAATCACAGATAGTTATGCCCCAGACGGCACATAGGGGGCTCCACGTGTGCCCGAGGGCACCTGTGTTAAATTCATATTGGATCCCTCTATGATAGAGGTGGCGGTGCATGTCACAATGGTCGTCTCCTGTGCAAAGTCAGCTGATGTTGGACTGTCAATCTGACACTATTGATTTGTCAAGATGCACCAATAGAGGGCGCTCAGCTGTTTCCTTGTCATGATGTTTATAATAATGCTGGTTATCACATGTTTATATATTACTAATAAGTAACCAATCTTGTGTTTTTATAGCTTAATTGGATTTAGGAAACACAGGTCACCAATCTGTTGGTGAACAAAATGAAAAAATAATGAAAAGATGTTGAATTTCCAAGACTAATGAGCGGACGTCTTCTGCCTGATGGTTTCAAGCTTGTCTGAGCTCTCACCACCGATATGTCCGACGTTGAGAATGTTTTTTATTCTTGAGAAGGGGACTTTTCAACCCATCTAATTTGAGAATACAGGTGGAGAAAAGAGAAAATATGTCATTGATTATATAGTAGAATATGTGTCACTGATCAAATAGTAGAATATATGTCTCTAATCAAATATTAGAATATATGTCACTAATCAAGTATTAGAATATATGTCACTAATCAAGTATTAGAATATATGTCACTAATCAAACTTATCCAATGTCTCTAATTGTAACTCAGGGTACAATGTTGCATATATGGAGCAAATGAAATATAAAGTGCCACATGCATTACAATCTAATTAATAAATATAATTCGATAATACCACTTTTCTTAGTCAGAGTTAGTGTACATCATTGTTAATGAAATTTGATGAAACAATGATTTTTGTTCTCTAATTTGAAATTTCAAATCACATTACAATATTTAAAAAAAGTATAATATGAAGAACAAATTGTGAATTGTAATTCACAGAAAAAAATGCACATTATCAATTTGCCTGTCTAAGCTCAAAACTTGAGTGAGTCTAAATTACTGAATGCAGGCATGGTCAATTTAGCAATGTGTTTGGGGCAAATAGGCAGCTTGACACAGTCTACTTTGACACCTGGCCTTGGTGCCTGGGTGCTATTAAAGCTAATTGAAATGCATATAGTGCAATATGCTGGTTAAACATATGTAATGGATGTACACTTATACAAGCAATGCATATTTAAAAATGGGCATTTCTCTTGTAAAGCTGATTGAATATCAATGTACGTAGGTTGCTAGGGAAAGTGACATCGCAATGTTTGCCTATGAAGATGTGCAGTCACAGATGGTAGGCGTGGTGAAAAAAATACAACAAATATTGATAATTGACTGATTAAAGGAAAACACATATTTTCTCAGGTAAAACGTGCATAGCAGGTATTAAAAACCAGTTGGAAAATAAATTCAAACTAAAGCTGCCAAATCACTTTTTATTGCTGCTATATACAATGCATATAATAGCCTTCACATATTATAAAGGAGAACGTGAAATATTTCAGGATTCACAATCAGTTGTGATGTTCAGAAGAATTCTTTGTGCTGAATGCATAAATATGTTTGTATGTTTGTTTTTCTTTGATATTTGGTTTTGCATGCGAGCAGTGCACACATAGCATAATGCAGACTAGAGATAGTGGGAGACTGTGCATTGTGTGTGGTATTATCAGCCAGCCCATATTGTATAGGTAGACATTTAGGGTGCAGCGGTACATAAGAACATAAGCACAGGCCCCCGCTATGTGTATATGTATGTACATCCCTTCTGACTGGGCCTGTCATTGGAAGGAATCCCTGGAGAACCACAGGCTGCCTACAATCGCTGGCAATATCCCCCAACAAGACCTTTCCTTCTGCCATTATCAGAGCCAGACAGCAAAACCAATTTTACCTTGCATCCATTTCTCTCAACCATTTGCTTTCAGTTTGGCTTTTGGCCTCAGTACCACTGCCGACAAAGGTCACCAGGAATTTTGTTTGTGCCGGAAGAAAGAAGTGGAGGTTTATTTCTCCTATATAATTTTGCCCCCCGCCTCGCGAGATAACATCACCTGGTTATTGTTTGTAGCAAGACACAGGATATGTAGCAAAATATCAACCAAAGATGGCAAATGCCCACAAGAAAATTACAAAAATACCAATACAATTATTGATGAGATTAATTTATTTTATTTTTTGTTTTGGCAAATAGTTATTTTTTTAATCATTCTATGTAATGTTTTTCTATGGATTGTGTCTCAGAATGTGATGCTTTAGTAGTCAATTGCTGTTTTTAGGTGATGGCAAGAGTTGCTCGCAGTGTTGACTTACTTACCATTTGTAGGTCCTAAAACAGCATCACAGAGTAGAGTGGATTTAGTTTGTCTCCAGCCCCCCCCCTACATCTCCCCCCCCCCATCATTTGACCTCCATGCCACACTCAGGCAGTGGTCATTGAGAATATGAAGATAGGAAGCACTGTGTCACTGCAGGGGCCTTATCCCTCCCTGGTTTGATTTACACATATTTAGCAGTGAAAGTGCTTGTAAACACCTCATTTATAATGCTGCCATATTTGACTGTGCAGGTGGGACAGAGTAGAGTGAACCAACTCCTCTAAACCCTTTGTCTCTGCTTTATGATAGTGTGATCTATTCAGTCAAGATGATGAAAGGTAATTTCATATTGCATGTTTCGTGATATACCTCAAATAGGGGGGGGCATAGATGATGAAGTAATTGTGAAAGTATGCCCGAAACCTCAATAGTTGGTGAAGGTCATTCATGCGGAACTATGATAAGAATGGAAAATTATGCTGATAGAAAGTGCCGAGAATTGACCTTGAAACATGCCAGGTCTATAACATGCAAGGCTATATGGCATTTTAAATTGGCATCAAGGCTGGTGTTGTTTGGCCCATAGATAACACTGCTGGAGGTCCCAGGACAGAATCCCACCCCCCCTCTAACCCCCTCTGGCTCTCACATGAAATATCGCCCAGCCAATAAGTAGCTAGTAGGCAATTTCTACTGTACTTGCACCATGCAGTACCCGCTGGCAGAACAACATAAGAAATATGGATGAGTATTAGGAATATTTTATTAGAACTAAGAAAGGGCAGCATGCTTTGGATGGAGCTACTTGTTGCAGGATGGTCCCCGAGAGATTCGCACTGCGACCCAGCTCCATACACTCCGCTTGACCCACACTTATTTTTGAGAGCTTCTCTTATTAGATTTGGTTGGGCTTCAAATTAGGTGGCCCGTTGATCAGTCTTGGGGATGAGGTGGCCCAGAGCTCAAAGATTGCAACCATCAGGGCCAAGTGCCCACCGAGCCATGGACAGGAATGGTAATGACATCTGAGTACAGGCAATACAATCTTGTTACAATGTGAGGCATGCTCCACGCTCCCGGCAAACAAAAGTCCTCATCGCGATTATCACATGTCATCAACAGACTATGGTATGAGGCCAGAATTGCCTCTTGACATAGACCTATTTGACGATAGTTGTCCACCAGCAGCTGGGTGCAAAAGGGGGCCACAACAATATATGGCCAGCACATGTGTACAAGAAGTGCCATAGACTTGTACTGTGAGTGGCCATAGAATATACTGTGAGTGGCCTCCTGGTGCATAAACAGGTCCAGACATTTGTCATGAAGCTATGGATATGATGTTGAACAATAAGCCATCTCTTGTCAGATCAGCAGTGGTTTTCATCCGTCGGAGTCGGTCCGGAGCGGGTAACTCTTGTCATGTAGAATATTGCAGCATTAAGAGGGACTGCTTGTAGATCTTCTACTCACACGCCATTGAGCAACTCACAACCACAGCCACACTAGTCAAGTACTCGGCAAAGCCAACTCTCACGTTTTAATTGGGACAATTAATGGAAACAATATTGTTTGAATTTCAGGGAGTGGAAATATATGGCACGTTAGGAGCAAAGTTTGAACACGCGAGAGGCAGACACGGTGTGGGAATACGAACACATGCGCTCGCTGTAAGCTGGCCAGATTACCATCTCTACTCAAGGTAGGAGTCAAATCTTTACAAGAATTTTCAATTGTCATTGTATATTGATGTTTTAAATCCCTTCATTTCACGTCTGTTAAGTACCGTAAGCAGCCACAGGGTATCACATTTCAATAGATTCTCCTGATAATTTCCTTTCACACAAAGGTTATGGAATATCAAATAAATTTGATAGATTGATATCTGCTTTAGATCTATAAATTATGGTTTAGTCAGGTCTTTCTTATCACATAAAATCCAATATCATGTGACACAGATTATGAGTGCATTTAGGTGATAAATGATCATCTAAATGAGGCTTAGTGCGAGTGTATTATATATAGCCTTCGGTTGTGTTGAAAAGAAAAACCAGAAATTGAAACATAGGATGAATTTATACAAAAAGAATATTAGAACTCAAAACAGCTTGATTTGAATATTGAGCTGCAGAGAGATTCAATAAATGAAAAATATGATGTTAGATTTCACTGTCAATATGGGGATTGAATTATCCAGGATTTCATTTGGAAAAGGAAGACGAAGTGAAGGTTATATTTCACGCCAACTGTCCAGAGATTGGTGGTACAGCTCGTTATTGGAAATTTACAGATTGGAACACTCAATTAAAACCTTGTTAATTAGGATTCTCATCGCCATTTTAATAACTTGATCTTAATCATCACATTCCACAGAGTATTACTTTACACCATCAACACGGCAGTATTAAACCTACAGGCTGTGAATGAATATTTGTATAAGGGTTTTCACACGGCTTGCTCGGTGTAAGATTTAATTGAGAAACTGGGGTGTTGTGAGAGTCAGACGTGTCTCAATAAAGGACATTATGGCTCATGAATCGTGTGTAGTTTGTCAGCTTTTGGTGGTTGAGGCTCAATATTCCTCACTTATTTCCTCATGAATAATACACACATGTCATAATTGCTTGGTTTTGCCATAAAAGAAAATGGCATGCCTCCACTCTCTGTGGTTTCTTGTGAGTTTTTTTCATATTGCCTCTTTTTTTCAAATGTTATGTATGGCTGTTTTATTCTTAACAAGCTTTGTTAGGTTTGAAATTCTTGGAGGCTAATCTTGACACCATTGTTGCCATGTTTACACATTCATAATTAATCGCAATAAATAATATCTGTGATGGATTTATCACTCTGTCAGCAGTGCTAGTTGTATCTTCTTGATTTTAAAAGGTATCAATCTTTTTTGGAAATTGTCATAATAAATAGAGGCATAAAACTATCCTGGTGAAAGCCAGTCACGATGGTTAAGAATTGCGTCATGTTAAATGGCTCTGTCTCAAAGGTGAAGTTAAGTATCATACTGAAAGGCTCTGTTGAAAGCTAGCCATGCTGGTTTATTTGTTTATTTAAATATGACTGTTGAAAGCCAATCACAATGGTTCAGTTGAGTATCATATCAAATTGCTCTGTTGAAAGCCAACCCCATAATGGTTTATTTGAGTGTCATACTAAATGGCTCTGTTGAAAGCCAATCATAATGGTTTATTTGAGTGTCATACTAAATGGCTCTGTTGAAAGCCAATCATAATGGTTTGTTTGAGTGTCAAACTAAATGGCTCTGTTGAAAGCCAATCATAATGGTTTATTTGAGTGTCAAACTAATTGGCTCTGTTGAAAGCCAATCATAATGGTTTATTTGAGTGTCATACTAAATGGCTCTGTTGAAAGCTAATCATTATGGTTTATTTGAGTGTCATACTAAATGGCTCTGTTGAAAGCCAATCATAATGGTTTATTTGAGTGTCATACTAAATGGCTCTGTTGAAAGCTAATCATAATGGTTTATTTGAGTGTCAAACTAAATTGCTCTGTTGAAAGCCAATCATAATGGTTTATTTGAGTGTCATACTAAATGGCTCTGTTGAAAGCCAATCATTATGGTTTATTTGAGTGTCATACTAAATGGCTCTGTTGAAAGCCAATCATTATGGTTTATTTGAGTGTCATACTAAATGGCTCTGTTGAAAGCCAATCATTATGGTTTATTTGAGTGTCATACTAAATATCACTGTTGAAAGCCAATCACAATGGTTCAGTTGAGTATCATACCAAATGGCTCTGTTGAAAGCCAGTCTTGATTGTACACTTTTATAAATAGCTTGTGTTCGAATATCCTTAAGACCAGGCAATGTTTACACTGTGGTCTATCTTGGTAATTGTGAGATTGGCACCATGTATTTTGATGATATTTTATTGAAGCTTTGTTGCTTCTTTGGAGGAAGCATAGATAATAATGACACGGTGCAGCTGTTCTGGCCAGGGCAAAGTAGATATAGTCTGTGGGGAACACCAACATAAAGGTCGGCCATGTTGTGCAAACCCAGACTTGTCCAGAAGTTAAACACAGGACAGATGACGAGTTTTAGAAACATTCCGCATATGTTTTTGCCTATTTATCAAGACTTAGTTTCTTTTGATAAGATAATGATCATGAGGAATCATTTGGAAGAAAGTGTACATGTCTATTGAGGAAGCAAAATGTTAACCTTGATGTTATGAGGCATAGGGGCAGTTTGACATGGAGACAGTTGTGGCTTGTGAGATGACTTCAGATATAGCGCCATGTGCTTGACACTGTGTATGCAGTAGAGATGTGTCAGAGGGCAGCGGACAAAGGGGATGCCGCTATTTTTATCCATTAAGGTTGAGCGATGGCATTTGTCATTATTATATGTGTGTTATGGACTTCCGTAAGAAGTTTTCAGTTTCCAGCCAGGAACAGAGGAATTGCTCTCGATTGTGGTGTGTTGTGAGAAATACTGCCGAGTTTCTGTATGCTGTATAATAACACAGGTTCCTGCCAATTCCACGAGCTCTAAAAGCGACAGACCCAGCGATGCCAGCCTGAGACCCTGTGGCACTATGTCTTGCTGCTTCAACAGGACATTTCTCGTCATCCCCGACTCTGCTACCAAGTCTGCTCCATTGACTGTCACCCTACCATTGCTCTTGCATTACTTGCCACATTTCCTCCCTTTTCATATAACGGCCTTGCTGAGTCTAATTTGCCCTTCCCCTCGACTCCTCCCCATACAAGTTCTATGTCGTCTTGGTGTAATTTCGCCTCCTTACCAGCCCATTATCTCATCCTGTTTCTCTGCTGGTGGAGGATGTTGAGCCGGGTCTTTCTGCCCAGTAATTTGTTACGTGGCAACGAGGGGCCATGTCCGCGAGATGTTAGCAGGTCGTCCCCGTATTGAGGCAGTCATGTTACAGGATGCACCCTACTAATCGCCACATCTGACCGCCTTTTTGCGATCAGCCCTGATCGCACTAATGTGTGCCCAGGCCGTGGCTTATGAGGCATCCTATGACATGGACGATCATATCTTACATGACCCAATCTATGATCATCTGCCTCATAATATGGCCGAGGGCTGCCTCCACTTCATCTGAGAGATGCACAAAATAAAGTATCTGTACATTTTGGCATTTTACCAGTACTGATTAATTTGATTGAAACAAAATAGCATAATTAATTTGCTTTTTGGTGTTAGTTTAAAAACTATTTTCACAATGCTCTTTTGTCTGCAGTGCCTTATAAAGACCTGTGGACTGCCTGCTCATGTTTCTATAGAGAAGAGCTAAGGACATAGATGCCATACTTCTGATAAAGTCTTTGAGTTGGTCCAAGGCTTCCGGGAGAGCCACTATACTGAGACTAGTTATATAGTTGCATACAAGACCTGGATGCTCACAAAATATCTGATTGGCTGGGGCAATAACAAGTGACATGTTGATACAGATCTGCCAGGCTTCTATATTCAATAAAGGCAGACCCATATAATGTATCTCAGCAGAGATATCATTCACTTCAAATATACAGTTTGCAATATGACCAATTGAACATTTTAAAGGCCAACAGCACTTATTTAACGTTTTGTGTTGATGGAGTTTCTTAATATAAGCTTGAGATATGTATACTTTACAATGTGGTGTAGTCCTTTTTATTTCTGTGATATGTGTATGTTATCTACACGATATCTGATTGCTATGCGTTCTATAATTCATGAATGTTTCAAGCAAGGCTCAAATTTATATACTATTTGATAATTTGATAATCTCAAATATTAAGAGTCCTAGAAAATTATAATATTGATCAAGATTTGGCCAATAGCATGGCTCGTCTCATCTCAATCAAAACATATTAATTGGTTTGCACAAAATCTTTTCATCTCTGAGATTTATTTTATCACGTGTATACAGTATTAGAATATGTGAGCGCAAATAGATCAGCAAGACTGGGTTTGAAGTCTTAACACTGCACTGCTAAGGTCATTAATGCGGAGAGTACTTCTGGCCCTCTGAATTCTTCCATGGAAATTGGATGATGTAATTAAGTGCTTGCTAGATACCTGTTTGTGATGTCCTTGATAAAGAGACTAAGAACTGGTGGGACAGGATTGCGTATATGAGATATATGCATGCTAAGTGGACATACACACATATATGTGGTGCCAGTAATGATTAAATAAACTAGTCGCTGTCTTTGTAGTAGAAGCAAACATGCAAAATGACGGCACATTAAGTAAAATCTGAATGCATGCAGCTGGCCGCAAAGAGACGTTGGAGATTTCCTCTATGGGCACGGAGGTTGCTTAGCTAGTGTACTGTTAATGATGGTAGCATATCAGAGCGTAGTAGGAGCCTTCATATTTGGTGTTATCATGAAGCAGGCCTGCGCTATATAACTGCCCCGTGCCTCCGAGGACCTGCCTTTCCCCCACGGCTATATTCCCTGCATCTTATAGCCGTGGCCATATGGTAATATCTCCCCCATTACATACTCTACATATTATCATCTCAGATATTCTGTCTCTCTTTCCTCATCAGTGACATTCAAACTTAATGTTAGTCAAATCATATTGCATGAGGTTATTGGCATTTGGCTATTCGTTTTGTGTTTTATAAGGTTACTGGCAAAAGTATTGACATGGTGAATCTTTGAATACTTCATCTCAGATATGCTGTCTCTCTTTCCTCATCATCAATATTCAAACTTAATATTAGTCAAGTCATATTGCTTGAGGTCAGCTCATATTGCATAGCGTTTGGATATTTGTTTTGTATTTTAGAAGGTCACTGGTCAAGGTATTGTCAGAGTGAATGTACGGATCCTTCACAATGCTGCAAACTTCACTGATGTAACATAAAAAAACACTGACTGAGTTTGCACCATTTAGTTTTAATCATGATGAATGGGAGAATGGTGGGATTATCATAACAACATCATTTACGCATCCCAGGGGACCATCTCGTCAGTTGTGCATTTCTTAAAGTGAGTACAGCTTGTGTAAGCCTAAGCCAGAAGTCCTCGCATTCCATCTTTGGATAGAAGATTTCAGTAGCTGTATTCTAAGAGCATAATTCATGCGGTGTTTTAGAAGCTTGATGCATGGCTGGTCCGTCGGGAGGTGGTGTAAACTCAGGTAGCTTCTCCCCCTTCTTCTCAGCAGACTTTTCTCTTGTCATCTCTCTTATCTCACGGCAAGATGGATGAGACAATGATAGCACAAGATGCCCGCTGTATTAGGCTCAGTGCCATAGCATCACCCTATGTCCTACAAAAACACACCAATAAAACATGGCCCTTCTTCCATCCATGCTAAAATTGAATCATATCTATCTCTCTCTCTCTGTACATACCAGCAACCATATAAGAATTTCACAATCTGCAAACACAATCTTCCAAAATTATATCATACACCTTTCTTTTAATATGTATTTAAGCAAAAAAGTGCTTTCTGAGAAATGCATTTTCATTGTATAATGAGGAGGCAGGATTGCCCGTTCTGCATACAATGGAGTATACAGGATGGTGCAGGAATGGAGTGGGTACAACCTACATACAGATATACCTGTGTTGCCGCTCAATGCTTCAGTTTTAACAGCTTTGAGCACATATTAAGGCAGATTACCCAATTCTGCTTGACAAATCACATGCAGGTAGAATATGTTGTGCTTGCTTTCTTGTCATGTGCAGATATTTATTTTAGTGGGATCCCATATGACACAGTCTTCATTCATGTGTGTATGTTTATGCACTGGCTTATGTTCAGACTGCTGTTAGATGTATTCAATAATTCTATACAGTTACATTGTTCCAGTAAAAGTAAAGTAATAAACCTCTAAATTATTGTCACAATCATTATGTTAAAATCTTTATCTTGCAAGCTTTACATTGAGACAACCAAAATATACTAATTCTGTGATATATATTTTATAAAGACTTAGGTTACATTATTATTTTAACAGCATTACATGTACATATGTCTATGGCAAAGAAAAATAGATCAAATATCATGAACTTTATGACAATATTAGTCATTTGTTTGCCAATCAGAATATCTGTTTCCCGCAAATAAGCATTGTCAGGCAAAATAATAACCCTGCGATGTCAGGTGTATATCTAGGTGTGCTTCATAGAGTACTATGAAGCCACTTATCAAATCATCATATATCATATCTGAAATGGCACAACCATTTGCACACATTTTAGAATCTTGAAAATTGATTTTACTGGTTAAGTGTCGTTGTGATCAAGCTATTTATCGAATGGCATTTTCTGACAAAGTTGTCAAGGAAGTGTCTTTATTTATTTTTTATTTTTTTTGCAGAAAGTTTTGCAAAAAAATTAATGATTTGATTAAGTAGTTTTGTTTGGAGGTAAAAGTGGGAATGGTGAAAAATATGATGAAAGTGTGGAGGATCTGTTAGGTAATATATTTATATAAATTCGCACATCTTAAATAAATAAAGATGCATATGTGAAATGCCATTTGCATTGTGTTGTGATTTAGCTCAGCAAGCTCGTCCCAGCCAGTGCCATATGTATGGGTCATGTCTCAGCCATGGTCTGCTCGGCGCGATGGTAGCACTGACCTTTTACGAGTCTGACGGACCATCGGTCACAGTCACATGACAGAGAGATCAACAATGGTGTGTTTTCTTAGCGCCACACAGCTTGCAACATGGCTGCCACGGGAGCCGGGACATGACACATGACTCATGAGCTGGTGTCCATGGAGGAAACATGATGGCTGTTCACAACTGCTATCTATATACTCTCCGCATTCTCCTCGTGATCACAGATCTTTGTCACAGTAAAGGTCGGCCAGCGCCACCATTGCTCTGTGCTTGATTGCTCTTAGTAGGTTTTTTCATGGGAAGTTGTTTTATTTTATTTTTGAGTTAGATTAGCTGAATATGGATACATGAAGAAAATTTTGATTCTAGGATTTTTTTTCACGTGCAAACACATAATGATATGCAGATATTATGTTATAAGTAACTAAGAAAAAGAGTTTCCTGAAAACATGCAAACCTAATAAAACATACCAAAACATACCAAAACATACCAAAATATACCAAAACATACCAAAATATACTAAAACATACCAAAATATATCAAAATTAACAAAGGGCTTTAAACTTTCCATAACTGTTCTCCATGCTTTTCTGGATTGATTGTGAACCCAGCAATGTACCTGACAGATTTTGGGTGGAGTCCAGGGAAGGACATGTCATTATTTTGTCAGTAATTATTTGATACACTTACTGATTGTTACTGTCTGGGGACGCTTACTGCAGGCTTATGCTGAATCCTTATCATGTGGCTTACAACAATTATCACCGTTCAGGTTTGATCTTTACATTATGTGTCTGTGTTTCCAATTCGATCTGTGATGTAACAGTGATATTCTATTTTCCTTTTGATAATTCATGCGAACTGTAACATTTGAATCAGCTTGCATGACAGTCTGCCTCGCAACCTGCCAATGCAAGATTTCAGATGAAATTTGAACATCAAACTGTGGTTGTTTATGGCAGCATTTGATGTTGCATGCTGGTATTGGAGTTTCATGAGGATTTGAGTTGACACCCCCGGGGTGAAACGATCACTGCACACACCCAGCGTACAACTTGGCCTCTTTGATCTCTCCACAATGTAAGTACCCATCATGCATTGCATTCAGTTTCATTTCACATATTGTGTTGTCACAACAAAATGAATAGCTGTCATGTTCAATATCAGAGTATATATATATATATTGTGAGGCTTTAACATGCTGATGGTATTCATCAAACTGTACACAGTGAAATATTCATGTATTGATTATCCGAGAGACAAAGTTATTTTTCCCCCTAAGTGGCTGACACTGCCGTCCGACTGTTTTGAATGGGAGAGTAACTTCTCCACCTCCCTTGTTCAACCTGTTATCCTCAGCATTCTTTGGCACATGACGTCTCCGCTTTATGAAAATGCATCATTGAAAAAGATGAAGAGTGAAAATAATTAAGTTTAAATAGATCAACATAATAAATGAAAGGTGAATTTGGTTGAAAAAAACTGAGGTTAAATCATGATTTTGATGGGAGCTTTCCTGGCAGGTTTTGCCTGTTCATCCATGTGACAATGTGTCTGCATCCGTTCATTAAAAAAACATTGACCTGCGTGTTATTTTCTCCGTTTTTACCAGTCTCATACCTCATGAAGGAAGACCTGCAGTTGACATCCTGTAATATGACTTCTTGACTTATTTTTTCATATCACTTACATTTATTTCCACCATTTGACTTGAGCAAATGACGAGAGCTTCTCTGGCTGATTGAGTCTGAAAATAAATCAGACAAAATGCAGAGCAATGATGCTGTCATAACTGCCCAAGTTCTCCCACAGGAAGCATTCTGGACCAGTCCTATTGTTTATTTATTTATTTTTAATTTATCTAAAGTGGTCACGATATTATCATTCATAATTCTGTATTTTATCGGGAGAAGCAGTCGATCCAATATTCAATACATATTGGCCCATGCATCATATAATTATTTTGTCATTTTTTTATTACAAGTTGGGGACAAATTCAATATGTAACATGCATTTTGATTGGTCAAAATTATCATCCGCTCAAGTCTGCTATGGGAAAGGATTTAAATGGTTATATATGAAGCAATTTATAAAAAATGTTCACAAACATTACAAAAAAGCAATGATCAGCTTTAAGGCCATTGGCCGATGTTTGAAGATTTTGTTCAATTCTGGGGGTTGTTTCTCGAAATTAAAAAGCATGGCTATAGATGTTAAAATACATTTACACATGTAACTTTAGTAATTGATATGTATATTGACAATACATTCTTGTGAGATATTGATTTCAAATTAATCCCTTTTTGATATCATCAATAACAATCAGAAACATTTTTGAAATTATATTTTGAAATAAAAGTGGTAATGTGAGAGGTTCAAGTTTTTTGAACAAAGTGTAATGGATGTGAGTGAACATGAGAATGTTTCAGCCTGTTTCCGGGCAACTTTTAGCAGCATTTCCTGACAGCATTGTGTGTGCTTCTATGACAGTGATCAGTGAGCTGCATTCAGCGATCGTATTGCTGAGTGCATCGGTATATGTCAACATTTGTGGCCATAAATTGCGGGATGGTATTTGCTTGGTGATGCTCCGTCCCAAGAGACTTGATCCAGTAGCCAACGACCACCCGCGAGACAAAATAATGGCTGGCACATTTGGACATGGAGTGTACGGCGTGAATCATTAATAACGGATGCTTGTGTTATGTATGCCTGTCACAGGACCTGTCCACTACCACAGCAGGACAAACAGGTCAGCAACCCCTCCCTAGGGAGCATATCCAAATTTATCTGATCATGGTTTTATCAGAATTATGACAATTTTAGCCAACCATCAAAGTGAGTTTATGGATTTTGACAAGCCCTCTGGTCCCGTTCCCTGCTGCTCCCCATTAGGTCTGCGTGCATTGTCATTTACAGTCAAATGAAAAGGGATCAGCGTGCAAAGTGGCGGCATTCTGCACGAGGGTTTTCGGACCTCGATGTGTGGAGATTACAAACCGTATGGTACTTAGATAGCCAGAAGATTAGGCTTAAATCCTGGGCTGAAGATAAAACTGAATCATCACAACATGGCAATAAATCCTATACCAAATGGAGGGTTGGTCAAATTGGGGAAAGTAGACTGTGATCTGCATGTAAAAGCTGCATTCTGCATGAAGTGGTTATATAGATGTGGAGATAGTAATTGTCTTGATAGTAATTTGGGAATCAAACTTTAATATGTAACAATTTCCACAAGTAATTATAAATTAGACATTCCTAGATCTGAGATGGACATTTGTCAGGAAGACATTAGAAATCCCTCCAGGAATTAGATTATCCATTACAGCTGATTATCTTCTCATCAGATAATCCCTGAGGAAATTGACCATCTCTTAATTGAAATAAAGAGAATATGAATTTCCAGCCAGGAAGTACATCTTCCATAAGAATAGAATATAAATGTGTGTATGAAAATTGAGGTATTGCAACTGACGATATAATATAGCTGCCTTAAACATGACACAGGCTGCCTTAAACATGACACAGGTTGCCTTATACATGACACATACTGCCTTGTATATGACACATGCTGCCTTAAACATGACACAGGTTGCCTTATACATGACACATACTGCCTTGGAAATGACACATACTGCCTTATACATGACACATACTGCCTTGTATATGACACATGCTGCCTTGTACATGACACATACTGCCTTGTATATGACACAGGTTGCCTTATACATGACATATACTGCCTTGTATATGACACATGCTGCCTTGTACATGACACATACTGTCTTGTACATGATATATGCTGCCTTGCTACAAGACATGACACATGCTGCCTTGCACATGACACATGCTGCCTAGTACATGACACATTCTGCCTTGTACGTGACACATGCTGCCTTAACACATGACACATACTGCTACGACACATGACACATGCTGCCTAGTACATGACACATTCTGCCTTGTACGTGACACGCTGCCTTAACACATGACACATACTGCTACGACACATGACACATGCTGCCTAGTACATGACAGACTCTGCCTTGTATATGACACATGCTGCCTTGTGCATGACTCATGTTGCCTTGCACATGACACATGTTGCCATGTACATGACACATGTTGCCTTGTACATGACACATTCTGCCTTGTACATGACGCATTCTGCCTTAACACATGACACATACTGCTACGACACATGACACATGCTGCCTAGTACATGACACATGGTGCCTTGTATATGACACATGCTGCCTTGTATATGACACATTCTGCCTTGTATATGACACATGCTGCCTTAACACATGACACATGCTGCTATGACACATGACACATGCTGCTATGGCACATGACACATGCTGCTATGACACATGACACATGCTGCCTAGTACATGACACATTCTGCCTTGTATATGACACATGCTGCCTTGATCATGACACATGCTGCCTTGTATATGACACATGTTGCCTTGTACATGACACATTCTGCCGTGTACATGACACATGCTTCCTTGTATATGACACATGGTGCCTTGTATATGACACATGCTGCCTTGTATATGACACATTCTGCCTTATATATGACACATGCTGCCTTAACACATGACACATGCTGCTTTGACACATGACACATGCTGCTATGACACATGACACATGCTGCCTTGTACATGACACATTCTGCATTGTACATGACACATTCTGTCATCTATATAACTGGGTGCACCTCAACTATCAACAGCAAGCATTTCCAACCTTTTTCCTCTGCAGGACATAAATCATACTTTGCCATATTAGTGCATTACTGACCTTACCCTTCACTATTACTGTCAACTTTGGCCATTCTGGTTGTATTTCATTTTTATTCTTGCTCTTCAATTCCTTTTCTGGTCATGACCAAAACAATTGATGTTTGTTGGAGATTTTTTTGTGCAAGACATATCCACATATATATTGATGTAACATGTATTTATGATACAACAGAACAAATTTTGGCTGTCCAAAATGAATGAATACCTTATGTTAACAACTTAATTGTTTATTATGAATAATGATGAAATAAATTATCCAGGTAAAAAAAAAAATAAATAAAAACACACTGTCATTTATGTTTGGTTCCCAGAAACTTGTTTCCGATGATTTTTTGGTGCAGAAATAGAGCTTTTCTTATTTCTTATTTCTTCACATAAAAGATAGCAGAGATATGTAAGAAGATAATAAGCATGATATAAGGGGTCCTCCCATTGTGGTCGTGATATCCCCTTCATACTCATATTGGATAGCACAATAGTGAGTGGTTATATAAGGTCATAATAATACACAGTAACTGAAGGTCTTCTCCGTTCTTTTTGCTCTTGCGAGACGCCAATATGAGGATGTACTTTTCAAGACAAAGTCACTGTGGCATGAATGGAAACATCTGGCACTGTGCTGTGGTGTCAAGTATCATAGGATTGCCAAGAGAAACATATGCTGTACAAACACCTCATTATATCATTATCATACAAAGGTCGGCCTCAAGGTCATCCCCATTATCACACAAGGTTGACAGTGCAGTCAACAGTTTCCAACAAACGATGTACTGCCAAAGGATATGTTTTAATAACATGAAAGGTGCCATGTTTTGTGTCTGGTCCAACATATGGAGACACGTATCACATAATGAAATTAACCCTCCCACCCGTGCCAACCTTTCTCTACATTATCGCCTCACCAGCTACGCTTTATTAGTGGGGACTGGTCTTTTTTTCAAATGTTCAATTGCAAACCTTTTTTCTCACATCATTCATAGATTAGTCCTGTCATTTTATTTCTATAATTTGTTAATGGGGAATCATCATTGCAGCACTTTTTAATGGCTCACTTCACACAGATTACAACAGTTTTTTTCAGTGGTCTTTCACCAAACAAGTATTTAAATAATTGATTTTCTGTTGAAAAAAAAAGTTCTGCTCATGAACTGTCATCTTTGGAGTGGGACGATGATGTTCACTCTGACAGTTTTGATTTGAATAATTAATCATTAATTTGAGCACATTAATTTAACTCTAATTGTTATCAGTTTGGTACACAGTATGGCCAGGAGCTAAATTTGCCCAATTTAAGCACCATTCTGTCTTGTGCCATCTGGTAACACTGGAAAGTTTACCAGTCAATACTTTGATCCGTGAAATATATAAAATGCAAACTGTTATGTTTATGGGGTGAAGAAACTCTCCCGCATGCTCGCACACCCGTAACAGGGGCAAATAGCTTCCTTTACCATCATTGTTCAGTCTGAATATTAATGTCTAAAACAGCATTTTGCAAATTCTCAAACTGTTTTTACATTAATCTAGTTGTTCTCTTTGAATATTATGATCAGAATTTGTTATTCAAATTATAACAAATTATTATTGAACTATTCAGAATATTATTAAAGTTGGTTGATTGCAAATTAATGCCAGATCCTTGGTGCTTAAGTTTTAATTAAATAAACTAAACGAGGTTGGAAACAAAGTCATTGTGGAGATAGGGCCTCAGGACATTTTCTCAAATAATTAGCAGAGAAACTGAGTAACACCGTACAAAAAAACAAATCAAGGACAAATGCAGTGGAAAGGTATGGAAAATTGGAAACAAGAGGGTTTTTTAACATTTTAATTAGTGTTTTAATGATGGAAGAGTGTCGCATTGTGAGAAATTATTTATAATTAATTGGCAATTAAGTAAAAGTCAAAGTGACATTATATGCAAATGACAGGTTATTGAAGACCTAGAAAAGCAGTTGAACTGTATGTACAAGGGCAAAAGAGGTCCTTACTTCCAAAAGTCCAGAGAATCCAGTACAAGGGCAAAAGAGGGCCTTACTTCCAAAAGTCCAGAGAAGCCAGTATAAGGGCAAAAGAGGCCCTCACTTCAAATAGTCCAGAGAATCCTGTATAAGGGCAAAAGAGGCCCTTACTTCCAAAAGTCCAGAGAAGCCAGTACAAGGGCAAAAGAGGCCCTCACTTCCAAAAGTCCAGAGAAGCCAGTATAAGGGCAAAAGAGGCCCTCACTTCAAATAGTCCAGAGAAGCCAGTATAAGGGCAAAAGAGGTCCTTACTTCAAATAGTCCAGAGAATCCCGTATAAGGGCAAAAGAGGTCCTTACTTCCAAAAGTCCAGAGAAGCCAGTATAAGGACAAAAGAGGGCCCTTAGTTTGAATAGTCCAGAGAAGCCAGTATAAGGGCAAAAGAGGTCCTTACTTCCAAAAGTCCAGAGAAGCCAGTATAAGGACAAAAGAGGGCCCTTAGTTTGAATAGTCCAGAGAAGCCAGTATAAGGGCAAAAGAGGCCCTCACTTCAAATAGTCCAGAGAAGCCTGTATAAGGGCAAAAGAGGCCCTCACTTCAAATAGTCCAGAGAATCCCGAATAAGGGCAAAAGAGGCCCTCACTTCAAATAGTCCAGAGAATCCCGAATAAGGGCAAAAGAGGCCCTCACTTCAAATAGTCCAGAGAATCCCGTATAAGGGCAAAAGAGGCCCTTACTTCAAATAGTCCAGAGAATCCCGTATAAGGGCAAAAGAGGCCCTTACTTCAAATTGTCCAGAGAATCCAGTATAAGGGCAAAAGGGGCCCTTAGTTTGAATAGTCCAGAGAAGCCAGTATAAGGGCAAAAGAGGCCCTTACTTCAAATAGTCCAGAGAAAGGGCAAAAGAGGCCCATACTTCAAATAGTCAAGAGAATCCAGTATAATGACAAAAGGGGTCCTTAGTTTGAATAGTCCAGAGAAGTTTGTATAATGACAAAAGGGGCTCTTAGTTTGAATAGTCCAGAGAAGCTTGTATAATGACAAAAGAGGCCCGTAGTTTGAATAGTCCAGAGAAGCCTGTATAAGAAGAGAACAATAATATTGCTCTCAGCTTCATATGGTTCAGAGAAGCTCAAGAAAGCAGAAAGAGGCCCTTACCTTTTATGGTTAACAAAAGTCTGAATAAGGGAAAAAGAGGCCTTCACTTCAGATAATTCACAGAAGCCTGTATAAGGATGTTACAAGTCTCACCCGTATAGAATTGGGAAAGATCATTACCATATAGACCTGTTTTAAAAATTATCTGGTTTAGCTCAAGAAAAACGTCAAGGAGGTCACTACATCTTCACCCAGATCTACAGTGTCATACATTTGATTTAGGTTGCATAAAATGAAAATATTTGGAATGTAGCTAGGAAAACTACCATGCAAAAAAAACCCAGAAAATTAGTTGCTATGACCAATCGCTTTATCAAAAATGGTCAAAATGGATATTAAACCTTTGACAGTGATTATTTTGTGTCCAATTTGCCCTAAATGGGTCCGTAGATGTGCAATTATCAAACATAGATATAACTATAATGGGTCCACAAAAAAAAATTTTTTTCCATCTTAGAGAATATATCAAAGTGACAGGGGACAACTCTGGTGAGACACTTGATGTGTAACAGGTAATAATGTCACCCATGAAAGTTTTGATAAAATGACCTTATGAAGCTAATGAAACATACCTGGTGGAATAATGGTGTGAAGAATCAGCCATGCATCAGCGACTTCGTACTGAAATGAACGTAGGTGACCCAGAATGGATGATCCCCTGATAATCGACCACTAATCTGCATTAGGAACAGATCAAGAAATTATATTGTTATGTGGTATTAGGGGATTAAGGTGTTGCCTGGCATGTTGGATTATTGGATTAGATCTTGCAGTTCAATGAGTGGTAAACAATCCTTCAAATCTGTGGAAAAGTCTCATCGCAGCATTCTGAATACCTACAGTGCAGGTTTTTATCATGTATTAAGATGGCAAGCAAACAAATAAGATTTTGGATTTATTTTAGTTGAGGTTTTATAGTGAATAATCATTTACCTCCAAAAGGGTGTTTAAATTGATTATTTCCTCAAATTTTAAGTCATCAGTGCCCAGTAATGTTAAGGAACATTAAGGTATTTCTGTACAAATATGCCAAAGAGTGCTAGAAAGTACTACAAAATACCTGATTTCTTGATGGTTCAGTGTGTCAAGGAGAATTCTCAACTTGGCACAAGATTGTTAAGAAACCAGCCTATGGTGAAGATGCTTTCATGATTATGGGACTGCCAATGTCATTATATCAATTTGAATTAGGTTTGAATTTTGAGTTTTTTAGGATTTTACGTCGCTTCAAACATTGATTCAATCATATCATAACAAGACCAATTGTAGCAGATACAGTGCTGCCTCACTGATGCTTAACTGTCATGTCGCAGGTCCTTGACAAGATAACCCAACCAGTCCAGGTTTACAAGGAGAATGCGTTAACCCTAAAGGCATGTACCTCAGCTGTATCAAAGACATAGAAGTAAATGTACACCCTCCAATCAACAAAATTTATTTCTTGACCTTTATGATCATGTTTAACATTAAACAATTGAATGACTGTTTTCCTTTGAGGAACTGCTCAGTAATTGGTCATAAGGTAAATGATAAACTCTTGTGAAAGCAACATGCAGCACATGCTGCATACTAATCTCCAAGACAACCAATGAATACCCACAGTGTAGGTTTTATTTGTTTTATCAACAACAAATATAAAATTTCTTTTATGTAATTAGCAGATTTTCATATAAATGTGAACAGCTTTTCTAAAATAGCATTTTCATTGTCATGTTGCTATGTTTTTTTTAGTTATAATTTACACGACAATGGCATATACCCCATTAATATTGTGCTCTTATAAGATAATTAAGGGTGTGTGTTCTGGATGGGCTATCATCTTACCCACTGTGCCACAGATAACACATGTCCATAGTCTCTCCACTAATTAAGCAGACTATCACGATGCTCTGTTTTTTGTCTACTGAGTCATACTTTACATTGTCGTCACTATTAGCACAATATTTAATTTGTCACATTTCATATATTGTTAACTGCAGTGATTTCTTCTTTTTTTTTCTTTTTTCAATCAGTTCTGTTGATATAATAAATGCTCAGCTCACGATCCAGAAATGTTACTTGATAGCACATTGTCTAAATATAAGATATGATTTGGGATGTTTTTGACTTAAGGTTTTATCTTCAGCTTATACTAACATAGGAGACATTGTTAGCACAGACATTCATTGGCGAGGATGGCTTGCTGAGTAAATTGTTACTTCCACAATTTAAGTCTTGAACAAATATGGCATTTTTCTTGAATCATGCTGTATAGCTCAAGAAGCTATTCGTGGCAAACTCTAATAGGGTGTTGTAAGTTTCCTCTAACATTGCCTCTTAGGTGTGTCTTATTTGTGTGATGTCCCATAGTGTTTGGCCTCAATTAAGAAATGACACACAACGCTCATCGCTGTGTTGTCTATTTCTGGCTATCCGTGTGTAGGTGTGAGAGGAGACCAAGAATATCTCCCAATGAGGAGAGTTCCTCAAAGTTTTCTATATTTACGCTGTACTAGGCACTCGTAGTGGGCCATTTAAATTCCATATTGACATACTTTACTATGGCACTACCTTCTGAACAGGGTGAAATGTTATATTATGTCCATCAAATATTTCACAAAAAATCTTTTGTCTCACTATACACCAGATGTGCATGTTGGGGTCTCCTTTTTTCTCCCGTCTCACTATACACCAGATGTACATGTTGGGGTCTCCTTTTTTCTCCCGTCTCACTATACACCAGATGTACATGTTGGGGTTTCCTCTTTTCTCCCGTCTCACTATACACCAGATGTACATGTTGGGGTTTCCTCTTTTCTTCTGTCTCATTGTGCACCAGATGTGCATGTTGGGGTTTCCTCTTTTCTTCTGTCTCATTGTGCACCAGATGTACACGGAGGGGTTTTTCTGTTTTCTTTTGTCTCTTGTTGTGATTGTACAAGTTATGATTCTTTGTTTTTCTCACATTTTACATTTTCCATCAGGTTGTTATCAGGTAATAATGAAATTTTAATGTCGACCAATTTACAAAATGGAAAATCATACAAATTAATAATAAGACATGATAGAAATCCAACCACTTGAATTTCACCACTACTACTCAATGTGATTCTAATTTAATAATGAAGAAAAAGATTAATAATTTAGTCTAGATAAGTCAATTATATTAAATACTAGAGATTTACATGAAAAAAGAATCAGGTTGCATTTAAACCAAATAAGATATTTGATTTCATTTAGGAAAAAAACCCCAAAGTATTTCTTTTAATTTGGGACTATTAGATTTCCGGGCTTACGCACAAGATTACACGAGGATGGCATATATCAACTGTCTGTGGCACGATAGCCTGCTGCGACCTAAAGCTATCACAGTGTTATATACATTAATAACACCCTCAAATGTGTCACCAAATTTGTGCCTACATTACAGAGACACTGTTAACTCAAGTGTTCATTAAATGATGGGGATGATAAGCTGTATAGAAATGGTCACCAGTATGAGTGGTTATTTGATGTGATATGAATTGGGCTAATAAATGTCATTGGCAGTGTGTCGAGCCTTATTTATCACATATGCACTGTGATAGGAGGCATTCCTCAGTACCTGGAGACCAATATGTCTTGTGCATTATTTATACCAAACCTGTCTTGTTTGAAATAATAACTTGCATGGGCTCATGGATGATTACATTGTCATAAAACGCTGAGTCTGGGTGGTAATTATAGTGTGATAAAATGGATGGACAATATGACGACAAGGTTGTAAATGTGTGAAATATAACCGATTAAGTGTGAACAATTGATTCGTTGTCAATAATAAGATTAATATTTATAAAATCTATAATGTGTGTTATTTTTGTAGCTATCTCCTTAGAGTAATATTACTCTGAGCTATGTCATACTATTCAACAAAATTACGCTATTTCTGTGAACAAAACATGCACTTAGATTGTTTTATTTGAAGAGATAACATCTTTAAAACAATATGGAAATCAGATTAGATCTAGCTCACAGTGGAGCTAGGGTTGTCCAAGTCTTTCGATATATGCATGACCTGGAAAATCTCAGGGAGAATGTAAGAAAGCTGTCTTTGTTCAATATGGAAGGAAAATGGCAGGAAAACAAGAAGGGAGGTATTGTTTAAGTGTGTTTACGTGTAATCAATTGTGGGCTATTAGCAGTGAAGAGAAGTAAAACCATAAATCAATGTTCCACAACCTCCCGGGACCCAACAGCTTCTAATATCAGTAAAGGCACTGATTTGCTACTGGTAGCAGCCAAAGTCAGCTATCCATAACCTTCATACACATGACTGGTAGTAGTCAAAATCACCCATCCATAGCCCTCACACACATTACTGTTAGTAGTCAAAATCACCCATCCATAGCCCTCACACACATGACTGGTAGTAGTCAAAATCACCCATCCATAGCCCTCACACACATGACTGGTAGTAGCCAAAGTCAGTCATCCATAGCCCTCACACACATGACTGGTAGTAGCCAAAATCACCCATCCATAGCCCTCACACACATGACTGGTAGTAGCCAAAGTCAGTCATCCATAGCCCTCACACACATGACTGGTAGTAGCCAAAATCACCCATCCATAGCCCTCACACACATGACTGGTAGTAGCCAAAATCACCCATCCATAGCCCTCACACACATGACTGGTAATAGCCAAAATCACCCATCCATAGCCCTCACACACATGACTGGTAGTAGCCAAAATCACCCATCCATAGCCCTCACACACATGACTGGTAGTAGCCAAAATCACCCATCCATAGCCCTCACACACATGACTGGTAGTAGCCAAAATCACCAATCCATAGCCCTCACACACATGACTGGTAGTAGCCAAAATCACCCATCCATAGCCCTCACACACATGACTGGTAGTAGCCAAAATCACCCATCCATAGCCCTCACACACATGACTGGTAGTAGCCAAAATCACCCATCCATAGCCCTCACACACATGACTGGTAGTAGCCAAAATCACCCATCCATAGCCCTCACACACATGACTGGTAGTAGCCAAAATCACCCATCCATAGCCCTCACACACATGACTGGTAGTAGCCAAAATCACCAATCCATAGCCCTCACACACATGACTGGTAGTAGCCAAAATCACCCATCCATAGCCCTCACACACATGACTGGTAGTAGCCAAAATCACCCATCCATAGCCCTCACACACATGACTGGTAGTAGTCAAAATCACCCATCCATAGCCCTCACACATATGACTGGTAGTAGCCAAAATCACCCATCCATAGCCCTCACACACATGACTGGTAGTAGCCAAAATCACCAATCCATAGCCCTCACACACATGACTGGTAGTAGCCAAAGTCAGTCATCCATAGCCCTCACACACATGACTGGTAGTAGCCAAAATCACCCATCCATAGCCCTCACACACATGACTGGTAGTAGCCAAAGTCAGTCATCCATAGCCCTCACACACATGACTGGTCGTAGCCAAAGTCAGTCATCCATAGCCCTCACACACATGACTGGTAGTAGCCAAAATCACCCATCCATAGCTCTTGTATAAAGGAGTGGTAGAGGCTATGTACATTGATATATATGTTTCTGGTGACAAGGCAGGCTTGGTAGTTTGGCAAGACGAGATCTATTTTAGTTGTGAATGGTGAGCTTAAAGTTGCATGTTCCCAAGGCATATAATTATATCACTTACTGAAAAGAATTAGAAAATTGCCTCTCTGCAAGATATATCAAAAAGTAATGAGTAGATTGGTATGAAACTGTCAGGGATGATTGGTCAAGTACTGAGTACCTATTACTCAGATTTCAGGGATCCAGGATCATTTTGAAGGCTTTTAGACCATTGCTTTTGGTAGGATAAAAATGGAGGATTGGTCAGCAATGGGAGGGATGGACTCTCAGATAAAGAAAACAAAACTCTGGAAGACCTTTGGTGAGACAATGATCATGTGATTAATGCCAGTGATTGTCCTTCCAATAGAGTGGGCCTTTATTGTGACTCACGCACATACACACACATACATACACACATACACACATACATATTTAATATAGGATCAATTTCAAGTTGCGTCATCATTTGAAACCTATTATCATGGCATTTGAGCAGATTTGTACATTTTAAAGAGGAGGTTTAGGTAGAGTATATTGTATGTGTAATGCTTGCTAAACATCCGGGGCTAGGTTGGCAACCTTCCGTGGAACAGTGCGATGAAAGCTTTACATGACATGAGCAGGAAATCTACAAGGACGATCTAAACAGATTGATTAATAATTGAGAGGAGCCTAGAATAATTGAAAGGAAATCAAGTAAGGACAAATTGTTCTACTTTGAAAAAAAAAAAAAAAAATGGGTGCGATCTTGATAATTATTCATGGAGGCGTAGATAGGTCTCAAACGTGTTGTTTGCCATGAGCATGTGCAGTGAGTGTTCATGTCCCATTTCAAAGTGGGATATGCGCAATATGTAATAGATGGCATTGTTAGTTTCACTACATATGTGCTATGCATGTGCTGGGTGATTACGGAGGCTGTTGGAGAGGGTTGGTCGGCAAAGATAACAGTGAACGGAGGGTGGTTGTAAGTGAGGCGGTGCGCTGGTATAGCAGGGTCCACTGATAATGGCCCATCTGCAAGCAGCTAGTAACAATTACACTTCCATGCATGTCCAGCCCCATTAGCTGACAACCTTGCGGCACTGTTTCGCAACCGTTTTTGATCATACTGCATAAACTCCCGCCAAATGCCCACGAGATTCTGTCCTTGGTCCTTATCATAGATTAAGTGTTTTTTTATTTCCCCATCATAACCCTTTGCACCTAACTAAGACCAGCCCGTCGGGCATCTTGCCGTGATCTGTCCTCAGAGCTGCTCAGTTTATTTAGTAAAATAATAGGAAATGATAAGTTATTGTTGGATTGGCGTGTGATAGGCAGATATTAATGTGTTAGTGTGGAGTAATGGTGATATGAGGGTCTGTGTGGGGAGAATGGAGGGGAGTGAGCAAAGCTTCCATGCCGCACGCCACTACATCAGCCCCCTACACTCACTATGTCCTCCTGCAACAACTTTATGGGCTCTGCTCTTGTCTTCTAGAATGTTCTCAATTTAACAAAATAAGTTATTACCTCAGCTGTGGAGACTCCGGCCATGTTCTCACCAATAGGCCGAGCATTGTTGTGTTGTGGTGTTTTCTTCTCGCAGACATTGGATGACCTTGCCTTGATCATGTGTCAAGGCCATCGGCTGTGGTGCATTCAGTTTAGAGCAGGTTTGGTTTAGAGCATGTTTGTTAGTGCCAGTTCCTTTGTGATGGCCCAAAGGCTATGGGTTCGATTCTTGGCCATGCTGAGATTGCAGTCATGTTACAATTTCTTATGGGCTGGGAACCGTGCAGAAAGGGTTACTCTCGTAAATCTGACACTGGATGGGTTTTCATGTCATGATTCTGCAACATGACAATTCAGTGAGGGAGCACTTTATCTGCTACATGTAGGTCTCGTCTTGAACTAACTGAAATAATGCTCAAACTGACGAAAACCCCCAAAGACAAAATATCTTCTGTCAAGGCATTATAAACAGATCAGTAAAAGAGAAGTTGACATGCTATAATTGACAATAATTTCCCTATGAATTCTTTTCAACAGTTTAATGCAGAATTTGGGGTAACACTCTATGCTACTGTTACTTGACAGATGCCCATGTGTGCTTATTACAGGCGTTTCATTAAAGATGTAATGCTGATTAGATTAATATGCAAGGCAAGCTGTGTCTAGGACAGCCGGCATGAGTCGTGTTTCATGGTCTGGTATTGGACATGCTTTATAATCCCTCACTGTTATTTCAAGGATAAACTAAGGAAAAAATTGGTTTTTCCTCAAGTCGGGGGTCGGCATATTAGTGAAATCCATCGATGTTTGAGTAGCTTTTAGTAAAATCAAGCCGTAAACTCACAGCAGGGAAATAAAAAAATTTCTTCTATATAAAGAAAGTGGACCTATCATTTACAAATATTTCCGCTTCATCTGATGTATTATGATATTGGGGGAGGTAAGTACCTCAGAATTGAGGAAAATGAGGGTGCAATTTGCTAGAAACGCTTCCTGTTGTTGCTTTGATGGGCAGTTCAAATAGCGTTTCTGCATCGCAGGGAAGGGGAAGACTCCCAACAAGGATCACAGAGATGTCTGCAGCACAAATGTAGAATCATGATGTAATTTTAATGGCATATTGTTGTAAAATGGTGGGATCTTTGTTGGCGCCGACCGGCAGTGACAATGTTTTGGCGGGTGGTTTGAATGGCCGTGCATGATTGCATCTAGAGCTGGCGTGCATGCACTCAACAATGGAGAGCGGCGGGCGGGTACGGGGCTGTGTCACACGCTATAGCAGCAGCGGGCTGTACACACCAAGTCATTCCCATTCAGTCGTATGCTGTCCCGTATCGCAGGCGTTGCTCGTCCTACTTTACTCTTGTCTCTCAGATATAAACCAGTGGAAGGAGCCATTATCGCAGTTACATCCTGGCCTGCTGACAGTGTTCTGTGCCTGCCTCAGCCTCACAAAGTTGTCACTACTGGATTGCTGCAAGTACCGTCAACATGAGGTATGGTGGATTATAAGGTGGTGGAGCGACTGCAGTCTACTCAGCCTGCCTGCTCAGCCTAGTCTGGACTGCTCGGCCCAGCCTGCTCATCCTCGCCCATCTCAAGCAGGGAATTTACCTCACTGATTGACAATCAACTTAGTCTCATTGGGGAATGATAGCTAGCGGCACTTACACCCAGGTACGTAAATCCACATCATCCTGTCTTATTGACAGGCGTCACTTTGATTGACAGGCAGCTTGTCGTTCTTGTATTGAAGTAACCGAGTAAGATAAAATGGGATGATGTTTTGTGACTGGCACTTTACACATATATTTTCTTTACTTTTTGTGAGAGTGTATAAAGACTGGAGAATAAAGAGGGGAGGTTTTGTTGTAGTAACCCAGCACCCGCCATAGTCAGCGTGAATATGCACCAACTCAAGCAGAAAGTCAAATTGTGGTAGTGGCACGCTTATGGGAGGGGGTGCGGGTCATTATGTACGGGCCCAGTACGCTCCCACCTGGCCGCCGGCATGCAAACATCAGGCTCCTGTAGCACTCCAGTATGCCCCGCCAAGTCAACCGAGACCACACTCAATACACTACCTGATAAGTCTTTTAAAGTGTGCTGAATTTATGCTGTGAAATAATAGATGGAGTGAATGGGTGATTCTAGCAAACTTCATTTTGCAATTTTTGTCTGTTGTCATAAGCTAATATTGAATGAACATGAATTAGATAATGCTAACAAATTATAGAAAAAGGTATTAATTTGGTCACATAGTATTGTTTTATGTACTAACATTTCAGATATAAGTACATTTTATTGATATGTGAATATATGGAGAGGTTATTCTTTTCTTATTTGAAAATAATTTATTTGTAGTCCTTAGAATCGCAATAAAGATGTGGTCAGACATGGGACATAGATGAGATATTGATATGTCCTTTAAGTAGCAGGTTAAAGTGGCGACATATGGTTCAACTAGACTATCATGGCCAATTAAAGGTCAGCTGTCGCTACCTGGGGCACATTCCAGGGCCCCATCGTCCCAGGGTCCAGGGCAGTCAAGACTAGAATCAGCAAAGTGTTGTCACTGACCACATGAGCATGTTCATAAGGCACCGTTTATGTTACAGGAGAGTAATATTAAGGAAAGAGTTTAACAATGAAGATGACTCAGTGGTTGGAGGATATGGTTATAGGCAGGTGTCTGCTGACATTTACCTCTGCCCAGCTTGGATGTCTTGCGTTTATCTTGATAATGGTGGTAAAATGCTGGGGTTATTTTAGATGAATACCTCTATTATTAGAGTGTGAAGGTGACTGCTTTTCAGTGTCTTTCACACTGCGTGATTTCTGGCATATAGAATTAACTGTGGTTTGGATTTAATTCCGGCAATTGTTTCTGCTTTATTATGGTGTCATTGCTAAGCAGAGCTTGAAATTATGTATATGGAAATGTAAAAATTTTGTTATAGCACAGAATGTTGGGCAGCCGATCATGGAATATGATCAGGCAGCTAAATTGTCAGGCTGAGCTATATACACATACATCAAATCTCCAATAAATGTGACGAAATTGACAAATCGTGTCTGAAATTGATGTATTCAAGCCAAATTGAAAGCATCATGTTTGGTATTTTATATCTATTATCATTCCTTTGTACATATTGTATGTTGAAGTGTTAAATTTAATTCTGTTGGAAAATATGGCATGCTATATCATATATAATATTTTCACCAGGGATGAATAGAATGCGCTATCTACTTGTGAATGTTTCATGCTGCCCATATCTCATGATCAAATGATTGAACTTGGGCTGCCATTTTTGGTGGCCAACCTGCATGCAATTTTGGACATGATTATGAAAAACAGTCTAATCTCCAATGCTTCGTATTAATTTTTCAAGAAAAATTACAGGGAATGAATTCATAAACAATTCCTGTTGAAACTTTGAGTGAAATTTATGTAATTTTTCAAATTAAAAGTGAATTTGTCAGACACAATGAAATGTACAGAAATCCCAAGTGGTGTTTACAAATGATGATTATGTAGAGCCGTGCAGCTATATTTCAGTGTCATATACACAAGTGCATGATAAACCAGGGTGGCTTCAATTATTAATGGCCTGCATGGTTATGTTGTCATGGCACTTTCCCCATTCACTGGTCCCATGTGGAATTGACTGATACTTTTACATATTTTTTATGACAGGGAGCCTGTCAATACAATTGATGTGACCGTAACTGACATAACCCTTGTGCATATAAATGTTATAAATGTCACGTGAAAATTACATTTTCCAATAGTGATGCATGAATTTTAGATAGGTTTGTGACAAAGTGGTTATAGTGATTCAGTGGGATGTCACAAATTCCGCAATTACCTTTGCTGTTTGCGACCATTGTGAAGGAAAACATTGCGGAGAATACGTTGACCAAAGGGGAGGGAGAGAATGCAAGTGATGAATTATTGCTGATCTTTCAGCAAAGAAAAATGGATCGTTGATTTGAAAATTGTTTAAATTGATGGGGATAAGTGTGATAATATACAGCGTGGAGTGTAGTGGCTATTGTCTGGGAGGGGGTTTCTATAGCGGGAAGGTTGCGCATCGATACAATCGATGACCACCCGGGTGCACCAGATGTAGAAGTGGACGCACATGGGGTTTGCCTCTATCCCCTGCGCACCCCGCCCCTTCAGACCATGCCGTGTATTTATTGATACCCTTGGCCTTTCTAGGATCTTCTCACAACCCCTTGCTCCTGTCTGAGGAAGCTTAATATCGATCCAGAGACCATCAGGTGGTTCCAGCCATCAGAGGTCAAAATGGTGGTCGGCTTGCCACCATTTCTCTCGGGCCAACAGAGAAATGCAATGTCACAAAGATGTCGGGAAGATGTTACAACTAGCGATATATTGAAAACATATTTTTCATGATAGCTTCCAGTTTGTCATTTAGACACAAATAAAAAAAACTAAAACACAGATGATTGTTGCCAAGATATCACAGATACAAAATCATATCAAGTTTTAAACCAGTTGTTTTTTTGGGGGTTAAAATAATTGTATGAGGCTATCACCTAGGAGTGACATTCTGGACTTGTCAAATGAGCTGTGAGTTGGATGCTGGGAATTCCTGGAGCTGTGTTAGGGATTTAGATGGGTGAAAGTTCAAGCTAACAATCAAGTGGAATGCTAGCAATTCAAACAATTGTCACTGGTTCAACCAAAAGGACCATGCTTAGAAATTTAAATTAAGATGGACTCTGATAATGGTATACTTTTTCCAAGACAATGTTCCTACTTAACTGCATATAATAAAAAACTGTCAGTTTAAATCACAGTTCACAAAAAAATTGGAAAACAAATTATCTCAATAGACCAGCGGAATAAATATCTGATCCCTGTAGGCACCTCTGTGCCACTGTGGACAGTAGAGCAACCCAGTTGTGTGAGTGTATCAAGTGTAGCAGCCCAGTTGTGTGAACGTATCAAGTGTAGCAGTCCAGTTGTGTGAGTGTATCAAGTGTAGCAGCCCAGTTGTGTGAATGTATCAAGTGTAGCAGCCCAGTTGTGTGAATGTATCAAGTGTAGCAGCCAAGTTGTGTGAGTGTATCAAGTGTAGCAGCCCAGTTGTGTCAATGTATCAAGTGTAGCAGCCCAGTTGTGTCAATGTATCAAGTGTAGCAGCCCAGTTGTGTGAATGTATCAAGTGTAGCAGCCCAGTTGTGTGAGTGTATCAAGTGTAGCAGCCAAGTTGTGTGAATGTATCAAGTGTAGCAGCCCAGTTGTGTGAATGTATAAAGTGTAGCAGCCCAGTTGTGTGAGTGTATCAAGTGTAGCAGCCAAGTTGTGTGAATGTATCAAGTGTAGCAGCCCAGTTGTGTGAATGTATCAAGTGTAGCAGCCAAGTTGTGTGAGTGTATCAAGTGTAGCAGCCCAGTTGTGTGAATGTATCAAGTGTAGCAGCCAAGTTGTGTGAGTGTATCAAGTGTAGCAGCCCAGTTGTGTCAATGTATCAAGTGTAGCAGCCCAGTTGTGTCAATGTATCAAGTGTAGCAGCCCAGTTGTGTGAGTGTATCAAGTGTAGCAGCCAAGTTGTGTGAATGTATCAAGTGTAGCAGCCCAGTTGTGTGAATGTATCAAGTGTAGCAGCCAAGTTGTGTGAGTGTATCAAGTGTAGCAGCCCAGTTGTGTCAATGTATCAAGTGTAGCAGCCCAGTTGTGTGAATGTATCAAGTGTAGCAGCCAAGTTGTGTGAATGTATCAAGTGTAGCAGCCCAGTTGTGTGAGTGTATCAAGTGTAGCAGCCCGGTTGTGTGAATGTATCAAGTGTAGCAGCCCGGTTGTGTGAATGTATCAGGTGTAGCAGCCCAGTTGTGTGAATGTATCAAGTGTAGCAGCCCAGTTGTGTGAATGTATCACATGTAGCAGCCCAGTTGTGTGAATGTATCAAGTGTAGCAGCCAAGTTGTGTGAATGTATCAAATGTAGCAGCCCGGTTGTGTCAATGTATCAAGTGTAGCAGCCCAGTTGTGTGAATGTATCAAGTGTAGCAGCCCAGTTGTGTGAATGTATCAAGTGTAGCAGCCCAGTTGTGTGAATGTATCAAGTGTAGCAGCCAAGTTGTGTGAATGTATCAAGTGTAGCAGCCCAGTTGTGTGAATGTATCAAGTGTAGCAGCCCAGTTGTGTCAATGTATCAAGTGTAGCAGCCAAGTTGTGTGAATGTATCAAGTGTAGCAGCCCAGTTGTGTCAATGTATCAAATGTAGCAATCCAGTTGTGTGAATGTATCAAGTGTAGCAGCCCAGTTGTGTGAATGTATCAAGTGTAGCAGCCCAGTTGTGTGAATGTATAAAGTGTAGCAGCCCAGTTGTGTGAATGTATCACATGTAGCAGCCCAGTTGTGTGAATGTATCAAGTGTAGCAGCCCAGTTGTGTCAATGTATCAAATGTAGCAATCCAGTTGTGTGACCATAAGTGGGACAACCCAGCAGCCAGGTGCCATAAATTTGATAAGATGCGTAAAGAATAAGTTAAAGGCTTATATCATCAGCTTTATTTAAAAAGCTCTGATAAATGGCTTCTCAATGTCCTTCTTGAATTCATATCTGCTCACTTGAGTGAGGTACGCATTTGTTAGCTCTTTGTAGTGAACAAAACAAGTAATTTTTCATTTGGTGAATGATTAATAACATCTCTTTCTTGTATTCCTGTATATATTGTATTGCTGTTGCTTCCAAGGTATCCAACAGTAGGAGATATGATATATCCCAGTTATTCAACACTAGGAGCTATAATATATCCCAGATATTCAACACTAGGAGCTATAATATATCACAGTTATTCAACACTAGGAGCTATAATATATCCCAGTTATTCAACACTAGGAGCTATAATATATCACAGTTATTCAACACTAGGAGCTATAATATATCCCAGTTATTCAACACTAGGAGCTATAATATATCCCAGTTATTCAACACTAGGAGCTATAATATATCCCAGTTATTCAACACTAGGAATCTTCTTTGATATAAAATGCTTTTCTATAAAACAAACTCAATTTTAAAAGCATTCTAATTATTGTGATTTTACATTCCCTTGACTATATATATAAAAATGGTCACAATTTTGTCTAGTAGTTTATGCTAAATCAATATTAAAATGTCAGTTTATTTCTAGAAAAACAGATGTACGAACAAACAGATGTATGAACAATAAATTTTGAAGGCAAGAACGGATAATAAGATATAATTAGTTACTCATATGAATAGTAGGAAATGTCACTGTTGCAGCGACACAATAGAAATAGTAAATAATTGAGAATGGCCTTTGAACACATGAGTGCTCCAGCAGGCATTCATAGGGCAACAATGAAATCTCATCACAAGTATACATTCGATGTTGTTATCTCCACTTGGTTGCTTGTACATCTGATTTGCATATGAACACAAGCAGACACGCTGCCAATTGGGAAATTATAACTCCACATAAAGTGTGTATGGCATGCTTGCATGGTGTTAGCAGAGCGTCAATGCAATCAAAGTGCAATGTCCTCTATGTTGGTCAATATCTCTTATTTTGAATAAAGCATGTATATATTTCAGTATTTAGAAAGGTACAGGCAATATAGCATGGGAAAAATTGGGCAATATGGCATGAGAGGTGTGGGCAATATGGCATGGGACATGTGGGCAATACAGCATGGGACATGTGGGCAATACAGCATGGGAGGTGTAGGCATTAAAGCATGGGGAGGTGTGGGCAATACAGCATGGGAGGTGTAGGCATTAAAGCATGGGAAGTGTGGGCAATATAGCATGGGAGGAGTGGACAATATAGCATGTGAGGAGTGGGCAATACGGCATGGGAGGGGTGGGCAATACGGCATGGGAGGAGTGGGCAATATAGCATGGGGAGGTGTGGGCAATACGGCATTGGAAGTGTGGGCAATATGGCATGGGAAGTGTGGGCAATATAGCATAGGAGGAGTGGGCAATACAGCATGGGAGGAGTGGGCAATATAGCATGGGGAGGTGTGGGCAATACGGCATTGGAAGTGTGGGCAATATGGCATGGGAAGTGTGGGCAATATAGCATAGGAGGAGTGGGCAATACGGCATGGGAAGTGTGGGCAATATGGCATTGGAAGTGTGGGCAATATGGCATGGAAAGTGTGGGCAATACGGCATGGGAGGAGTGGGCAATACGGCATGGGAAGTGTGGGCAATAGAGCATGGGAGGAGTGGGCAATATAGCATAGGAGGAGTGGGCAATACGGCATGGGAAGTGTGGGCAATACGGCATTGGAAGTGTGGGCAATATGGCATGGAAAGTGTGGGCAATACGGCATGGGAGGAGTGGGCAATACGGCATGGGAAGTGTGGGCAATAGAGCATGGGAGGAGTGGGCAATATGGCATGGAAAGTGTGGGCAATATGGCATGGAAAGTGTGGGCAATATAGCATAGGAGGAGTGGGCAATATGGTTGTGGTTTGTTTTGACCACAGTATGACCGCATACACATGACAAAGTATGTCTGTGTTACCAAGTAGAGGCAACAGTATTTTGCGCACAGTCAAAGTAGGCCACTTAAATACTTTAATGCCAATGGGCCTTTGAAGCCTTTGTGTCTTGTGAGACATACATATGGCGTTTTTAAAGTTTATTATATTCCACTGCTCATGCTCTGTGAAATTAGCATGGAAATTAGCGTTTGGTTTTTCAGATAATGAGCAGATTGTGCTGCTATGGCAACTGAGGTGATATTAGAAATGGTCTGTTATTGCTTGCATGGATTAGCACAGTGTATGCTAGCAATCAATGAAGTCATCAGTGTGAAACGTCCAGATGTTTTTTTTTCTACAGAGCTCAAACCGTGGTGCATGGAGAGGAGACGTGGCATTGTCTTGATGTGGTCGGGATGCTTTTAGGTCTGGTAAGGAGGGAGTGAGGCAGAGAAATGCACTGTCTCTCTTGATTTCTGCCCTTGGGGGTTCTGTTCTAATGGATCTGGGCCCAAAGAGGACCAGTCTCAACTCATCTCTGGTCCTAAACAGGCCCTCAGACAAGACGAGACAATACACCTCTCCCACAAATAGATAGAGATAAAAATTGCGGTGGTGAGAGCTTGATGGTCGCCATTTGTTTTGATATCAAACACAAACAGTGTCCTTCCCGCTCGCTCGTGCAGGGCCTCGGGCAGTGAGAAACTATTAGCTGTACCGTCCTACTGTGAAGTCCTTATTAGATTTGTTTATTTCACTTTGACATTTATTCTGCATAACCGACCATCTTCTACTGCGATAGAATTGTTGTTGAAATGTGCATCAAGGCAGAAAATATGCCCCAGAAACTTTCACTGGGTGCTCTGCCCGGCAGTTCTTGTCCACTGAGTGAAAAACAGTGCCCCTTGGATCTGGCAAGACAAGAGAGCAAAAAACATGAGGTCCCCTCCGGGTGACACAGAGACAGCATGCCGGGACAAATGGTAAACTGCCTTCGGAAATAAGGTCCTCATACATGTGTCTATAGGTCTTACAAGCTAAATTGCCTTCTGTTCACTCGAGTGGGAGTGGATTTTGAACCACGAAAAGTCATTTGTTTTAAAAGTGAGCTTCACTTGACGTTACACTGCCACTGGGCCAGGCAGCAGACAAGTAAATGATATTTCTAAAAGCCAGAATTGACAGAATTCAATTGTGTTGACACCCTTTATCATAGGCAAGTGTCAAATTTAATGGCACTGCAAGAATCTGGAGCCTGCAGTGGAGTCTGCCCATATGGACCCATGACTATTTGATGGCGGCTTGCATGGGGCCGCCATGAAAGATTGGTCTCGGCTACGCTCGCCTCCTGACTATCCAGATAGAGCACTGCCAAATATCATGTCAACCCGATTCATATGTCTTGTTTTATCTTAATATTAAAGCTAAATTTATTACTTTCTACATCTTAATATTGATTTGTAGTAAACATTCTATGAGTTACTCACATAGAAATAATTTAAGCTGCTTAATTAAACATAACAGTTATGTGCTATAGCGATACAAAAATAACATGTAATTTTCCAAACAGATTTGTTGTAGACTTAGCGTACATTATTGATCGCAGCTTAGATTATTCCACTAGTATTTAGCAGTATTATGAATATTGCCGGCAGATGTTGCTATGTTTGCATGAAATGTCAAGTTAACATTTTATGAGGAATAGCTTTGTATTTACATGGAGGATATTATTTTGGCTACAGAGCTTCACACAATGTCGGCTATATATAATATATCTATTCAGGCTCTCATTGTGTGAAAATCACTACTTTATTCATCGCCTGGAATTTCCACAGAGAAAATATTGGTGCATTAATCGACATGTTTTCCAACCTTGTCACACCTTTAGCAGTGGACATAATGCAGCCTGATACGAGAGCTTACGAAATAATACCCGCCACAAAGTTTAGTTAGTTGCCATGGCAGTCACATGACAGAGAGTGCCATTAAAACTCATGTACGAAGAAAGCAGGAATCACAGTGATTTCTGTTGGCCGGAGTTTTGTTACTGCTCAAAGCTATGTAAAACGATATTGGCCCAACTTCCGTGGGCCAACTTTCAATGTACAATTGGCTGAAAACACTTTATTTTAGATAGTGCTGATTTTGTACTGAAAGCTGAAAGCATACAGATCAAATCAGTATATTGTGGCGACCAAGCCCTATGACTTGCCAACCAACATGCTCATATTTGCATGTGCTATTTAGGGCATTTGATCTCGCACATAACTTTCATGGTCAATGAATTGGATCTGTTGAATTATTTAAAAGACCTCAGCTAACCCAAGCCACAGACTGATATGCATGATCAGTGTGTTTTTTCAAAGGAAGCGTTGTTCCTGGGATTAGCATTACCTGTGGGTGGGAGTTAGTCATGTCTCAGCGACCAGCCCTTTGTTCCTCTACAGTGGCTGCATCCACTACTAACATCCAGGAACAGGAACTATTTCGTTTCCTCCATAATACAATATAATACAATATGCTGCAATTTCTTCAATTCTCATGAAGAATAATTGTTATTCTTGTATATGATCAGATCTGGATATGTAATGATCTGTAATTGTCATATTTTATTTTCTAGAAAGGCCAAAATAGTTAAAATTTGTCATTTTTTTACTATGTATATTTGATGAATATATGATAGCTATTGTAAAGTGTATGTCCCCTATGGACAGTAATGGCAGTTATAAGCTGTGGATTCACACATGTATTGACAGTGGAGAGCTGGTTGAGTTACACTTTGGAAAAGGGTTGACTCAGAGACAGACTGTGTTCACAATGAAGTCTGTAAACATTCATTAATATTAAATGAAGGTCTGTTCCTTTTAACAAATTGTCACCTTTATCTCAACTCACCAGTTAAAACCAGACATGAAACCGACAAAAACAATCTGCCTTCAATTTCACCAGAATTATTGTGAGGCCAATTTAGCACTTTTCTGGTCAATTTTCAACTGAAATGGCGTGAAGCTGAAGAGAGTACTTATGCTTAATAACTAAGGAGAAGAATAGGGGTGGGCAAAATAGAGGAGAAATGAAAAGCTGCGATGCTACGAGTATTTTTATGGCTTTGATCGGTCCATGTCATATGGATTGTATCGTCAAATCCCCAGTCCAAGCTCATTAATATTTCAAGGAATTATTTCAGTATTTCATGTGACATAAATGTCTCACCGTGGATTACAAGTGCACGCGTCAGGTATTAGGTGTGCTGGGAAGGTCTCAACTTTATCAATCAAACCATCGGCAAAACAAAGCTTTATCCTCTCAATTAACTGAAAACTTGATTGCCGGAGGGTGGTAAAGTCCACTTAGTTGTCTTGACAGCCTCGAAACAAGGCACGTGGAAAAAATCGTCTTTATGAGGTAACCAAATACCGAGTGAACGGTCAATTTATGTTGTAATGTCTTGTTAATTATGACACCTGGTTTAGTCATAGCGTGAAGCATTGTTGAGGCCTTGTTAATTATTTATTATGAGCTGATTGTGGAAATGGCAAGATAGCGCCCTTCCACGCAGGTCGGGTGGCTCTCGTGAAACACAATAACCCAGGTAGCAACTCGTCGATTTCATCCCACCTCTACGCATCACGCTGATGCATTTCGCCATGAAACCGGGTGTGATATTGATATGGGGAGAAAAAACTCGCAAGCGGAGATGCGTTACACTAAATTGACACAAATTGACAAAAAGGCACAAGGAAATCCTTTGTGTGGAAAGTAGGCCAGTGTCGGCAGTGAAAAATGAAAATGGAGAAAGCTGGACTTGGGGCACATGTTGCTAGCTGGAGGGGATAATATGTGTGTTGTGAAACAAATGTCATGACTCATTTCACTCTCTTAACAGGTGTGCAGTGGTGAACAACCAGTTGCTAAGGTAACATATTTTTGTATTTAACCTTGCTGTTTGTTTGAGTGAAGTTTAGAATGATGCTCAAGGTAAACGTATTTACACCACTATTAAAGAATATACTTTCAAAAGGATTTACCAAAGGACTGTATTAAAACAAAAGATACCATTCAATTGCTTCCAGGTAGGAAATTATGTTTCATTTTGTAGTCAATGTTTAGTATGTTCCCACTTGCCATGGCAAAATATTTCCTTCAGAAGTGGATGTAGAATAGTCAACTGGCATATTATTACAGCATAATTGTTAACATAGTTGATTGACTGCAGAAGTAACATGCTTGTGGCCACTTAGGTTGGCCAGGCTTTCGCAAACAACAAGTTTACTGACATTAATTAGAAGCTGGTCAGATATAACAGGAGAAAATCAAGTGTTTGGAGAACCTCTAAGAATCATTGTAATGTTCCAAGATATCCATTAAGGTTATTAAGCAAATCAACCAGTTCATTGTGTTTAGAATCGGCCCAGTCCAGTCAAACGTCCAGTCCAGTCAGACATCATAAAAAATGAGAAATTTCATTTTTACCTTTGAAATAACATGCAACTTTAAGTAGTATATTAATATTTGACACCTAATCATGCAGACAGACTGGATCATGCATTTTGCCGCAGATTTGATACCGCCCTGTCTAGACCAGGATTATCTGATAGATTAGCCTCAAAATCACATCATGTTCTGCCTTTTTGGGGCATGATTACCCTACGACAAGGGATTATGAAATTGGTCATTTATGTATATTTCATCATCTTTGCTGTATTGTTGGCAATTGTTGTCATGGTGTGAGCAGTGTATTGTTGTCATGGTGTGAGCAGTGTATTGTTGTCATGGTGTGAGCAGTGTATTGATGGTGGGTGATGGTTTGCACAGCAGAAATCAGGGCGCATTGATAGTATGCACTACCCTGCAAATTATAGGCATTGTTCCTCTATAGAAACAAATAAATGGACACTGCAGTGTATAGAGCTTCGATGATAGTGTGGTAATCTGGACAAGGATGCTTGCTTTGATATGCAATGCATTGTGGGATTATAGGACTAATGCATGATGGGAGTCTCTGAGGGCTGTGTTATTGTATTAAATGAGGAGGTCTATGAGATCCATGTCTAGACCAGACAGGGTGAGGCCTACATTCTGTCTCTCACAAAAGGAGGCCCAGAATTTTAATCTGCCACTGACCACTGAATAGAATATTATATCTCAGCTAGATAAGTTTATAAACAATTTTTTTTGTACTCAATTTGAAAGAGTATATACAATTAAAAAGGAGCTTCTTCTTTGTGAATCAAGACTTCTAATTATGGTTTAGATATAATGCTTGGCCACCACAGAGTTTTAGACCTGAATAATTAGTCTTATACCATTATATCTTGACATTGCATGTCTTCATTACGTCCAGATCTAATGCAAAAACAATGCTGATCTTATATGTTGGCATTGCATGCAATTATATGTAAAGCTGATGTATTAGCATTGCACACTCTCGTGTCTGGACATGATACATTGGCATTACACACTTTTATTTCTATGCCTGATACATTGGCGTTGCACACTATTGTGTCTAGACACAATAATTTGGCATTGCACACTATTATGTCTAGACCTTAGCATACTGGTAAGCATTTTACACTATTATTTCTTGACCTGATATATTGGTATTCCACACTTTTATATCTTGTCCTGACATATAGACATTGTACTTTTGTACAGGAAATGTGCTTCTATATAAGAAATTTAAAATGTCATATCATATATAAATGATGAAATATTATAATTTGCTTTCCAAGTATTGACACATTTTAGAAGGTTTTCGATTTGAAGACATTGACATTTTTTATGGCTCCTGGTGAAATCTGTCATCAGCTTTTTATGATTGCTATATGCATTGACCATTGCATTTGTATCAAAACCTTATCAAATATTCACCAAACCAGCAATTTAGCCTTTAAGTAGGTCAAATGACAAACTTTTGAAGGTGAGCCACATTTACCATATACCATTTTGCTACATAATATGCAATGTGAGGTTGGTAGAAGTATATTGTTAATTAATTTCCCCATCAGAGTTAAAAGAACACAAAATCACACATTCTACATGAAATAATTTGAATGATATATTTAAAAAACATCAAAGGTGAAGTAAAGAAGAAGTAATCGCATGCAGCAGATTGGAATTTTGGCCTATTGAATGACTGAATAAAGTTATCTCACCAGTCAAATTATCTTTGAAAAAATGTATCCTTACATTTACATTGGAGGCCTGACAGGTTAATCACAGAGTTCAGATAATTACAAGATTAACATGGAAATACACAGCGTTTAAATATAAGCTCAGAAGAGCTAGAGGGTAGGGTGCATGCATCCTAAGGAAACAAAGGACAATTACCAGGAACAACACCTCAATGATCTCAGCTATACAAGCTCAAAGAGGCAGAGGCAGACATTTTCTGTGATTATATTGTGTGGAGGATATACTAACAAGTACATTATCAGTAATTACTTACTGCTTAAACACTGCCAGAAGTGATTGCTGCAAAATAACTTGTTTTCTATTGTTATCCTCATTTGATGACCCGTCAAAAAGACCACGTCGGAAATATGACCGAAGATTTCCTTCAGAACAGGAAACATGTCATGTCAAGGAACCTTGTAAACCTGTCGTTGTGTGTTTGGATCTCAAAGGTGAGGATCGTCAGAAAAAAACCTCCCATCTGCCGCAGGTAGACTGTCTTGTTGATGCCTTCCCATAATGCTGCAGGGTCTTTTGGCGTGAGACAATAGAAAACTTTTAAGGCAACTTGCAACTCAGAGAAGACAAAACAAACAGAATCAAGTCTGTAAAAATAATATTCATACATTGTGATTGATGGAAGGGCATGTTTTCTCTATGACCTTGTGAATGGGAATTTGCCATTAAACAAGGTTAACATTCTTCGAGCCATTGAACAATCATAAGAAATTCATCAGTGAATTATATTCTTACACATCATGAATCTGAGATTTATTGCTTAGGAACATATAAGTGATGTGCATGATAACTTGAATCTGGCAGCTATGCAAGTATGATTGCTGCAGGTACAGGCCATGTGCATTATGTATTGTAGGGATGTCATTTAGGTAATTAAGTGCACATTATGTCACATAGAAGGCAAGAGGTACAGGCTATATGTATATGCATTGTAGGGGTATCCATTAGGTATGGTGCACACTATGTGACATAGAAGGCAACCGGTACAGGCTATATGTATATACATTGTAGGGGTATCCATTAGGTATGGTGCACACTATGTGACATAGAAGGCAAGAGGTACAAGCTATATGTATATACATTGTAGGGGAATCCATTAGGTATGGTGCTCACTATGTGAATGCAAGGTACAGGCTATATGTATATGCATTGTAGGGGTATCCATTAGGTATGGTGCACACTATGTGACATAGAAGGCAACAGGTACAGGCTATATGTATATGCATTGTAGGGGAATCCATTAGGTATGGTGCACACTATGTGACATAGAAGGCAAGAGGTACAGGCTATATGTATATGTATTGTAGGGGTATCCATTAGGTATGGTGCAAACTATGTGACATAGAAGGCAACGGGTACAGGTTATATGTATATGTATTGTAGGGGTATCCATTAGGTATGGTGCACACTATGTGACATAGAAGGCAACAGGTACAGGCTATATGTATATGTATTGTAGGGGTATCCATTAGGTATGGTGCACACTATGTGACATAGAAGGCAAGAGGTACAGGCTATATGTATATACATTGTAGGGGTATCCATTAGGTATGGTGCACACTATGTGACATAGACAACAAAAGATATAGGTTATATATGTGCCATCTTGGTGTAACACACCAGTTTGTAATTTTATATTCATATCAGAGCACAGAAATGATAGGTGTATGGTTGATTATGAATAATATATAGGAGTTAGTGAATGTATATTGAGAGGGTTATCAGGGTGGGCTATCTCTTTGGCACTCACAGTGTTAGCGTATTGATCAGCTCTGATAGAGTACACACATGCCAACATTCACCCACCATCAGCATTTTATATGAACCTGCTTATTTGTCAATGTAATTCTCATTCAGCTTTCACAATTTGTTATAAATTAAATGCAAAAACATTTCAATGGGCTACACATTCCAAAACGTCAATTTTCTATAGTTTAAAACTGAACAATGCAAAAACACCTCTAATTGGTGAATAATGGAATTAAAGATTTATGGATATATATTTCAATCATTATTTTACACTTTATCTAAAGTGAGTGATATTCAAGCTAATCTCTCTTGATAACTTTTTATGGAGGAAGTCTCCAATGATTACCAAATACCATAATTGGCAAAGACAAATATATGCATGAAAATAATTTAGTAGGAAACTGTAAGACTTAACATATAGCAAGGTATCTTTTCATATTCTCTATTAATATTTATTGCTATTGTCACAAATCTCATCTATATTAGTACATACAGCATTATGTCTATAGACCATTAAATAGAATGTTACATTGATGAAGATATTATTTGTCAGATGCAGGAATTTGTTTTTCCAAGACCATGACATTAAGATGGGTACCACTCAGCCCTGTTATATGCTGATTGTGTCAGATAGAATGACATGTAACTAGATAAACATAATGAAACATGAAATGCTGCTCCATGCAACATCATTTGGGTTTTGTTGATAGATACACTAATACTGATATCAGGATACATTTAAAAAAAATGTTATTGATACTTCTATGTTAATGGAGTTCAGTTTGTGGCAAGTGTTTCTTTTTTATATTGGCCATTGTCAGCAATGACAGGTTCGAGACAATGCCTTGAAAGTGATTCATTTCTTAAGAAGTAAAGTAGAATAATCCCACGCACCCAGGTTGACCTAGTTGCACAGGAAGGGCAGCGTGCCAGCCAGACACCAGGGGGCGTCTTGTCCACCAGGGGGCGTCTTCAGAACACTTCACCCATGATAGCATATATATATATATATATATATATGGTCATCACTAACTATCTGTTGTTATGTAGTATAGCCACTTCAGATATTCAGAGTAAATAATACCTTGCTAGTTTACAGAGGCAAAGACTGACTTCAGATAACAATATGGTGCACACTACATTTAGTCCCTGTGCTTGATACATTGACTATTAATTTAAATTGATGAGTTGATTCTCTTTCTCTTTCTCCTCTCTATCTTCTCTCTCTCTCTCTCTCCCCTCTTTTTCCTCTATCTCTCTCTCTCACATATATCTCTCTCATATATATATATATATCTAAATGCATAATATGTGATTTATTTACTCCTGATATTGTCATATCATCAATGATTTGATTGATATCTATACATTTACCAGCTTTCAGAGAGATTAAGTGTGATTTTACGGCTGAGTATATTGCGTGTCTAATGTTTGCATGACTTCATCATCAATTTCATTCCATCTTTTTATCCTTTTTTCACATGTGTGGTTTTTTAATAGAAGTCTTCTTTCACAGTTATGCACTAAGCAGACTCTTATGGTGCCATTGATCCAATGGAATTACCCAACATCGTGTGGAAATCTGTCGAATTTGATTTAATTCAGAAGCATTTATAAAGACATTTTTGCATTAAGTTCAATTCAGAATTTGTCTTTTGCACAAAGCTGTTTAAATAGCTCTGTGCAAATAGTCCCCTGTGATATCAGAAACCAAAATCAATTTACTGAAAATTCAACTACAAAAACCATTTCTCTTCAAATACAGGCAAAATGTTTTGGACCACATAGTAATATTAAAATTAATTAACTATACACTCTCTTGAGCTATTTGCGTGGAATATTTCCAAGTGTAATTTAAGATTAGGAGTATTTGTTTAGTGTCTATGATGGGGTCGGTGGAAGGAATGGAGCTTGAGGAAGGCATAAGATATTCATGGTGTGACATAGTATTGCTTCTCTCCATACATATAAGCTATATATCATAGGATACAAACATATCAGCATGCACACCACACCAGTCAAATAAGGTCATAAACAAATAGAATACGACCCCTCAATGACCTAGCCTCTGTCTTGCCTTACAAATATATCATACAAGTCTAACTTGGATCTCTCCACAGTATATTTCTATTGGGGCGGAAGGAAATGTAAATCATATGATGAAACCAATTAAATAATGCCATTGTGTGAAAAGCCCTTGAACGGCATATAGTGAGACAGGGGGGCTGGAGGGAGGGAGGCTCCAGGCGATAATTGCTTTCAATGTGGAATCACGACACAATATTTATCATCCATGATTATGTCTTGCAAAAAATATTTCTGTGTTCCCCATTGAAATATATTTCATGCAAAGTGAATCAATACATTTCTAGGATAAAGAGAAATTATCTTAAACTGTGAATGATATTGATAAGTGTGTATAAAAGGAATAGTGGCGCTACATATCCTGAATGGTTTATAACAGTTTAAGTTCAAGTGGCAAAATTTCCATTTGCATTCTCAGCTCTAATTAATTCTCATTGCTTGAGTTGGACCTGGTGTGTTAATTCTGTCATGCATGGGTGAATGTCGCAGACTATTCCAGCATGCATTGTGTAAGACACAAGAGACACCTGGTGGATCACAAATGTTGAAACTCAAGCATTGAGAATTCTTCAAATTCAATTTAACAGACCAGGAGTAAAAGTGTTTATGGAACGTTATTCATCAACAGACAATTTCAGTTATTTATTTAATTACAATAACCCATTTTAAGCGAGGCACAAATATGAGAGATATGAGAAGGCAGGAAAATGAAATGAAAGGTACCCGTGACGTATCTTGTGGCCGTAGTTTCAACTCTGCAGCTAGATGGGCAAAGTTCAGGTAAGGAATAAGACATGTCCACAGGGCCCACAGGGTCCACAGCGCTGTAACCTTATAGCTGTGTTTTGTTTGTGAGTGATAGGTTTTCTGCAAGGTAGTGTATTATCCCTTGTGATTGAAGTTGGCCACGGGGGAGACAGCCTGTGTAACCTGTGCTGCAAACACCACACTAGGAGCCATACACTGCCACCTCCTATATATAACATCACATCCATTCATAACAAATTTATATATCACTATTATCATCTTGAACTTTCTCAGCTGAACTTTCTATCTGCCATGAATAACAACAGCTACTGGAACAATCTGTAACATATTAAGATCATCTGTGGTGCAACGTGGATCTCTCGTTGCCATGGATTCACAACAATAAAACCTTTTCCTTTGCTTTTATTTCCTATCAACATATATTTTCATTCAATATCATATCTATTAACTTTATCTTTTTTTAATGTTGAAAATAGACGTGTCTTCTGATAAGGTGATCTGCACAGACCATATCAGCAGCAAGTCACATGACATGATGGCAGGCAGATTGGTCATGTCTCCGCTTTCCAATAAATATCCGGTTTCATGGCATTTTGTTTCATTTGAAACTTTTGCAGAAATCCTTTTTCTTCAAAATTCCCAGAATATACATTTATACCGTCATATATATGAGTAAAGTATATAGCAAAATAGTATATGTAATGTAATATTATAACAGGGAATACGAAGTTTATGAAAGTATTACTCAGTCAGTTCAGATAAACAAGGTCATCGCAGTTGATACTAGGTCAGTGCAGGTATGGTTAGGTTAATGCAGGCAATTCTGGGTTAGTTTATACAGAAAATAAGACTAGAAGAGATAAGATCAATTTAATGAAGGCAATGCCAGGTTTGTGCAGTTGTGATGTGAAGTCAAGAAGAGGATTCATCAAATTAATGTAGATAAGGCCAGGTCAGTGCAGGTGTGACAAGTCAAGTTAGTGCAGGCAAGGTTGGTCCAGTACAGGATTCATCAAATTAATGTAGATAAGGCCAGGTCAGTGCAGGTGTGACAAGTCAAGTTAGTGCAGGCAAGGTTGGTCCAGTACAGGATTCATCAAATTAATGTAGATAAGGCCAGGTCAGTGCAGGTGTGACAAGTCAAGTTAGTGCAGGCAAGGTTGGTCCAGTACAGGATTCATCAAATTAATGTAGATAAGGCCAGGTCAGTGCAGGTGTGACAAGTCAAGTTAGTGCAGGCAAGGTTGGTCCAGTACAGGATTCATCAAATTAATGTAGATAAGGCCAGGTCAGTGCAGGTGTGACAAGTCAATTTAGTGCAGGCAAGGTTGGTCCAGTACAGGATTCATCAAATTAATGTAGATAAGGCCAGGTCAGTGCAGGTGTGACAAGTCAATTTAGTGCAGGCAAGGTTGGTCCAGTACAGGATTCATCAAATTAATGTAGATAAGGCCAGGTCAGTGCAGGTGTGACAAGTCAAGTTAGTGCAGGCAAGGTGAGTTTAGTACAGGATTGATCAAATCAGAATAGATAAGATCCGGTCAGTGCAGGTGTAAGTCAGTGCAGATTACGCCAGGTTAATGCAGGCAAGACAAATAAGTGCAGGCAAAGCCAGTCTAATATTTATTGTGATATTTCTCAGAATTTCGTTTGTTGATTATATCTATGAGAAATGATTTGTCAGACATCTCATGAATTAAACAAGTGAGTTATGGTCTTGAGGTCATGGTTTGATCATCAGTGTCAACATCTGTGACAATCGTAACAAGATAACAAATGCCGGCACTCTTGGAGACTGACCATTGACAGAAGAGGAAATCCCACGTGAATCCGCAGCAAAACTTTATGCATTTATGATCAAACGGCTGCATTGAGGTCAATACTGTCCTGTCTTAGGCAATACAATGGCAACATTTTATGTGACGTATTTGCCAATCTAGCAGATGTTTTGATAACAAGATGAAATGCCAGGATTTGCATAAAAGGTCACGTGAAGATCAGCAGTGTCATGCTGTCTGATAAAGGTCGCCTTGACCTATTTAGAATTTGTTGACTCACCAAATTGGATGAGGAATTTTTATGTGAGACCTTGGATGGGATATTCTGACCACAGTTCATTTTATGCATTTCTTCGCTGAGAACGTTAACTTATATCATTTTTTTTACTGTAGTTCATTTATGTATAACTTTTGGTAGGATTTTCTGATCATTTTTTCCTTCTGGTTGACTTCTGGTTGACTTCTGGTTGAGGTGAATGAAAATTCATTTTAGATTCAGACATGAGGGCATTAGAAAACCATGATTTATGGTGGGATTAGAAAATCAAACCTAGCAGCTGAAAAAACATGCTCCTGTCTTTCTAAAGCAAATTATGAAGTCCAATGATGTTCACACAATGCTGAAGAGGCATCCTTATTTGGTCAATCCTTGCCCTATTTACATGTAGGTCAGCTGCTGGTCAACACGCCATGTTTCCTCAGTCAATCATTTCCCGCCCGCAGTTTGACTTTTATTATGCAAACCAAGAAAACAATTAACATCCAAATATAATTGCCGTACCCATTCAAAAATATATTTAAATAATATTTTCCATTTCAAATCCAAAGTAATGAGAATGGTTTTTTACTTTGTTGTTGTTGTTTTTTGTTGTTTTTTCATCAAAGTTTAAAGATAGAGTGATGTTGATTGTATGGGGTAAGCTGGGGGATCATGTGATGGCTGCAGGGCTCTGTGGTAGCCATATAATAGTGATCCCAGTGCTGAGTCATGGAGACCCCCATTTCATGATGAAGTTCCACGATTCTTATCATTGCCTTAGGTGATGATTCTGAAAATATCAGCAAATCACCCAGATTTAATTCTTGATGATCATGACATTTCCCATGTTTTTTGCTGGGTAAATTATGCAAACGATTGGAAGTGGATTAATTGGCCATGTCACAGAATGGTGTTCCAGTTTTCCAAGTTTGATAAACAGCTTGATTGGGAAGGTTACATGCATCCAACTGCTTGTTGCACAAGACCAGGGCATTAACTGATTAATTAGCAATGTTCGGTTTGCGTGAATGGGTCAAAATGTGCAGGCGGTGCACTCCAAGTGGCTGATTTAACTTTCACAGTTACGTCTCCAACAGGAGGAAAGGTCAGGGATATTTGGCAACCATAGTAAACCCTTCCTGAGGGTAAGGTTGTGCTGGGTCTGTCCTTAAATGACCAATATTAGAACGGAGACATTGTTGAGATATATAATGGAAGATGTTCTGGTATGGAGTAATGGTAGTGGGTGACAGAGAGGGGGAGGTAACCAGCGCAGTCCTCCCGCCACGCCACACTACCAGACCTGCCCTCCGAGTTCCCTCACCCACTCATCATAGGTCATGTGCAACTGGTAAAGACAAATTTCAGACCATCTATTAGAGATCATGACGCATTAAGCTTGACAGAGATGTATGCCTATAAAACCATGTTGACAAGACCTGTTCTTTAATAAATTTACTTAGATTACACTATCATTAAATGTCTGTTTCTATTATTCCCGAATTTACTTTCTCAAAAATGTTTTAAATTAAGATATATAGCATTAGATCTTGTATATTGTGAAGTTTATAGGCTGAGTATTCCTATGGTGGTCAAGTTAATACTCAGAGAATACTTATATCATCACAAGAGTCCCTCTGTGGGCAAGTCCTCTGGTAGTAAGAGTTATGCCACTTAACAGGTTTGCACTGAGTGCGGCAGTATGTTGTGGACAGGGGCCAAAATAAAGATGGCATTAAGTACATGAAAAAGATGAATGTGGTACGCCTGTTGTTTTCTTGGAGCTGACCAACCCGCCTTCAGCCAAACTTAGCATGCAACATCAGGAAGTTGATTTCATGTCAACATTTTTATATCATTCCATTGAAACTAATTGGATTGCATGGTCAAATTGTAACCCTTCTCATTTTTATTTATTCTGCAGTTGCCAGAACTGGACCGCACTTGAGTCTTAGCCTCGCTTTGATTGGATGATGACAGAGTTCATGCTGCAATAGGATGTTCTCAATATTTGGAAATAATAAATGTATTCTTCCACATCATTGGTAAGTCAAACTTTATTATCAAGCAATATTAACAATAATCATGATATCAAATTGAGATTTACAGAGTGAATAAAGAACATCTAATGAAAAAACATTATTCACTGAATATCAGAAGACAGAATTAAAAGCGTGCATTTGTGTTGTTGGTCAAATTCATCTCACAATTTAAAGAAAATTGAATATGTTTTTCAAAAGAATCACTAGCATGAAACTTAAGATGGTGGAAACATAAACGTGTATATATCCAAAAACAGAAATGAGGTTGCTGAATTAAAAATTGGTCAGATCTAATGTTAGATTCTATCAACATCATGATGTTGACCTTAATCTTTTCTCAGACCTTTGAATGTTTGCAAATCTATCTATTTTATATTTTATCAGCAATATAACTCTTTTATGGAACTCTTTTGCAAATAGAGTATATTCAGTTCTGTATTCAATAAGATAAATCTGATTATAGGATTATAAAAATAATCTTTAAAAAGATCAAAAGCACTTGCTGTTAATTATCAGTGTGTTTTTTCAAATTGTTTATGGATATATATTTGTCTATATATTATTGAGCATTGACTTATCCCTCTAAGGTATTCAGTCATAAATCACTTTGTCTGGCAACAGTTGCTAAGTGGAGACAATGGGGCAGCTTTCCCACAGGCAGAAGCTTCAAGCCTGCTACTTCACAAGGAAATGTATATATCCTGCCACTTTCTGCAAGGGATTCAAATTTCATTGAAGTTATCCTTTTTATAAAGAGAAATAAAACCACAAAGATTTCTTAGGAAGCTGAAAACTTTAGTTTAGGTTGAAATTGATCCAGTTTTCTTGTATCTATTTTGATATCGTTGGGAGCCTAACTCTAATGGTGCAGATTGAAAGTGTTGGTTTGATAGAAATGTCGGCATGAATTGAGATTTTCTGCGATTATAAATTGCTCTATCAAAACAATCAACAGTGAAATTGGATCTCGCAATTTTATGATAAAAGTACTTCTAATTCTGCAGAAATATAAGAATTTTTCAGTGTAACTGGAATCAGTATAGCAAATCAAGTGGCATTCCCATTTTACAATACATTGATACAAAAGAAACTAAATGAATCATAAACTTATCTATTATTTGTATCTATAGAATATCATTTGCCATTTATGCTAAAACTATCCACATTGCGTGCTGCTTTTGGTAGGGTTCCTGGGTTACACACCTAATGTTCACTTGTTGAGGGGACCATCAATTATTTCTACTATATTTAGGTTTTAGTTGCATGCTATTGGTGTGTTGTAGGTCTTAGACAAATCAAAAATGAATTATTCCAGAGCTAAAGATGACTTTTACTGTTTCAACTTTTTAAAAAATTTTCTCAATCCAGCTTAGTACATTTATGAGTTAAAGGTAACATGCAACTAATCGACAAGAGATAATTACATTACGCAATATGATTGAAGTTTTGATGAGCAAAAAAATTATGGATTTTGATGGAGCACTAATTGGCATCATATAACTGATTAGAAATGTTGATTTTCTCTTAATTAGAAATAGTTTGTTCATGTATATCAGATGGAAAATTGTGCCATTTCATGAAACGGAAGGAAAGAGTACATTCCCAGTAATTCAATACATTATTAGCTATAAGTTGCGATTAGAGAAATTGGCGCATTTCCATTTGACTTAATTAGGCAAGTCTCAGAAGAGCACAATCGTCCCTGCTGACTGAAATTATCTCCATTTCTCAGACTTTATAGGCAATATAGAGCCAAAGTTTAAAAATGAAGTTCCAGAGTTGCAGGCTGAGATTTAATTGTCACAGTTTAATGTACTTTTGAGTTTTTATCAAACGTGTGTGAAACCATGAGGCACAATAAATAAAGCTGATTGTGACTGAATGGTAAAAAGTGTTTGTATATATATATATATATATATATATATATATATATATATATATATATATATATATATATATATATATATATATATATATATATTAATTCAAATTTGTGAAAAAATATGACCAACTAGTGATGAACTGTGAGCCCAAAATGAATGAAACTTTGGAAGTCTACATCAGAAATAGTTGAAATAGTCTGGTGCCATTATGTGGTATCTTATCTGCTGCTGAGTGTTCTGACATACTTGCAATATTACACCCAAGTATACATACAGCAAGTTATCACAGGGGAGTGGTCAGGTACTTGAAGTGCATTTGAGCATGGCACTTAATGTTGATATCATTGTATAATCTAACCACCACTCCACACTGACATGATTGCCCTTGAAACTTGTTACAAGCTGCTGTCAATTGCTCGGGTCAATTACTGAACCTCGTATCAGCTCTGCTTCAATATTGCCCACCCCCTATTGAGTGTTTTATCTCACAGAGAATTTTGTAATGCTTATTTTTATGATAAAGTGTGTGTCTGGTTTATAATATAAATATGTTGATCACCCGCCATGATACATCATATCCCACACAGATTATTCTAGTTACAAACAGTACAAACTTTTCCTCTTGAAAGTGTCCATTTCCCAAATACATTGGCTATCAATTTCCGAATTTGACAGCTCTCTAAATTATTGAACGGCCAAGTTGTGAAGTGTATTTCTGTGTTTTGTGTGGTCACTGGGGCAGGTGCTTTTCTCACAATTACACAAACTTTAGTCTTAGCGATGTCAGTCCTTACTGAGGGATATATTTGTAAGGAGAATTTTGGGTCTTTGACTGTCATTCTGTTCGGTTTAAAATTTGTTCTTTAATGTGATGTTATCAGTAAAGATGGTTTTGTCTCCAGCATGAACAACCATGATTTTTAATCATTATCCAAAATAGCAAACACAGGATTAACCTATTTAAGGGAAGACCGTCTGACTGGTTTTAATAGTATCTATGGCAGTCTGAGTGTAAATGGCAGAATGATCATACCAGGCAGCTGGAGAGTTAGGCAAGAACTCAGATCAAGTCAGGTCTCCATGGCAGCTGGAGAGTTAGGCAAGAACTCAGATCAAGTCAGGTCTCCATGGCAGATGGAGAGTTAGGGAAGAACTCAGATTAAGTCAGGTCTCCATGACAGCTGGAGAGTTAGGCAAGAACTCAGATCAAGTCAGGTCTCCATGGCAGCTTGAGAGTTACGCAAGAGCTTTACAGACTATAAGGTTCCCATGGCAGCAGAAGAGTTAAATAAGAGCTCACAGACTAAGTCAGGTCTCTATGGTATCTACAGGGTTACATGTTTAAAAGTGTGAAGTGTTAGATCCCATGGCAGCCACAGGGTTAGGTGAGCACTCATATGAAATTAAATCCTCATGGCAGCCACAGGGTTAGGTGAGCACTCATATGAAATTAAATCCTCATGGCAGCCACAGGGTGAGGTGAGAGCTTGGTCTAAGTCAAATCAAGAGTGAGACCTGGCATATGACAGCAACAGGGTTGTTTGAGCCAGCCAAAGGCCCTGACCTGGTTGGTTCTGAGTGAGCCCGAGGGTAAGAAGATGGCAGGTGGACGCTCATAATGGCGTTGCTGTCAACAAAAAGTAGGCAATGTCCGGTGGGCCTTTGAGTGCACTCTTTTAGCTTTGACCTTTGGTGGGTCATTTAATAATGAGCATGTTATACATACTTAAAATACACAAACTATCAACTAACCTTTAACTAAGATTCTACGTAGAGTACATATTTGTGATTCATTGAAGACTTGAGCAACTCAGTGGTTTCCATAACATGGGATAGAAGTGCCTGACACGTCTGGAAAGTTTGTGACATTCCCAACTTTCAAACATTTTGTGACTTGGTGGGTTGTCATGTCAAGGACCTGCGACATGACAATTCAGCGAGGCAGCACTATATCTGCTACAAGTAGGTCTCATCACGAAATGACTGAAATAATGTTGAAAGTGATGTAAAACCCCAGACAAACAAAACAGATATTTTCAAAAGTACACTTTTACCTGGATGCCTTTGGCACATGTAGAATTACTTTCAAAATCTGATGCGATAAATCTGATCTTTCTATTGTTTTACATGATAATTTGCTTTTACCTTCTGTATAGCGCAGAATCCAATTTACTGGCGAAGTTGGTGCATAGTTTTTGAAAACATAACAAGCTCATCCAAAGCTTATATGGAGATTATTTCTAATTGTAGGGGAATTAATAGGGATTATATTCACATCTTGATAAGGGGATAGGACTTTGATCACATGGCTCATCTTCTAACAGTTAATCGGATCTTCAATATTTTCTTGCAATTTCTTATCCATAAGTTATGTCATTTCCCTCTTGTCTTGTTATGCTTGTGACCTGCTTAGAAAATCAGGAGACTCACAAAAGATCAGAGCCAAGTAAAACCACAAGCTTATCGCTGATCCAGGGGTGCATATCAGTAAAATAGAAATGGACTTCTTACATCATTGTTATCACATTGATTTCAAGATGAAGCACTGAATCAGCATCTAGAAGTATTTGCCAAGAATAATATTTATTGCCAGCTCTAATGGCGGCTGCATCTCTCAAGTGACAGTTTTAGATTGTTTTGAGTTATTACGGTTGTTCTTATTATTTACTGAAGCTTGATAAAGTAGGGTTGACCAGTTGATATTTTGAAAAAAGGGGGAGATTTTAAGATGATGTTGTAATGTATCACTAATTTTTTATGTACTTTACTGTGTGCATATCATACACACCATTTATTATGAAGTTTTGATATAATTCAGTATAAAAATATTTTCCCCATATAATTCAAAGATGCAGCATTTCAAAACAAGTTAATAGGATATTGTAATGGCACAAAGCTTTTATTTGCCATTTGCAAACTGATTAATTTTATTGCTTTTGATATTGTAAATTATGAGGGAAATTTCTATGTCTTTGTTAATAAACATCAAAGTCAAAGTCAAGCACGAAACAAGCTGTACTGCTTTAGACAAACATGCTTTGTGGAGGGGCAGAATCTTTTTTTTTAACTCACAATCTTCCTTTAGAACTCTCAAGTATTTCTTATCTAGCATGTTTTGGTAATGGATGTCATATTGGATGTCTTATTAGTTTCCATGTTTTGCTTTGTTAATATAATGTTCTGTGTTCAATATTGGTGAGAACATTGGAACTGTGCTTGCTTTAAATCTAATAAATGACTTTGTTTAGATTTGTTGTGATGGACTGATTGTAGGAAGTTATAGGGATTGTTGTGATGGACTGATTGTAGGAAGTTATAGGGATTGCTGTGATGGACTGAATATAGGAAGTTATAGGGATTGTTGTGATGGACTGAATATAGGAAGTTATAGGGATTGCTGTGATGGACTGAATATAGGAAGTTATAGGGATTGTTGTGATGGACTGAATATAGGAAGTTATAGGGATTGTTGTGATGGACTGATTGTAGGAAGTTATAGGGATTGCTGTGATGGACTGAATATAGGAAGTTATAGGGATTACTGTGATGGTCTGAATATAGGAAGTTATAGGGATTGTTGTGATGGACTGATTGTAGGAAGTTATAGGGATTGTTGTGATGGACTGATTGTAGGAAGTTATAGGGATTGCTGTGATGGACTGAATATAGGAAGTTATAGGGATTGTTGTGATGGACTGAATATAGGAAGTTATAGGGATTACTGTGATGGACTGAATATAGGAAGTTATATGGATTGCTGTGATGGTCTGAATATAGCAAATTATAGGGATTGCTGTGATGGTCTGAATATAGGAAGTTATAGGGATTGCTGTGATGGACTGAATATAGGAAGTTATAGGGATTGCTGTGATAGACTGAATATAGGAAGTTATAGGGATTGCTGTGATGGACTGAATATAAGAAGTTATAGGGATTGTTGTGATGGTCTGAATATAGGAAGTTATAGGGATTGTTGTGATGGTCTGAATATAGGAAGTTATAGGGATTGCTGTGATAGACTGAATATAGGAAGTTATAGGGATTACTGTGATGGTCTGAATATAGCAAATTATAGGGATTGCTGTGATGGTCTGAATATAGGAAGTTATAGGGATTGCTGTGATGGTCTGAATATAGCAAATTATAGGGATTGCTGTGATGGTCTGAATATAGGAAGTTATAGGGATTGCTGTGATGGTCTGAATATAGGAAGTTATAGGGATTGCTGTGATGGTCTGAATATAGGAAGTTATAGGGATTGCTGTGATGGACTGAATATAGGAAGTTATAGGGATTGTTGTGATGGACTGAATATAGGAAGTTATAGGGATTGCTGTGATGGTCTGAATATAGGAAGTTATACGGATTGCTGTGATGGACTGAATATAGGAAGTTATAGGGATTGCTGTGATGGACTGAATATAGGAAGTTGTAGGGATTGCTGTGATGGACTGAATATAGGAAGTTATAGGGATTGCTGTGATGGTCTGAATATAGGAAGTTATAGGGATTGCTGTGATAGACTGAATATAGCAAATTATAGGGATTGCTGTGATGGTCTGAATATAGGAAGTTATAGGGATTGCTGTGATGGTCTGAATATAGGAAGTTATAGGGATTGCTGTGATAGACTGAATATAGGAAGTTATAGGGATTGTTGTGATGGTCTGAATATAGGAAGTTATAGGGATTGTTGTGATGGACTGATTGTAGGAAGATATAGGGATTTTTGTGATGGACTGATTGTAGGAAGTTATAGGGATTGCTGTGATGGACTGAATATAGGAAGTTATAGGGATTGTTGTGATGGACTGAATATAGGAAGTTATAGGGATTACTGTGATGGACTGAATATAGGAAGTTATATGGATTACTGTGATGGTCTGAATATAGGAAGTTATAGGGATTGTTGTGATGGACTGATTGTAGGAAGTTATAGGGATTGTTGTGATGGACTGATTGTAGGAAGTTATAGGGATTGCTGTGATGGACTGAATATAGGAAGTTATAGGGATTGTTGTGATGGACTGAATATAGGAAGTTATAGGGATTACTGTGATGGACTGAATATAGGAAGTTATATGGATTGCTGTGATGGTCTGAATATAGCAAATTATAGGGATTGCTGTGATGGTCTGAATATAGGAAGTTATAGGGATTGCTGTGATGGTCTGAATATAGGAAGTTATAGGGATTGCTGTGATGGTCTGAATATAGGAAGTTATAGGGATTGCTGTGATGGACTGAATATAGGAAGTTAAAGGGATTGCTGTAATGGACTGAATATAGGAAGTTATAGGGATTGCTGTGATAGACTGAATATGGGAAGTTATAGGGATTGTTGTGATGGTCTGAATATAGGAAGTTATAGGGATTGCTGTGATGGACTGAATATAGGAAGTTGTAGGGATTGCTGTGATGGACTGAATATAGGAAGTTATAGGGATTGCTGTGATGGTCTGAATATAGGAAGTTATAGGGATTGCTGTGATGGTCTGAATATAGGAAGTTATAGGGATTGTTGTGATGGACTGAATATAGGAAGTTATAGGGATTACTGTGATGGACTGAATATAGGAAGTTATATGGATTGCTGTGATGGTCTGAATATAGCAAATTATAGGGATTGCTGTGATGGTCTGAATATAGGAAGTTATAGGGATTGCTGTGATAGACTGAATATAGGAAGTTATAGGGATTGCTGTGATGGTCTGAATATAGGAAGTTATAGGGATTGCTGTGATGGACTGAATATAGGAAGTTATAGGGATTGTTGTGATGGACTGAATATAAGAAGGTATATGGATTGTTGTGATGGACTGATTGTAGGAAGTTATAGGGATTGCTGTGATGGACTGAATATAGGAAGTTATAGGGATTGTTGTGATGGACTGATTGTAGGAAGTTATAGGGATTGTTGTGATGGTCTGAATATAGGAAGTTATAGGGATTGCTGTGATGGACTGAGTATAGGAAGTTATAGGGATTGCTGTGATAGACTGAATATAGGAAGTTATAGGGATTGCTGTGATGGACTGAATATAGGAAGTTATAGGGATTGCTGTGATGGTCTGAATATAGGAAGTTATAGGGATTGCTGTGATGGTCTGAATATAGGAAGTTATAGGGATTGCTGTGATGGACACAGGGATTGCTGTGATGGACTGAATATAGGAAGTTATAGGGATTGTTGTGATGGACTGAATATAAGAAGGTATATGGATTGTTGTGATGGACTGATTGTAGGAAGTTATAGGGATTGCTGTGATGGACTGAATATAGGAAGTTATAGGGATTGTTGTGATGGACTGATTGTAGGAAGTTATAGGGATTGCTGTGATGGACTGAATATAGCAAGTTATAGGGATTGCTGTGATGGACTGAATATAGGAAGTTATAGGGATTGCTGTGATGGTCTGAATATAGGAAGTTATAGGGATTGTTGTGATGGACTGATTGTAGGAAGTTATAGGGATTGCTGTGATGGACACAGGGATTGTTGTGATGGACTGAATATAGCAAGTTATAGGGATTGCTGTGATGGACTGAATATAGGAAGTTATAGGGATTGCTGTGATGGACTGAATATAGGAAGTTATAGGGATTGCTGTGATGGACTGAATATAGGAAGTTATAGGGATTGCTGTGATGGACTGAATATAGGAAGTTATAGGGATTGTTGTAATGGACTGAATATAGGAAGTTATAGGGATTGTTGTGATGGACTGAATATAGGAAGTTATAGGGATTGCTGTGATGGACTGAATATAGGAAGTTATAGGGATTGTTGTGATGGTCTGAATATAGGAAGTTATAGGGATTGCTGTGATAGACTGAATATAGGAAGTTATAGGGATTGCTGTGATGGTCTGAATATAGGAAGTTATAGGGATTGCTGTGATAGACTGAATATAGGAAGTTATAGGGATTGCTGTGATGGACTGAATATAGGAAGTTATAGGGATTGCTGTGATGGACTGATTGTAGGAAGTTATAGGGATTGCTGTGATGGACTGAATATAGGAAGTTATAGGGATTGTTGTGATGGACTGAATATAGGAAGTTATAGGGATTGTTGTGATGGACTGATTGTAGGAAGTTATAGGGATTGCTGTGATAGACTGAATATAGGAAGTTATAGGGATTGCTGTGATGGACTGAATATAGGAAGTTATAGGGATTGCTGTGATGGACTGAATATAGGAAGTTATAGGGATTGCTGTGATGGACTGATTGTAGGAAGTTATAGGGATTGCTGTGATGGACTGAATATAGGAAGTTATAGGGATTGTTGTGATGGACTGAATATAGGAAGTTATAGGGATTGCTGTGATGGACTGAATATAGAAAGTTATAGGGATTACTGTGAAGGTCTGAATATAGGAAGTTATAGGGATTGCTGACTGTTTTGATTTAGAGATTTATCGGGGAAGTTTAGGTTGAGATGTGTCCTTGGAGATTGAATCATTGCTGCTGTGTCGTCCCCTAGGCCCGGCTGACAGCCACCTAAGCTTCAAGTTTACACAATCAGCTCTATACTACATTGTCCTTGCTTCCTAACTTGCTTTTTTCGGAAAACAAAAATGGACTGGGGATCAAACAAAGCACATCAAATGGGAATTTGTAGATTAATTGGGGTAAATAATGGAGGCTCCCTAATGAAACATAAAAGCCACAACTTTGATGCAAACATCTGGTCGGAAGGCCAACTTCCGCTGCACAGAATGGCATTAAACTATTCTGGCATTTAAGGGGGTCAAATTGTAAAGCTAATGTAATGAATTACACTTTTCATTCACTTAAAAATTCAGGGTAGTTTTTATATGATGATATCAGATATTGCAATTGCTTTAAAAGATGAGTTCATGATTTCTTTTTTTTTTATGAAAATGATGTGAAACTTTGTCAACCACAAATATTTATTGCTCCTGCCATGCTTGAGACACCGGTCTCTGTCTCTCTGATATCAAATGATATCATTGCTCTTTTGAACTAATTTGACTGAAAAAGGTCATACACTACCACATAATATATACAAAATGGTAAGATCCTTCTTACAGGTCATTACCATTCAGACACCAGAGGGAGACACTGTTATCACTTTATTGACAGGAACTGTCAGTGCGACTTATGATTATGAGTGAAAAAATATACAAATATAAATTTGCCAGTCAGAATGGCTCAGATATAGATATGTGGGTCATGTATTTTGTCGATAAAAGTGACAGATCACAGGAATATTTTGTAATTTGAGTTTTTGAGGCTAGAACAAATGTCAAAATGGAAAAAACTTGTTTTCTACATGTTGATGCTGAGTCAACATTGCAGCGTGATGATTGATTTGAACTCACAATTAAAAATGCATCTGCAGAAGGGATATGAGTCAGAGATAGATTGTTGTGGGATATTTACTTTGTCCTAAAGTGGGGTCAAACATAATATTGGGAGAATCTGTTATGTATTTATGTGTCACATATGAATGAATGAAAATAACCACTTTCCTCACAGTGATGAAATGTAGGAGCAGAGTTCACCTATTTATTAGGGAGCAGAACTATATTAATGCTTAACATGAAGAGAGCATCTTTCCCACGATTATTGGTTTTTATCTTTGATTTAAATTATAAATGATAAAAAATTAGAATTTCAAAGGTGTTCACTATTTTCACTTCTTCTATTTTCCATTCTGTATTAAAATAATCTAATACTTGCTGATTTTAGCACCGTTTCACCAGATAGAACGGTCAGAATAGAAGGTTGTATCAAGAATATTATGGATTACTGCTATATTATATAGATGACAATTGAAGATAGATTCCCTGTCTGAAGTTATTGTGTTTCAACCTATTCTCATCCACATTGACAATCCATGATGCATTCCTCGAATGGACGTTCCTGAGATCCGCGATGTGTTCATTCATCAACCAATCAGTGTTCAGAAAGTCTGAAAGGCAAATTGGAAGCAGAATTTAGGTCATTCCAATCAAGTGATATGTGGATGTGCATTGGTATGATATCGTAGGTGGCAGGAGTGTCTAGGCGTGTCGGCAGGGCGGGCAATCTGGGATGCTTATTGGTGGCATGGCACGGCCACAATAGAAATGACCACAAATATTGTCTTAAATCTTCATTTTGATTACGGAGCACCTTGGATGGGTCAGTCTTGCCCATCACCATCTAATTCATCAGAGATTTTGTGTTCATAATCTCCGCCAGAGCGGGGCATGGCAGAACGTTCTGATTGGATTAGTCGGGCAATGTGGTGGGTGGCCCGTGGGCACCTGTAACTGTTATATTCAATTACTGCGATGCCCGGAGATGGGGAAGTGGGACAGAAGGAGGCAACGCAGGATTTGACGGTCCAAGATGACAAACTTCGGGTCTCCGCTACATCCGGACCCAATTTATTTCCAGGGGTCATGGGGCCAAACAGATTCTACCAAATGGGAGCAGTTCATCAGAGAATGGGGTGAGATCTATCAAGGAATGAGGTGATGAGGCCAGCAGTGACAATTTTCTCAGATGAGGGACGGCCCATTCTTCACAATAGGGGATCTAGCAAGAATGGATTTTGTTGCATACAATATTTCTTTAATCCCCCGATCACAAATATCAGGTTAGATTAAAAACAATCTACTTGATGATAATATGGGATATTAGTGAATAATATTCTCCCCCAATATGTTTATGGGACAGTTGGTGTCAGTGGTATAATGTGGGCTGTAAGAAAGCGGCGAGTCTGATGGATATGAGGGAAATCACTGCCAGACAACTAGAAGATGGAACGTGTTAGAGAAACGTGCATCATGTGAAAAACACTAAACTGCAGAATAAAAAAATAATGAGGTTGCGGCACTCTTCATGTTTCAGACAGCCTTTTCTACTAACTTTCTGTCGACACGCCAAATTAAAACAAGATCGTCTCTTGAACCATCTGGGAGGTACAAATTGGCATCATCTGTTTCACCGGATTGACAAGATTGGGGCTATATTGCTCGTGACACCTACTTGTGTGGCAGCAAATAGATTTTATGAAAAGCAATAATTTCTCAGATGTTTTATTGTGCATCCATTATCAAACTTTGTGATAGTGACAAAAGGAAGATTTGGATTGATTACAGTGTGTGGTAAACAAGATGATATATGCATGAATGGTGATCGACCTGCTGCCCCACCATATAACCACAGAGTCAATGATAAAGAAGAATAAATTACATTCAAAATGTTATACCTTTTTTTCAAAAGGTATAAAATTGTAAATATAGTTATATGAATATTGCTTTATATTTGAGGCAATGTATAGCAGCAGTGTATTGATTACAAGTCATTTTTTGTTGACCCGATCGCCTTTGAGACTTTCGAACTGAATGAATACAAAAATTATCTCACAATGTCTTTATACATTGTGTTTCGAGTTTACTTTAATATGTATATCAGATGATTTGGGAACTAAGCCAGTTCTTTAAGTTGTCAGGATCATATTATATTTGTCTTTTATTTCTTTTTTCCCTTCCAAGAATCGATTACAATTGGGGACTCAAAAGCTTTGAGCGTTCTCCACAAATTGACTTTTAACAATAGATTGATTTTTCTTCTGTGACAGTGAAAGTCTGTTGCTTATAATGGCCAGTACCTGCTTATTAAAGAGTCGAGACATAAGTATGTGTAGTTATATACACCAAAACAGATCAATGATTGAGTCTTAACCGGTAAAACTATCTACTTGTGTCCACACGAACATAATAACTGTGCAAAGTTGCCAGATGCAGAGTCATGAATGTGTTACCTTGTATAAATAGGCAGCACTGGTAGCCTTGCCTCCCGTGTTTGATCATATCTTACCTGCTAGAAAACAAAACAAAAGATGTACATCACACAGGTGAAAGGAGGAAAACCTGCAGATTATAATAGCTGAAAGAGGACTACCTGCAGATTGTAATAGGTGAAAGAGGACTACCTGCAGATTGTAATAGGTAAAAGAGGACTACCTGCAGATTGTAATAGGTGAAAAGACCTGCAGATCCTAGTAGGTGAAAAGACCTACAGATCCTAATAGGTGAAAAGACCTACAGATCCTAATAGGTGTAAAGACCTGCAGATCCTAATGGGTGAAAGATTGCTACTTACAGATCCTAATAGGTGAAAGTGGGCTACCTGCAGATTTGTAAAAAGGTGAAGTGAGGGCTACCTGCAGGTCATTATAGTTGAAAGAGGGCTACCTGTAGATCCTAATGGGTGAAAGAGGGCTGCTGCTGCCTGTAGATCCTAATGGGTGAAAGAAGGTTACCTGTAGATCCTAATGGGTGAAAGAGGGCTACCTGTAGATCCTAATGGGTGAAAGAGGGCTGCCTGTAGATCCTAATGGGTGAAAGAGGGCTACCTGTAGATCCTAATGGGTGAAAGAGGGCTACCTGTAGATCCTAATGGGTGAAAGAGGGCTGCCTGTAGATCCTAGTAGTTGAGGGCTGCCTGTAGATCCTAGTAGTTGAGGGCTGCCTGTAGATCCTAGTAGTTGAGGGCTGCCTGTAGATCCTAGTAGTTGAGGGCTGCCTGTAGATCCTAGTAGTTGAGGGCCGCCTGTAGATCCTAGTAGTTGAGGGCTGCCTGTAGATCCTAGTAGTTGAGGGCTGCCTGTAGATCCTAGTAGTTGAGGGCTGCCTGTAGATCCTAGTAGTTGAGGGCTGCCTGTAGATCCTAGTAGTTGAGGGCTGCCTGTAGATCCTAGTAGTTGAGGGCTGCCTGTAGATCCTAGTAGTTGAGGGCCGCCTGTAGATCCTAGTAGTTGAGGGCTGCCTGTAGATCCTAGTAGTTGAGGGCTGCCTGTAGATCCTAGTAGTTGAGGGCTGCCTGTAGATCCTAGTAGTTGAGGGCTGCCTGTAGATCCTAGTAGTTGAGGGCTGCCTGTAGATCCTAGTAGTTGAGGGCTGCCTGTAGATCCTAGTAGTTGAGGGCCGCCTGTAGATCCTAGTAGTTGAGGGCTGCCTGTAGATCCTAATGGGTGAAAGAGGGCTGCCTGTAGATCCTAGTAGTTGAGGGCCGCCTGTAGATCCTAATGGGTGAAAGAGGGCTGCCTGTAGATCCTAGTAGTTGAGGGCTGCCTGTAGATCCTAATGGGTGAAAGAGGGCTGCCTGTAGATCCTAGTAGTTGAGGGCCGCCTGTAGATCCTAGTAGTTGAGGGCTGCCTGTAGATCCTAATGGGTGAAAGAGGGCTACCTGTAGATCCTAGTAGTTGAGGGCTACCTGTAGATCCTAGTAGTTGAGGGCTGCCTGTAGATCCTAGTAGTTGAGGGCTACCTGTAGATCCTAGTAGTTGAGGGCTGCCTGTAGATCCTAGTAGTTGAGGGCTGCCTGTAGATCCTAGTAGTTGAGGGCTGCCTGTAGATCCTAGTAGTTGAGGGCTGCCTGTAGATCCTAGTAGTTGAGGGCTGCCTGTAGATCCTAGTAGTTGAGGGCTGCCTGTAGATCCTAGTAGTTGAGGGCTGCCTGTAGATCCTAGTAGTTGAGGGCTGCCTGTAGATCCTAGTAGTTGAGGGCTGCCTGTAGATCCTAGTAGTTGAGGGCTGCCTGTAGATCCTAGTTGTTGAGGGCTGCCTGTAGATCCTAGTTGTTGAGGGCTGCCTGTAGATCCTAGTTGTTGAGGGCTGCCTGTAGATCCTAGTAGTTGAGGGCTGCCTGTAGATCCTAGTAGTTGAGGGCTGCCTGTAGATCCTAGTAGTTGAGGGCTGCCTGTAGATCCTAGTAGTTGAGGGCTGCCTGTAGATCCTAGTTGTTGAGGGCTGCCTGTAGATCCTAGTAGTTGAGGGCTGCCTGTAGATCCTAGTAGTTGAGGGCTGCCTGTAGATCCTAGTAGTTGAGGGCTGCCTGTAGATCCTAGTAGTTGAGGGCTGCCTGTAGATCCTAGTAGTTGAGGGCCGCCTGTAGATCCTAGTAGTTGAGGGCTGCCTGTAGATCCTAGTAGTTGAGGGCTGCCTGTAGATCCTAGTAGTTGAGGGCTGCCTGTAGATCCTAGTAGTTGAGGGCTGCCTGTAGATCCTAGTAGTTGAGGGCTGCCTGTAGATCCTAGTAGTTGAGGGCCGCCTGTAGATCCTAGTAGTTGAGGGCTGCCTGTAGATCCTAGTAGTTGAGGGCTGCCTGTAGATCCTAGTAGTTGAGGGCTGCCTGTAGATCCTAGTAGTTGAGGGCTGCCTGTAGATCCTAGTAGTTGAGGGCCGCCTGTAGATCCTAGTAGTTGAGGGCTGCCTGTAGATCCTAGTAGTTGAGGGCTGCCTGTAGATCCTAGTAGTTGAGGGCTGCCTGTAGATCCTAGTAGTTGAGGGCTGCCTGTAGATCCTAGTAGTTGAGGGCTGCCTGTAGATCCTAGTAGTTGAGGGCTGCCTGTAGATCCTAGTAGTTGAGGGCCGCCTGTAGATCCTAGTAGTTGAGGGCTGCCTGTAGATCCTAGTAGTTGAGGGCCGCCTGTAGATCCTAGTAGTTGAGGGCTGCCTGTAGATCCTAGTAGTTGAGGGCTGCCTGTAGATCCTAGTAGTTGAGGGCCGCCTGTAGATCCTAGTAGTTGAGGGCCGCCTGTAGATCCTAGTAGTTGAGGGCTGCCTGTAGATCCTAGTAGTTGAGGGCTGCCTGTAGATCCTAGTAGTTGAGGGCTGCCTGTAGATCCTAGTAGTTGAGGGCTGCCTGTAGATCCTAGTAGTTGAGGGCTGCCTGTAGATCCTAGTAGTTGAGGGCTGCCTGTAGATCCTAGTAGTTGAGGGCTGCCTGTAGATCCTAGTAGTTGAGGGCTGCCTGTAGATCCTAGTAGTTGAGGGCTGCCTGTAGATCCTAGTAGTTGAGGGCTGCCTGTAGATCCTAGTAGTTGAGGGCTGCCTGTAGATCCTAGTAGTTGAGGGCTGCCTGTAGATCCTAGTAGTTGAGGGCTGCCTGTAGATCCTAGTAGTTGAGGGCTGCCTGTAGATCCTAGTAGTTGAGGGCCGCCTGTAGATCCTAGTAGTTGAGGGCTGCCTGTAGATCCTAGTAGTTGAGGGCTGCCTGTAGATCCTAGTAGTTGAGGGCTGCCTGTAGATCCTAGTAGTTGAGGGCTGCCTGTAGATCCTAGTAGTTGAGGGCTGCCTGTAGATCCTAGTAGTTGAGGGCTGCCTGTAGATCCTAGTAGTTGAGGGCTGCCTGTAGATCCTAGTAGTTGAGGGCTGCCTGTAGATCCTAGTAGTTGAGGGCTGCCTGTAGATCCTAGTAGTTGAGGGCTGCCTGTAGATCCTAGTAGTTGAGGGCTGCCTGTAGATCCTAGTTGTTGAGGGCTGCCTGTAGATCCTAGTAGTTGAGGGCTGCCTGTAGATCCTAGTAGTTGAGGGCTGCCTGTAGATCCTAGTAGTTGAGGGCTGCCTGTAGATCCTAGTAGTTGAGGGCTGCCTGGAGGGCTATCTATCGGTCCATTTATTTGTGATAATTACGGTCATTTAAGTTAATTTAGGTGAGATGACAGGTATGCTTTGGGTAAAATTTGATGGGAAAAAAATAAAAATGTTTCTATTCCAACCCGATAATTGATGTTAGATTTTAAATGGCTGATTGACATGATCAGTGCCCATATTGAGAGTCAAATAAACATTCAGGGTAATTTGTACACATGGAAATGAACAATGAAGATGATTTGATATGCAGTTATGCTGTGTGCTTTAATGAGCTATGAATAAGGGATTCATGACAGTTATTTACAGGCAGATTAGTCATCTCCCAATCTGCTAACATTAGCCACCACAATCAAATATGCTTCATTTGGTGGGCTCAGTTTGACGCTGTAAACTTGTGTAATATTTGGGAAGTGTGTTAGATGTGTGATATGCAGCATGCGACGGTTTGCTTTATATTAAATGATCAACAGTTTTCCTTGATACTAACGACATTGTGGACAGAAAGCAGACAAACGGTGCATCAACATTAAAGTTTAATCATCAAACGGAATTTATATTGGTTATTCTATCTTCATATTAGCTCTATGCAATAATACCATGTTATACTTGTGCTCCAAAATAACCCGGATTCCAAGAAAGTTAGGTCAGCTTTCATATTCATAATTTTGAAAATGAGAAAATAATAATTATTTTTGTGAAATGGATTCATTTCTTGGAGTATTTTGTTTCAAATTGGTGCTGTTTTTTGCGTCCGTGCAAATATTTTCTTGTTTACGCAATTTCATTCATTTTGTCATGAAAATTGTGATTATCTTTTGTGGTGGGTCATATTTCACAAATTTGTACCATAAATTGTTGAGATGGTATTTCATCGTCGAATGAAGAATATTAAAGACCCGATTCCAAAAGAAAAAAGCACTTTTTGTTCGAACGCACTGAAGACATGATGCTTTCACAACAGTTAATACAGTTTCCATTCATCAACTCTTGTAATTCAATTTCTGCCTTGTTAAAACCTATAGGTTTCTATTTAATGTTTTGCTTGTCTCATATATGTAACAAGAAGATTGCCATACAGTTTATTTCAGTTGTCATTCTCAGTGTAGCTCGTCATTTGCAAGTAAAATGACGAAACTGACACGTTTTAAAAATACATGATGCAATTGTGGAATTATACATCCAGACCCTGTCACAAAACCTGAAATGCTGTAATTTACAACAGAAACTTGACAGCCGTATTTAATTTTACATGAAAATCGCACATCCATTGCAACCCAGGAAATGCATGTCGTTTATGCCATATTTCCCACTATTTGTATTGGCAGTTTTGGGCATCTAACGTGCTGCCATTGAATGTCAGCCATTTTTTTCTTTGTGCTGATCAATCCACTCACTTCATCGACCACTTATAATATAGCTGTTGATTTCATGACCATTCCTTTCCCAGACTTTTCTCTGTGTTCTTTTATTTGTATTTCCATAGCATGATTTTTTGGCATGTGGAGAGTGACAATTTTTTATTTAAAAAAAAATTATTCAGCCATCACCTTTCAGACAATAGATATTTTTTTTGGTGAGGAGAGTGTGGATGCTTCAGGGAATGATTGGAGTGAGAGACTTGCTCGCTCGGTCCCGCCAAGGCCTGGTGCTGCTTCCCCACTCCTATGCATCGCATTCCCTCACTGCACCAACTCCCTGCCTTCTCCACATGCTACACAATCCCACAAGTGGGTCCACAAATTCCAAAAACAGCTTTCTGGCATGAAATCAACTCATTTAGTTGCCAATGTAGCTTGTATAGAGGCCTAGTTTTCGCATTTTCTCCCAGAGGGAGCCAGCATCAAGTGTCGGCAATTCCCACGGAAAGATCAGCCAATTAATATAATGGCAAGGTTTCATGACTTTGTGAGGGAAAGCGAAAACTTGGCTGGTGACCACTATGCAAATGTAAATTGTCAAATGGTGATGGCTTTCTTCTTAACGGAAACCACCTGATGATAATGCTCCAATTGCAATGTCATTAAACAACATAGGGTGACATAGGCCAAGATAAATGTGATTGGTTAAATGCCAAGTACACATGCGAGAATCTGCTGCTCAAAGATTTTAAAAGAAGATCGCTAGAATAAACAAATGTGAAATGCATGGGCACATATGTGACATAGAGAGTAAGTAATGGCAGAATGCCGCTCTCATGAATGCTGATAATCCTTCAAACCTTTAAGCTGGAAAATAATGATGTCATCTCTTTATAATCCTGTTATTGGATAACTTGGTCTATGGAATAATATTCAAGTGTGTGTTTGGCAAGAAGCTGCATAGATCTAATTCTGCATATATTGCCTGAAATATTCATGGAAAGAACTGAATGAAATCACCGACACATGCTTGTGTTTGCCGTTTACCTTACAATTTGATCTTTTATCCTCGCTGAGAGAAAGCGGAACTGACGTGAAAGCTCAAAGCAATGAAATATGAGATTAGTCTATTGTTCATCAAATACAAAATTGATGTAATTGACAGATTAAATATACATATGATGTTTATATTTGTTGCCATGACAACAATGTGCCTCATCCCTAGTTGTTTCAAGTTCTCCTCCATGTAATGATTATATATGTAAATTACGACATAAGCGGTTTCACATTATATCTAAAACTTGAATATAAAGTAAACTTATTTATTCATATTTGAATGAAAGGTGCAGAATTTGATGAATTCCCAAAATGTGAAATAATATATAATTGTATCAATAAGATATATATATATTGTTTTGTAATGTAAGGAAGAAATTTCTCCTGACCTCTGGTGGGAGGTGTTTTTTAATTTTATTTTAATTGAGCATTTTTATTTAATTCCTTCAAACATTGCCATAGATCTTGGGATTTCCACTCAGCTAGTGACCAAATGGGCAATCCTGGGGGGACACTCATTCCTCTCAATTTAGCATGGAGCAATGTCCGCTGTACTCGGGGCTCTCCAGCCATGTCCCAACACAAATTGCTGTTTATCTATTGTCCAGCACAGTTTGTGCACAGGGTCTGCTGGGGGGGCTGCTGGGGGGACTGCTTGGGGAGCTGATGGGGCACCTGGTGGGGGGACTACTGGGGAACTTGGTGGGGGGGGGGCTGCTGGGGAACCTGGTGGAGGGACTACTGGGGAACTTGGTGGGGGGGGCTGTTGGGGAACCTGGTGGAGGGACTACTGGGGGGACTGGTGGGGGGGGGAACTACTGGGGAACTTGGTGGGGGGGGCTGGTGGGGGGACTGCATGGGGGACTGGTGGGGGGGGAACTACTGGGGCCCCTGTTTGAGGCACACCTACTTTATGTGACATCACACCATACACACATTCCATATATATATATATATATATATATATATATATATATATATATATATATATATATATATATATATAAATATATATATATATATATGTAATCAAAATATAATGTACTAGTAGCAAGGATAAAACGTTGAAGTTCCCAGTATATTTAGATGCGCTCCTATAATTACAGTGAGATCGGCACCTGTAAAAGGTTGTGATTGTCACAGAAACTTCCGCTCGCCTTGAGAATGGGTTGTTATTTTCTTTTGAAGATCAGAGATGATCAAGGAAGGTGATTAAGGGTTGTTGATCTTTTGTGAGGAGAGGGTGGCGGTGGTGGTACAGAGAGAGGAGATCAGAGCGCAGCGGCCAGCCTCCGCGTGTCTCACTCTTAATGGCCAGCCGCACCCACCGATGCCCAACGCTTTATATTTATGTATGCACCTTAATTATGCGTCCCGCCAACAGGTTAATCTGAGATTGGCACCCCCTGGAGGGGAGATGAAGGTGATCCCAGGGGGGGAGGATCAAGGCAGGAGGGAGGATCTGATTGCGTAGGTTCCGGGCTGGGGGTACAACATTCTGCCCTGTAGGGACAATAAAACAGTCATTACTGGGTCTGAAATGAAGCAGCCAACACCTGCTGCTGCCCGGCTGTCATTTCACAAAATGACCACTCTCTGAATGAAACTGACCACCTCATTTTGTCAAATCAATCACATATGATTGAAGCGCTGGAACTAAATGGACGTCAGTTAAAGGAGCGGGTTTGGCATACAACAAAAGGGAATAGTTTTACACCAGGTCAAGTAATGCCTCAGTCAGTTGATGATGATGTTCCACTCCTCATCTCACCCTTTACCCCCTGTCACTCACTTATCCTTCTCCAGTGTTGATTTCCCCCTAAAAATGACAGAGAAATTAACAGTTTATATCAAAATATTAATCATTAACTTGAAATAAACCTCTCACGTCTTTAAGAGTGCAGCTGTTTCTAATATGAAACATTTGTTTTTCCCAGTTCTTTTTGCCTGAAATATAAATGGCATTTTGTTGATCAAAACCTTGTGAAATGTTCAGGAGCAATTACATTGAAAAGAAAGATTCTTTCAAATGAGATCTGAGATCTGTTTGTATGTACACCACATGTGACTGAACCAGGGTGAGGTGTTACTCTACCGTATGTGCCCTGATAAGGGCACTCAGTACCAGCCTGACAGTTCTATTTCTACCGTATATGCCCCAATAAGTGCTTATCACTTTGGTTTGACCATAAAAGTGAGATTGTAATCTTCTATAATGGATAATGACTGAAATGACAGAAAATATTCACCTGCAGAATATTTATACCAAAGCTGAATCATTTTCTTTTACTACCTACAAAAATGATCTTTCAGCAAAATATTTTAATCAATGTCATTTTAACTTCACATAAAAATATTTTTTAGCCCCAGCAGTATGAATTAGTGTCTAGTAATGTAATCTTAATGTAATACAAGTGTTAGTTATTCTAATCTTAAATATCACAACCTGGGATATAATATTTTCAATAAGTATGTCCCCAATGAAATAACGTGCATTATTGGTAAATCAAGGAGAAAACTGTTTACCAAAAAGTGTGTGCTGCATTATGACTTGTGTAAGTTGGCAGCTTGGTAAACAGGCCCTATACAAATTAACCACAAGTTGAAACAATGGAGGCAATCAGCATGTTTAGTGGGCAGGAAATTATCTTAATTAAAGAATGAAACCCCTGGGAGAGTGTGGTTTCACCTGGCTACTTAAGGGTAATTGATATCGCCCGATCTACCAACTGGCTAATCTCTCTTATACAATAATTTATATGTATTAGCTACTTTATAATTTAGACAAAAGATCACATACTTCTAAATGTGAGGTGCCAAAGCTAAGATTTTAGGCTCATCTCTTTATTTGGTCAATTTTGTGAAATATGCAAATGGTTTATCTCAGAGAAAAACATCATAGTCTTGAATGGAAACGTTTATCTTGGACTGGGGAATCAGTTTGGGAAATTGGTGCCATTGTTACTCATCATGCCAGGGTTTTTATGGAGATCTGGAACCTTGTACTGTAGTGAGGAGCCAAGAATGGGAACATAATTCAGATCTCATACAGGGCTATGTATTCAAATCTTTGAAATCACTCTCTGTGCCTTTGATGTTTGTCATTTCAACTGATTAAGAATTTTAAAATTTGTATATTGTGCTTTGTGATTTGAATAAATCATCACTTTGAAGTATTGTCTTGAATGCTTTTAGAGAAATTTCCAGGCAAAATAAAACTGTTATTCCCCTCAGGGGGTGGGGTATATGTCACCGCCCATTTCACACAGGCACACACCCTTGTTCAGATTGGAGGGGGGGGGGGGGGTTATTAGTTAGTTCCGCTTCAGGAACTGAGGGGAGGTATATTATATAACTCTAAATAGCTGCAACATAATGCAGCTTGACGCCCATGTGATATTGGAAAGTGACCCCCGACTGAAGGCTCTGAGATGTCTTTGTGAAAAGTCAACCCCATGTGGCTGCTGAGTCTGAGGGCTTGTAATCAGCGTATTTGAAATGTGAATATAATTATGAAATGTGCAATCATATTGACATTGCTTATTTGCAAAGTAGAAGAGGCCCTGAGCCTGGGGGTATTGCCATCAATATGTAGCCAGGTAAGTAAACAATGTGTTTACTCCATCGCTACATTTCACACAAAGCTTCTCCATCACCTGTCAATCAATATGGATGATGCATAAATGACCTTCTGTTCTCCAAAGAAAATCCCACCCACGTTAAGTGAAGCAAACTCATTCTGCTTATATCATTAATGACGAAATAGATTTTATTTTCAGATGTTATACATGTTTTTTTATGGATTTATATTGAGTGTTGAATTTCCATGGAATAAATAGACATTTCAATAATTTTATCCAATGTAGTTCAGATATGACTGTACTAAATGCAGTTGTTTTTACAGCTACTTTGATTTATTAGAAATATATTGTGGGGTAAAATGTGCAAGATAATCATTTATCATGACAGCTAAATAAACAACTGCAGGGCATATGACAATAAAATTGAAATGGGATACTCCTGAAAGTGACACAATTACAGTGTCGCCAATTTCAAACTGGACCCTTTCCAAGTCAGAATCCCATCCCATCCCATCCCATCAATATTTTGTCGGCACACTTCATGTTCCACTAGGGGGCGGTGTGCCCATTGATTCAACCATCTGTGCTAATCTACTTATGGGATTTCACAGTTAAATCATGTGAACGATACAACTATATCAACAAGCACGCCTATTGTTGGAGCACAAAGGTCGTCCACCAGACCTTTGTCAATTTTACACCATTCAATTTGATAAGAGTTTGGTAGTGAAAAACAGTGAAATGGAGTCACCTGTTGATTATGTACGTTTCACGTAATCCTATTCCCAACTCTGTGATATGTTGAACTGAGTGACACAGTCTGAAGGGATTTTTATCTATTTGTATTGGCATCATCATCTGGTGTTTGAATGTCTTTGTTTTACTTTAACTCAATGAAGAAAATATCAATATTTTGCATACTTCAGTTTTCACATGTTTCTATTGAAAACACGAACATACTTCTAACATTATAGTGTCCCAGATATTACAGATGAAATAATGTGCATTTTATCAAAAGATATTAGTTATGCTACAATCATAAATCAAGACATTGAGTGTTAACTCTCTCCTTGGCCATACCCAAATTGACATAAACCTTTTAAGGCCGACGACATTTATTTCATCCATTTCCGATATGAATGATATTTGTGTTCACAAGGACAAGTACAGACACTAAACCAACAATTTGCTATCATTGTCAAGTGCCAGATTTAGGAGCAAATTCAGTGGAAAATGATGAAAGAGCAATGTCAAAGATTTTATTCCTGCCATCCACCATGTTCCTGGGTGGCTCGGTTTTAATTAATAGAGTTTATGATTGTTTGAACACTTGATGGAGCCCCTTAGAACAAAGCTGAATACAAAGAGCCTGTGAGGTGCAGATAAATAATCAATTGTCTACTTGTTCGTGCTATTGATGAAAGTTATATGCTGCTCAGGCAAAAACACTGCGTATCAGGGGGTTGTATCACATGACATCAATTAAAGGCAATATGGTACATGTGAATTACACAGCATATCAGGGGGTTGTATCACATGACATCAATTAAAGGCAATATGGTACATGTGAATTACACAGCATATCAGGGGGTTGTATCACATGACATCAATTAAAGGCAATATGGTACATGTGAATTACACAACATAACAGGGGGTTGTATCACATGACATCAATTAAAGGCAATATGGGACATGTGAATTACACAGCGTATCAGGGGGTTGTATCACATGACATCAATTAAAGGCAATATGGTACATGTGAATTACACAGCGTATCAGGGGGTTGTATCACATGACATTAATTAAAGGCAATATGGGACATGTGAATTACACAGTGTATCAGGGGGTTGTATCACATGACATCAAATATAGGCAATATGGGACATGTGAATTACACAATGTATCAGGGGGTTGTATCACATGACATCAATTAAAGGCAATATGGTACATGTGAATTACGCAGCATATCAGGGGGTTGTATCACATGACATCAAATAAAGGCAATATGGTACATGTGAATTACACAGCATATCAGGGGGTTGTATCACATGACATCAAATAAAGGCAATATGGGACATGTGAATTACACAGCATATCAGGGGGTTGTATCACATGATATCAAATAAAAGCAATACGGCACTGGTGAATTACCTTATAAGAAGTTGGATATACCTTGTGTATATGCATATATGGTATTGATTAAGGATAGAAAGTAGCCATTTTGACCAGCAGACACTTTGGGAGGGCTATTAGCTGCATAAATCTAATCCCCTAGATGCTGGCTTACAAATAGTTTCTTGACAAAGGAACTACTACTGTGTTTTGTGTCTTTGTTTAATTATTGATATTATCATGAAAACAACAGAAATCATCAATGTTAACATGACAGGTGACTCATATGCAGGTACTGATTAATGTACATACTTAAAGCATGTTTATGTATACAGTGAGTCCAGCTGGTAATTGATCGGGCGATCATGTTTCAAAAAAAATATATATATATATAAATAGATATTCATATATATTTTATATTTATATTTATATTCATATTTATAGATATATATTGTATAGCATTATATTGAAATATGAAGAATGGTTGTGTTCGGGATCAATGTGATATTGGAGCATTAATCCTCTGAGTCAGACACAGATATAGGCATGCATACTATGATTGTGACCATCTATGATGTAAACAATATAACAGTTGAAAAGTGTTGAAAAGTGAAAATTTTGATTTGAATCATCAAATCATCTTTAGTTTTCTAAATATGTTGAAAAAAAATCTACATAGTTTTAACTTTAATATTAATATTTAATACTTTAATTTTCCATGATTACTGGATAACGTATCATTAATGAGTGTTGGGAGTGAATTTGGTGTGACCCTTCAAACTGGAATAATGACATTGAGAGCTGCACTGTAACGTTCACAGCCCTGTCTTCCCCCAGCTGACAGCTCCAGCGGCCCGCTGACAGCTCCAGCTGACAGCTCCAGCGGCCAGCGGACAGCTCCAGCGGTCCAGACTATACCAACTAAGCCACCTCAACAATATAAAAAGCAGAGATTGATTTTTAGAGAAATTATTTTGCTCACAGGAACAATGTAAAGCATGTTGTAGGTTGTGGGTAGGTGTTAATTCTGGTTGCATGCCTGCAGTAAGTCATCAATAATATAGCAATGTTGCCACAGAATACAACTGGGCTTCTTTGTCTGAGCTTTATCCTAGCATCTCCTGCCAGCCAATGGAAACATATGCCTCACCCATAGCCAACTTGAATATTTCAGGTTCTCGCATGTTACATACGCATGCCAGACTCCTCTGATGCTTTTAAATGTTTCCTAGCTTTGAATTAGATGTCTGTTTTTGTTGCCAAAGAGGACGGTTGAGCAACTGATCAGGTATCTTTTATTAAAAGAACAAATGTTGATGAATGGAGTATGGGATTATTTTGTGCAACACGATTTAAAATCATAAAATACTCATAAACAGATAAATATATGGTGGTGATACATAAAACTGTTAACTTGCACTGGAAAGTCACTTAAGAGAGAAAGAATGCCTTTAAAAAGTTCCTGCCTCTAAAAAGATCTTGCTTTTGTATCATCCCTGCCTCTCTATGATTCATATATAGATGTATTATCACCAGGACTAGCATTTTCCTATATATTTCTACTTAATCTATATGATGCCACAAACATCAAACCATGTTGTCACTTGGTCCTCAGGGTAGATATTGGCATTCAGTGTCAGAATTACCAGTTTGAAGGAGATTCTCCAAGTCTGAAGCCGGTACTGAGTAAACCTGGCGATGTCGTTGACTTTCAATGTTTGCATCCCCAGGACCTATGCATGTTATCTTGTCGATGCATGACAACAACGTGGCAGAGCTGTCAAATATCATTCCATTTTTATACTCTTAAATTCTTTGTCGACATGTAATCACTGTCTCTGTGTAACATCCTGTCTCTCTAAAAGCACTGCCTCTCTGCAAGCACCGCCTCACTACAAGCAATCGCTCTCTACAAGCACTCCCTCTCTACAATCACTGCCTCTCTACAAGCACTACCTCTCTACAAGCATTCCCTCTCTACAAGCATTCCCTCTCTACAAGCACTACCTCACTACAAGCATTCCCTCTCTACAAGCACTGCCTCACTACAAGCACTGCCTCTCTACAAGCACTACCTCTCTATAAGCACCACCTTTAGCATTTCCCTTTTCCTGAGATTGAGAAGCAGACATAGCCTTCCTTGAATGCATAAATTATATCAGTCAGCTTGTGGTCATGATGAATGGATCTAAGTGACAACGTACAGAGGCATATTAGATGGGGAGTAAAGGATCATATGAATACCAAGCAAAATAAAAACACTTTGTAATGATTAGAGCAGGTCAGAGATTTACAGCTATGTTATTGTGGCCACGTTTGTTGTCACTCAAAATCTCCCAGTGATAATTTTGCAAACTTGGAGCATTGAGTAAATGAGGATATAAGTGACAGGGCTTATCTGGTGCCCTCCAGCCCACCCTCCCTCAGTCACCTGCCACAAACAACTGTTTACATAACTCTCATCCCAGCAGCTGTATGGAGTGTTCCACAACAGGCACAGATATCAACACTTATCCTATCTGGCAGTGGGATGCAAAATACGAAAATTACAATCATAGAAGGTGTCTCAACATGGAAATGTTCCTTATGAACATCAATTCTCCTGGATTTTGTATTAAAGTATAATGTGTTATCTTTATCTATAAGAGTTCTTTATTTATGAAAGACTGAAGATTGCAGCATATAATTTATATTGGATTGATGGGAGGTCATGGTGCTGATATAGGGCAGGTTATGGTGCTGATATAGGGGAGATTATGGTGCTGATGTAGGGCAGGTTATGGTGCTGATATAGGGCAGGTTATGGTGCTGATATAGGGGAGGTTATGGTGCTGATATAGGGCAGGTTATGGTGCTGATATAGGGCAGGTTATGGTGCTGATATAGGGGAAGTTATGGTGCTGATATAGGGCAGGTTATGGTGCTGATATAGGGCAGGTTATGGTGCTGATATAGGGCAGGTTATGGTGCTGATATAGGGGAGGTTATGGTGCTGATATAGGGCAGAATATGGTGCTGATATAGGGGAGGTTATGGTGCTGATGTAGGGGAGGTTATGGTGCTGATATAGGGCAGGTTATGGTGCTGATATAGGGGAGGTTATGGTGCTGATATAGGGGAGATTATGGTGCTGATGTAGGGCAGGTTATGGTGCTGATATAGGGGAGGTTATGGTGCTGATATAGGGGAGGTTATGGTGCTGATATAGGGGAGGTTATGGTGCTGATATAGGGGAGGTTATGGTGCTGCCTCAGATGCCACTGTCTGCTAACACCTGGTCCAAGCATGTCCGTCTGCCATGGGAGTCTGCATGGAGGTCCATACATTCTGCCCCACAGTATATCACAAAGAATTACTGCGCCTGACTGGAGCATGGCATCGCATTACTTGATGGAATCTCGCAATCTCTTGTATTGTGTGTTAAGTAATTGAGCTATACTTCCCATATGGAACCTTAATATTGACTCCTTGAGCTGTCATACACTAGGACTAAGACTCAATATTGACTCATTGAGCTGTCTGTCATACACTAAGACTCAATATTGACTCATTGAGCTGTCTGTCATACACTAAGACTCAATATTGACTCATTGAGCTGTCTGTCATACACTAAGACTCAATATTGACTCATTGAGCTGTCTGTCATACACTAAGACTGTTGACTCACTGAGTCATGTGTCACATTTAGAGCCTTAATGATGAGCTAACTGTCCCATTTGAAGCCTCAGTGAGATATGACTCAATGAGATATCTGAGCCTCTGTTGACTCATTTAAGTTATCAGTCCCATTCCAAGCCAAGGGATCTAATATTACATATTATTATTTATGACGTCCTATCAGAGTGAACCTGTACCTCCTTGTTATGAGGGGCCCAGTCTGCCTTAACCTATTGCTTTATGACGTCCTATCAGAGTGAACCTGTACCTCCTTGTTATGAGGGGCCCAGTCTGCCTTAACTTATTGCTTTATGACGTCATATCAGAGTGAACCTGTACCTCCTTGTTATGAGGGGCCCAGTCTGCCTTAACTTATTGCTTTATGACGTCATATCAGAGTGAACCTGTGCCTCCTTGTTATGAGGGGCCCAGTCTGCCTTAACTTATTGCTTTATGACGTCATATCAGAGTGAACCTGTACCTCCTTGTTATGAGAGGCCCAGTCTGCCTTAACTTATCGCTTTATGACGTCCTATCAGAGTGAACCTGCACCTCCTTGTTATAAAGGGTCCAGTCCGGTGTAGCTTGTCATCTTTTTTGTCCAGCATATTTGTTTTTTAGCAATATTTACCTCTAAATATATTATGATCAGCAAAAGCATGAGAATGAAATACTCAGTTAACAATTAAGCTAGGTTATTTATGGCAACTGTTATCTACATGGGTCTATTTCAGTAAACGACCGATGAAATATGAGCACATTGTCCATTGCCAGATCTTTCCCCGCCATGTTGTGTGATTTCCAGCCTAAATGAGGCTTGGCCATTGATAAAATCAGGAAGAGACTCTCAGGAGTGTGCTCAATTACTCCCCGGAGAATCCTGGCAAAAGTGCTTACACAAACACCACGAAAACAACACATTTAGAATAGTCACAGTAACCAGCAAAGATTCTGCAGCTTGTCATTCTAATTACTTTCTTATCTTCTGCATATATCAATAGTTCTTTGAAGGCTAATGAAAGTCAAATATGCTTTCTATTGTCACCTTCATGAAGTTTTATGTTTTGATTTTAGTTCCAGTGTTAATTCATAGTAATTTTATATATTAGTTTCTATTTATAATAAAATGATATATAACTGTGGGTATCAAGTTTCTAGTTTGCATAAATTCAATAAATCTGAAAATTATTCTAAGCCCTTTAGTATCATAGAAATAGAAGAAATACAATTATATCAAGATATCTATTTCAGAGTATAAGAGGATGTAATTTTGAGTCAGAGTCTAATATGTGGGAGGGAGAAACAAGATACATATCTGAGACCAAAACTTCATTCACTGCTGATGACCAATTATGTATGATCAAACCGCAGCATAAATACAAATGCTACAGTCAAGAAAAGTCAAGAAGATATGTCGATTCCAATATCTCAGCGTAGGTGCTTCATTAACCAAGACAACCAAAAAACTGGGCCACTGGTGAATTCATGAATAGAAATGACATATACATTTATTTGTATAACCAAAAACAAAAACAAGAAAAGTATAATATTTAACCACAGGAATGGTTATTTCTGATGAGTTTTGCAAGAACAATGAGAAACTACATATTGGATTCTTGAGATGAGGAAAAAAGAAAAAGTCACATAGATGTTGATAATAAAGAAACTTAACCCTGTGGAGGTTGATGCAGGCTCATATGTTGGATGGTATGAGTTAATAGTGTCACTACAGGGGTCACTACAGGGGTCACTACAGGGGTCACTACAGGGGTCAATCATTGATAGGGTCCCTAAACATACAATATCTCACAGCATCTAAGATGGATTGACCAAAATATTGTTGTTTGACACAATGGGTCTATTTAATATCATCAATTACTTTGTAGTGAGGTGCAACCCAGCTATGAGGGTACAACCCCCACCCCCTCCAGCCCCCCTCCTCTCCCTCTGAAGATCCTCATACAGAGTAATCACGTTTGTACTATTGTTACATCATCTATTTCAGTGCTTCTATCAATTACATGCAGGTAGATTCATAATTGACTAAAAGCAATTGATATCTGATGTGAGCAGTCAGAGGGTTAACCCAGCGAGGGTTGCACCATAGGGGTTAATATTTGAGGCAGGTGAATTGAGCCTGGATGATGAATGATTGTTACATAGCAGTAAGCTGTATTGTGTTGGTTGGGGTTTATATAGCTTTCTTCTTGTTGAGGCGGCTACGAGCTGCTCTCTGCCACGCGCCATCCATGTCGCCGCTTCCTCCCACCAGGGGTAAGCAATAGCACTTTTTGTGGCATAAGAATAATGTTTTATCACTAAAAGCAATATTCTCATCTTTTTCTCATCCCATACAAGAATATTTAGTAAGCAGTAGCACGTTTTGTGCTGTAAGAATAATGTTTATCCGAAAACAACATTCTCATCATCTTCTCATCCCATGCAAGATAATTCAGTCAAAGCTTTGTGTTGCACAGAAGAGAAAAAAAGTTTGAGATAGGTAAATTTATACTAGTTTCAATATCTCATATCCATAACAAACCAATAAGCCAGTCACTGAAGACTGATACAGATAGGTTTTTGCACAGTTTATAATGTAAAGACCTAATGTACATGAATGAAAATATAGCTATTTCTGTAAAATTTATCGCTGGTTCTCTAATATTTTCTCCACAGAGTAATTATGTGAGTAGTAGGAAAGGAGAGATATAGTGGCAGTGGTGGTGTGAGGTCCTGTTACAGCCGTGCGGCAGGCAAGCGCTCCTCAGAGTCTGCTCCTCAGAGTCTGCTCGTAGTAGGAGGCTGTAGTATTGTAGTGGTCAGCTGCTTCAGTGACAAGTGTGCTTGCCTGCATAACTTGCACGTCTCTTCCCATGCCTGAGTTGCTGCTACTGTGCTCGCTAACAAACACCATTATGCGATGTGCTTTAACCTGTATTTGCATGACTCAAGGCAAACTAAAGGTGGAGTGCTGTACGGCAATAATTTGTATGTATATGGAGGGTAAACATTGATGTGACAAGTGATAATGAGTGACATGAGTGGTGTGTGTGAGTGTGTGTGTGTGTGTGGTCAGCCATCATGACAATGTCTCCACCATCTGGCCTCCTACCCACACCGACAGCCCCCAGGTCGGCCACCAGTTGATGGCAATTGTCCGCACCAGGTGTTTGCCAGGCAGTCGTGCAGCCGGTCAGTGACCAGTGGGCAGTGGAGAGATGCAGGCAAGTTAACTCTGCCGCTCAAGTACGCACACAAGTAACGGCACCTAAAGCATTGTCACGAGCAGTCATGTGCCCATAACAGGCTTCTCAGCTGCTGATGCTGGCCACTACATTCACTTCATCTTCTCCGTCACAACGCACAATTACAAGCCACTCATTTCAAAACAACATGGACTAATCATGAAATATATGGATTTTTAAGCCTGTCAATTTGGAAGGACACGCACGGGATATGTTTGTGCTATCAGCGATCAGAGTAATGCCTGTGAACTCCTGGTGGAACTCCCTCCCACTTTGAAACGCACGACCATTGCTCAATTCACTGCACTCCGCAATTGTGGGCATTACATTACGTTTTGCCTTTGACAACTCAATTGGAGGTTACTGAGGCTCTCTCATTAATCGCTCAACAGCCAGCCGAGACCCTCCGATTTTAGACCAAGGTATGTGATTATCTGGTTCACTTGCAAAATTAATGTTGACAGCTCCATATAAGGGAGCCGCCTCGTAGTCGGACCAAATCTGACCTTTTGGGGGGCAATAACAACTTTATTGGATCTAAAATTGATGATTTTTCATCGTATTGAAATCAGTGTGAGCAACAAGTGCTGTAAGCCTCAATGTCAAATTCTTATATTACACTGTACTTTGGCCAAATGAACAACGTGGGGTATTCATCAGTTTAGAGTTGATTTCACAAGTGAGGATGCTTATGTGAGGTTGCTATTCACGACTGATACTCAGGTTCCTGATACTAATGCCACTTGGGGCGGATCAGCTTAAGTACTTAACAGTTCTATATGCAGGTATCCCACACATTATAGTCATACACTTGTCAGGGTGGCATTGTCTGATAAAAATGCCCTCAGCTTTGCTTATCCCCTGCATAGACTAGTACCACTTCATGATGTACACTCAACACAATGCATAACACACTCAGACAAACTGCCACATTGAAATATGGGCATTGACAAGAAGATGATGTTCCTTATTAAAGGGGGAGACCATTTAGGGTAAGATTTATTCATGGAACAGACACCTGTAGAAGACAGAGCCAGCAGCCCTCTGAACTTACCCAGACAACTTAGGAGAATATGATGAGAGAAAATGGCACTTTAAACTTTTGATCTTTTTGCTTTGTGTGACTGGTAATATGAAGAGGGACCTATCGTAAGTAATATTTTCCAATGTTTGTGAAAGGTGTTTGGTTATTTATCATAAGTCTATTAATTAGGTGCATCTTGTTGCCATGACAACTAATTGATAATCACAAAGAATATGGGATCTGTAAAGGTGTGCTTACCTTTATCATAATGTCATATGTGATCGCATACACCAGCCCCATAATAAAATATAACTTATACCATGTGTACATATTTGAGGGACCAGGAAGAAGGAATTCCCTTGAATTGACTCAAACACATTCATCTCCATCTATAGGGAAGTACCCAAGATCATATCCTACAACCATTAATATTTCTATGCTGAAAATAACTAATTCCTCATGCTCCGCTTTTAAGATTACATTTCCTTGTTTGTTTTCCAGCAGCATATCAGAAATGATTTGATTTAGATAATATACAGTGCACAGGAAAGGAGAAAATATATGAATGTAATTAGTATGATGAGAGTGGCGGCCCTCATTAATGGTATTGACCGTAACAGGCGTGTTACGTAACATTGAGCGGTCCCGTATGTGGGAGGCTGATGTCAGGTTTTACCTGTATACCTGTGCTTACCTGTAACAAGCATGAGGTAATTATAAGGGTAGGATGTATACTAATATTACATGTAATGAGCACCATGAAATGAGCACCATCTGTTGAAATCAATTAACATGTTTTTGATCATCAATACACCAGGGTGACCTACAAAAACAGGCTTGAGGTACCTTATGCAAAATGATTAATGAGACCTGAAGCAGTGATTATTTTTCCTGGAATTATTGAAATTAGATCACACTTTAAGACACATTACTTATGCCATATGTATAACAATATTTAACTATTTGCTGTAACATGTTGTGGGTTGTGTGTTCATCTATATCCACATGTTTACTGTGTAAAGCCATCAGGTGTCCAACCTGAGAACTGTCTATAGTCCAGTGACTGAGTGTATATTCTGTGATAATACAACCATGACGTGTGTTATGTTTACCGTCTTAACAGTGATCGAGTGTATATTCTGTGATAATACAACCATGACGTGTGTTATGTATACCATCTTAACAGTGATCGAGTGTATATTCTGTGATAATACAACCATGACGTGTGTTATGTATACCGTCTTAACAGTGATCGAGTGTATATTCTGTGATAATAGAACTATGGTGAGTGTGATGTATACTGTCTTAACAGTGACCGAGTGTATATTCTGTTATAGCACAACCACGGTGAGTGTAATGTATACTGTCTTAACAGTGACCGAGCATACATTGACCAAGTGTATGGTGCCTGCAATACACACACACTGTCTCTACAATGACAGAGTGTATATTGACAGAGTGTACGGTGAGTGTGATGTACTTAAACTATCTTTGGCTTGGTTTCATAAGGTTGGTCCCACTTTCATCAGATATCGAGCACTGCAGAAAGCAAAAGGCAAATGAGTGTGAATGGATCTTTATGTCTTCAATATAACTGGTGACAGTGTAAAACACAGAAGATGTGTGAAATTAAGCTAAATATAGGATTTTAAATTTAACATGGGAAATGCATTACACCAGGAGCAGGGAAAGTGTTGGTTGTTGATTGCCAGGGACCCTCCCACTTTTCCCCTCACATCAATTTCCCAAGTGGAAGATCACAGAAGCTACTCTGTTGTTAGAAATGGAGCAACCTGTAAATTTCACTCTAATCAAATTTTAGAGGACCCTTGAGCTGCATGCTTTCCTTTTCATGAAAGTTTATGAGGTTTGAGATGAGGTGAGTGCTACAGGTTGCTGCGGAGGCTAAGAGTGCCTCTGGCGGAGGGTGGGAGAAATCCTGTGGGATATGAGCACAGATGAGTGTGGGATCAGCGGTGATTTGGCTATGGCCACTTTATACACATGTGGAGGCTTAAAGAGTATCAAAGCACATCCACTTTTCAGGTTTCTTTCACTGTGGTGATCATCTGGTGAACAACGGATGAGATTGAAGACCTTTACTTGTTGTGACTGGCTAAGGTCTTCTGTGTTATCTCCACTTCTGGTTGTGACTGGATTTGTTCTACTTACTTGTCCATATCACAACTAACAAGACATATCTGTGATAGCTCAGTGTGTGAAATAATGAACTGGCAAAGCAAGATTCTCCTAACAAAATAGACTGTAAATCTGGCTATATATGGTACCTGTATGGAGGTACATATTTAATGGCCTATAGACCTGTGTAAACCTGACCATCTATGGTACATGTATGAGCCTATAGACCTTTATAAACCTGACCAGCTATGGTACATGTATGAGCCTATAGACCTTTATAAACATGGTCATCTATGGTACATGTATAATGGCCTATAGACCTGTGTAAACCTGACCAGCTATGGTACATGTACAATGGCCTATAGACCTTTATAAACCTGACCAGCTATGGTACATGTATGAGCCTATAAACCTTTATAAACCTGACCAGCTATGGTACATGTATGAGCCTATAAACCTTTATAAACCTGACCAGCTATGGTACATGTATGAGCCTATAAACCTTTATAAACCTGACCAGCTATGGTACATGTATGAGTCTATAAACCTTTATAAACCTGACCAGCTATGGTACATGCATAGTGGCTATAAACCTATATAAACCTGACCATCTATGGTACATGTATGAGCCTATAGACCTGTGTAAACCTGACCATCTATGGTACATGTACAATGGCCTATAGACCTGTGTAAACCTGACCATCTATGGTACATGTACAATGGCCTATAGACCTATATAAACCTGACCATCTATGGTACATGTATGAGCCTATAGACCTGTGTAAACCTGACCAGCTATGGTACATGTACAATGGCCTATAGACCTATATAAACCTAGCTATCTACGGTACATGTATAATGGCCTATAGACCTGTAGAAACTTTATTTAGTGTCGCCATTTCAAGTAGGAAATCAGTTTGATTCAGCCACCTGCTCATATGAGCCTGTTGATTTGAGTGTTACATTTCATCTTTCATCGTACGTTGCCAATGTATTGATTGGAGACATCTGAACCTCCCAAGGCATAAAGGTTCAATGATAAAATATCCTATTTCAAATCTGGAAAACTGCTTTTTTCAATGGACATCGAATAAGTTTCAACAAAAATTAGGAAAGCTTAATATTAAGACATATATTTGTGCGCAGTATGATTTTTTGCACTAAAGTACACATGGATTTATGATTGCATAGAAAGCTGAGAGTCCCCGTCTATTTCTCCATTGTTTGCATATAATTAAGTCTGTGTAAAAAGGAGTATTTTGTGTGCATTGCAATAAGCATATCTGGCTCCTTCCAGTAGCAATTATGAGATATGATTCACATTGATGGTGATGTATATCACGGATTTATAGTCTGGTTTCCTGATGCATATATAAAAGAAATCAAGGGTAAGAAATGCAGATTCTGTGATAATGGAAAAGGGAGTCTTTTGAAAGCCTTTCAATGATGGTGAATTTCATCATCAATCATGTTATTTTCAAACAGGTAGCTGATTGTATTAGGATTGGTGCTCGCACCTGGTGGCCTGGGAAAGCCATGGTTCAAAGAGGGTGTGTCTTCCGTTTAAGAAGACCTCCCTGTAAGATAGACTTCGCAGCCTCTTTTGGGACCACTGCCAGCTCAACTTTTTGGCTTGATCTTCAGAGGTAAAGATGATTGTCAAATATTTGTCAACGAAATGACAGAGACATATCCTTGGAAATTGAAGTGATTAATACTCAGAAGTTAGAGATGAAAAGGAATCCAATTCACAAAGCTGTGTAAATTTAACAAATCACAATGGCAATTATGGGTATTGATTGCATTTGAAGCTTGGGCAGTGATCAGCAAGATCAGTCTTTGTTGATGATGCTGTAATGAGACAATTTCATGTCAATTTCTTGCCATTCTTTCTCTGAATGCTGTAGGGTTCATTCAAGATTTTAATGTAACATTTACCGGATAAACAGACCATGCTTATGCCGCTAATTATCCTTTCCACCTGTGTTTCTATGTTCAACTTCAGGTTTCAATATTGTACAAGATATTAGTGAATATATCACTGTGAGGCATGGGCAAAGCAAGTGTACACATAGGGGTACTGCCAGGTAGGGGTGAGTGTAGGGGTACTGCCAGGTAGGGGTGAGTGTAGGGGTACTGCCAGGTAGGGGTTAATTTATGGGTACTGCCAGGTAGGGGTTAATTTAGGGGTACTGCCAGGTAGGGGTACTCCCAGGTAGGGGTTAATTTAGGGGTACTGTCAGGTAGGGGTTAATTTAGGGGTACTGCCAGGTAGGGGTGAGTGTAGGGGTACTGCCAGGTATGGGTGAGTGTCGGGTAACATGACCTGGATTTAAGCTATTCAGACCAGTATTACTTCGAGTTTGGGAGTCCCAGCAAGAGCTGGAATGTTTCCTCACTTAATTTTTCAAGTTTGAATCAGGACATGATAAATACAGAACAAATACGAGACAGATTAAATTAGTCAAGAAGAGGCTCTATTACTTGGCATGATACTTTGCACAATTGTTACTACTAAGTTGCCGGCCCATTATGCTTCCACTAAAGTTTGATACAATGGCATGGAGACAATGTTTCTATAAATGTGTTTGCCATTGTTTCAGCACAAAGTATCACCCAGATATGCGTCAGATTCAGTGTCAGATTGTGTGGGTCAGAACTCAGAAACGAGGAAATTACGTCCTGCTTAAGTTAAAAAAAAATGTATTGCACAGATAATGTAACTTCATGGCATGTTTTGTAAATTATGAAAATGTCAAGTTTCCTGCATTGGTTAATCACAACTGAAAAAAGTCAGAACTAAAAGATGAAAAATTACCTTGCTTATGATGACATGGCCAAAAGTTTAAGATAGAGGGTAGATTACTTAAATGTGATTTGATTAGAGTTTAGATTATTTAAATGTGATTTAATTAGATTATAAAATGTGACCGTGCTGTGCCGTGCTGTGCTGTGCCGTGCTGTGCCGTGCTGTGCCGTGCTGTGCCGTGCCGTGCTGTGCTGTGCCGTGCCGTGCCGTGCCGTGCTGTGCCGTGCTGTGCCGTGCTGTGCCGTGCTGTGCCGTGCCGTGCTGTGCCGTGCCGTGCCGTGCCGTGCCGTGCTGTGCCGTGCTGTGCCGTGCCGTGCCGTGCTGTGCCGTGCCGTGCCGTGGAGATCAGAATGTTACGATGCACTTCCTGCTTGTATTGTCTCCTGAGTTTCTTCTCTTGATTTCTGGCAATCCTACAAAGTAAGAGTCCAATCCAGAGAGCTTTGCCAACTTACGATACTACACAGTCATAGATTCCTCTCCAAAGAAACTGACACCATGTTGGCATGTTGCTATTTGTTAGTGGCGCCATCTATGCCGAGAGAAGGTCAGCATGAGCGAGCCCTAATTGGATTCATGTGCTGGCAATCACAAATGAGCAAACTGAAACTGAATCATATTCTATTCTCTGGTGATAGGAAATAATTGGTAGGAGTTGACAGTAGGGAATACCGTATGTGTCTCTGGATGCAGGCCCATCTCATTAAGGTACCCAGCAGCCAGGTACTATGTGTTTACCCTTTCTGGCCAATTCTCAATTTTTGCACCTGATTAGAAAGATATAAGAGTAGTATCATAATAATTGTTGTATCATTGGATTTTGGTATGTACAATAAAAACATTAATCACACTCAGGAAATTGACATCACCTTTACTTCATGCAATAGCATTTTCCAAATTTATATATTGGGCAAAATAACAAGTTGCTTCATTTGATTTGGTTTATGACATTCATAATGTTATAGTTTTAGCTTGATCCCATATTTCTGAATAAATTAAAGTCGTAAACAGTGATTGAAATGTTCCAAAACTGCTTCATCTTTTGTAATATTGTACTTGTTTGTGTCATATCTTTTATATTAATGATGAGAAAATATATACACACAAAAAAAAATATTCATTAAGCTTGTTTATATCAAACCTGCATTTTGTGTGGGTATTTTGCATTTAGGTTTTGGAGGATATGAATTACACAAAAGGTAATATAAGATTTGATCTGGAATGAACTACATTAAAACCATTAAGGAAAACAACATTTTGGGCAATGTTTCTTTTTTAAGGATGAATAAATGATAAAAGATGAGACAAAAAATAACAATATCAGGAGTTAATGTTTTTGAAGGCAAAGGTTTTCATGGATGCAGTAATAATTAGCTCTGATTAGGAATGCAGAAGCGGCATGACTATGGTATATAATAGGTACATAATAGGGTATCAGATAACAGCCGATTGTACTACAACACTTACATCCTCACCATCCCTCCACCATATTAATATTACATTCATGCCACATGAAACTGACCTTATTTTTATTCTATCATTTTTGTTGTATTGTTCATTCATTGTCATTTACAAACTGCTTATTTCTTAAACTACAGTTGTATCCTTTTTGTCTGATTCTAGGGTCGCCCTTTTCATGTGACACAGAGTTTTAGCAACAAATAAAGAAAAAACAAACAAAAAAATGTTCATCATGCGTTTTCTAAAAAAAAACAAGACATTATAAAATGGCTGAAGTTGATGTGAGAGTGCAACACATATTTAGACATGTTGCCATTGTGTTGCTAGGACATCACTCCCTCCTCGTCACCAACTTTCCTCCCATTGTTTGCTCCTGCGCTGGCATTAAATAATATCGCCATTCTGTCGGAGGGAAGTGGTACAGTCACTGCAGTGTAAATAACCTGTTATCAGTAAAATACAGCACGAAAAATGCCCCGGCACAGACGCTGAATCATAATGTAAACGTGTGCTGCTTGGGTACCTGATGCATAATGTGTGCATTGTCAGGGTGCATTCACGTCATGTGGACCTAATGCACAGAACTGCATTGATTTCAGGTTGCATTTCTCAGGCCTAAGCTTGCTACTCTACACATGCATGATCAGATTAAGGGTCATTTTTGGCACTTTTGAGCATTATATAATTCCAGGAGCACCTGATGTGGGTGGGCTTGATGAGTATGTCAGAAGCAGCAGTCGGGTTTCAGCTTCTCTATTGAGTCATCATGACGCTCTTTGCGCTGTAATCTGACACATATTCATATTTATAGAAAATAATGAAAACTGTAGGATGTATAGCTTATATTGGAGATGACTTATCAAGTGCTCGGTGTCAGCTTACGCTGTATATGTGTGACATGGAGATGGTGGATTGTTGCAGAGATAATGATATCGTAGGGCAATATGTATGTGATGTATCTTGCATGATACGGCAATCACCAAGGATCTGCCGTACATTGAGTGTTCCACCGGGACCCATCGGCATCACACACTTGCACATTTACTGCTATATTTATTCTTCTATCAGATGGCTAAATGTACAAAGCTTGAGATGTATATCATGGCCGATTGGCTCCAAAATGGACATGTTGAGCATTAAACCACTATTGGGTATGGCTAAAGTAGATGTCAGCACAAAACAAAGGAACGGCCCACACACTTGAGCATTGAGTCAACCCAGTGATAACACTAACTTTGCCACTCGTTTGGCTTTTAAATTTTTTTTGTCACATTTTGATGTGTGTATCGGGAGTTGGGTATAACTTGCTTCCTTGGGTGGCGGGCTGGGATATGGTCCCGGTGGGACGCTCGCACGGCTGGAGCGGTTCAGGGAAAGTCAGAGTGAACATGATCAGGAAACTAGGGCTTAAATAATTTGATTGGCACCAGACATGATCCCGTCCTGTGTGCATTGTTAGGCATTGTTATGACCACTGTGTCTGTGGACCTTCTTCATTATGCACAGCAGGCTGCAGATGGTGTCCAATTCTGATTATTCCTGCAGTAATTAGATCACACTGAGAATAATCATGGAAACATCTCCCAATGTCACTCTTTGCCAGATGCTTCAGGAAATTTTGACACTGGTGTTTCAAGATATTTCATTTTACATTGGTGCTGAGGTTGTTTGAAAACAAGCTATAATTTCTGCATTGTATACTGATTATATATATATATATACACACATTAGGGAGAGACATCTGTACAAAGCTTATGTTATTGACTTGCGACTTTGAGATTTGGTTGTAGCAAACTTCACTCTTTCTGTCTGGACATATAGATTACTCAAAGAAAGTCTGTCTGGGAGGTAGACTCAATACCATTGTCTGTAACGTCTCCACTTCCACTAAAGTCTCCTTATTGAAAATGCTCCACAACAGCATGAAAGTAACATATGGAACACAGAATCTGCCTCTGGAGATTGATATTTGAAGCCAGAACTGATTGAGCCAATCACAAGGGCTGTAACATGATGACAGAAAGTATCTTGGAAGCCATCTTGAATCTGCTGTCAAGCTGGTTTCCTGTATCTCATGAACTTTGTGGAACACATTTGATTGTATCCAGAGGGATCAGTGATTACAATTGCAACAATTAACAAGTTATAGGAAATCCAAGAACACTTTTAGACAATAATGACCATAAATGTCAAATTTATTATGATATTACATGTAACACAGCAATACTTACCCAAGCTTTTCATGAGAAAATGAATAATTAATGATCCCTTATCAATGCTTATATCTACAGGTTAAGATATAAAGGGAGCATCTCATAGCACCAAAAGGCATTAAAACATCTTTACATGAACGAGATCATTCACGTAAATTCAGGCCATGAAAATTGTCTATGGACAATAAAATAAAACAAATTTAACCAGTTTTTCTGTTCCTGAGCATGAGTGATCACCTCATATTCACATTATATCCAAAATATATATGATACCACAGCAGTGTCTGCATATTTACGCATTAAAAATGAATGTTTACAAGCAGAAAACATTTCCATTATACTTTGTGCATAGGTCTGTACTGTGGTTGTAAAACCCATAGGGAAATCTATCAAAAATCCTGTCTAAGCTATAGTTACATACAGGTTGCTTAAAACATGGTGGATGGCTAATTCCATTTGTGCTCATTTATCACTGGGTGTGGTATGGTGAATTATATCTATTGCTTCTGTGTGTATGCAGTGAAACAGGAATTTTGCTTGATTGCCATCTGATGTGAGGGTTTTATTCTGTTAGATAATCTATGTGAGTTCAGCATGAAGTGGTGATGTTGCTGGCTCATATTTCACTTTAAAAAAAACCAGTCATGTTGCAGGGTGCAAATCTCTTGACATTTCCACAATGTTGACACGCTAGATAACAAAATAAGACTAATTTGATTGTATGTATATATATATATATATATATATATATATATATATATATATATATATATATATATATATATATATATATATATATATATATATATATATATATATATATATATATATATATATATTATATGTTTTGACATCCTCCATTAGTGCAATATTTGAATTATTCACATTTTATAATAGATATTAATTATGGGAGTCAAATGATGTCTTGAAGCATATCATGTTACAATTTTAGTGGCAGCTTCTGCGACATCTGTGAATGTCATATAATGTATACATATAATGTACACATATAACTTATATTGAATGAATTGCATCCTGCAGCTTGCTGCAAACAAAAGAGGTATATGTACATTATTGGCAAATCCTCACAGACCTGATATTGGTGTGAGTGCCAAATATCTGTAATGCTGATCTGTGAGAGACAGACGCTAGGCCCTCTCACCATCTGTGGCGGAGGTTTAACATGCCCTATTGAGAAATGTGCCACCTCGCTGGCTCCCCCTGGCCCTCTATAACTACACGCTACACATGAGGTCAGAGGTTGGCCTCCACAAGAAGAACTTATGTTCCGTGGAAGAACTGGTGTAGGCAGAGAATAGAACATATAGATTTAACGTAATTTTTTTTCGTCTAAATGACCTCTTTGAAGGGTATTAATATCTTTCTGTTATATTAAGATAAAGTTAATGTCAGACATCTCCAATAGATAGTATATAGGGACATTGCTTTGCAATTTCCGCCTCAGGTTACTTTAAGTAGAGTCTACATTTTGCCAATGGTTTGACACTGCTTAATGTCCAAACACAAGGACAAAGGAGAACATGTATTGGTCGGCACGCATCATGTTAAACTTTCTCTTATGTCGGAATAGCTTCCGCCAGGCAAAAATGACTCATGCGAATTAACTATATATAACCTATAACTCATAATGACTGATGTAGATTTCACAAAAGCAATGTTGTTCAAAGGAGGTCTGAAATGATCTAATTAGGGCCTGCTGTATGGAAATTATTCTCTCTGTGTATGTGGGGTTTCAGTAATTATACCAGGTAGAATGTACAATGGAAACTACGTTGTTATGTAATTAACAAGTAATTAATGAGAACCTCAACATCTGCAGTGTGAAATTGTAAAGTACATAAAGAAAATGGCACAAGAAGCAGAAGTGAGCCAAGCACATGGTAATATTGATGTGTTTTCTCTCGAAAGGTGACAACAGTTTGACTACACACAAAAGATTACAGGATCTAGCATGTCAATTGCAGCAGGTGGCTATGTCCTTTTCCTGTCAAGCACCTTGGATTGTGTCAACAAAGGGAAATAACCCTATATGCCATGTTAAGCTCCACAAAGCCGCTGATGGCTGACTGCATCAATGCTCAATCAAATATCATCAACAGTTGCATAACCATTTTAATTATCATGTGGTGGTGGGGGGGGGGAGTGGCATATGTTGCATATATTATTCGGAAATATATTTTCTTGATTGTTCACCTGTGCTGTCAACTTTGAATGAGTTGATCCAGATTTGACACAATGTGTCATAACAGGGTGATGGTGGAAGAACATTCCTGAGATGAAATATAACAGTTAGACTTTGTTTTAAACATATAGTTTAAACAGTTCCAGGGTGATGAAAGTTTTAGAAGAAATGTTCAGGGGGTATTGAGAGTGTTCTGGTATTTTTTCTAGATTGGTTTTGAGTTTTGTCAAGATGAGCACACCTGGTACACTTGCTCTGTGGCCTGGTTTGGCCTGGTGTGCAGCATTTATGAAATAACAGGTGAAAGACAGCCAAAGGGTATCTACTATCCTACTGTATTTGGTTTGTGAAAATGAAAATAATTGGGAGTATGTGGACATTGTACCATGTATATTTTGTAATAATTCCGGTCTGACGTGTGGCTGCTCGCACGGGTGCCTCTTCCTGCAGAAATCATGTCATATTTATCAGGTTTCCTAAAACGTCATAAAATGACAGCAGAAGTATGAGGCGCATAAATGATAAACAAGCGTAGTGGAATAGAGCAGAGATGTGCACATCCGCTACCTGTCACGGCTATAATGTGGTCAGCGCCACCTGTTGCCTGTCTTCTACCAGGTCCTCCTCCATCCCTCCTCCTACCTGCGATATTAGTATGATATGTTTGCTAAGATGCAGGATGTCAGCTCACAGTCATCATCCGTACCATATTTGCCATGAGGTTATGGCCCTTAAGAGGATTCTCTCCAAGTGAAAGCTACACATTTGAAAGGAACACCTGAAACTGACAAAGGTTGACATTTTGTGCAGAAAGTGCTAGTAATCATGGTGATATATTTTTGGGTCAGTGTCAGGAGATGTGGCGAAGCAAGGCAGCTGAAATGTCATGTTATATGACCTTTGGTTGTGGAAGGGGTTAAGGTCAGAATAAGGTGATTTATATATAGGATTTGTAGCAGAAATGAACAGAATGTAATAGCCAAAAACATTATGATGTAAAGGGCATTATTGAGCACAGAGGACACTCTTAAATATCAGAGTTTCTTTAATAAGACTTGCAATTTGGAGGTCATTTTGTCAGGTGACAGTAAAGGAAACAGAATGATGTTAGAATAATGTATAGAATAGTGTATGTATCTGAGGCCAGAATGGGAGGAGTAAAGGTTTGTAATGGAAAGTATGAGGTGTCACATCTTGCAAATAACACCAGCTTCTCATGCCCTCAAAGACAGATTTACAACAGACAATTTAAAGGAAAAATTTGTTATTGACTTTCAAACATTGAGCTGTAGAGGACCTCTCCACTGAATCCACAATATCTGTGTCTGCGGACTTTGAACATCTGGCCATGTGTTTGCCTTGAGCGGACAGCTTGATTGTCATCGTACTTTTCAATGTGTACATAACTACCCCTGCCAATTTCCATCCTCATCAATTGCAAGGTTTATTTCATCATTATTGGCCATGTCAGTGTGTTTGCTGTGTTTCTCTTTGTTTTGTTCAGAGACGATCACATATTTAGCTTGATGTTAGACAAGATTTAGAGATTCATCGATCGTTCAGTACCACACGTTTACTGTCGCACGGTGTTGAAGACCTTATCATCTGTGTTTAACGCAAACAGACCCAGATAAATGTGCCATTATTACCTGCCGAAGAGCAGTTAAAAAGCAACCATTTTCTCCATCAAGTGCATTCACTGTGATAATTAGATTTACTTGAAGCGACAATGATGACTGGCCTAATGGGAGACGACTTTGTTTGCAGACTTAGTCATGCCTGTTGCAATAAGAAACATGTTGGACTCGCATTTCAAAGTCTTGCCAGACTTTCTTCATTCATAAAATTTATAATCTGTCAATCTACCTAATTAGAAAGCTTACAGACTGTTTTAATTGACAATAGAAAACTTGATAGACTCTGTCTCTGAGCAAACAGAATGTGTGTTGTGCAACAGAGCTAAATACACAAGAGACATTGACAGTTATGTGAACAAGCCACTGACTGACATTAGCAGGCTGTGTGTGCACACTCTCTACAGTGGCTTATAATGATTCACATGGCCTTGAATAGTACATTTATTTTGTTTTACAATGCAAACATTGCATTGTATCCTTATTTTTGTGGCATACAACTTTGCGCAAGCCATGCCCGGACTTCTAGTGAGGTGTGAAGGCCTCACCCATCTCTGCTCCTAGCTTTAAAAAATCGATAAGCTGTATTGAAATGTACACAAAAAGAACAGCGATGCAAGGAATAATATCAGATATCAGATGATATTAATATGGTGTGAATGCTATTGAGATCGATGTGTAGATTTGTACGCATTCGTGTAGTTGTGTGCTACAAGTGACCGCAGACAAATACAGCAGGAGTGTGTGAGAGCTTAGCCACACGGACGGGTGTGCGACTTATGTCCTAGCAATTCAACATCGCCACAAAAGACCTAAACATTTATCTATTTCTCTAGTTGATCTGTATGAATACAGCTCTCTTTGCAGACATAGGTAATTGCAAAGATGTGAATGGCCTCTCCTTTCCCACTGTAATGTTGTTTGCTGGAATCTTATGGAGGCTTTTAAGGGGTGTAGATTGGATCAGTGTGATTGGGCGGATGGTATCAACTAACCTCACAACTTGTCCAGGGCTTGTCCACAGTCAGATAGAAAGATATTGTCAGGGTAAAGTGGTAATGGGATCTTTGAATGTGTACACGCAAACACAGATAGAGCCAATTAAAACTAAAAATATATATATATATATATATATATATATATATATTTAACACCAGATTTAATTTTGCATTGCCTATTGTCGTGTAAAGGTAACTCCAGAAACGAATCAAATTTGATGTTCACATGATGATATTCAGCGAGTCTTGGAATAAGAATATCTGGAAAAGCCCATTGAGGTGTTTCAGATATCAAAATGGTTGTTGAGGATGGCCTAACAACATCTCCAGTGTAATATGTTCAGTGACTCGTGTCTGCCTGCCGGCGCTAACGAGCCACACTGTACATACACACCAATTGTTGTAGATAAAAAGCACAATCAATACAGAGAAGTTTGCGTGGGGCTGGCCAGTGTATGGATCCACTAGGGCATGGCTTCTCCTCATGTGTCCCCCCCCCACCTCCCCCTACCCCCCACCTCCACATTCCCCCTGCCTCTACTGCTTGCCATAGGTGTCCCGCCCGACCGCCCCGTCATGTGACTCCATGCGAGCATTACCCCACCGTAGCAAATCAGTCAGGCTTGCTGAATTACAATATTGATGTAAATGACAGCGCACACAGCCCCACCTGGTTGCTGCGGCTTTGTAATGTGTTGCATTTATGTTGTGTTATTAGTGAGTACATGTTGGTAGAAGCTCTTTTTCTTGATACTGTCCACTCTAATTATGACTTGCTCAAAGTTTATGAGTTTTTAATAAGCATTCCTATGGTTTCTCTATTCAGGTTAATGGTACCGAGACGATAATCAGACAGAACAATGGCTCTGACAGGATAAAACAGGCAAGTCACCAGTCAGCAGACATGTGCATTGTGTGGTAGCACAGGTGGACCGTGACCAAGGCAACGTGTGATCTTATAAAAGTCGGAATAGATGTATTCGAGTACGGAGACGGACACCACACAACAACCCTGGACAAACGATGAGACGTGTCCCTCATAGCTGTGAGCATCCCTGCCAACTATTATCGTGTGTGGACCCAGCAATGGAAACACTCTATCCCTCCCTGCCTTGTCAGAAAGACACTTGAAAAACAACTTCAAACGACTTTGCCCTCCACATGTTGCTGCAGACCGGAACTCCAACTGTCATTTGATCTGTGTGCAGGATTTTTACGGGCTGCTATTATGAATCTTTGATTCTCCATTCAGCTTCTCATCCTGACATCAAAGGATTATATATACACATTCCACCTTGGACAGTGCACTGGGAGATATAACAATGGCACTGAGTGGTCGTCAACTGGGTGGCAAGTTGGCCCTGATTCTTCTCAGCCTAACCTGCATGTCACATGTAAGCTGGTCTATGGACGGCGCTATAGTATATGAAGTGACAGAAGGACGGAGCCCACATGACCCACCCATTGGAAACATGAAGACCGATGCATCACTTGATAAGAAATACAACTCCACTATATTAAACCAGCTGGAATTTACATTTCTAACTCAAACTCTACACCGAGATCTGTTTGATCTGAGTCAGACAACTGGATTATTGAATATGGCCCAACCTCTGGACAGGGATACAATATGTCCGAGGCAAGCTGTGTGTGAAATCAAGCTGGATATTGCTGTTAGACCTGTACAATATTTTGAAGCTATTAAAGTGATTGTCAATGTATCAGATTTAAATGATAATGCCCCAACATTTCCGAAAGGAAAACTGGCATCCTCCATCTCAGAATCGACGGCACCAGGAGTGTTGTTCCCGATACCTCTAGCATCAGACCCAGACAGTCCGAAATTTAGCATAGCAAGATATGAATTTTTCTCAGATATGACAAACAAGTTTGAACTGAGAATAAGACACAGCCCAGATGGAAGACAGGATATACATCTGGCTCTTGAAAAGTTGCTTGATAGGGAACGCGAGGATTTTTACAGTATGAAAGTCGTGGCTTACGACGGTGGAAATCCTCCCAAAACTGGATCCATAGACATAGACATCACTGTGGTAGATATAAATGATAACAGTCCCAGGTTCCTGAATTCCAGTTATTCTGTAGATGTTGCAGAGAACATCCCGATAAACAGCACTATTATCCGGGTGAGAGCAATAGATCCAGATGATGGGAAGAACGGAGAGGTTACCTACGGCTTCTCTAGCAGAACCCTGCGAGCCAATGGCGACCAGTTTGGCATCAACCCACTCACAGGGGATATATATCTAAAGCGGCACTTGGATTATGAACGCGAGAGTTTGTATAACCTCGGTATCACTGCTCAGGACAACGGTGTTGACTCACTGCCGACGCTGACCAAGGTGGTGGTACGTGTGGTGGACATTAACGATCATGCACCACAGATCACGATAAACGCTCTCAGCACCAGCGAAGATGCTAAAGTTCCTGAGGCTTCGGAGGTCCCTTACTTCATAGCTCACATATCAGTGTTTGATCCTGACCAAGGGCGGAATGGCCGATTTAACTGTTCTATTAATGACCTACATTTTGAGCTGGTGCAGTTATTTGATACCGAGTTCAAAGTGATGGCCATTGAACAGCTGGACCGTGAGACTGAAGCTGTACACAACATTCAGCTGACGTGTTCTGACTTTGGTCACCCACCTCAGACATCAACAGAGTACCTCACTGTTGTTGTTGTCGATAAGAACGATAATGGTCCGCGCTTTACACAGCACGTGTATTTCGCGTCAATTACCGAAAACAACAACATAGGGTCTCATGTGTTGAAAGTTTCTGCCATAGACAATGATGAGGGGTCGAATGCAGATATTATATACTGGCTCGATGTCAATGCTCAGCAAGCGTTTGTCATTGATGAAACCTCAGGAATCATCAGAACTAATACAAAGTTAGATCGGGAGCAGAACAACAATCTCGAGTTCACTGTGATGGCTTCAGATCAGGGTAGTCCTCCCATGACGGCCACTGCCACCATCCTCCTCAACATCCTGGACGTAGATGACAACTCTCCCAGATTCACCGAGTCACGCTTTGTCTTCAGCATCGAGGAACGGAGACCCGCTAACAGTGATGTCGGGCAGGTGACTGCAGTAGACGGAGATCTTCCGCCATTTAATGAATTCTCTTTCCACATTCCGGAAGGCCAGACAGCGGCTGGATTTTTTGCTGTTGACGCCCATACGGGAATGGTGACAACCACCAGACAGTTGGATCGGGAATCCAAAGAGGCTTACTCTCTTAATGTTGTCGTGGGTAACAAGAACCCCTACCAGAGTAATGACTCCGCTACCATCATAGTATATGTAGATGATGTCAATGATAACTCACCAGTCATAGATTTCCCTAACTCCAATAATCGCACCGTTTTTGTGTCAAACCAAGTCCCTATTGGTTACATTGTGACGCGCGTGTTAGCACACGACATAGACTATGGGAGGAACGCCACGCTCATGTTCAGTATCTCAAAAGGCAACGACCACAAAGAGTTCTCCATCGGGTCGTCCACAGGAGATATATTTGTCAATACCCGCTTTGAGGGTAAAGAAGACAGAGCCTATAAGCTCATAATCATGGTGAAAGACTTAGGATCACCTCAGAAGATCTCCATAGGCACTCTGAATATCGTGGTGAACGAGTCGGTGCCGTACGTGCCCTTGATACCTGGTGGGCAGGGCAAGGGCATCTCTGACTTACAGTTGATCATTATTATATGTGTTATTCTGGGGACCATAGTGGTGGCCACCCTCCTCATTGTGGCCATCGTGGTGCTAAAACGTAGAGACAGTAAAAACAACAACAAAACTCCCAAATACTTTCAGAGAACTGAGATGACAGCGCCACCTGGTGGTGGAGGTGGTGGTGCGGAGCAAAAAGATCACTGTGATATGAATGCTCATCATCTCCACAACAACAAGGTGGCGACACAAGCCACAACAATAGTGGCGCCAAGACACCACGAAGGAGAGTCCCTTGTACGAGCAAGCCCTCTCCCCGAACTTGACCATACAGTCATTAAGGCTGACCTCGATGATGAGGAAATCTCTATATCTCATACTGCTTTAGATGCCAGCAAGGTAAGCCGTCAATATCCTTTATTTTTTTATTAAACTTTTATATGATGTTTAATGAGTTATATTTTATATAATGTGTAATGATGAATGTCCTGGTGAATAATGTATGATTATTTATTGGTCAGCCTATATTTAAGCAAGCAATGCACTCCTTTTTCATTTGAGTTTTTATAATTTTAGATCATTTTATTTTCTTTTTCCGTTTGAATGTTGGAACTACTTTAATTTCCTCATTCATTTGAGTGAACTAAATGTTGTAGAACTTTCTAACTACCGGTAGATATATATATAACCTGTAGAAGTGCAGTATTTTCAACTTTCATATGGATATTATATTTAAATATCAATGAAAAGCACATTTTGCTTTAAACCTATATAATTTAATAATATTATAAGCCTTCATCATATGACAAAGAAAAAATGAGATTGGAATTAATGGCAAGTTTATTGATGCCACGCCCTCCTCACTGCAGACCGTGGCTTCTTGTTGTTCCGTTCATCTCTCTCTCCGTCCTTGTACACTCCGGCACATTTCTTAGACGGAAGCACCAGTTTTCTTTGTTGTCACTCATGTTTACATGCACCACTCCTGCTTGGCTTTCTGTGTTTGTCATTCTGTGAATTTTATATTCCATTGATATTTAATGTGTATATTATATACAACCGCATATAACGCAAAGTTTCCAAATGCATTTTTACTCAGTACAAAGAACAAGACACATGAATAAACACATTTTATTACTTTATGCTGTTGGAAACAATATACAGGCAAATATTATTACATTATGCTTTATTTGAAATATTGAATATTTTTGTTTGTATTATTTTGATAGTAGTGTTATATTATTTTTTGATTATTGCAGAGAGTTTGGTCAGTTAAGTTGATATGATCGAGGTTTAGATTTACCTTGACATGAATGGGACACATTGTTCTCATAATGTATACCCATTTCGTTAGGAAAATCACATCTTTACAAAACTCATTCATCATTTTAAACAGCACAAAAATGGATATTCCACATGCTTTTTGTAAAGAGTCATTTTAACATTCAAGAAATATGGACTATTGTTGTGACAGTCTAAGCCCAGATAGAGATACAATCGGGAACGTACAAAAGCGTCATGAATCAGCATTTGCTTTAATAATATTGTGCACTTTATCGCGGGGACGGATTGAGCATTGTACAGAAATGTATGGATGTAATACTATTTGGCATGGCCGATGTGATAAATGAAATATGGACATGTTTGGGATCTGTCAGATGGGGCGAGGGAGGCTGACCCCTCTCCACAAGGGGGGTCACTTTCTTTATCACTATTTTTACAATAAGTTGCAAACAATGTCAATATTTATTGATCAGAGTTGCCTGAATAGTTGGCATCTTGACATCATATTTGAGGTCCTGTGATGGATCTGCAGACCGTGCACTGACAGGCGAGACTTATAGAAATGCATTATCTGCCGTGTCCGAGATGAAGATGAGAGAATCTCTTTGACCTTGCTCGGAGTCCCCCAGTGGCACTTTGCTATATGAAGCAGCAAGAAGAAAAAGAGACACATTGTCAAATCCTTTGTGCTCTGCTAGGAACATGCAACAGTGTGGGTGGGCGGAGGGAGTGGTGGGGGGTGGGGGTGGGCTGGGGGCGTCATGTCAAACCAAAACACAATATCAAACCAATACAGAACATCATACCATTAGGCGATATAGCCTGCGACAGAGAGCTATATCCAGAATGAGAAGCAAGTACATATCATGCACCATTCCTCCGCTCATATTTCAAAATTATACTAATCCATTTAGCATGAAAATGACACTTTTGATCAAGTCGTGGGTTTAGTATGGTTCACTGTGAGACCTCTGGCAGGGCAGTCTTGAGAAGGGATTATCACACGTCACTACCACTTGATCTGAAATCACTTAGAAAATTCAAAACCTAAGAGAAAATTAAACTTTTTTTTATATTCGGAATGGAATTGTTAAAGTGCAGCCTGACAGAATCAAAATAAATTTAGAATACAGTCACCTGCAACTGAATTATCAGATGATAAATGGTCAATTTGAATTAGGAAGGTTACCATTGGTTTTGGCTTATGTCTGAAATATGGGCAATAATTTGATCCTGTCTTTTGGGATTTGAAGACTCTGTATCTGATAATTTTGGCTCAGCATTGCTTGCAATTCCCCTGAACCTAAACAAACAAGCACAGACCAAGGCAAAGCATTGCTACATTTTGTTTGTAACCATATTTCCATCTGAGAAAGTCCCAGCAAAAGGTTATATAAATATTGGCATTGAAGGAAAAATAATACGAGCTTCATTGAATGAATACATGTGGTCATAGTGGGTGAGCAATGAGTGGTCAGTTTGATCAAGTAATGACACCATTAATCATGTGTCAAGTCTTCTGTGGTCTGCGGGCAAGTCGTCTACACACAACTTATACCCGTCTGTAACCCAATCAAAGCTTTTAATATAATTGCTTTCCTTTTTTTGTTAATGATGTCCTTTGGAATGCTATTGATTTTGTTTGATTTATATCCTAATTATCTCCTCTGTGGGTGATACTATTTCTAAACATTGATTATTTTGCAACCTGCAATAAAGGGTCAGTCGTGTGCATTTTTATGAACATCACAAATATCTTAGATTAATCTACTTAGTTTTATTTTTATTTCTATTACTGATGGGGAGTAATGGTCTTAATTTTGGAGATTTTGCAGTGATCACTTCTCTTGTAGTTCACACAGTTAGATGATTTTACTCTAAAATGAATTCAATTACATTGAAATGATTTCAGTGGTTTTAGAATGAATACGGGATTGGTCAGATTTCATCTCATGCTTGTATTACAATTTATAGGAATTCTGTGAATCATGTGCGTATCACAGAAGGCTAAGGAAAGGTGGCGCCACAAGCAGTTCTAACCATGCAACGTCCAATCATGTACAACCACCCTCACCTCACAATGAGTGGGTACTAAATTTTTACCATTGCAGAAGCTGCAGTTGCCATAGAAACCAGAATTCTACTCAGAACTCTGTTTCACCTCCACTGTTGCAGTATAGTGTTTGACATACACCCTTTTTTACACCCAGTCTCTCTGAAATATTGGCAATGGCAACTTAAAAAAATTATTGGAAAATTTATTTCTGATTATTTTTTTTAACTTGCCAGTACCAGTCTCTAAGCACAACTTATGCTTAAATAGTTTCAACCAGAAAGAATGCAAAGTCTTTATAGTGTGAACTTCCTGTGAGTCACCTAGATTGTAGCTCTGATTCTCTCAAATGTTTATTGTTTTTGTGAATATCTCAAAAATGATCACTGTGATCATGAAATGTTACCACACGAAGATGGATCAAGAACTATAGTTAGGTATTAATGAGTGTCATGAAATGAGACAAATAAACTAGTAACTAGCACTCCGACTTGTTTATTCAAAGATGCTGACATTTTAAAACAAAGAAACTAAAATGATATGCATCAAAAAGTTTGTTGTTACCTTAAATTTAAGTACATTTTTGTTGCTAAACATGTGTTTATGCATCTTTTGGCATCTTAACACCTTTTTGGCATTTTTGGCATCTTTCTGCCATATATATATATATATATATATATATATATATATATATATATATATATATATATATATATATATATATATATACACACACACATATATATATCAGAACATCATCTTTGAGTAAAATAATGCATCACAAATCTATGTAGAATAGTCCAAGAGAGGTGGAGGTTTTAGATAGATATACTCGTTATTGAATGTTTGAATGAATGAAACGGAGCACCAGTGAGGCTTTTTGCAAGGCAAACTCACACAGGAAGGTGGCGGTTTGGAGGTGTGAAATGAGTAGTGCTTGCAACAACTTGCATGGCTTTGAGAATAATGAGTTTTTTTCTATAGGAGAGAATTTGAGATAAATGCCATTTGCACATGTTTGTCATAAAACATGTGATGTAGTTTTTTTTTCGTAGATGAGAAACTGTACAGCATTATTGATGAGATAGACCTATGTAACTTTCCATATAGATACAAGTGACACAAGTTCCAGAGTGGAATAAATGTGAGAGAGAAACAGTCTCTCTCTGCTCATTAAAATAAGTTTATGCATCTTGAAAAAGGGATATATATATATATATATATATATATATATATATATATATATATATATATATATATATATATATATATATATATATATATATATATATATATATATATATATATATAAAATATAATATAATATAATCATTTAATCATTGGGTAGAAATTCAATACAAAGACATATACTGATAGTAACACACTGATCAGTGGACTGCCAACATCGCAGATTCTTATGGTCTGTTTCTCATCATGTCTCTTGGTAGATATGGTGCTGAAGTCCTGAGTATGCAAACAAGCCTGTGTGTTTTTATGGTGATTTGATTCTCCTCTGGTGCAAATGGCTTGTCATATAACCTTCCTACCAACACAAATTCTTTTGTGTTTTTGAATGCTTTTCAGAAATATGTGAATTTGGGGTTAATTGTCATTTCGGCAGAGGTTGAAATGTCTGAATTTACATTTGATAGTGTCGAATTGATCTTGTTTTAGGTGATCTGTCAAGACTTGTCCATGCGTTGAACAGTGTCCGTCAGTTTTACGCATGGCTAATTAAGGTTTTATGCGATGCGTGGATCTTTATATATAGGTGTTGTAATTGGTGCTGTGATTGTGACGCACTGGTCCCTGACATGCGGCACCAGTGAACACACACAAACACCACTGATAGATTCACTTAAAGGAGGTACCAGATAAGAGACCAGTCTATTCAATTCTGTTGTGTATTTGTCGTCTGGGACCACAGAACATAGACCTACAGTTAGTGGAGCTAAACAATAGATGTTTTTGTGGTCTTTTGTAATTTAAGAGATCTACTCCCAAAGCCAGATCCCAAATTTTGTGCTTAACAACATTTATACAGTTGTGAGATGTATAAAGCCGCCCAGGCAAAGATATGATTAACTGCCCTACTTAACGGTTATAAGTGCTTTACATTTAAGGTTAAAATTAAGGCCCTTGAATATTGTGTAGGCATTTATCTTCAATAGTACCGGAATATGAAATGTGTCTCTCCACCTCAGATCCGTAGTCACTTGTCAGTTATTCCAGATGTTTGGGAAAGGAATTCTAATCTTATAATTGTCAAAACTTTGACATGTTTTACATTTTGCTAATTGATTTTATTAATTAAACTGGATCATTTAAATGCTAATTATTCATGAAATAACAAACTAAACTAGATTTTTTTTCTCAAAAATTTTGCATTGTCGACATAATTCAAGTGACAAATTTCTTCATGTTTTGGAATAACAATATATATGGATATATATATATATATATATATATATATATATATATATATATATATATATATATATATATATATATATATATATATATATATATATATATATATATATATATATATATATATATATATATATATATATATATATATATATATATACACACTGGAAAAGTGTTTATATGGGTTCATTTTGTCTTTTATAAGTGAATGATTTAGATCTTTAATGGTGCCGCTAAATCATTCAATAACAAAATATTCAAAGTTTGGGGATTTTGAAATGTCTACTACACGTATTCAATAAAATGCAATTTGATTGCAAGGAAATAGCATCAAGAATACTCAGAACATTGCGGCCAGAGAATCATGAGATGCAGTCATCTTATTGAATTCTAAGTGACAAAATTGTAGAAGACAATCTTTGTTGAAGTACTGCTATAAAGTTGGCTGAGTTACAGAATCTTTGGGGAAGCCATGATAGCGCTACATCACTGCCAACAATGTAGGTGTGCCCCAGCCATGTAGCCAATGTCAATACCGTCCTCACTGCTTCTCACATAGCGCAACATGTTTGATAAGCAGACTTATTGAACTCTGGGCTATAATCTATACGCAGCCATTACAGACTCTCGCCCCAAAAGAGCAATGTCTTCAGCCAGATTTTCCAACCGACTTCGTTGGCATTGTCATACACACCTGAATTTGATTGGCGGGAATCCAGCATACTTTTACTTTTATGTTGAGACATTTAAGATTTCGCCGTTTCAAATGTATTGATAAATGGCAAAGAAACGGAAGTTAAAGTGAGGTGGATATTCAACAAATATCGCTGGAAAATACTTGAGACACATAGACTGTGGTAAACTTGATACTTATTGACTCGCAGTTCACATCACTGCTTGTCACTGTGTAGGTGGGGGGAGATCACGTTTTAAGGCAAGGTATCTGTCCAGATAAATTCCACACTGATATTCATATCATTTGATAAGGACTTTTTTTACTTTGACATTAGTGCAATGGTTTATTTATATATATATATATATATATATATATATTGGGTCACTTGCACCAGATGTAATCTGCAATATTTGGGAGTAGTAGATCGAGGCAACGTTGCTTCAGTTTGGGACAGATGGAACATGCCCCTGAAGGCAATCACTTTGGAACAGCCCCACATTCTAAAGATGAGAAAAAATTCAAATTATTGAATTTTGTCAGAAACCGCAAGATGAAAACAGTTGGTCCTCTAAATATAAACTCCTCGGAGAATGCAAGGGACATATTTGTCTGTGTCTAAAGTTTGCTATTTTATTTTTACAGTCTCCTTGATTTTAACCTCCCCCTCCCCCACCACCACACATACTTTTTTCATGTTTCTCTTGGCCAATTGTCTAATGAGAACCAAGTTGCTCAAGGACAGTTGAGGATGGGCTTCATCAAGAGATATCCTCATCCTCAGTTTTCTTTTTATAGAAACATGTGATCATGAAGGAATGGCATGCCATGATTTTTAGATATCCACTGAGTTATATTTCTTGGTTGGTCCCCCAGCTGACTGACAGATACAATAGTGTGGGGGAAGTTGCTGTTTGCAATTGATCACTGCCTCAATTATTGAGCATATAATGTTCTACTCCATTCTGTACAGTGCTGTCACCTTGAGAATCACCAGCAATATTTTCATATCAAGTCACTTTAGGAGTCACCCAGTTTCATGAAACACAACAGGCATATTGAATAACTAGCATATTTAACAAGCCTTATCATTCTAGTCATAACATTAGTAACTAGCATATTTAACAAGCCTTATCATTCTAGTCATAACATTAGTAACTAGCATATTTAACAAGCCTTATCATTCTAGTCATAACATTAGTAACTAGCATACTTAACAAGCCTTATCATTCTAGTCATAACATTAGTCTGTCAAGTATATTAAGTGCTATGTTTGTGAAGATATTTGGATGTAAGGTAGTGAGCAAAGTGGAAGGTTGGATTGTGATGACTGACTCCTGCTAGGCACCCAGTTTCCACCAGAGGGCGAAGTGGTGAACCTATTGTAATAGTTTCCCAGTCTCTCGCACCATCCAACCCCATGCAAATATTTTATCTTTATACTTCTCTTGACATGATGATCTCTGTAGTTAAAAAAGTATTATGTCAGCTTCAAATTTACAAAATATCTGACATGCAAGATGTGCTAGAATAAAAAAGAGTGTGAACAAAACATAATTTGTTACTTACTCTTAATCAAATGTTAAACCTTTAATAGATTGTCCAAGTTATAAAAGGATATTATATCTTTGAAAATAATTCAAAAATCAAAGTAATGAAATATTTAGGTATTCCAGTGGGATATGATACTGCTTTTCTCACAATCTGAGACTTTATTGTAATGGACAGGAAATTTGGAGAGCAACTAGGTGGCACCACCTATTGATGGACTAAAAGTGTCCTCTGGTGGAGAAAACAAGATTGCATTGAACATTATGAAAATACACAAATTTGTCACTAGGTGGCCAACTTTAAATTGCAGTGTCATCTGGTGGTAATTTTATTGCACATCCAGTTACTTCACCTTTATTGTCTGCATCAATAACTTTCTGTGTCATCCAGTCTTAGCAATATAGAAAATGATTTTTTTACAATTTCCTCAAGGATGGCCACTTGTCCAACTTACTGGAAGTTTATTGTTTTAATTTAGGCAACATATGTAGTGAAAATACAGTCCATCAGATCAGAACTTTGTTATTCCAAAACAATAATATTCAAGATCTTCAAAATTTTGAATTTAGGCAACATATGTACTTATAAACATGCTCATTCTGGTATGGAGTCCATCAAATCACAACATTATTTAAAAACAGTAATATTCAAGATCTTCAAAATGTGGAGTTGTCCAAATTTGGCTATGTCAGCCATGATGGAAATCAAAAAGTCACATATCACCTGTATGCGATTGCTTACAGGTTTATGCATTTCATTCCAAGTTGCATTTCATTTCAAGTTGGAAAATGTTTCGTCATCCAAGATATACCTCAATGCAAAATGGCTTATAGAGTTTGTATTCATCACAGAAATATTCATCTCAACATTGAAGATGCCCAAAATTATGAATTGTTTGTACGTTCACTCTATTATGGAAACTGTTTGAGTTGTTTACTTTATGAAGAACCCATAACACAAAAGCCCATATTTGGAACACTGAAAATATATAGAAAGCACATAGGATGGATGCAAAATTTGCTGCCTCCATTTTATAAACCCTTTTAAAACCATGTTAAAGGAAAATCTTGCGGTTTTCTTATGCTGGTTCAAAATAGCTCTTACTTTTTCATTATAAATGTGACTGGTCTGGCAGATATTGTTTGATGACACTTGGTGCAAGTGGTGATGAGATGCTGTTAAATCATTTGGAATAATAAAGTGACAAGAAGTACTGTCTATTTTGCAAGAATAAACCACAATAAATCCTGTCATGCCCGCAAGACATATCAGTTTTGATAAAGCACCAACTGTAAATTAAATACCTCATGCAGCCAATGGTAATTGTATCTTCTGCTTCACCTATTGCAAAAAAGGCAGTTGTACAAACAGAGTGGCTATAATATGCTGGGTCGAGGTCCTCTCGCTCGGGGCAACACTTAATGTCACCACGCAGGACTCAAGATGGTGAAGTCTCTTTGTGATGGGAAGAAATATAGCACAGTGCTGTGTGGATCGGTGGCGCCCTCCCGCGGTTTGTTACTTCCATGCTTGTTGCTTTGTTGAATAGGATGAGAGATTGGTGAAAATGGACACATTCCTCATCTATCTGTGAGGCTGTCTTTTGAAGTTGTCGTCAGGCATGTGTTTCATGCAGGCGGCAGTGGTTACGTTCTCATTAATCCTCCATTGTAGGGAACATTAGGAGGTGATCCCCTCCACACAGGGGAAGGTGTCACACACCAAGTAGTGTCCCCAAAATCTTTTTTGCTGTCTTTTTATGTGTCTGGTCTTTCTCTCTCAAGTTTCAGTTAAGTCCATGCCAGTAATTTGATGAGAACTTCACATACATTGTATGTGGCTACTTCTTGAATTTCATTGAGCCCGGAGTGAGAAAGGGTAAACAAATGCCTTGCTGTGCAAACAACATGAACAAGTTCAAACTTGGTACAACACTTGGTATTTACCAGATCATGTTTCTATGGTTACAACATTAGGTGTAAAAAGAGAAGCTTTTAGCTCAACTGAAATATTAGACAAGCATAGGTTTATGACAGACAGCAATAAGGAGAAAATAGATTGAAGTCTCATATTGTCTATCTCTTCTCCACATTCAACAAGAATAACATTGATATTAAATATGTCGACAATTTTTCTTAGAATTGTTTGCAATAGTGGAAGATGCAACAATGATTAAGGGCATGGTTACACAAAAGAAACACTGTACCATGTGAAGATATACCTCGATATAGCACTCTTTTTCAATGTTACATGGTTCACTCAAGGCAATGCGACTACGCCCTCTAGTGGTGATTGATTGAATAAGGTTGCCTGTCCATGATGTCAAGGCATCTTTATGAAGCTTGGTGATTAACATGAAGAATCGGCTATCATCCATCAATTTTGTTTTATGCTTTAAAAGTCAGATGCAATATAAATATAAAAGACACACACATTAAAGATTTCTTTTTCATTTTCAACATGCCAAAAACAATAGATTTTAATGATTTTTGTGGCTAATTAGGGAGAAGAAGAAAAATGCCTCAGTCTGATAATAAAGTCACTCCTCCTCTATATCAAACTTACCGTATTCATCACCATTATCACATTAAGATATGATCATAATTATTTCATCAAGGAGGTGCACGTGAGATGTTAAAGCAACACAAAAAACTAACTGTAATTTAGCATAAACATGCACTTGTCTGAAATTCAGTACTATGTCAAACATTGGCAGATGTTCTTCAGAATGGTTGTGTTTAATTTACTATATATTAAAATTTAACCAAAACTTCTTCCAGATGTTTCAAGAAAACCAAGACTTATTTTTATTATCTCAAATCCACACATTTAAATGGCTTGAGCACATCAATCAAATATGACTCTTCGTAAATTGACCATGCTCATTTTTTTCATGGGAAATGCAGATACCTTTGGACATGATTACCTAAAATATTTCTCATAATCCATTAACATTTTCATTATCAAAGCAAATATGGTGCGGAGCAATAAATAAGTAGTCACAATAGATTATGTAACCGATGAAAGTGTTTTCTCTTGTATGCAAAGATCACATTGCTTTAAAAAGCGTGTTTGTGGTGGAATTATAGAGAAAATGTGTCATTTTCCCAAGTTGTTTATCGTGATTGTCTAGTTCATTGTTGAAAGATGAAAGTTGTGGTCAATACATATCTTATTGTGTGCGAACAAAGCCACATACACGGCAGGCCGGCATGAGAATACGGCAGCTGTCCTCGGGCGAAAATTGCCTGTTTCACAAGCGGGTAGACAAGGTCCTGGCTGAGCTGGATGAGTTTCCCCCGCACACATCGATCTCAAGGTTAAAGCTATTTCACTGTTTTGCAAACAGACATTTTGGGTTGAGAGAAAAGCAGTTTCATATCTCACTCAAAGCATATGCTAAAATCACTACTTTGTAATTTAGTTCCTTTTACATGAAAGCAAATAGGAGTTGAAAACAGTTTGCTGTTTTATCTGAAGTTATTACATGGGCAAATTTAGCTTCAACAGAAATTGAAAATGTATTCATATCTATTGTTTATTTAAAAAAAAACCACATATACTCATTGAGATGTAAAATATTCAGTCTAGATATTCCTATTCTTCTCCAAGGCAGGGTACTCTCCCCCAAGGCAGGTCTATGTGCACTGTCAGGTCTACACCCTTACTCTCTTCCAAGGCAGGTCTATGTGCACTGTCAGGTCTACACCCGTACTCTCCCCAAAGGCAGGTCTATGTGCACTGTCAGGTCTACACCCGTACTCTCCCCAAAGGCAGGTCTATGTGCACTGTCAGGTCTACACCCGTACTCTCCCCCAAGGCAGATCTATGTGCACTGTCAGGTCTACACCCTTACTCTCCCCCAAGGCATGTCTATGTGCACTGTCAGGTCTACACCCTTACTCTCCCCCAAGGCAGATCTATGTGCACTGTCAGGTCTACACCCTTACTCTCCCCCAAGGCATGTCTATGTGCACTGTCAGGTCTACACCCGTACTCTCCCCCAAGGCAGATCTATGTGCACTGTCAGGTCTACACCCGTACTCTCCACCAAGCAGGTCTATGTGCACTGTCAGGTCTACACCCGCACTCTCCCCAAAGGCAGGTCTATGTGCACTGTCAGGTCTACACCCGTACTCTCCCCAAAGGCAGGTCTATGTGCACTGTCAGGTCTACACCCGTACTCTCCACCAAGGCAGGTCTATGTGCACTGTCAGGTCTACACCCTTACTCTCCCCAAGGCAGGTCTATGTGCACTGTCAGGTCTACACCCTTACTCTCCCCCAAGGCAGATCTATGTGCACTGTCAGGTCTACACCCTTACTCTCCCCCAAGGCATGTCTATGTGCACTGTCAGGTCTACACCCGTACTCTCCCCCAAGGCAGATCTATGTGCACTGTCAGGTCTACACCCTTACTCTCCCCCAAGGCATGTCTATGTGCACTGTCAGGTCTACACCCTTACTCTCCCCCAAGGCAGATCTATGTGCACTGTCAGGTCTACACCCTTACTCTCCACCAAGCAGGTCTATGTGCACTGTCAGGTCTACACCCGTACTCTCCCCAAAGGCAGGTCTATGTGCACTGTCAGGTCTACACCCGTACTCTCCTCCAAGGCAGGTCTATGTGCACTGTCAGGTCTACACCCGTACTCTCCACCAAGGCAGGTCTATGTGCACTGTCAGGTCTACACCCGTACTCTCCCCCAAGGCATGTCTATGTGCACTGTCAGGTCTACACCCGTACTCTCCCCCAAGGCAGGTCTATGTGCACTGTCAGGTCTACACCCCTGTTTACCCCCATGGCAAGGTCAGACCTGTGATAAGTTATATTTTAACAATGCATATGTGGGGTACCAGTCCAGTGAGGCAAAATAAATGTTAAAATGAATTGGTAGGCATGTATTGGAGGTGTGTGAGGTATTTATTGGTTGCCAACTTGGCTGGCGTGGTTCTCCATCTCACGCCATCTTGCATGTGAATCATGTGGCTCAGGTGGTTCATGCTTTGCTATATGGAGAGGTTACCATGGAAACAACTTCCTGTGTGTGACAATATATAGATTTCGAATTTCTGTGATGACACAAAATAGCTAGAGTTCATTAAATCAAGTGTTATGGATAGTTCAAAATAATCAGACACATATTATATGTATGGTAATAATCTTTTGTCCAAACTGTTGAAAGTACATTGACAATGGCTCTTGGACTTCTCTAGTCAGTCTTAGACAAGTCTATCACCAATTCCTTAATCCACGAAAACTTCCAGAATCTATTTCATTTCCATATTTTTAAAACCATTGATGACAATTATGGAAAAAATGTAATATCATCATATGTCACAGATTAGGAATTAGAAGACAATATGTCATCATGGAAAACTCAATTAGGAATTACACAAAGATTAAACTTCATCTCAGCACAGATTGGGAATTAGACATAGATAAAGCTTTATCCTGAGGGACTTGTCACATATTAGGAATTAGACATAGATTAAGCTTTATCCTGAGGGACTTGTCACATATTAGGAATTAGACATAGATTAAGCTTTATCCTGAGGGACTTGTCACATATTAGGAATTAGACATAGATTAAGCTTTATCCTGAGGGACTTGTCACATATTAGGAATTAGACATAGATTAAGCTTTATCACGAGGAACTTGTCACATGTTAGGAATTAGACATAGATTAAGCTTTATCCTGAGGGACTTGTCACATATTAGGAATTAGACATAGATTAAGCTTTATCCTGAGGGACTTGTCACAGATTAGGAATTAGACATAGATTAAGCTTTATCCTGAGGGACTTGTCACATGTTAGGAATTAGACATAGATTAAGCTTTATCCTGAGGGACTTGTCACATATTAGGAATTAGACATAGATTAAGCTTTATCCTGAGGGACTTGTCACATATTAGGAATTAGACATAGATTAAGCTTTATCACGAGGAACTTGTCACATGTTAGGAATTAGACATAGATTAAGCTTTATCCTGAGGGACTTGTCACAGATTAGGAATTAGACATAGATTAAGCTTTATCACGAGGAACTTGTCACATGTTAGGAATTAGACATAGATTAAGCTTTATCCTGAGGGACTTGTCACAGATTAGGAATTAGACATAGATTAAGCTTTATCCTGAGGGACTTGTCACAGATTAGGAATTAGACATAGATTAAGCTTTATCACGAGGAACTTGTCACATGTTAGGAATTAGACATAGATTAAGCTTTATCCTGAGGGACTTGTCACAGATTAGGAATTAGACATAGATTAAGCTTTATCCTGAGGGACTTGTCACAGATTAGGAATTAGACATAGATTAAGCTGTGTCATGAGAAACTAAAGGCATTGACACAATTTAATGAAAAGGCCACATATGTTGGAGGAAACTGAAATATTTCAATAAAATAGCACTTGAAAGTATTGCCAATATTATTTTATTATTATTGTGTGAATTTTGTCTTTCTGGTTTGTTTGATTTGTTGAAAATTCAGACATTTTACAGGGAAAATACATATCTTTTGTTTGTTGAGAAATATAAAATGTAAACTTCATTGCATGGTATACTATTACAATCTGAAAAGGAAATGCTTTAAGTAACTTTTTATATTTTTATTATTAATTATGAATTCATCTTTTCATTAACTATTTGTTCTAATTATACTGACAATCTTAATGACATATATTAGCAAGACATTAATGTTTAACACCTAAGCAGTAACACAAGAATGCAGTTTCAATTGTTGTCAAACTGTTTGCTGCAAAGACGCTTTTCATGATGAATTTGTCACCACACTATTTTGTTATATCTTGATGTGTGGCGCCACCTTTTGACGCACGCAGTGTATTGCTACAAGGATATTCTATCCCACTTTCAGGTGTCGTTTATTTAACGCTTCCCCTGAAGAGTGCTGTTCTTTATATTTTAAAAGACATCATGGATTTTATATCAGGTAAACTTCGCCGGTGGTGATCAACTTCATATTTGGTGTTGTTTGGTGAAATCACTGCACACCAATTGATTTTGATAATTTGTTTTGTTCAGCTGCATCCCAATGTTTCTGTGAAAAATGTGGTCTTTTACAAGCTTTATTTTTACAAATACTGAATATGTTTGCAGTTTGTGAATTTTTACCATGTTTAAACACGTTTGAGTTGGAACTTCCTAGATCCCCCCTTGCTTTGAGTGTTTATTCAGATTTGGCACTTAGGTTGAAAGATTGTTTGTTTGTTTTAAATTTTCACCATGTGAATGACTATGAATAACTTAACTAAATATAAAAGGATTTATGAAAGCGTAAAGAATCACTGCATGTGCAAAGAAATTTGTTTATTATGTAGATGAAAACATATTTTATAAGGTAAAATGCTCAAATTTCAAGCAGCCTCATTGTGGATTTGATGAAAGGTCACTTTTCCCATAATGCTGATCACAGTCTTTTCCCATGTTTCAATTTTACTGCCTGTTTGCAATAAAGAAGTGCTGTTCCAATCACATTTTCACTTCATAAATTTTCATTTATTTGAAGAAAATATTTTCAATAGTTAAATCAGTCAATATTTTCTTCAAAATCATATGGAATTTTTCAGTTATGTACAAATCAAGAGTATGTTTTGTTGATTCTGTCTTTGTCAGTTTGTCTTTAAGTGTACTTTTTATAAGTCGAGTCATGTTTTAATTGCATATGTATGAGGCAACTTGTTTCCCCAGTGGTCACATGTGTCTGTCTGTTTGTCTTTCCTGTCTGTCTGTGTGTCCCACTGTGCATTCTGGGACAGTCATTTTGTGCTTGTATGGCTGTGCATAACAGTTTTACATCTGCCCAACCTCCTCATGCATGTGTTTGCCGCCCACAAATCCATGGTGGCCGTACAATTTACAGCATATGTCACCTAGGGTACTCTCAGAATATCAATTTGTAAATATCCTATTGGGTTTATAGTGATGCTTGTTGCCATAATAAGAAAAATTAGCTCCGTTATTATGTAGGGCTCCACTTAACTCTCGAGATCTCCTCCTGTTGGGTTGGGAACACTCTAGTTAATGTGCTGGTGCTTTTATTAGAATTCTCATATTCTTTTAATATACTGAGAAGTAATTGAAATCACACCTTTTTACATTTTGATCATGAAAAACATGATGCCCACGGGAATGTATCCATAAAACTTTAATGCCAAATGATATTATTCTGAAGAGATCCCTAATTGAAATTTGACGTTAATTTTCAACTCATTAAAATATATTATCAGCGATAATTGAAAAGGAACAAAAAAGATTTGTCAAAAACTTCATGTATTTTATGAAGTTCAACTTATTTAGTTAAAGAAATAATCATAATTAGAGCATTAAAAAGCTCACATTCATCAGTAATTCTATGAAGCAAAACTACTTCGTTATTTCTGCCAGAAGCTAAGACAAACTCTTGAATATAATTAGGTTTTTGGCAGACAGGCAATATGCTACATATAAACTGTGATGAATGCTGATAATATATTGTCATTTTTGTCAATAAACAGTCTGTTAAGTTGGACAGGGTAGTCTTTTCTCAAATAAAAAGAGTGATTAGACTTGACAAGGTTAAAGGATGGTCGCTATTTGAGCATTTCAAAGGCCCAAAATAAGAACAACTTTAATTATCTTCTTGGTGCAATGTTTGCCAGGAACAGTTTGGATCTAGAATCTGTGCCAAACTTTGATCATGTTCTATCTATTCTTATTTGGCCAATCATAGCATGGTAAGCCATAGATGCTATTTTTTTAACGTATACAGAGTCTTTAAGCAAAGTCTTTAAGCAAACCGCTGGCTAATGGCCAATCTCTATGCTAAACTCAAGTTCTGAATGAAGAAATAAGTCAGAAGTCAAGTTAAACTCAATGGTTTTTGATTTTTGTTTTTTCGCCCACATATGTGCACCTGGGCCTGCATACAAATCTTAACCATTTCACTCATTACACACTGAATTGGTGATCTCCTTATTGGATGTAAGATGGTCAGAAGAAATTAACCAGGATTTTTCATGGCCTTAAAGTCAAGTAGAAAGCAAGTCCGTGTAGCATCTTAAAGTAGATTGGGTTCTTCATTACGGTGGCAGCCATATTAAATCAGAGTAGGTTCGCAGCAAAATCACATTCAGCAGCAAATCAATGTGACACCTGCTATAGGACAGAGCTTTCTGCCTGTGGTTGAAAAACATTTATCCTCCCATTTTCAGAGCTAGACAACAAAGCCAACACAAATACTAGCCTGTAATGTAGAAATGTTCATCATGGGGCAGCGTATCAGAAAGCATTTGAGACCATTATTAAAGTATGGCCCTTGGCAATATGTTTTGTCATGTTGTGCTAGGAAAACAGATCCCCACAGCTGTTCAGTGTTGGTTTGTCAGGTCTTTTCACAGCTTCTACTTCTGAGGGAAAATTACAGTTTAAAGACTCTCAACAACACTTTGATATCATATCTTTTCACGATGTTTGAAAATTTCTTTAAAAACTCTTATGTGACATTAATGTACATATTTTCTTCATAAGTGTGAATGTTTGGAGTTATGAATGAACAACATACTTTGATATTTAATTTTCAGATTTTTTTCTTTTCATATCTTCAAACCCCATTCCAATGAATTCATTTTTAAATATTCTTTGCTCTTTAAGACCTTTTCTTTTTGTCCTTTTTCAAATTATAAACTTATTGAATGGTACTTTGTGCCACAAAATGTTGAAATGCAATTTACTGCTGTTGTGAACTGTACTGAAACCCTGCATTTGTCTTGCTTCTAAACTGGAATGACTAAACTTGCAAACTGTTATGTACATTCTACAGTCACCAATTAATCTTTCAATAATTTTCGTTCTTCCCTAAAATTGTATTTACCCATATCACTTTCAAATCAAATTTTCCTAATTTATAATTCTAAACATAATAACAAAAATGTAAGGAATTCAATTTCCAGTCTCAAACTGGCATTGGAGTAATCATTTACCTCACGATGTTGTGTCCACATTTCTGAGGAATTATTCTGAGGTCACCTCTATTAACCCTCTATTTCTGTAGACAGATGTACAGCGTCTAACGTCCGCACACTTCTCCATAGACACACTCAGTCTGACACTAGATATGATTTAAAAGTGAAATTAGACAGTGTAAAAGATAATATAAACTTCTAAATGCCATAGCAAATGCATTCTTTCAGAGTAATCTTCAATTTTTTAAAAATGTTGTTTTTATGGTGTTTATAGCAGCAGCCCAACATGGAACTACAGAGCCCCGCCAGCACCGAGAAGGACAGTGACAGCGGATGCTGCGCCGACATGTCCAACCTGGAGGGGGGGTTGGCACCCTCAGATGATTCCGAGCCAGGACACATACGACAGCAGCCACCCGGTAACTTGACATTCAACAACTATATAACATGAAACTTTAAGAAAATCACATTTAGAATTTTAAAAAATCAGATATTTTGATTATTTATTTTCTGTATTTATTTATTAAAATTTTAATTTTATTTATAAATTTTGATTGACTAGTTTTAGTTACTTTTAGTTATCTAAATTTTAAATTTAGATTTTAGTAATTCATATTTATTCAAGTTTATTTATTTGGGCAAAATAGCATTTATACAGGTCACAAGTGTTCAATATATAAAAAGAGATGTTTTGTATTTGTGTCAGGAGGACCTGGGTCGATACTGAAGATAAAGTGTTACCACCCGCCGAGCCACCGCCGCGTCCCCGGGAGGCAGCAGTCCAGCTTCTCAGAGTGGCTCATGTCCGAGAGTCAAAACCTCAAACAGAGCGGACATGTCTATCGTGTCGGTGACACTGGACCTGTCAATCCTCGCCAGCCTCCGCAGGCCGCTATAGTGCCACCTGGTGGCACAAAGTCTGTCAGATTTAATGAACACTCCATACCGGAAAACGAGCTGGATCTTACGGCTGGAATTCATCAGGAAAATGATAACTATATGCCCCCCTCATCCAAGTCAGCTGCTGTCACAGGGAAATATCAAAATCCAAGAAAAATACATTTTGTTCCACCCCATAATAACTATCGGAACTATGGTACCTCTTTAGGCCAAGACACGATTCCGGAGGAACCGGAACATATTCAGGACATTATTGGGCGAAATTCACCCTCAACAAGACTTTGGGCAACTAATGATGATGGAAGTTTAGTATGATAATGAGACTGATGAATATTCATGATTATGTTAATGAGTGTGAATATTCATTGTATGCTAATGAAGTGTTGATATATATCCTAAGAAACCTTCATAAGAATTCCATTTATCGTGACAATCTTTTAATTTTATTTATACTACAGCAGTGGAGAGAATGATATCAATTATTTACATAATATTATTTCTTATGAGGGAAATTATATAAATGTGCCAAAAAGTGTTCAAGTTAAGAAGTTGGTTCTCGTCAAGAAGTGTAAAGGCAGCGCTCCCAGGGGTAAAGAGTTCGGAGATAATTGATATTGTATGTTATAGTTTGAGACAAAAACAAATAAGGTTTACCTCAGACAAGTGCTGAAAATATGTTTTGACATTAAAATCAATCATGTTATATAATCTGCTCATTGTAAAAAACAGAATCCATAATAACAATCCTTTCCTTTCTCTCATTGTACAAAGGAAATTCTGTGGACATATTCTCATAAATTATGTGTTTCTTCCAAACATTGTATGAATGCTGATGTTCACATGTATTATATATACATATATAACAATATTTACTGATAAGTGCATTACCTAGATTTGATCATTACCAAATAAGGTCAATTTTTCAAATATGGTAATTTTCATTTTGTACTGCTGTCCAGTAAGCACTGATAAGAATGTCACATTCCTTTAGGTTGCTATGGTAACCACATTCATTTGTACATAACTATAACAAAATTATTACTAAAATAATTCATTGACTATATTGGTTACCATAGCAACAATTGTTACCTTGTCACAATTATCATGTTAGAAATTTGTGATTATGATGTACAAAATATGGGGTGATAACATATAAGATAGCAAAACTTGGGAAAAGAAATGTTTCAATTCATTGTATTTTGATTGAATAACTGCTATATAATTATAAATTGTGTGTACAAATAGCATATAAAAGGAATATCATAAACACTGGAAGAAAGGATGGGATGTGCTGTGGAACGACTTTGACACAGTTAATTGAGCATGTCCTCTAGATGACCTTGCTGACCCACATGACCTTGCTGACCTACATATGACCAGTTAATGTCAATGTGCAGTAGACATCTGCCTAATCATCACATCAACATATAGTATCAGGTAGGGATTTCTTTTACAAATATGTTAAAACTGTAATCATTCCAGAATCATATCTCCTTCATTCATCTGCATTGTTTTCATGTGATATGGTAAAAAGAAATGCATTATTTCAGCTGCCAATCAAATATGTTTTGTTAATGTTTAAAGACCTGCAATATTTACCCTGTTGTTACATATACCCAAGCCATAAGGAGGGGTTAAATAAGTCTTGGGTTCTATTTGTTGTGTAAATGGAATCTTTTTCACACCTGTCAGAACCCATACTGTTGGCAATAGTTTCATTTGGAAGTCTCTAAGCAGCCATCAGCTCACCACCAGTTTATTACACTCACAGGCACAGCGTGTAAATATCTATAATGGGGAAGCCCGAAAATACATATCCCAGTGCTTTTCATCCACTTACGAAAGAGGTTCTAGTTCTAATAAGGCTTTTTCTCACAATGTTTCCATTATTAATGTGATTGCATTTTTAAATAAAGCAAACTTGATATATTTTGAATGGAAGAAAAGTTTGTATACTTCTAAACAAGAGAAAATTAGTGAGGTGTGGGCAAAATGTATGATCAGTAGTTATATTCGACTCAAGTCTTGAAATGAGGCACATGTATGTACGTCTTACTTCCAAATGAAATCTATGATATGTAAAACGTTTTATTCATAGAATATATCTAACAATGTATTATTATTTTCTGTCCTTTCAGGAATTTATCTGAGGAAGATTATACTATATTTGTGCCACCTAGCGAGTTAAAGGTTCCAGGCAAACAGCCAATCACCAGGCATGTGTTGCACAGGCAGGAAACATCTCCAAGGTCATGCCAGCGAATCAAAGAAGACTGACGAAGAACTGCACAGCTCACACAACCAGTCCTTTTTGCATAATACATAAAAAATATAATGTGAAATGCCTGCCTGATGGGGGTGTCTGGGCAATTCAGAGAACATGTTGTCAGATTGTTGATTATTCTTGCCTGGATATTATCTACATCTTTATGGGTTTGTCATTTGTGTATAAATGTGCCACTGATTTATACTGTCGTGAATATTTCAGAGGGATTTGTTTCAGATGGGAAGTTTATATGTCTTATGTATGAGTTTGTCTGTAGGCTCTCCATTGAACCTTTTATTTGCACCAATTTCCTTAAGTAAAGTCACATTTAGCTGATGGCTTGAACAGTTTTTATGGGAGAATTGGGTATTTTGTATGATGGATCTCGGAGCACAAAGCTAAATATTTGAATAGCAGCGTGCGATGACATCAGCTATATTATTGCTTGCAAGCAAGGTTTCAGTATTTCTTGTCATGTAAATCCTTGCCACAGTAATGATATTGTTTTACCTAATGTGATTAGCATGACATGGGTACAAATCTAAGCCAAGCAACCACAATCATTTTACTCAAGTGACATGGATTTTTTTTTTGCATTCAAGCACCTATTGCATGCTTTAAAGAACCAGCTCTACACATTATAATCTTACATGGACTTTGGAATACAGAGAAAAAAGAAAAGAAAATGTGTCCTTGATCTGGATTTTTTGATATAATGTACAACACTCATCTTTGGTGTTTTACTGAAAGCTGTATGAATCACCATTTGATGATCCTTGGGTTTATATCTAATCTGAGGAATATCGTCTTACTGCAAAACAGTTTTATTTATATATGGAATATAAATACCAAGAATTGTGAAAATCCTTCACCTCATGAAATGGGTGCTCCCTGTCCAGGTCTACTCCAATGTGATGCTAGTCAATGCAAAGTGGGCAATTGCTATTCTTTTCTAACATTTTACTTTACACATTATTGTATATATGTGGATTTTATTTGTAGCTTTAGTATTTAAAGAGAAATTAGCTGGCAGTGGAGAAAAGGGGCTTAAATGCCTCTCTAGAGGTGCAACATTCTACATACCAACATAGCCACTGCTATGTAATAAAACCAACCCCATCAATCAGCACAATGTATTCCAGCTCAAGCCAAAATTAGCATATTTTTTATTTTATCTTTCATTGTGATTTTTTAGCCAAAAAGCACCTTTTCTAGAGTGGTCCTCATAAGATGTACATAATGACCAAGATCGTTATTATTATTAGTAGTAGTAGCATTAGAAGTAGTATAATTATCATGAAGATAAACCAGATCTATGGTCAATGTTCTCAGAGTCTAAACAGGCCGCATCCTGGATAAAATACAATTTTCCTACAATACTGTATATAACAAATGAGTAAATTTGATACTTGTGGCCTTATTTATATTATTACCATAACTTATGTAGCTGTTGCTATGCAAAGTTTCAAAGTATCTTTTGTGCAGCTGGCCATTTTGAAAGGAGAAAGGTAATTTGTCCAATGTGTTGTATAATCCTACAAATGTACAACAGTCATGGGTGGCTTCCTGTTCTTCTTACGATTGGTTTCCTTAACAAGGCACGGGAGACCATTTATCATTGTGCATCATCTACATACATACAATGTGTATGCCAATTTAAAAGTAAGCTGTTTAGTTTTGAATGCGTGTGTGATATTAATGATGAAAACAAGTGAAAAATAAAGCTTGCCCCAACTATGAATATATACAATTCTTGCCTTGTTGTCAATTATTTATATAAATGCATATCAAACTAGAAAAAATATATGCAGTCAAAATATGCAAACCTTTTGTGGCAAATTTTTACCGATTTTTAATCAACTCTTCTAATATATTTATGATGACCTATTTCCCCAACCAAAAATTATAATTGTCTGCTTGTCCGCTGTGTTGCAGGTGTGGTTGCTTCGATCTCTTCATACTAGCAGGCTATTTTTATTGCTGATCAATCAATTTCACTCATTTTACTTGTGTGTAGATGGAAATTGCATGTTGATTATCGAAACTATCTTGTCTCATCCCCGATATAAGATGAAACCTCTGATTTTTTTTAAAAAAGCGATTTTTATCCCACGAACTTTATTTAGGTCGCCAGATTTGAATTGATTAGCCGTAAAAAGTTGGCAACTTTCCAGATTTATTAAATATGCCCTGTATCTAAAAGCATGAATTACCCCCATTTCTTGTAAATATTACATTTGAATTACCCTCATATGTTAAGTTACCCTAATCCCATTTAAGCGGTTTAAAAAGAAAATAGATCATATATTTCATAAAGTAGCATTAATAATGTATTACACACCCAGGAATGATTTGACTGTTAGATATACCATCCCTTATGAAGCTTTCTTTATGCTGTGGGGATCATTTCTTGGGGGAAGGGGCTGCAACTCAAAGGAATTATATAAGTTGTCTGCACACTTTGTATCGCTAAATTGGTTAAGTCAGGAAGTGAAAATGTTCACTTGTCAAATCATTGTTGTCACTTTCTATGGGCCCAATGTGGCGAGTTGAAATTATCGTATTGCCCGCCTCCTGTGATATGGTGACCTGTGAACGCAGAGGAGACAAACTTTATTTTTATTCATCCATGAATTAGCACTTCACGATTCATTTGAGTTCAATCATGTCACAACGCGTATATGCACCGACACTGCAAATATTCACCCTTTATGAACCTTTTTTATAATGTGCTATGTCGATCTATAAGAAATGTTGCTTAATACAAGACAGGTATGTAGCACATGATAGATTGGGATTAACCAGGTTAAGAATTGCACATATATTGAGTATGACGTCATCACCAACGCGTGATTCTGTGAACAAGTGAAAGATTCCAAATATTTCCCTTTGCTCTGCTTGATTCCTACTGCACACGCATATAAAAGCACATGTGCATAACGGTGCGTTCACATTCACATGAGAATATACATCCAAATATCAAAATTAAAATTGAAATATGTGTGAAATGAAATTAATATATGTTTTCTGAAGTGTTCACAGAACATTATATAATAAAATGAAGGAACGAAACTTACACAGCAACATAAGAAAACAAATATTTGCCACAAAACAACCAGGAGACAAGCCTGATCTGTTTGTTAAAACTTGTTTTATGATTTTGATATAAACATGGAATTTATACAAAAGTAAACTACATCCATATTTTACCCAACTGGGTATATTTCTATGTGTATAATATTATCCAATTAAAATATGAAACCATGATTTTTTATTTATTTCATTTTATTTTATTTTTGTTATTATTATTTTTTTTAAATTTATTTATTTATTTTTTGTTGAAAGTAAAAATTTAAGTAGACATACAATACGAGCGTGAAGTTCTTTTGATATTTGATATTTGATATTTGACGTTTTTTTCAAAAGGTGTCAACAAGTATGTATCAGTGCACCCTTTTGGGACATGGTGAAAAAAGTCATGCAAAAGGATATATATCCTGTCAAAAACGGATATATCCCTTTTCCTGTGACAAATGAGGTTTTCAGTATGATTAATGGCCTTCTCAACCTTGTAGCACAGTCTTCATCATTTATTATCAATAAATTAATGGAGAATAACTGTATATACCTTCATACCCTTTTGGTATTTGGGTAGAAACGTTATGTAAAAGGATATATATCCTTTAAAACACTAAAATGTACCTTTAGCTATCACAAACACATTTTTAGCATGATAATGATTCACAAGCATTCTTGCACAGCCTTCCCAAACATGGATATACTAATAAAGGGTTAGACACACTTGCTAGATATGTTTAGAACATATCTAGTGACATTAGAAGGCAAGGAAAAATATATGAGTAGGAGATCATATATTGATCTCCTACTCATATAGCCCTTTTACTCTGCTAAAATTCACATATTTCAACATTATTTGATTTTTCAAATGGGAACATTCTAAGAGTTGCCACACTGTCTTCGCAGATTTTGAGGGACTAATGAGGGGTCAGACATACTTGCTAGACATGTCTAGAACATATCTAGTTACATTAGAAGGCGAGGAAAAATATATGAGTAGGAAATATGGCCCTTTTCCCGTGGCAAAATGTGTATATCCAATACAGAACATTCTAAGAGTTGCCGCACTGTCTTCGCAGATTTTGAGGGACTAATGAGGGGTCAGACATACTTGCTAGACATGTCTAGAACATATCTAGTGACATTTGAAGGCGAGGAAAAATATATGAGTAGGAAATATATGAGTAGGAAATATGGCCCATTTTATGCAAAATGTGCATATCCAATACAGCACATTCTAAGAGTTGCCGCACTGTCTTCGCAGATTTTGAGGGACTAATGAGGGGTCAGACATACTTGCTAGACATGTCTAGAACATATCTAGTTACATTAGAAGGCGAGGAAAAATATATGAGTAGGAAATATGGCCCTTTTCCCGTGGCAAAATGTGTATATCCAATACAGAACATTCTAAGAGTTGCCGCACTGTCTTCGCAGATTTTGAGGGACTAATGAGGGGTCAGACATACTTGCTAGACATGTCTAGAACATATCTAGTGACATTTGAAGGCGAGGAAAAATATATGAGTAGGAAATATATGAGTAGGAAATATGGCCCATTTTATGCAAAATGTGCATATCCAATACAGCACATTCTAAGAGTTGCCGCACTGTCTTCGCAGATCTTGAGGGACTAATGGGGGTTTAGATATACTTGCTAGACAACTCTAGAACATATCTAGTGACATTAGAAGACGAGGAAAAATATATGAGTAGGAGATATGGCCCTTTTCCCGTGGCTAAATGTGCATATCCAATACAGAACATTCTAAGAGTTGCCGCACTGTCTTCGTAGATTTTGAGGGACTAATGAGGGGTCAGACATACTTGCTTGACATGTCTAGAACATATCTAGTGACATTAGAAGGCGAGGAAAAATATATGAGTAGGAAATATGGCCCTTTTCCCGTGGCAAAATGTGTATATCCAATACAGAACATTCTAAGAGTTGCCGCACTGTCTTCGCAGATTTTGAGGGACTAATGGGGGGTTAGATATACTTGCTAGACATCTCTAGAACATATCTAGTGACATTAGAAGGCGAGGAAAAATATATGAGTAGGAGATATGGCCCTTTTCCCGTGGCTAAATGTGCATATCCAATACAGAACATTCTAAGAGTTGCCGCACTGTCTTCGCAGATTTTGAGGGACTAATGAGGGGTCAGACATACTTGCTTGACATGTCTAGAACATATCTAGTGACATTAGAAGGCGAGGAAAAATATATGAGTAGGAAATATGGCCCTTTTCCCGTGGCAAAATGTGTATATCCAATACAGAACATTCTAAGAGTTGCCGCACTGTCTTCGCAGATTTTGAGGGACTAATGAGGGGTCAGACATACTTGCTAGACATGTCTAGAACATATCTAGTGACATTAGAAGGCGAGGAAAAATATATGAGTAGGAAATATATGAGTAGGAAATATGGCCCATTTTATGCAAAATGTGCATATCCAATACAGCACATTCTAAGAGTTGCCGCACTGTCTTCGCAGATTTTGAGGGACTAATGAGGGGTCAGACATACTTGCTTGACATGTCTAGAACATATCTAGTGACATTAGAAGGCGAGGAAAAATATATGAGTAGGAAATATGGCCCTTTTCCCGTGGCAAAATGTGTATATCCAATACAGAATATTCTAAGAGTTGCCGCACTGTCTTCGCAGATTTTGAGGGACTAATGAGGGGTCAGACATACTTGCTAGACATGTCTAGAACATATCTAGTGACATTAGAAGGCGAGGAAAAATATATGAGTAGGAAATATATGAGTAGGAAATATGGCCCATTTTATGCAAAATGTGCATATCCAATACAGCACATTCTAAGAGTTGCCGCACTGTCTTCGCAGATTTTGAGGGACTAATGAGGGGTCAGACATACTTGCTTGACATGTCTAGAACATATCTAGTGACATTAGAAGGCGAGGAAAAATATATGAGTAGGAAATATGGCCCTTTTCCCGTGGCAAAATGTGTATATCCAATACAGAACATTCTAAGAGTTGCCGCACTGTCTTCGCAGATTTTGAGGGACTAATGAGTGGTCAGACATACTTGCTAGACATGTCTAGAACATATCTAGTGACATTAGAAGGCGAGGAAAAATATATGAGTAGGGAATATATGAGTAGGAAATATGGCCCATTTTATGCAAAATGTGCATATCCAATACAGCACATTCTAAGAGTTGCCGCACTGTCTTCGCAGATTTTGAGGGACTAATGAGGGGTCAGACATACTTCCTTGACATGTCTAGAACATATCTAGTGACATTAGAAGGCAAGGAAAAATATATGAGTAGGAAATATGGCCCTTTTCCCGTGGCAAAATGTGTATATCCAATACAGAACATTCTAAGAGTTGCCGCACTGTCTTCGCAGATTTTGAGGGACTAATGAGGGGTCAGACATACTTGCTAGACATGTCTAGAACATATCTAGTGACATTAGAAGGCGAGGAAAAATATATGAGTAGGAAATATATGAGTAGGAAATATGGCCCATTTTATGCAAAATGTGCATATCCAATACAGCACATTCTAAGAGTTGCCGCACTGTCTTCGCAGATTTTGAGGGACTAATGAGGGGTCAGACATACTTGCTTGACATGTCTAGAACATATCTAGTGACATTAGAAGGCGAGGAAAAATATATGAGTAGGAAATATGGCCCTTTTCCCGTGGCAAAATGTGTATATCCAATACAGAACATTCTAAGAGTTGCCGCACTGTCTTCGCAGATTTTGAGGGACTAATGAGGGGTCAGACATACTTGCTAGACATGTCTAGAACATATCTAGTGACATTAGAAGGCGAGGAAAAATATATGAGTAGGAAATATATGAGTAGGAAATATGGCCCATTTTATGCAAAATGTGCATATCCAATACAGCACATTCTAAGAGTTGCCGCACTGTCTTCGCAGATCTTGAGGGACTAATGAGGGGTCAGACATACTTGCTTGACATGTCTAGAACATATCTAGTGACATTAGAAGGCGAGGAAAAATATATGAGAAGGAAATATGGCCCTTTTCCCGTGGCAGAATGTGTATATCCAATACAGAACATTCTAAGAGTTGCCGCACTGTCTTCGCAGATTTTGAGGGACTAATGAGGGGTCAGACATACTTGCTAGACATGTCTAGAACATATCTAGTGACATTAGAAGGCGAGGAAAAATATATGAGTAGGAAATATATGAGTAGGAAATATGGCCCATTTTATGCAAAATGTGCATATCCAATACAGCACATTCTAAGAGTTGCCGCACTGTCTTCGCAGATCTTGAGGGACTAATGAGGGGTCAGACATACTTGCTTGACATGTCTAGAACATATCTAGTGACATTAGAAGGCGAGGAAAAATATATGAGAAGGAAATATGGCCCTTTTCCCGTGGCAGAATGTGTATATCCAATACAGAACATTCTAAGAGTTGCCGCACTGTCTTCGCAGATTTTGAGGGACTAATGAGGGGTCAGACATACTTGCTAGACATGTCTAGAACATATCTAGTGACATTAGAAGGCGAGGAAAAATATATGAGTAGGAAATATATGAGTAGGAAATATGGTCCATTTTATGCAAAATGTGCATATCCAATACAGCACATTCTAAGAGTTGCCGCACTGTCTTCGCAGATCTTGAGGGACTAATGAGGGGTCAGACATACTTGCTTGACATGTCTAGAACATATCTAGTGACATTAGAAGGCGAGGAAAAATATATGAGAAGGAAATATGGCCCTTTTCCCGTGGCAGAATGTGTATATCCAATACAGAACATTCTAAGAGTTGCCGCACTGTCTTCGCAGATTTTGAGGGACTAATGAGGGGTCAGACATACTTGCTAGACATGTCTAGAACATATCTAGTGACATTAGAAGGCGAGGAAAAATATATGAGTAGGAAATATATGAGTAGGAAATATGGCCCATTTTATGCAAAATGTGCATATCCAATACAGCACATTCTAAGAGTTGCCGCACTGTCTTCGCAGATTTTGAGGGACTAATGAGGGGTCAGACATACTTGCTTGACATGTCTAGAACATATCTAGTGACATTAGAAGGCGAGGAAAAATATATGAGTAGGAAATATGGCCCTTTTCCCGTGGCAAAATGTGTATATCCAATACAGAACATTCTAAGAGTTGCCGCACTGTCTTCGCAGATTTTGAGGGACTAATGAGGGGTCAGACATACTTGCTAGACATGTCTAGAACATATCTAGTGACATTAGAAGGCGAGGAAAAATATATGAGTAGGAAATATATGAGTAGGAAATATGGCCCATTTTATGCAAAATGTGCATATCCAATACAGCACATTCTAAGAGTTGCCGCACTGTCTTCGCAGATCTTGAGGGACTAATGAGGGGTCAGACATACTTGCTTGACATGTCTAGAACATATCTAGTGACATTAGAAGGCGAGGAAAAATATATGAGAAGGAAATATGGCCCTTTTCCCGTGGCAGAATGTGTATATCCAATACAGAACATTCTAAGAGTTGCCGCACTGTCTTCGCAGATTTTGAGGGACTAATGAGGGGTCAGACATACTTGCTTGACATGTCTAGAACATATCTAGTGACATTAGAAGGCGAGGAAAAATATATGAGTAGGAAATATGGCCCTTTTCCCGTGGCAAAATGTGTATATCCAATACAGAACATTCTAAGAGTTGCCGCACTGTCTTCGCAGATTTTGAGGGACTAATGAGGGGTCAGACATACTTGCTAGACATGTCTAGAACATATCTAGTGACATTAGAAGGCGAGGAAAAATATATGAGTAGGAAATATATGAGTAGGAAATATGGCCCATTTTATGCAAAATGTGCATATCCAATACAGCACATTCTAAGAGTTGCCGCACTGTCTTCGCAGATCTTGAGGGACTAATGAGGGGTCAGACATACTTGCTTGACATGTCTAGAACATATCTAGTGACATTAGAAGGCGAGGAAAAATATATGAGAAGGAAATATGGCCCTTTTCCCGTGGCAGAATGTGTATATCCAATACAGAACATTCTAAGAGTTGCCGCACTGTCTTCGCAGATTTTGAGGGACTAATGAGGGGTCAGACATACTTGCTTGACATGTCTAGAACATATCTAGTGACATTAGAAGGCGAGGAAAAATATATGAGTAGGAAATATGGCCCTTTTCCCGTGGCAAAATGTGTATATCCAATACAGAACATTCTAAGAGTTGCCGCACTGTCTTCGCAGATTTTGAGGGACTAATGAGGGGTCAGACATACTTGCTAGACATGTCTAGAACATATCTAGTGACATTAGAAGGCGAGGAAAAATATATGAGTAGGAAATATATGAGTAGGAAATATGGCCCATTTTATGCAAAATGTGCATATCCAATACAGCACATTCTAAGAGTTGCCGCACTGTCTTCGCAGATCTTGAGGGACTAATGAGGGGTCAGACATACTTGCTTGACATGTCTAGAACATACCTAGTGACATTAGAAGGCGAGGAAAAATATATGAGAAGGAAATATGGCCCTTTTCCCGTGGCAGAATGTGTATATCCAATACAGAACATTCTAAGAGTTGCCGCACTGTCTTCGCAGATTTTGAGGGACTAATGAGGGGTCAGACATACTTGCTAGACATGTCTAGAACATATCTAGTGACATTAGAAGGCGAGGAAAAATATATGAGTAGGAAATATATGAGTAGGAAATATGGCCCATTTTATGCAAAATGTGCATATCCAATACAGCACATTCTAAGAGTTGCCGCACTGTCTTCGCAGATCTTGAGGGACTAATGAGGGGTCAGACATACTTGCTTGACATGTCTAGAACATATCTAGTGACATTAGAAGGCGAGGAAAAATATATGAGAAGGAAATATGGCCCTTTTCCCGTGGCAGAATGTGTATATCCAATACAGAACATTCTAAGAGTTGCCGCACTGTCTTCGCAGATTTTGAGGGACTAATGAGGGGTCAGACATACTTGCTAGACATGTCTAGAACATATCTAGTGACATTAGAAGGCGAGAAAAATATATGAGTAGGAAATATATGAGTAGGAAATATGGCCCATTTTATGCAAAATGTGCATATCCAATACAGCACATTCTAAGAGTTGCCGCACTGTCTTCGCAGATTTTGAGGGACTAATGAGGGGTCAGACATACTTGCTTGACATGTCTAGAACATATCTAGTGACATTGGAAGGCGAGGAAAAATATATGAGTAGGAAATATGGCCCTTTTCCCGTGGCAAAATGTGTATATCCAATACAGAACATTCTAAGAGTTGCCGCACTGTCTTCGCAGATTTTGAGGGACTAATGAGGGGTCAGACATACTTGCTAGACATGTCTAGAACATATCTAGTGACATTAGAAGGCGAGGAAAAATATATGAGTAGGAAATATATGAGTAGGAAATATGGCCCATTTTATGCAAAATGTGCATATCCAATACAGCACATTCTAAGAGTTGCCGCACTGTCTTCGCAGATCTTGAGGGACTAATGAGGGGTCAGACATACTTGCTTGACATGTCTAGAACATATCTAGTGACATTAGAAGGCGAGGAAAAATATATGAGAAGGAAATATGGCCCTTTTCCCGTGGCAGAATGTGTATATCCAATACAGAACATTCTAAGAGTTGCCGCACTGTCTTCGCAGATTTTGAGGGACTAATGAGGGGTCAGACATACTTGCTAGACATGTCTAGAACATATCTAGTGACATTAGAAGGCGAGAAAAATATATGAGTAGGAAATATATGAGTAGGAAATATGGCCCATTTTATGCAAAATGTGCATATCCAATACAGCACATTCTAAGAGTTGCCGCACTGTCTTCGCAGATTTTGAGGGACTAATGAGGGGTCAGACATACTTGCTTGACATGTCTAGAACATATCTAGTGACATTGGAAGGCGAGGAAAAATATATGAGTAGGAAATATGGCCCTTTTCCCGTGGCAAAATGTGTATATCCAATACAGAACATTCTAAGAGTTGCCGCACTGTCTTCGCAGATTTTGAGGGACTAATGAGGGGTCAGACATACTTGCTAGACATGTCTAGAACATATCTAGTGACATTAGAAGGCGAGGAAAAATATATGAGTAGGAAATATATGAGTAGGAAATATGGCCCATTTTATGCAAAATGTGCATATCCAATACAGCACATTCTAAGAGTTGCCGCACTGTCTTCGCAGATCTTGAGGGACTAATGAGGGGTCAGACATACTTGCTTGACATGTCTAGAACATATCTAGTGACATTAGAAGGCGAGGAAAAATATATGAGAAGGAAATATGGCCCTTTTCCCGTGGCAGAATGTGTATATCCAATACAGAACATTCTAAGAGTTGCCGCACTGTCTTCGCAGATTTTGAGGGACTAATGAGGGGTCAGACATACTTGCTAGACATGTCTAGAACATATCTAGTGACATTAGAAGGCGAGGAAAAATATATGAGTAGGAAATATATGAGTAGGAAATATGGCCCATTTTATGCAAAATGTGCATATCCAATACAGCACATTCTAAGAGTTGCCGCACTGTCTTCGCAGATCTTGAGGGACTAATGAGGGGTCAGACATACTTGCTTGACATGTCTAGAACATATCTAGTGACATTAGAAGGCGAGGAAAAATATATGAGAAGGAAATATGGCCCTTTTCCCGTGGCAGAATGTGTATATCCAATACAGAACATTCTAAGAGTTGCCGCACTGTCTTCGCAGATTTTGAGGGACTAATGAGGGGTCAGACATACTTGCTAGACATGTCTAGAACATATCTAGTGACATTAGAAGGCGAGGAAAAATATATGAGTAGGAAATATATGAGTAGGAAATATGGCCCATTTTATGCAAAATGTGCATATCCAATACAGCACATTCTAAGAGTTGCCGCACTGTCTTCGCAGATCTTGAGGGACTAATGAGGGGTCAGACATACTTGCTTGACATGTCTAGAACATATCTAGTGACATTAGAAGGCGAGGAAAAATATATGAGAAGGAAATATGGCCCTTTTCCCGTGGCAGAATGTGTATATCCAATACAGAACATTCTAAGAGTTGCCGCACTGTCTTCGCAGATTTTGAGGGACTAATGAGGGGTCAGACATACTTGCTAGACATGTCTAGAACATATCTAGTGACATTAGAAGGCGAGGAAAAATATATGAGTAGGAAATATATGAGTAGGAAATATGGCCCATTTTATGCAAAATGTGCATATCCAATACAGCACATTCTAAGAGTTGCCGCACTGTCTTCGCAGATCTTGAGGGACTAATGAGGGGTCAGACATACTTGCTTGACATGTCTAGAACATATCTAGTGACATTAGAAGGCGAGGAAAAATATATGAGAAGGAAATATGGCCCTTTTCCCGTGGCAGAATGTGTATATCCAATACAGAACATTCTAAGAGTTGCCGCACTGTCTTCGCAGATTTTGAGGGACTAATGAGGGGTCAGACATACTTGCTAGACATGTCTAGAACATATCTAGTGACATTAGAAGGCGAGGAAAAATATATGAGTAGGAAATATATGAGTAGGAAATATGGCCCATTTTATGCAAAATGTGCATATCCAATACAGCACATTCTAAGAGTTGCCGCACTGTCTTCGCAGATTTTGAGGGACTAATGAGGGGTCAGACATACTTGCTTGACATGTCTAGAACATATCTAGTGACATTAGAAGGCGAGGAAAAATATATGAGTAGGAAATATGGCCCTTTTCCCGTGGCAAAATGTGTATATCCAATACAGAACATTCTAAGAGTTGCCGCACTGTCTTCGCAGATTTTGAGGGACTAATGAGGGGTCAGACATACTTGCTAGACATGTCTAGAACATATCTAGTGACATTAGAAGGCGAGGAAAAATATATGAGTAGGAAATATATGAGTAGGAAATATGGCCCATTTTATGCAAAATGTGCATATCCAATACAGCACATTCTAAGAGTTGCCGCACTGTCTTCGCAGATCTTGAGGGACTAATGAGGGGTCAGACATACTTGCTTGACATGTCTAGAACATATCTAGTGACATTAGAAGGCGAGGAAAAATATATGAGAAGGAAATATGGCCCTTTTCCCGTGGCAGAATGTGTATATCCAATACAGAACATTCTAAGAGTTGCCGCACTGTCTTCGCAGATTTTGAGGGACTAATGAGGGGTCAGACATACTTGCTAGACATGTCTAGAACATATCTAGTGACATTAGAAGGCGAGGAAAAATATATGAGTAGGAAATATATGAGTAGGAAATATGGCCCATTTTATGCAAAATGTGCATATCCAATACAGCACATTCTAAGAGTTGCCGCACTGTCTTCGCAGATCTTGAGGGACTAATGAGGGGTCAGACATACTTGCTAGACATGTCTAGAACATATCTAGTGACATTAGAAGGCGAGGAAAAATATATGAGTAGGAAATATATGAGTAGGAAATATGGCCCATTTTATGCAAAATGTGCATATCCAATACAGCACATTCTAAGAGTTGCCGCACTGTCTTCGCAGATCTTGAGGGACTAATGAGGGGTCAGACATACTTGCTTGACATGTCTAGAACATATCTAGTGACATTAGAAGGCGAGGAAAAATATATGAGAAGGAAATATGGCCCTTTTCCCGTGGCAGAATGTGTATATCCAATACAGAACATTCTAAGAGTTGCCGCACTGTCTTCGCAGATTTTGAGGGACTAATGAGGGGTCAGACATACTTGCTAGACATGTCTAGAACATATCTAGTGACATTAGAAGGCGAGAAAAATATATGAGTAGGAAATATATGAGTAGGAAATATGGCCCATTTTATGCAAAATGTGCATATCCAATACAGCACATTCTAAGAGTTGCCGCACTGTCTTCGCAGATTTTGAGGGACTAATGAGGGGTCAGACATACTTGCTTGACATGTCTAGAACATATCTAGTGACATTGGAAGGCGAGGAAAAATATATGAGTAGGAAATATGGCCCTTTTCCCGTGGCAAAATGTGTATATCCAATACAGAACATTCTAAGAGTTGCCGCACTGTCTTCGCAGATTTTGAGGGACTAATGAGGGGTCAGACATACTTGCTAGACATGTCTAGAACATATCTAGTGACATTAGAAGGCGAGGAAAAATATATGAGTAGGAAATATATGAGTAGGAAATATGGCCCATTTTATGCAAAATGTGCATATCCAATACAGCACATTCTAAGAGTTGCCGCACTGTCTTCGCAGATCTTGAGGGACTAATGAGGGGTCAGACATACTTGCTTGACATGTCTAGAACATATCTAGTGACATTAGAAGGCGAGGAAAAATATATGAGAAGGAAATATGGCCCTTTTCCCGTGGCAGAATGTGTATATCCAATACAGAACATTCTAAGAGTTGCCGCACTGTCTTCGCAGATTTTGAGGGACTAATGAGGGGTCAGACATACTTGCTAGACATGTCTAGAACATATCTAGTGACATTAGAAGGCGAGGAAAAATATATGAGTAGGAAATATATGAGTAGGAAATATGGCCCATTTTATGCAAAATGTGCATATCCAATACAGCACATTCTAAGAGTTGCCGCACTGTCTTCGCAGATCTTGAGGGACTAATGAGGGGTCAGACATACTTGCTTGACATGTCTAGAACATATCTAGTGACATTAGAAGGCGAGGAAAAATATATGAGAAGGAAATATGGCCCTTTTCCCGTGGCAGAATGTGTATATCCAATACAGAACATTCTAAGAGTTGCCGCACTGTCTTCGCAGATTTTGAGGGACTAATGAGGGGTCAGACATACTTGCTAGACATGTCTAGAACATATCTAGTGACATTAGAAGGCGAGGAAAAATATATGAGTAGGAAATATATGAGTAGGAAATATGGCCCATTTTATGCAAAATGTGCATATCCAATACAGCACATTCTAAGAGTTGCCGCACTGTCTTCGCAGATTTTGAGGGACTAATGAGGGGTCAGACATACTTGCTAGACAAGACTTGATAATGTCTAGACGTTTCCACATCAAAGTATAAAAAATTTTCAAATATATTTTGTTTATTTTTATTATGCAATGATATATTTGTTTAAAATTTGCACATAGCCGGTGGACAATTTTATTTTTTTATAAGTCCTGTTGGGGGTTTGCAAATCTGAATATCTCCTACCTTATCTGTTTATTTAGATCATGAAACTAATAAATTTAATTAATGAATTCCTATTTGGACTTAAGTTTGGAGCTGGAAGATTTGCCATATAGTAGGTTAAAGTTGAATTAAATAATGTCTTTTTGTGTATGAATTTTGAGGCAAATCCTTGAACATGCACATTTCTTCGTACATGTTCCCATTTAACCCATCATTGGCCTTTATGATGGCCTCAAGGACTCCTGTTATAGTTGATAGATTGGATGCAAATTTGAATGCATAAATCACTAGCATACATGTTTTCCTTAGGGTGAAGATTATTCATGATGTAACAGTTTAGATTGGTCAGTCTTTGTTACTCAGCAACAATATTTGTATACACCATACAATGTAGTAAAGTATATGACTGTGATTTCATAGGATGATTTCATCTGAGTTTCAAATGGAATTATTAAAACACATGTCAAGACCAGCTTGTGAATTGCAGCTGAAATGGTGAGATTACTTTTGAACACAAAAACACCCAACCGTCAAAATTATCACAACCACATTCAAAGAAAGAAAACTTTTTAAATCAAAAGACAGCTCATCTCCCTCAACTGCCAAACTATCTGCAAGTGATCCACCAAGGCAAAGTTCCAAACCTTTATATTGGATTGGAATTTTAATGCATGATGTGTTGATCCATACACCATATATCCATAATCAAGTTAAAAAGGAAACAATGCTCTGTATGATCGTGACAAGACAGAGAGACAGCCTCTACAATTACACAATATGGACAAAAAACATTATAAATCTGAAACTAACTTCTGACATTTTTTCTCATACAATAAATATTTAGAGTGAAAAGTAATTTCTTGCCATACTTAGTCAAGCTATATGAAAAACTGTTTTGTACAATAAAAGAAGCATCAGTTTATAAAAACCAAAATGAACGCTTTTTAATTATTCATCTCCAAGTCATCCAGATATTTTTATTATTATCATATTATCAATACAACTAGTTAATGGTTACAACTTGTGAGCTCTGCTGACGTCTTTAAAGATTTAGGAGTGAGGAAAATGTCTGTCCGTCCATCTGTCTACATTTCTTTTAAAATCTTCAAAACTACCAGTAGTATAGTACATGGGCCTTGATGCAGTTAGGTAGGAGTGTCAGCATATTAGCACCAATTCCTCTGTGGTGATCCAAAGGATATGGGTTTGACTGAAATCATGATACAATTTCTCATATGAGTTGAGATCCTTGCAAAAGGGTTAACTCATTGTCCTTGTAAATCTGTGTATAGGTGTGATGTCATGTCAAGGACCTGCTACATGACAATTCAGACTGCACTATAATATATGAGACTGCACTATATCTCCTACAAGTAGGTCTGATCATAAAATGACTTAAAACCCCAAACAAACAAACAAAGCATTAAGACCTAGGGCCGTGGCACAATTGGTGCCAACTTATTAGCATCAGTTTCTCTGTCGTGATCCAAAGATTGTGGGTTTGATCCCCGACTGTGCCGAGATTGAACTCATGATACAATTTCCCATATGAGGGTTAACATGTTGTCCTTGAAGATCTGTGACCGGATGTGTTGTAATGTCAAGGACCTACGACATGACAATTCAGTGAGGCAGCACTTTATCTGCTACAAGTAGATCTCATCACAAAATGTCTGAAATAATGTTGAGTGATGTTAAACTCCAAACAAACAAACAAAAAAAAACAAAAAAAACAAGGTCGGGAATTTCATCTGACCGAAAATTAAGACAGTGTGGCAACTCTTGAAATGTTTGCATTTGAAAACTCAAAAAATGTTGAAATATATTAATTTTAGCAGAGTAAATGGGCCATATCTCCTACTCATATATTTTTCCTTGACTTCTAATGTCACTAGATATGTTCTAGACATGTCTAGCAAGTATGTCTAACCCCTCTTTAGTCTCTCAAAATCTGCGAAGACAGTGTGGCAACTCTTCGAATGTGCCGTATTGGATGTTGAAATGTTGAAATATATTAATTTTAGCAGAGTAAATGGGCCATATCTCCAACTCATATATTTTTACTTGACTTCTAATGTCACTAGATATGTTCTAGACATGTCTAGCAAGTATGTCTGACCCCTCCTTATTCTCTCAAAATCTGCGAAGACAGTGCGGCAACTCTTAGAATGTGCCGTATTGGATATGCACATTTTGCCAAGGGAAAAGGGCCATAACTCCTACTCATATATTTTTCCTCGCCTTCTAGTATCACTAGATATGTTCTAGACATGTCTAGCAAGTATGTCTGACCCCTCATTAGTCCCTCAAAATCTGCGAAGACAGTGCGACAACTCTTAGAATATCCACATTTGAAAAATAAAAAAATGTTCAAATATGTGAATTTAGCAGTGTAAAAGGGCCATATCTCCAACTCTAGCAAGTATGTCTGACCCCTCATTAGTCCCTCAAAATCTGCGAAGACAGTGCGACAACTCTTAGAATATTCACATTTGAAAAATAAAAAAATGTTGAAATATGTGAATTTTACCAGAGTAAAAGGGCCATATCTCCAACTCATATATTTTTCCTCGTCTTCTAATGTCTCTAGATATGTTCTAGACATGCCTAGCAAGTATGTCTGACCCCTCATTAGTCCCTCAAAATCTGCGAAGACAGTGTGGCAACTCTTCGAATGTGCCGTATTGGATATGTACATTTTGCCAAGGGAAAAGGGCCATATCTCCTACTCATATTTTTTGCCTTGCCTTCTAATGTCTCTAGATATGTTCTAGACATGCCTAGCAAGTATGTCTGACCCCTCATTAGTCCCTCAAAATCTGCGAAGACAGTGTGTCAACTCTTAGAATGTTCGCATTTGAAAACTCAAGAAATGTTGAAATATGTGAATATTAGCAGAGTAAAAGGGCCATATCTCCTACTCATATATTTTTTCCCGCCTTCTAATGTCACTATATATGTTCTAGACATGCCTAGTAAGTATGTCTGACCCCTCATTAGTCCCTCAAAATCTGTGAAGACAGTACTACAACTCTTAGAATGTTCACATTTGAAAAATCAAAACATGTTGAAATATGTGAATTTTAGCAGAGTAAAAGGGCCATATCTCCTACTCATATATTTTTCCTCGTCTTCTAGTGTCACTAGATATGTTCTAGACATGCCTAGCAAGTATGTCTGACCCCTCATTAGTCCCTCAAAATCTGCGAAGACATTGCGACAACTCTTAGAATGTGCCGCATTGGATATGCACATTTTGCCAAGGGAAAAGGGCCATAACTCCTACTCATATATTTTTCCTCGCCTTCTAGTGTCACTAGATATGTTCTAGACATGCCTAGCAAGTATGTCTGACCCCTCATTAGTCCCTCAAAATCTGCGAAGACAGTGCGGCAACTCTTAGAATGTGCCGTATTGGATATGCACATTTTGCCAAGGGAAAAGGGCCATATCACCTACTTATATATTTTTCCTCGCCTTCTAATGTCACTAGATATGTTCTAGACAGATCAAGCAAGTATGTCTGACCCCTTTATAGTCCCTCAAAATCTGCAAAGACAGTGTTGCAACTCTTAGAATGTTCGCATTTGAAAACTCAAAAAATGTTGAAATATGTGAATTTTAGCAGAGTAAAATAGCCATATCTCCTACTCATATATTTTTCTCGTCTTCTAGTGTCACTAGATATGTTCTAGACATGCCTAGCAAGTATGTCTGACCCCTCATTAGTCCCTCAAAATCTGCGAAGAAATTGCAACAAATCTTAGAATGTGCCATATTGGATATGCACATTTTGCCAAGGGAAAAGGGCCATATCTCCTACTCATACATTTTGCCTTGCCTTCTTATGTCTCTAGATATGTTCTAGACATGCCTAGCAAGTATGTCTGACCCCTTATTAGTCCCTCAAAATCTGCGAAGACATTGCGACAAATCTTAGAATGTGCCATATTGGATATGCACATTTTGCCAAGGGAAAAGGGCCATAACTCCTACTCATATATTTTACCTCGCCTTCTAGTGTCACTAGATATGTTCTAGACATGCCTAGCAAGTATGTCTGACCCCTTATTAGTCCCTCAAAATCTGCGAAGACATTGCAACAACTCTTAGAATGTGCCATATTGGATATGCACATTTTGCCAAGGGAAAAGGGCCATATCTCCTACTCATACATTTTGCCTTGCCTTCTTATCTCTCTAGATATGTTCTAGACATGCCTAGCAAGTATGTCTGACCCATCATTAGTCCCTCAAAATCTGCGAAGACAGAGCGACAACTCTTAGAATGTTCACATTTGAAAAATAAAAAATGTTGAAATATGTGAATTTTAACAGAGTAAAAGGGTCATATCTCCAACTCATATATTTTTCCTCGTCTTCTAATGTCTCTAGATATGTTCTAGACATGCCTAGCAAGTATATCTGACCCCTCATTAGTCCCTCAAAATCTGCGAAGACATTGCGACTACTCTTAGAATGTGCCGTATTGGATATGCACATTTTGCCAAGGGAAAAGGGCCATATCACCTTCTTATATATTTTTCCTCGCCTTTTAATGTCACTAGATATGTTCTAGACATGTCTAGCAAGTATGTCTGATCCCTCAATAGTCCCTCAAAATCTGCGAAGACAGTGTGGCAACTCTTAGAATGTTCGCATTTGAATACTCAAAAAATGTTGAAATATGTGAATTTTAGCAGAGTAAAAGGGCCATATCTCCTACTCATATATTTTTCCTCGTCTTCTAGTGTCACTAAATATGTTCTAGACATGCCTAGCAAGTATGTCTGACCCCTCATTAGTCCCTAAAAATCTGCGAAGACATTGCGACAACTCTTAGAATGTTACGTATTGGATATGCATATTTTGCCAAGGGAAAAGGGCCATAACTCCTACTCATATATTTTTCCTCGCCTTCTAGTGTCACTAGATATGTTCTAGACATGCCCAGTAAGTATGTCTGACCCCTCATTAGTCCCTCAAAATCTGCAAAGACAGTGCGACAACTCTTAGAATGTTACGTATTGGATATGCATATTTTGCCAAGGGAAAAGGGCCATAACTCCTACTCATATATTTTTCCTCGCCTTCTAGTGTCCCTAGATATGTTCTAGACATGCCTAGCAAGTATGTCTGACCCCTAATTAGTCCCTCAAAATCTGCAAAGACAGTGCGACAACTCTTAGAATGTGCCATATTGGATATGCACATTTTGCCAAGGGAAAAGGGCAATAAATCCTACTCATATATTTTTCGTCGCCTTCTAGTGTCACTAGATATGTTCTAGACATGCCTAGCAAGTATGTCTGACCCCTCATTAGTCCCTAAAAATCTGCGAAGACTTTGCGACAACTCTTAGAATGTGCCGTATTGGATATGCACATTTTGCCAAGGGAAAAGGGCCATAACTCCTACTCATATATTTTTCCTCGTCTTCTAGTGTCGCTAGATATGTTCTAGACATGCCTAGAAGGTATGTCTGACCCCTAATTAGTCCCTCAAAATCTGCGAAGAAAGTGCGACAACTCTTAGAATGTTACGTATTGGATATGCATATTTTGCCAAGGGAAAAGGGCCATAACTCCTACTCATATATTTTTCCTCGCCTTCTAGTGTCCCTAGATATGTTCTAGACATGCCTAGCAAGTATGTCTTACCCCTAATTAGTCCCTCAAAATCTGCAAAGACAGTGCGACAACTCTTCGAATGTTAACATTTGAAAAATCAAAAAATGTTGAAATATGTGAATTTTAGCAGAGTAAAAGGGCCATATCTCCTCATATATTTTTCCTCGTCTTCTAGTGTCGCTAGATATGTTCTAGACATGCCTAGCAAGTATGTCTGACCCCTCATTAGTGCCTCAAAAATCTGCGAAGACATTGCGACTACTCTTAGAATGTGCCGTATTGGATATGCACATTTTGCCAAGGGAAAAGGGCCATAACTCCTTCTCATATATTTTTCCTCGCCTTCTAGTGTCACTAGATATGTTCTAGACATGCCTAGCAAGTATATCTGACCCCTCATTATTCCCTCAAGAATGTGCCGTATTGGATATGCACATTTTGCCAAGGGAAAAGGGCCATATCACCTACTTATATATTTTTCCTCGCCTTCTAATGTCACTAGATATGTTCTAGACAGGTCAAACAAGTATGTCTGACCCCTCAATAGTTCCTCAAAATCTGCGAAGACATTGCGACAACTCTTAGAATGTTCGCATTTGAAAACTCAAGAAATGTTGAAATATGTGAATTTTAGCAGAGTAAAAGAGCCATATCTCCTACTCACATATTTTTCCTCGCCTTCTAATGTCAATAGATATGTTCTAGACATGCCTAGTAAGTATGTCTGACCCCTCATTAGTCCCTCAAAATCTGCGAAGACAGTGCGACAACTCTTAGAATGTTCACATTTGAAAAATAAAAAAATGTTGAAATATGTGAATTTTAGCAGAGTAAAAGGGCCATATCTCCAACTCATATATTTTTCCTCGTCTTCTAATGTCTCTGGATATGTTCTAGACATGCCTAGCAAGTATGTCTGACCCCTCATTAGTCCCTCAAAATCTGCGAAGACATTGCGACTACTCTTAGAATGTGCCGTATTGGATATGCACATTTTGCCAAGAGAAAAGGGCCAATATCGCCTACTTATATATTTTTACTCGCCTTCTAATGTAACTAGATATGTTCTAGACAGGTCAAACAAGTATGTCTGATCCCTCAATAGTCCCTCAAAATCTGCGAAGACAGTGTGGCAACTCTTAGAATGTTCGCATTTGAAAACTCAAGAAATGTTGAAATATGTGCATTTTAGCAGAGTAAAAGGGCAATAACTCCTACTCACATATTTTTCCTCGCCTTCTAATGTCACTCGATATGTTCTAGACATGCCTAGAAGGTATGTCTGACCCCTCATTAGTCCCTCAAAATCTGCGAAGACAGTGCGACAACTCTTAGAATGTTCACATTTGAAAAATAAAAAAATGCTGAAATATGTGAATTTTAGCAGAGTAAAAGGGCCATAATTCCTACTCATATATTTTTCGTCGCCTTCTAGTGTCACTAGATATGTTCTAGACATGCCTAGCAAGTATGTATGACCCCTCATTAGTTCCTCAAAATCTGCGAAGACATTGCGACAACTCTTAGAATGTTACGTATTGGATATGCATATTTTGCCAAGGGAAAAGGGCCATAACTCCTACTCATATATTTTTCCTCGCCTTCTAGTGTCACTAGATATGTTCTAGACATGCCTAGCAAGTATGTCTGACCCCTCATTAGTCCCTCAAAATCTGCGAAGACATTGCGACAACTCTTAGAATGTTTGCATTTGAAAACTCAAGAAATGTTGAAATATGTGAATTTTAGCAGAGTAAAAGAGCCATATAACTTACTCACATATTTTTCCTCGCCTTCTAATGTCACTAGATATGTTCTAGACATGCCCAGTAAGTATGTCTGACCCCTCATTAGTCCCTCAAAATCTGCGAAGACAGTGCAACAACTCTTAGAATGTTCACATTTGAAAAATAAAAAATGTTGAAATATGTGAATTTTAACAGAGTAAAAGGGCCATATCTCCAACTCATATATTTTTCCTCGTCTTCTAATGTCTCTAGATATGTTCTAGACATGCCTAGCAAGTATGTCTGACCCCTCATTAGTTCCTCAAAATCTGCGAAGACATTGCGACAACTCTTAGAGTGTTCACATTTGAAAACTCAAGAAATGTTGAAATATGTGAATTTTAGCAGAGTAAAAGAGCCATATCTCCTACTCACATATTTTTCCTCGCCTTCTAATGTCACTAGATATGTTCTAGACATGCCTAGCAAGTATTTCTGACCCCTCATTAGTCCCTCAAAATCTGCGAAGACATTGCAACAACTCTTAGAATGTGCCGTATTGGATATGCACATTTTGCCAAGGGAAAAGGGCCATAACTCCTACTCATATATTTTTCCCCGCCTTCTAGTGTCACTAGATATGTTCTAGACATGCCTAGCAAGTATGTCTGACCCCTCATTAGTCCCTCAAAATCTGCGAAGACTTTGCGACAACTCTTAGAATGTGCCGTATTGGATATGCATATTTTGCCAAGGGAAAAGGGCCATATCTCCTACTCATATATTTTTCCTCGTCTTCTAGTGTCACTAGATATGTTCTAGACATGCCTAGCAAGTATGTCTGACCCCTCATTAGTCCCTCAAAATCTGCGAAGACATTGCGACAACTCTTAGAATGTGCCGTATTGGATATGCACATTTTGCCAAGGGAAAAGGGCCATAACTCCTACTCATATATTTTTCCTCGCCTTCTAGTGTCACTAGATATGTTCTAGACATGCCTAGCAAGTATGTCTGACCCCTCAATAGTCCCTAAAAATCTGCGAAGAAATTGCAACAAATCTTAGAATGTGCCGTATTGGATATGCACATTTTTGCCAATGGAAAAGGGCCATAATTTCTACTCATTTATTTTTCCTCGCCTTCTAGTGTCACTAGATATGTTCTAGACATGCCTAGCAAGTATGTCTGACCCCTTATTAGTTCCTCAAAATCTGCGAAGACATTGCGACAACTCTTAGAATGTTACGTATTGGATATGCATATTTTGCCAAGGGAAAAGGGCCATATCTCCTACTCATATATTTTTCCTCGCCTTCTAGTGTCACTAGATATGTTCTAGACATGCCCAGTAAGTATGTCTGACCCCTCATTAGTCCCTCAAAATCTGTGAAGACAGTGCGACAACTCTTAGAATGTTCACATTTGAAAAATAAAAAATGTTGAAATATGTGAATTTTAACAGAGTAAAAGGGCCATATCTCCAACTCATATATTTTTCCTCATCTTCTAATGTCTCTAGATATGTTCTAGACATGCCTAGCAAGTATGTCTGTCCCCTCATTAGTTCCTCAAAATCTGCGAAGACATTGCGACAACTCTTAGAGTGTTCACATTTGAAAACTCAAGAAATGTTGAAATATGTGAATTTTAGCAGAGTAAAAGAGCCATATCTCCGACTCACATATTTTTCCTCGCCTTCTAATGTCAATAGATATGTTCTAGACATGCCTAGTAAGTATGTCTGACCCCTCATTAGTCCCTCAAAATCTGCGAAGACAATGTGACAACTCTTAGAATTTTCACATTTGAAAAATCAAAAAATGTTGAAATTGTGATTCGCATAGTAAAAGGGCCATATCTCCTACTCATATATTTTTCCTCGTCTTCTAGTGTTACTAGATATGTTCTAAACATGCCTAGCAAGTATGTCTGACCCCTCATTAGTCCCTCAAAATCTGCGAAGACATTGCGACAACTCTTAGAATGTGCCGTATTGGATATGCACATTTTGCCAAGGGAAAAGGGCCATAACTCCTACTCATATATTTTTCCTCGCCTTCTAGTGTCACTAGATATGTTCTAGACATACCTAGCAAGTATGTCTGACCCCTCATTAGTCCCTCAAAATCTGCGAAGACGTTGCGACAACTCTTAGAATGTGCCGTATTGGATATGCACATTTTGCCAAGGGAAAAGGGCCATATCTCCTACTCATATATTCTTCCTCGCCTTCTAATGTCTCTAGATGTGTTCTAGACATGCCTAGAAAGTATGTCTAACTCTTTATTAGTAAATCCATGTTTGGGAAGGCTCTGCAACAATGCTTGTGAATCATTATCATGCTAAAAAATGTGTTTGTGATTGCTAAAGGTACATTTTAGAGTTTTAAAGGATATATATCCTTTTACATAACGTTTCTACCCAAATACCAAAAGGGTATGAAGGTGTATACAGTTATTCTCCATTAATATATTGATAATAAATTATTTAGACTGTGCTACAAGGTTGAGAAGGCCATTAATCATACTGAAAAACTCATTTGTCACAGGAAAAGGGATATATCCGTTTTTGACAGGATATATATCCTTTTGCATGACTTTTTTTACCATGTCCCAAAAGGGTGCACTGATACATACTTGTTGACACCTTTTGAAAAAAACGTCAAATATCAAATATCAAATATCAAAAGAACTTCACGCTCGTACATACAATTGCGTATTGATAATGACTGGAGTGATGGCAGCGCCGTGAAGCACAGAAACCCTATATCAGACATAAGAGTCACAAGTCTGATAGATGTGGCAAAAAATATCATTAACGTTATGCAGAGAAGTGTGAAAAGAAATCTCGGAGGTGTCCCTGACATGAAGCAGCGGTCCGGGGATGCAGCGAAGCGTGTCCGCGAGTGTGAAGTGGGGTGGGTGACCCGGGCAGGTGACGACGCTGCCTTCCCTTCCTCCCTCCTGGCCCGGTGTGGGTCTGAACTGTCTGGTGTGCACGCTTCTTTGTTATATTCCGCCTGATCCTATCGCCGACAGGTAAATATGGTTCAAGCATGAGGCACATGTTGAGGTTTTCTGACAAAATATACCAAGGTAATTATACAGCAATGAGAAGACCAGTGAGCTGACAGAAGTCATTATTAGTTACACCACGGACTATTGCCCAAATTTATATTCTCAACACCCTTTAAGGACATTTGGCGAAGAACTAATATTGTTTGATTAATTAAAAATGATAACAAGCTGGGGAGGAGAGGGTCAATTGGAGAATCAAATACTAGGAGTTACTGGTCACCTACATGCAGGCAAGGGGGGGGGGAGGGTCAATCAATGTATCAAATACTGGAAGTTACTGGTTTCCTACATGCAGGCAAGGGGAGGGTCAAATCAATTAGACAAATGCCGCGAGTTGCTGGGCACCAACGAACAGGCAAAAAGTAGGGTCAAGTCCATTAGGCGAGTGATGGGATTTTTAATAAGGTTTCCACAAATATAATTGGAGACGAGCCAGGAGAAGCGTGGCCACATTGGTCACGTGGTGTATCCGCACTCTGTGAGCCGACCATCAACTTATCTATTCTGGCTGTCTGTCATCTTATGGTTATCTTGTCTCAGTCTTAGCGACAGTACAAACCTTGACAAAGGGACACACTCTCACATTACCTACATGCAAGTCCACAATCAATTTACATTTTGCCGCAAAGAGTGACACTGTACATCTTAATAATGAGATTTCTATGTATAGCTTTGACCGTTTTAATGATGTATAAATACATGATAATTCTCATAACAAGGACGATAAATGGTCTATAATATATGAGCCAATATCATTGGCTAATTTTATTACACAAACTACATTGTAACGTGTGGATATTTTCCAAATATCGATCAAAGCTATAAACATTAAACTTGGCTCTAAACATGCCATGTGTGCCCATTATTATCATTTCTGAAATTTGGTTGAATTAAATTCTATAAACCTGGTTCTCTAGATACCACGGCACATATTTTGATGCATTTAGCATGCTTCTGCGGAGAGTTCAGCTGGATTAATATTGATAGTCAGTGATGCAGTTTATATGAAGACTTCCTCTGACAAGATGGAACATGCACGCCGCTGTGTTTTAGCTGGTCTTTTCTGGTTGTGCTTGTCTGTATGCAGATGGGATAAAAAAAACCCACCATTTTTGATGAGTATCTTATACAGCATATTCTGTCACAGTGTACGGCTCCCCCATGCCTTTGTCTACAATGTGAATAATTTAACAGCATATTTGGCCTATATTCAGCGCCCCTCCAATGTGTCATTTCAAAACTTGCTGCTACCCCGGTGATTTTATATTGCAACACATGAGTTTTGTGGTAAACATTGAGGTTTGATAAGTTGATTGGGGGTGGGATTGAGAGCAACTGATGAGTCACAACGGGGTGAACAATAACGGTACCTTCCAGGCCCTGCTGCAAGCAGCTGCAGCAGCCGCTCACAGCTACCATCTGCTTGCAAAACCAAAACATCATCCAGCGCAATACTGTCAAAGGCAACTCGTATCTGGAAATTGCATTTTGGACAAAATAAATGGACAAAAGAAGATTAGACATATATAACTGTGTGCTTGGATACTGGAGTGAGCGGACAATGACAGGCGTGTGAACACAGGCTGGAGTACAGTCAGACCCAACCAGGGAGTATATTGTCAGCTGCATATAAAGACATTCAATATGGCGTCTGGCCAGTCTATAGGACTCGATGATATTTTAGAATGTCCTGTGTGCTATGAGACAGAGAACACACCAAAGATTCTGGAGTGTGGGCACTTTGTATGTGAGAAATGTCTTGTTAACATGGCAAGTCTGGATGAGCTCAAGAGGAAGTATAGAGCTGTATGTCCAAAATGCCGTCAGGAGACTGTGCTGCCATCTGCTGGGGCTGACAACCTGGTGACTAATTTTGCTGTGATCCAACTGAGAAATATTATATGTGGTCTAAAAGGGTGTAGAAAGTGTGAGATGTGTGAGCAGAAAAATAGCGAGGCATTTCAGTTTTGTGAGGATTGCAGGCAGTATCTTTGTCATGCCTGCGCCGCTGGGCACCTCAAGGCACATTTCTATGCCACTCATTGCCTCGTCTCCCTCTGTGCCGATCATAATAAACCCCACACCTTCGTCTGCATACAGTGCCCCAAACTTCTTTGTCAGCTCTGCATTCAAAAACAAATATGTAACGATCATGACATTAGCCGGGTCAAAGACATCAAAGAACAGAAAGAAAAGGACATGAAAGAATTCATAGATAAAGTCTCAAGTGACCTGTTTAAAAATGCTCATCAACACAAACCCAAAATTGACTTTGTTGATGGATTGATAGGCGAAACCAAGCAGGTGAAGGAAAAAGTGGTCAGCCATGCTGAGAAACTACACAAGCGAATCAGCAAGAACGCAGACGACATACTGATGCGATTAGATAGTTGGGAGAAAGCGCTGCAGACAACCAAAGAAAAACTACAGCATGAAGATCAACATGAGCATCTCAGCAAGCTGTATGAGAAGGCAAAGAAGGCTCAGAGTGATGGCATAGAGAACATTGTACTCCAGCTTCCCAAGCTCCTGGAAGCCTTACCTCCACCCGCCGGGGACCCTCAGACAGAAGATATTGTACCTTACCCTAGCTTTGAGCCTGACGAGTCTCTTGACTTAGGACAGTTGTCTGTGGAAGCTGTGATCCTTAATAACAAACCTCACATGCTTTGGTCGTCTACTATCCTGAGGGGTGGCAAAGATGCTGCGTTCACCCCATGTGGTCATGTTGCTGTCACTGACTGCTTCCAGAACAAAGTCTTCCTCTATAACACCCATGGAGACATAGTGGCAGACAGTGAAACTAAAGGGGTGTTGCTTAGACTGCCCTTTGGCATTGCTAGTCATCCCCAGAAGGCAGTGCTCCTGGTGGCAGAAATGGAAGCTAGCGAACTTGCTGTCCTGAGTGCAAAGGACCTAACCCTTCAAACACGATATCATCTGCCCGAAACCACGTGGCCAACTGGGGTAGGGGTCCTTAGCGATGGCAGAATCGTGGTGGCCAACTGCTACCCGGGTAAGATAACAGTGTACCAAGAGAGTGACAAGGAACTGGAAGCCCAGGTTTCCTGGAACCTGTACTATTTTCCATTCTGCGTAGATGTAGACACCCATGACAACATTATAGTCCACGACAAGAATGAATTCCTCATGTACAACAGCAATGGCGACCTCAAATCTGTGATTGAGATTCCAAACAGCACACTCCTCCAGCAATGCACAGAGTCAGTGGTAGGCATGCTGGCTGTCACAGACTCTGAACGAATCGTTCGATGTGGAGACGCTGGTGATGCAGACGATGAAGATGATGGGAATCAGCGTGACGTCATCACGTGGACACCAAGAGAAGAGCAGAAATATGGAGGAATGAGGTCAATTACAGTTCAAGGTCATCGCCTGGTGGTCGTTCTCAAACAAGGCATTTGTTGTTATCTCATCGGTCCTTAGAGGTCACTATGTCGGATGCTTTATATATTGACACCCTTCCTTGTATAGCATGAATTCTATCGCAAAAGAGGTCACTGTAAAAGGTACTCTTACATGTCAAAGAAATGTTTCTGAGTATTTTAATAGGTAGTGAATATTTTACCACATAATGAACACAGTAAGAAGTTAGACATGATACATCAATGGCTTCTTAATATCCAGGGTGTGCATTTAGACACAATCTTATTTTTAAGAATCTGAGCATGTTCTTGAAAATGAAATTTCAAATCTTTAAGCTTGAGATTGTTTGTAAAAGAGTTCCAGTTCATTTGAAGATTTAACTGAACTCAGATGATGTTGACAAGTCTTACCTAGAATTATGTTGAAAACGTGCAAAGAAATTTGCATTGCTTTTACCAAATGATAACCACCTTTAAAACCAAAAGATTCTAAGATACTCATATTTATGGACTCATTTACACCATTTCTTATCTATTGTCCTCTACAGACATCTTACATATTATATATATATGAATTAGACAATTTATTTAAGTAGTAGACAATTTATTTAAGTAGTAGTAAAGACGATTGATGCAATATTTGATCAATTATCGGCCATCTTGGATTCGGTGCTTTAAAAGCTTAGCTAGATCTATCACAAATGATTTTAACCGGAACAAATTATTTGCGAATGCCTTACCTTATTAAACGTTTGGACCATACACGCTGTTTCCCTACTGAGAGTTTCCTCTCAAAGTTTTATTATTTCTCTTAAGGGAACAACACATCATGAACATAGAATGTTAATTTTAGCTTTCGCCACTTTAAGCGTATATGATACTTGAAATTATTTATTTATATTTCTTATTAATTATTTATATTTCATAGTTCATGCATTTTCTATTAAAGGTCATCTTTGCACCATTTATATTTGATATTATGTTAAAAGACCATTCCACGTCTATTTACTTCTTTGTTTAAATAAAAATAAATAAATAAACTTTTTATGTGAAATATTACCCAGTATGCTTAGGATGCTCTTATCAATCAGCGAGATTTGAACGCTTTGAAAAAGTGTGGCATTTATTATTGTGATAAATTATCAATATGATATTACCATTACATATAAAATTATATTTTTTGTATATCTCAAATATACTACATAGGTTTATACTCATAATGACTAAATATTTAATGTTGAATCTTAGGAGACCTGATTAGTAGTATTTTCTCCTTTGAATATATTACAAACACGTATTGATTTGTATTGAGAAAGTGAATACAGATATTTGACTCAGAGTAAAGTTGGGACACGAAACTGGCAGATATACTCATATTGCAATTATATCTCCTTCAAATATTACTCATATAAAATATAAAAAGCTATGTATAATGGTTAATTTATTTATTTTAAAAAGATGTGTTATTTATATATTGCTTTTTTTCTTTGGTAAAACATAATTCAACTTTTAATTGGATGTCACAATTGAATATATATATATATATATATATATCTTATTTATATTTATATGAATATGAACAATGGATTCATTTACATACTGTTATTTCCCTTTTTCTATTCCTGTCACTTCACACAATAAGACACAACATAATATATTCAAATTTGATCGAACATCTTGTCTTTGTAACATATTGTTTTGGCAAAAATCATCATGAATAAAGCTTTTATCATTCAATCTGAAAATGCGTTATTGATTCTGTTTAGTTTGACGGGTGGATAAAATTAAATGGGAAGTCTAAATGCTCCTATTAGTACAAGTTTTCGTACATAAATATGGAGGCATAAGATCGATTGATGGGTCTGTTTCACAACTTGCATAATTGATTTTGTGTATTTGCTTTGTGAAATCAATCGGATTCTGGGCGATAATATAGGCCATCTGCAAACTTGCAAACTCCACCACATAATTCAGTTGGTTGGCTGACAGATCTCGCATTTTAGACAGAGAATGAATGTGACAAAATGAATAATTCGGAACAAGTATTGATTAGAGTATGTTATTTTACAAGTAATTTATCAATTTTGGAGAGATGTAGTCCACATGCCCAAAGATTTATTCCATGAACAAACTGAGAGAAACATACAGGTGACACGTGAGTGTATTGAGTTTGACAACATGGCTGTCACTGCATTTTCAAAATCTCTAATATTTATAATCTTCTTTTGGAAAAAAAATATCTTGCTGTTCTGCTCGGCTGTACACCAGACTCTGTGATAGTTCTGGAGTGTGAAGTAAGTTGAATTGTCATCAGTATATTCCATACTTTTCCAAAAAGAAATGTGGATTCAAACAAAATATGGATCCAAACAAAGAATGAGTGAGGAATCTTAAAAGAAGTTAAATGCATATAATCAGACCTGTATAATTATATAATCTTAATGCCAAAATTTCTATCTGTGCCAATATCTACAAGATGTCGAAAAGGTAAGTAGCGAAGTAGCTCTATTAAGGAGTGTGTACATTATCAATCTTAACTACCTCACAGTATATCAACATCTATAAAACCAATTGGCATCCCGCCGAGATTAATGACTTTATATTGCTAAATTAAGGAATCTATGGAATTGAAGCTTTGAAATCAAAGGTCATCTATAAACAGCCTGTCAATGTTGATCCCCACAAGGCAGCCTATATAAGCTCATTACAGAACCGGTTCAAGTGATCTACAAGATAATAATTGTCAAGTGGGTGGCTATGAGGATAGAGATTGGAAAGATTTCTTGAAACTAACAGAATATTAAATGTCAAGAATACATATCACTTGACAGAACTGAACAATAGTTCTCGATGACGAGTTTACAAAGTTCACTGTCTTGACAGGAATATGAGTTTTAATTAGTCCCAAAAAGATATTCACCAGATATGTTCATTATGAAGAGAAACTACTAAATGTTTGACTATAATTTGGAAAAGCTAATCTAACAATGACAAATGTCGTGGAAGATATGAAATTGGAAACACTAGTCGAGGAGGAAGGATTCATAGACTTGTTCTATTGTTCAAGGCCATTGGAAAATTAGCAAACTACTGTAAATTATGCTGAAATCACCAGCTACAGGACAATTCAAGTCGATTGATACACATACATCGCAAGAAGTGATGCATTTAAATCGTTTTTTAAAAGATGTACCTATTTAGAATAATCGAATTCCCAGATTTTAGTTTGAATGTGCATATTCTGAAAACAAGGAAAGAAAAAGATTGTACATATATTACACCACTGACCGTCAAAGTCCATGATCTGATGTTTGTACAAGTTTACATAGTCCAAGATACTATCGCATATTGTTCCTCATATATTGGCCTGAGTGGGCATGCCCCTAGATGTGAGTATATGCTGTACATCATATTGAGTATATGCTGTACATCATATATTGGCCTGAGTGGGCATGCCCCTAGATGTGAGTATATGCTGTACATCATATATTGACTTGAGTGGTCATGCCCCTAGATGTGAGTATATGCTGTACATCAGATATTGGCCTGAGTGGGCATGCCCCTAGATGTGAGTATATGCTGTACATCATATATTGACTTGAGTGGTCATGCCCCTAGATGTGAGTATATGCTGTACATCATATATTGGCCTGAGTGGGCATGCCCCTAGATGTGAGTATATGCTGTACATCATATATTGGCCTGAGTGGGCATGCCCCTAGATGTGAGTATATGCTGTACATCATATATTGGCCTGAGTGGGCATGCCCCTAGATGTGAGTATATGCTGTACATCATATATTGGCCTGAGTGGGCATGCCCCTAGATGTGAGTATATGCTGTACATCATATATTGGCCTGAGTGGGCATGCTGTACATCATATATTGGCCTGAGTGGGCATGCCCCTAGATGTGAGTATATGCTGTACATCATATATTGACTTGAGTGGTCATGCCCCTAGATGTGAGTATATGCTGTACATCATATATTGGCCTGAGTGGGCATGCTGTACATCATATATTGGCCTGAGTGGGCATGCCCCTAGATGTGAGTATATGCTGTACATCATATATTGACTTGAGTGGTCATGCCCCTAGATGTGAGTATATGCTGTACATCATATATTGGCCTGAGTGGGCATGCCCCTAGATGTGAGTATAGGCTGTACATCATATATTGGCCTGAGTGGGCATGCCCCTAGATGTGAGTATATGCTGTACATCATATATTGACTTGAGTGGTCATGCCCCTAGATGTGAGTATATGCTGTACATCATATATTGGCCTGAGTTGGCATGCCCCTAGATGTCAGTATATGCTGTACATCAGATATTGGCCTGAGTGTTCATGCCCCTAGATGTCAGTATATGCTGTACATCATAAATTGCCATGTGATGTATTGACAAATGCTCATGGTCAGTTATCAGATGCAGGTGCAAGTCAATCTCAAACTCTAAACTCAAAATTTTGGCCAATATAAAACAATAACAGGTATGGTCATGTGATGATGGTCAGTACTGTGCTGTACAGACATGTCATCACGGTCAGTGATATGATGTACAGACATGTCATCACGGTCAGTGATATGATGTACAGACCTGTCATCACGGTCAGTGATATGATGTACAGACCTGTCATCACGGTCAGTGATATGATGTACAGACCTGTCATCACAGTCAGTGATATGATGTACAGACATGTCATCATGGTCAGTGATATGATGTACAGACATGTCATCATGGTCAGTGATATGATGTACAGACATGTCATCACGGTCAGTGATATGATGTACAGACATGTCATCATGGTCAGTGATATGATGTACAGACATGTCATCACAGTCAGTGATATGATGTACAGACATGTCATCACGGTCAGTGATATGATGTACAGACATGTCATCATGGTCAGTGATATGATGTACAGACATGTCATCACGGTCAGTGATATGATGTACAGACATGTCATCATGGTCAGTGATATGATGTACAGACCTGTCATCACGGTCAGTGATATGATGTACAGACATGTCATCATGGTCAGTGATATGATGTACAGACATGTCATCATGGTCAGTGATATGATGTACAGACATGTCATCACGGTCAGTGATATGATGTACAGACATGTCATCACAGTCAGTGATATGATGTACAGACATGTCATCACGGTCAGTGATATGATGTACAGACATGTCATCATGGTCAGTGATATGATGTACAGACCTGTCATCACAGTCAGTGATATGATGTACAGACATGTCATCATGGTCAGTGATATGATGTACAGACATGTCATCATGGTCAGTGATATGATGTACAGACCTGTCATCATGGTCAGTGATATGATGTACAGACATGTCATCATGGTCAGTGATATGATGTACAGACATGTCATCATGGTCAGTGATATGATGTACAGACATGTCATCATGGTCAGTGATATGATGTACAGACATGTCATCACGGTCAGTGATATGATGTACAGACATGTCATCACAGTCAGTGATATGATGTACAGACATGTCATCACGGTCAGTGATATGATGTACAGACATGTCATCATGGTCAGTGATATGATGTACAGACCTGTCATCACAGTCAGTGATATGATGTACAGACATGTCATCATGGTCAGTGATATGATGTACAGACATGTCATCATGGTCAGTGATATGATGTACAGACCTGTCATCATGGTCAGTGATATGATGTACAGACATGTCATCATGGTCAGTGATATGATGTACAGACATGTCATCATGGTCAGTGATATGATGTACAGACATGTCATCACGGTCAGTGATATGATGTACAGACATGTCATCATGGTCAGTGATATGATGTACAGACCTGTCATCACAGTCAGTGATATGATGTACAGACATGTCATCATGGTCAGTGATATGATGTACAGACATGTCATCATGGTCAGTGATATGATGTACAGACCTGTCATCATGGTCAGTGATATGATGTACAGACATGTCATCATGGTCAGTGATATGATGTACAGACATGTCATCATGGTCAGTGATATGATGTACAGACATGTCATCACGGTCAGTGATATGATGTACAGACATGTCATCACAGTCAGTGATATGATGTACAGACATGTCATCACGGTCAGTGATATGATGTACAGACATGTCATCATGGTCAGTGATATGATGTACAGACCTGTCATCACAGTCAGTGATATGATGTACAGACATGTCATCATGGTCAGTGATATGATGTACAGACATGTCATCATGGTCAGTGATATGATGTACAGACCTGTCATCATGGTCAGTGATATGATGTACAGACATGTCATCATGGTCAGTGATATGATGTACAGACATGTCATCATGGTCAGTGATATGATGTACAGACATGTCATCACAGTCAGTGATATGATGTACAGACATGTCATCACAGTCAGTGATATGATGTACAGACATGTCATCACGGTCAGTGATATGATGTACAGACATGTCATCATGGTCAGTGATATGATGTACAGACCTGTCATCACGGTCAGTGATATGATGTACAGACATGTCATCATGGTCAGTGATATGATGTACAGACATGTCATCATGGTCAGTGATATGATGTACAGACATGTCATCACGGTCAGTGATATGATGTACAGACATGTCATCACAGTCAGTGATATGATGTACAGACATGTCATCACGGTCAGTGATATGATGTACAGACATGTCATCACGGTCAGTGATATGATGTACAGACATGTCATCATGGTCAGTGATATGATGTACAGACATGTCATCATGGTCAGTGATATGATGTACAGACCTGTCATCACGGTCAGTGATATGATGTACAGACATGTCATCACGGTCAGTGATATGATGTACAGACATGTCATCACGGTCAGTGATATGATGTACAGACATGTCATCACAGTCAGTGATATGATGTACAGACATGTCATCACGGTCAGTGATATGATGTACAGACATGTCATCATGGTCAGTGATATGATGTACAGACCTGTCATCACGGTCAGTGATATGATGTACAGACATGTCATCACGGTCAGTGATATGATGTACAGACATGTCATCATGGTCAGTGATATGATGTACAGACATGTCATCATGGTCAGTGATATGATGTACAGACCTGTCATCACGGTCAGTGATATGATGTACAGACATGTCATCACGGTCAGTGATATGATGTACAGACATGTCATCATGGTCAGTGATATGATGTACAGACATGTCATCATGGTCAGTGATATGATGTACAGACATGTCATCACGGTCAGCGATATGATGTACAGACATGTCATCATGGTCAGTGATATGATGTACAGACCTGTCATCATGGTCAGTGATATGATGTACAGACATGTCATCATGGTCAGTGATATGATGTACAGACATGTCATCATGGTCAGTGATATGATGTACAGACATGTCATCACGGTCAGTGATATGATGTACAGACATGTCATCATGGTCAGTGATATGATGTACAGACATGTCATCACGGTCAGTGATATGATGTACAGACATGTCATCACGGTCAGTGATATGATGTACAGACATGTCATCATGGTCAGTGATATGATGTACAGACATGTCATCATGGTCAGTGATATGATGTACAGACATGTCATCATGGTCAGTGATATGATGTACAGACCTGTCATCATGGTCAGTGATATGATGTACAGACCTGTCATCATGGTCAGTGATATGATGTACAGACATGTCATCATGGTCAGTGATATGATGTACAGACCTGTCATCACGGTCAGTGATATGATGTACAGACCTGTCATCACGGTCAGTGATATGATGTACAGACATGTCATCACGGTCAGTGATATGATGTACAGACATGTCATCACGGTCAGTGATATGATGTACAGACATGTCATCATGGTCAGTGATATGATGTACAGACCTGTCATCACGGTCAGTGATATGATGTACAGACCTGTCATCATGGTCAGTGATATGATGTACAGACCTGTCATCATGGTCAGTGATATGATGTACAGACATGTCATCATGGTCAGTGATATGATGTACACACATGTCATCATGGTCAGTGATATAATCTGATATATGATCAGTTCCTGTATAAAATTTGGAAATTTCCTAATTGGAAATCGACAATATATGTGAATATGCCAGGATGACAGATTCTATATCAAGGAGATATTAATAATAAAGTAGCAGTGGAAGAGAGTTGGCACTTATTTTGAGCCCATTTTATAAGGCCATTATCACCTCTATATATTGTCCTGACTCCGCAGCCCCCGGGCGCGGCACCATGGTGTTACATGTAAGATACCATATGGCTCAACATGCCACCCTTTCAAATATGGTTCCAACAATGAGATTGGCAACACTCATGGACATCATGATATATTTTTTGCTATTACTTTGATATTTTGATTTGAAAGTTTCTTTTGTATGGCAGTTGCCACATAAACGGCAATGACAGATGAATGGCAGAGATTCTACATTATGGTGTGTGACAGACGAATGACAGATTCTACATTATGGTATGTGACAGACGATTTGCAGAGATTCTACATTATGGTGTGTGACAGACGAATGGCAGAGATTATATATTATGTTATGTGACAGATGAATGGCAGAGATTCTACATTATGGTGTGTGACAGACGAATGACAGATTCTACATTATGGTATGTGACAGACGATTTGCAGAGATTCTACATTATGGTGTGTGACAGACGAATGGCAGATATTCTACATTATGGTGTGTGACAGACGAATGGCAGAGATTATATATTATGTTATGTGACAGACGAATGGCAGATATTCTACATTATGGTGTGTGACAGACGAATGGCGGAGATTGTATATTATGTTATGTGACAGACGAATGGCAGAGATTATATATTATGGTGTGTGACAGACGAATGGCAAAGATTCTACATTATAGTGTGTGACAGATGAATGGCAGAGATTCTACATTATGGTGTATGACAGATGAATGGCAGATATTCTATACTATGGTGTGTGCCAGTTGTATGGCGGTGGCTCTACACCATGGTATGTGACAGATGTATGAAAGTGTAACTTCTGCAGCGTTTCTCTTCCAGGTTAACGTGATATATGTCTGGCAGTGTTTCTATGCAAGGTGAAAGTGATAGATGTCTGGTAATGTTTCTATGCAAGATTAACGTGGTAGATGTCTGGCGGTGTTTCTATGCAAGGTCTACATGATAGATGTCTGCCAGTGTTCTATGCAAGGTGAACGTGATAGATGTATGCCAGTGTTTCTATGCAAGGTGAACGTGAGAGATGTCTGCCAGTGTTTCTATGCAAGGTGAACGTGAGAGATGAGTGGCAGTGCTTCTGTTTAAAGTGAAGATAATAGATGTCTGGCGATGTTTCTATGCAAGGTGTAAGTGATAGATGTCTGCCAGTGTTCTATGCAAGGTGAGCCTGATAGATGTCTGCCAGTGTTCTATGCAAGGCGAACGTGATAGATGTCTGCCAGTGTTCTATGCAAGGTGAACGTGATAGATGTCTGCCAGTGTTCTATGCAAGGTGAACGTGATAGATATCTGCCAGTGTTCTATGCAAGGTGAACGTGATAGATGTCTGGCAATCTTTCTATGCAAGGTGAAAGTGATAGATGTCTGCCAGTGTTCTATGCAAGGTGAACGTGATAGATGTCTGCCAGTGTTCTATGCAAGGTGAACGTGATAGATGTCTGCCAGTGTTCTAGGCAAGGTGAACGTGATAGATGTCTGGCAATCTTTCTATGCAAGGTGAACGTGATAGATGTCTGCCAGTGTTCTATGCAAGGTGAACGTGATAGATGTCTGGCAATCTTTCTATGCAAGGTGAAAGTGATAGATGTCGGCCAGTGTTTCTATGCAAGGTGAACGTGATAGAAGTCGGGCAGTGTTCTATGCAAGGTGAACGTGATGAATGAGTGGCACTATTTTTACTGTGCAAATGCTGTGAGCATGGTGTGGGTGGGAACAGATCTGCGACACTGAGGTTTGTATAAAAGTTTTTATCCATCAAGTTGAGTTTTACATTGTGTAATTAATCGGAGATTACATAATACGTCTTCAGAAAATGTCAAATTGTTTCAGATTGGATTCATTCTACATTTATTCAACAGATTTGATATAAAATATTAACACAATTATCTGTGGTGAAATGGTTGGAAAGTTCACTGAACATTTTTTGTTTAAGGCACAATATTGTAAGAAGGTCAAAATACATAATTAGGATTTAAGATTGATATTGCCAACAAAATGCAAGTGCCAGAAATGACAGTTGGAAATATTGGATTTTTATGAAGCGGATGCATACCAAATTTAGCACCATCACATGATTTATCACCATCATTAACACACGTGATTGGGACTCGATAAAGCGCGCGATAAGACATTTGGAGACGTCCTCTTCATGCAAGACAAAGCTCGCTAAGGAACCAATCTGCACAAGGAAAATCCTCTGTGCACGACACAAAAAAACAATTATACAGTGGAGATAAATAAAGTTATAGCTAGTATGACTTATTGAACATTATTCTCTTCATATGTCTCCGTTGAAAGACAGTGATCTTATATATCATTTTCAAACTATTGTGTACTGCAGGGAAATATAATTTCGCCTCATTGATAATTTGCATAGATGTTTGAAAGAGAATTAAAGAAAATAATGCAAAATGCATTCTTGTTGAAACATTCTATCATCCCGTGATAGAATTTCAAGCAATAAATTTATCGCCATCAAGAAAATATAGAAAAGGCATATCTTGTTGAAGAGGATAATTGCCTTAGGATAATTCTCACATCATTCTTGAGTATTACAGCATAATTACTTCTCAACTGTCCAATATCTTTGTTAACATGCTTTTGAAATCTGTTTTACCAGGCAATTGTTTTCTTGATTAACAAAAAATAAGGCAAGCTGATTGCATTATTAAACCCAAATTGGACAGAAATATTCAATCACGTTTGTGGCATATTGTCTAAATCCATTTCTGGGCATCATTATGACCTGTTAAAGTGGTGACACCTGGTGGAGACGACGTTGGTGTCTCGCTTCTCAGAACGAGGCAAATACATCTGCAAGTGACAAGGACATGTGTCGGCTGGTTGCCAACATGTGCTCACAATGCGAGACCAGACTAATGCGAGACAAGAGGACGATGGTGAGGGACCAGTAAAACACATGGAAGGGACAGCGAGATCGATCAACAGGTGCCCCATCCTCTCATCCCTGTCTCTTATCCTACATTTGTATCTTTACGGGGATCCCTACTAATTCTTCCTTGTCTTGTTAGTCAAGTCTACTTAGTACATGATCTGTTAATGGGCCAGCTTAGAATTACAAAACTTGCTTGAAACTTATTTGTGTACTTTGTATGACTACTTGGAATGATACTTAGTTATTAAAGTTTGCAATATTTAAAAGAATTATTGTAACCCAATCCTTTCTAAATATATCATTTTTTATTCTTGACAGGTTACTAGCAATATTTTCTAAGCTTTAAAATAAGCTATCAAGAAGTTCATTTATCATAGTATATAAGCTATAAACTAAAATTGTATTAGATTTTTATATCCAAAATGTAAATATCTTTTAAAAGCTATTTGTGTGGATTAATTAGGTTTTTACATTTCAAAATCTTGTATATAACTTATAAATGGTCATTTATCAGAAAATCACCTATTCATAAATTGGGAAAATCTCAATTTAGGTTAGAATAGGTTGTTTACATGATTCAGGAGGTCTACCCTGATTTTTCACTATTTATTCCATGCCAGCGGAAGGACTATAATGATATATGTCATGCTTTGCGAGACGTATATTCCAGTCAAATGCATAAATAAAAGAAATCATCAAACTTTCATTGTTTTAAACTCTACTAAGACAACTCTATACATATTCTTTGTTTTTGGATCATTGAGTGGTCAGTTTGGTAGCAAAATGTTCAGGATTGTGACTGGACCTTTGATCAGAAAGAGGAGGGCGAACGATATGGAATATTTGTCATCATGGCCAATTATTGGCTAAATGTCGACGTCGTGGTTTGTTACCATAACCTCTCATATTCCAATAATATTTCTTATTCTAGGAAATATGTTGACTGTTGCCATCCATTATGAACCTGATCATGTTGTGAGGGTCTATCTCTTTATTGAGTTATGGGCTTAATCTCAGTCAAAATAATATGACAAAAATATCAAAAATAAATACTCTGCATGTGATCAAAATTAATCAAGTAAACAAACTGATTCCTGCTCAGGATCCTGATCGATATATTGCTTTTGTGTGATATAGAGGCTGAAATTTAGAAAATATATAGCCTATCATCAAATTTGCCCTACCGTCATGTCAAAAAATCTGAATGTAATATTTCAGCGTCAAACAAGAACTTCCTTTAGTATTTAAAAAAATAAATTATTGAAAATTGATGAAAGAATAGACTCCCACACTCACCTGCAATCAAACCACCAGGTTTCTCGGCAGATATTCCGCTTACAGGATGCTGGTGGTTGTTTTATGTTCAGTGGTATAAATTAACATGATAAATCATCTGCATTTAGTAGTATATAAGCGAAACACAGGGATAAAGGTCCAAAAAGGTAAACATGCTGTTGAACAGAGCTGCTGTTTTTTTTCAGATCCTGAATAGAGAATTAAAGTTTAAAGCATACAATGTGTCACTTTAATCCATACAAATCTGGCAAGGGAATGCATGTCTGCATCTAGTTTATATAAAGTAGCTCTCTTTGTTTATGTTGGGTTTGTGACAATACTGAGCGGGCTTTAACACAGTTGCATCAAATGCGAAAATCCTATCATGCAAATGCTGCATTTAGTTTTATTCTTGAAACAAATCACCGCTGCTTTCAGACAAGTGACATTCTCAAAATGGGCAAATAACATACAAATACGACATATGAAAAATGACTGCTTTATCGCATTGTTTACAATGTTATTATAAAACTCCATTTTTATAATGTTATATAATATTGTGTAAAACAGGTAATCAAAGTCATTTTCATTTATATATAAATGTGCAAATATATTCAAACTAACCAACACTCCCTCCCCCAGATCAGATGGAGGCTCTTTCATCAAGTTAGAAATCTGCCTTCCCCTTCGAGAACATTCTCCCAAATCCTGGACAAGGTCCGGATGGGACGAGATGGTGGCATGTGTAATGTATAAGTGCAAAGTAATATAGAAGTGTTTGACTGAGTTTCATGTTCCCTCATCACGACAGGAACATCACGGCTTAAAAAAAAGGTTTTTGGGGGATGCCACCAATCTGTAAAAGTATAAATATGTGGGTTATCCTTTCATCACATGGTCATATCCGACACCAGAACCCAGAAGTATCCGTTTCATTAAGGATAATATATATTCATTAAGGAGAATTTATATACTATTGTAGCATTGTCCTATTACAGTAACTGTCTATATGTTAAAGGTCTTTTAATTGGCATTTTCAATCTGCAATAATTACCAATACACAGCAAACTTCGACCTTGACAATGCACACGGTTTAGTTCATCTTCATTCCAACCTCCGTGTCAGTATCCCCTAGACCAATCTGCATATCCCCCAACGTCTTGTCTTTTCCTCTCCCTAATTGCTCTACATGGCTATTGTTAGCCACCTTGACCTCAGCGGCCCCTGGTGGCTATTACTGTCACCAGTCACACGCTTCCTCCGGGATTATGAGTCATCATCACATCTTTTCCTCTATCGTCCATCAGGATCTACGAAATATTAAGGCCAAACTATCACTAAGGGCGGGCCAGCGATTATCCCGTGGGATGTCACAACCCTTTCCCTGCAGCTGTGAAGTGTTTTATCGCTGTCTCGGCAGAACATGCAACAATTCCGGCAGAGCACTTTGTTTGCAGGGAGGTTGGGAGGCCCTGTTCCGTGTCCTCGCCACCCGTGCCCTACTCGCCGGCAGGCATTGCCTTAATCTAGCGCACAAGGACGCATTATCCGCTGTCTTAGACAACAATGCACACTAGTCTGTATCATTAATTATCGCTCAATGTTGAGAGGACCAAACCATTAGAGATGTACTTTCAGTTAGATGTGAAACATTTATTGATTACCACAAACTAGTTATACATTGTAAAACAATACGCCACTTCCTGTTGCACTGTTTTCAAAATATCAAGCACAAAACGTCCTGAAAAAATAAGCGTTGAAATCAAACATATCGCCTTTGATGGTTGTGGTTGAGTTTTTCAATTTCCAAAAAAATCTCGAGAATTCACGTGGGGATGATGGGGCAGATCAGGGCAGGATTACGAGACTTGGAGGTCTGAAATGTAAATTGTTGTGACGTTCCTGGCGGGATTACATCAACGTTGGTATCATTAGTTGAATGTTATGTCAATTAAAGGTAGAAATGTACGCCTTTGATGTGAATGGCATCACCACTGATTATTATAACAAGAACTACGTCTAATCTGGTCACGTGGTGAAGATGAAGACATTCCCCGGATTCAAACCGGCCCCGGCAACAAAGAAGCGCACCATCAAATATATATATATATATATATATATTATTTGGCATCACACACACGGTAGGGATATATATATATGTGGGGGATATACTACTGGTATGGGATCTAGGGATCTATAATGATATAAGGTCTTCACAGGCCACATTTAGTTGGGCTCCAAAGTTGGATAAAGTTGGAAAACATTTTTGACATTATTTCGGTTTTTCATTTGCTGTAGACTAATGTATGCGATTTATGATCTCTATCTAAAAACAAAATCTTTTAAATTACTGTTGTCATCAACGCTATTTAGCATATCATATTACTGAACGTTCCTTGTTTTACAATATCATTATGTGAAATTCCCACAAATACTACAATATCGATATGTAAAATGATACATGATACTACATGATACTACATGATACTACATGATACTAAATGATATTTTGAAACCTATTCCGTTGGGAATGATAAGAGAAAACACTAAATGATCTCAATTAATGTACGGCAAAATATTACTATACGTATAACTATAATCATCCAATCAACATAGCATATTGATAAAACAAAACAATGTATGATAAACATGATACAGATAGGAAAACTGGTAATATATATTTATGCACACACTATAACAATAGGTACATCAGTATCTATCTTAATTATCCAATGAAATAAACCCATTTTCTCCCGCCTCTGGTGGTGCTAGAACAGAATAATTGAAATGGTGACTTTCAGTTATTTTTGTTTTTTGTTTTTTTTTATCCAAAGACTATGTTGACCAATTTGTGATCAATCTATTGAGATGGGATTTGCCCTTGACACCCGAAAAGAGATTAAACATATTTGAATTTAAGCACATGTTTTATTCAATGTGAAATAAATGGAAAAGTATATGCACCGCAAGATATATGTTGAATCAGGGTTCTTAACATGTCGATATGTATCACTGTGTTTTTGTGTTTGTGTGTGAATGGGATGCCCTGAAACTCATATGTGTGCCTTATTCTCATGTGTGTGACTTTTAAAATAAGATTATTAGATAATTTATATGATATTCTCTAAAATATTGAAATGCGTATTGTCAAATCTGTTATTGGAAGGTACTTAATCTGGGAATTTGATATGCTAAACTAAATGAATATATAGTTGTTCAGTACTAATAGAAATTTCTATGGATTATAAAAATTGTCTATTATGAGTAGGGTCTATTAGATTCCTTTAGATCTATTGGCGGACAATTGCTCATCTCATACATGTAAACATCTTTCAAAGTTAGCTCAACAATTAAACTAAATTATTGGGAAGAGCAATTTTACCTTTTACTATATCAGTTCAGTTATATAGAGCATTTGAGTAATTCAAAAACATCCTCATTACAAATCAGTCATATATGTAATACTCAGTTAATTGTATAACACAGTTGGCACTTAACTCACATTATAGCCACCAGAGGCTTTCATTCTTATTTATTAGATACTAATATCATCGTATATCTTTTTTAATTTACAAAATGACATACAAGGAAGTGTCGACATTATATATGAATTTACAATTTAAATAGCCAGTAACTATTTATATAAATTTACTATTTAAATAGTCAGTAACTATTTATATAAATGTAATATTTAAATAGCCAGTAACTATTTATATAAATTTACTATTTAAATAGCCAGTAACTATTTATATAAATTTACTATTTAAATAGTCAGTAACTATTTATATAAATGTAATATTTAAATAGTCAGAAACTATTTATATTCAGTGACACTATAATAACTAAATTGTACAATAAAATGAGTGATGAAGTCTACATCAAAGTTCCAATATGATTGACACTGTCAACAAAACCTATATCAGCGAGGACCAGCAGAGCGGGATATGATGAGGTGTGTATGGCCTTATAGCATAGGATAACCCATCATCGGGAATTGTGAATATGCTATTCCTTATAGCATAGGATAACCCATCATCGGGAACTGTGAATATGCTATTCCTTATAGCATAGGATAACCCATCATCGGGAACTGTGAATATGCTATTCCTTATAGCATAGGGTAACCCATCATAGGGAATTGTGAATATGCTATTACTTATAGCATAGGATAACCCATCATCGGGAACTGTGAATATGCTATTCCTTATAGCATAGGATAACCCATCATCGGGAACTGTGAATATGCTATTCCTTATAGCATAGGATAACCCATCATCGGGAACTGTGAATATGCTATTCCTTATAGCATAGGATAACCCATCATAGGGAACTGTGAATATGCTATTCCTTATAGCATAGGATAACCCATCATAGGGAATTGTGAATATGCTATTCCTTATAGCATAGGATAACCCATCATCGGGAATTGTGAATATGCTATTCCTTATAGCATAGGATAACCCATCATAGGGAATTGTGAATATGCTATTCCTTATAGCATAGGATAACCCATCATCGGGAATTGTGAATATGCTATTCCTTATAGCATAGGATAACCCATCATCGGGAACTGTGAATATGCTATTCCTTATAGCATAGGATAACCCATCATAGGGAATTGTGAATATGCTATTCCTTATAGCATAGGATAACCCATCATCGGGAATTGTGAATATGCTATTCCTTATAGCATAGGATAACCCATCATCGCGAATTGTGAATCTCATCATCTCTCACAATTGCACAACGATTGTTGATTTTTCACATAATGCTGAACTAAGGGATTCCTTTGAATGGAAATATATACTCAGCGAGCCATTTATTTGGCATCAGTGCATTGTCTGCACTAAACATGATAGTGTTGTGGATGAAGTGAAGAGGACTACCACAGAGAGAACAGTCAAGGTCCATGACATTCAGCAATATATATTTAAACCATATTAAAGCATGGATGTTGTCTCCAGGCCAATCAGAATTCAGTATTTTGTTGAATTACTTCTCATAATGCGTGTGTCTACTATTGTGAAGTATATCTGGTCAACATTATAGCTGACCTAATTATAACCCCTCTTATCCTTTGTAATGTGACACAATCCTCATATCATTTGACAACATAAGAGTGTAGAAATATGAGACAAAAGGTCTGTACTATCCGCTGGTGAAATAGACCACACACATTTCATGATGTCAGACCACGTGAGAAAGTAAAGGTGCATGTCACCTTGGGCATGGCTATATACATGGTTAACTGCACTCCAAGTCTGATGGTTTACTCTGCATGGCAGGTAGAGTCACATACGACCTCTGCGAATATAGTGAGTTTTGTAGCCAAGTATTACACACATTAGCATGTAATTACCACACAGCTGTTCAATTGGTTGGAGGCCACTGGCCGTGCGCAGTTGGTTAAAGCGCCAGCTTATTAGCACCAGTTCTTCTGTGGTGATCCAAAGGTCGTGGGTTCGAACCCCGGCCGTGCAGAGATTGAAATGATGATACAACTTCACACATGAGCTGGGCCCCTTGCCTAAAGGGCTAACCCATTATCCTTGTAAATCTGTGACCAGGTGGGTTGTCATATCAATGACCTGCGACATGACCATCAGTGAGGCAGTGCTATAACTGCTACAAGTAGGTCTCAATCCGAAATGACTGAAATAATGTTGAAAGTGATCTAAAGCCACAAACAAACAAAATCAATTGGTTGACGCGTGTACATGTTCATGCACCACAATACGTGTACATATGCCCATTTCATATGGGAGAGGGAATACTGATAATATCTGGTTGGAACATTATCTTTGTGTATGATTGACAGGGATGTCATGAAGATTGCCAAGATCATTATGAGTGGATATATTACGTGAAAAAAAACCCAACAAAAGTGACTTTGCAAACGTCTTACTTGAGAATACAAGGCGAGGACATGACCCAATTTTTTAATTATTGATTACCTGAATTGACTGTTAAATATGGATTAGGATGAGTCAGAGGGCCTGCAGGTATAAGCCCAGACCTTATCAAGCTGGCCAGAGAACCACTCCCCCAACAAGGTACCTAATTAAATGTCTAAAATACCAAAAAAGAATTCAAAAGATATGGATAAGGATGAGTCAGAGGGCCTGCAGGTATAAGCCGAGACCCTATCAAGCTGACCGGACAACCACTCCCCCAACAAGGTACCTGATTAAATGTCTAAAATACCAAAAAGGAATTCAAAAGATATGGATAAGGATGAGTCAGAGGGCCTGCAGGTATAAGCCCAGACCCTATCAAGCTGACCGGAGAACCACTCCCCCAACAAGGTACCTGATTAAATGTCTAAAATACCAAAAAAGAATTCAAAAGATATGGATAAGGATGAGTCAGAGGGCCTGCAGGTATAAGCCCAGACCCTATCAAGCTGGCCAGAGAACCACTCCCCCAACAAGGTACCTGATTAAATGTCTAAAATACCAAAAAAGAATTCAAAAGATATGGATAAGGATGAGTCAGAGGGCCTGCAGGTATAAGCCCAGACCCTATCAAGCTGGCCAGAGAACCACTCCCCCAACAAGGTACCTGATTAAATGTCTAAAATACCAAAAAAGAATTCAAAAGATATGGATAAGGATGAGTCAGAGGGCCTGCAGGTATAAGCCCAGACCCTATCAAGCTGACCGGAGAACCACTCCCCCAACAAGGTACCCTAGCAAGCTGACCGGAGAACCAGTACCCCAACAAGGTACCTGATTAAATGTCTTATCTGCGAAAACAAAAAACAGAAAACAGAAAACAGAATTCAAAAGATATGACCGAGGACATGAAGACCCTAAAGCTAGAACTCTTCTTAAACATGACTTTGCAAAACAGACTCAAAATAGTGCCAAACATATTGCCAAACATATTCCCTGTGAAAAGAGCCAAAAGTTGAAAAATCTTAGAAATCAATATCGCCCATGTAAATGGAATTCTGACATATAAATTAGAAGATTTAGAAGATAAAGTTTTAAAAATGGAAAAAAACTACTTTGACCTTGAGAACACCGTTCTCAGGGTCAATATATAAATATATATATACATATATATATATATTTAGCCATTTGTCAGAGACTAACATATTCAGCATGGATCTTGTTTATAACATGAAAAGTCATAGTAAGGATATATTCATACTCATATTGGTTTAACATGTATTCCAGACCTACACACATGTGATATGAACTGTGGTATAACGCATCAGGCTGCTGTTAATAGCACTCAGTGCCACAATAAAGAGGGCCTCATAACGGAATAGTTCTCAGCAATGTTTACTTCACAGATTTGAGGAGTCAAATTTCTCATATCGTCACTTTCAATAACTGTAAATTGAAAGAAAAAACGTATATCAACACACACACTTCACACCAAGGTCTCTCACCCAGTGAAATCATGTTATATTAACACCAATGATATTTACACTGTATATGCAATATGTACTGCATGCACAATTTAAACAGTTCCATTATTCTCAATCGTGAAATATTACACTTATTTGTGTTGTACCCACCCCTCATTCACAATGTGCAAACAAAGCCTACTCCTTTGCCACTAAGTAGTGATATTCCTCTGTAGTTTGTCACACTTTGCAATCCCTTCTGTCTAATTACTTTCACAAACCTAAATCCCCGCCAACAAATATTTACTTTTCCTCTTTCAGTATGACTCATTAAAATTTCATGTCTAATAGAGTTGCAGATGACAAATCCTATTCCAGGTTCTTTTGCTGAGTAGACTTTCTCCATCTCCTCACTGAGCAGCTCAACAAACTTGCTCCCTGAGGATCGGTTACAAAACAATGAGCTAAACCATTGAACACAAAGGACAACGACGGTGAAAAATATCAAACATCTACTATTATATGTTTCTCAGTTTTGTTTGGGGTTTTACATCACTTTCAACATTATTTCAGTCATTTCATGACGAGACCTACCTGTAGCAGATATGGTGCTGCCTCACTGAATCATCGTATCGTATGGCATCCCATGTAAAAAAGTAACACGAATGCAATTTTAGCATGGCTGTGAAACGAACCCACAACCTTTTCATCCATTACAAAGTTACTGATGTCATAAACTTGTGCCAGGTAATATGAATACCAGTTAATATGAACATACAGGCAAGTATTGTCTACTTAATTGCGTGCTTACAGAGTGGTTACTCATGCAGTCCACATAATGGTAATGTTAAGATAGCAATCTATACAGAGTGGTTACACATGCAGCCCAGCTAATGGTAATGTTAAGATAGCAATCTTTACAGAGTGGTTGCACATGCAGCCCACCTAATGGTAATGTTAAGATAGCAATCTTTACAGAGTGGTTACACATGCAGCCCACATAATGGTAATGTTAAGACAGTAATCTATACAGAATGGTTACACATGCAGCCCACCTAATGGTAATGTTACGACAGCAATCTATACAGAATGGTTACACATGCAGCCCACATAATGGTAATGTTAAGACAGTAATCTATACAGAGTGGTTACACATGCAGCCCACCTAATGGTAATGTTAAGATAGAAATCTTTACAGAGTGGTTACACATGCAGCCCACCTAATGGTAATGTTAAGATAGAAATCTTTACAGAGTGGTTACACATGCAGCCCACCTAATGATAATGTTAAGATCGCAATCTATACAGAGTGGTTACACATGCAGCCCACCTAATGGTTATATTAAGACAGCAATCTATACAGAGTGGTTACACATGCAGCCCACATAATGGTAATGTTAAGATAGCAATCTGTACAGAGTGGTTACACATGCAGCCCACATAATGGTAATGTTAAGACAGCAATCTATATAGAATGGTTAGAAATGCAACCCATATAAAGGTTAATCTTAAGACAGCAAAGCATACAGATTGATAATACAATTCGCATAAAGTTCAGTTCACATAAAGGTTATATCAACACATGAGTGTGTATAGAGTGCCCACTAGTGCAGTACTTACCAAGGTAATGTATACTATATAGAGTGCCCACTAGTGCAGTACTTACCAAGGTAATGTATACTATACAGAGTACTCACAAATGCAGTGCTTACTTTGAGATCACGTATATTGAGAAAGTATTGAGCGCCCTTTCAAGGTAATGTAAATAAAGGAAAGTTTAAAGAACTCTCATTAATGTAGTTCTCATAAATATGAAAGAGGAAAGGGTCCCATTTAATATGTAGTCCTCATAAATATGATGCAGGAAAGGTTCTTATTAATGTAGTCCTCATAAATGTTATACAGGAAAGGCTCCCATTTATGTAGTCCTCATAAATATGATGCAGGAAAGGCTCCCATTTATGTAGTCCTCATATATATGATGCAGGAAAGGCTCCCATTTATGTAGTCCTCATAAATATGAAACAGGAAAGGCTCCCATTTATGTAGTCCTCAGAAATATGATACAGGAAAGACTCTCATTAATGTTCAGGAAAGGCTCTCCTTAATGTTGTCCTCATAAATATGATGCAGGAAAGGCTCCCATTAATGTAGTCCTCGTAAATATGATACAGGAAAGGCTCCCATTAATGTAGTCCTCATAAATATGATACAGGAAAGGCTCCCATTTATGTAGTCCTCAGAAATATGATACAGGAAAGGCTCCCATTTATGTAGTCCTCATAAATATGATACAGGAAAGGCTCTCATTAATGTAGTCCTCATAAATATGATGCAGGAAAGGTTCTCATTAATGTAGTCCGCATAAATATGATAGAGGAAAGGCTCTCATTAATGTAGTCCTCAGAAATATGATACAAAAAAGGTTCTCATTAATATTGTACTCTGAAATATGATATAGGAATGTATATAGAGAGCCAACTAATACAGTGCATTAATAACGTATATAGCTCACCAAATTAGAAAAATATACACAGGCTAATCAACTGAGCAATGTGTGGGTGGTTTGTTAATCCAGCACAGACATTTGGCCTCTCAGGATGGCGTCTACATTTGGTCCCAGCTTATTCTGACTGTTCTTAGATTCACCATGTTTGCCTGTGTAATTTGCCACAACACCTGTCAACCATGTGCATCACAATTCCATGATAAATATGACATATCTTCCCATTAGTTCCAAGACGACCATGAAATCAACGCCGTAATGAGTTTCCAAAATGCAATGATTTCTTTATTTGAAAAAGAATTTTAAATGTGAACCATCAATTATTTCGAATTAATAATACATTAGGATGGGGCTAATTAGAGTGATGGGGGTCTTCTAAAACAATTCAATATAGGAAGAGGAATTCTGGGATATGTCCATGAATAAATTGACTCGGCATTGACAATTTTCCATGCCTGAATAAACATTGCCAAGACGAAATCCTTCAATTTGGCCAAAAATTGCAAGGTTTTTTATCTGGCAATAAGAGAACGTTGTTATTTATTGTACGTCCTTTACAGGCTTCATGGAATATCGGTATTATATTCATAAAAAGAAGGAAATTTCGCTGTTGTCCAATTTATTTTAGACTTTTCATCATAAATTCTTTGTGATAATTCGCAGCAAAGTTTCTACCCGCCACAAATGAAATTCCGCCCAAAAATTATGTGCGATCAGCTGAAGAGTGACGCCCTTTCTTGTCTCGTTTATGTCTCGTAAAGCACCACGAGACTTGGTGTTATTCTCGCGTGAGTGTGATTCATGATGGCGTCCATGCGCCAGGTATTGTGAGCAAGGGCTCGGCAATGGTGCAATCTTTACGGCCTGTAAATATGGACAACCTCTGTCTGACAGGATTCACCAGGGTACCATTCTTGTCCAGACTTGCAGGAAACTACTTGATCTGCTGGTCACCAGTCTTCATATTCTCTTTTATAAGTCCTAATCGATTACTCATCTGCCACATCATAAAATGTCGCCCACACTCTATACTATTGTATATGACTCTGAACATTGTCCACCTCAAGTTGGATATCGTCGCTTAAATCATAAGTCCATTTACAAATCTGTTAGTTTATTGCAGGACAGCGATGGCCTTAATCCAACGTAGGCCGGAATAGAAATACATGTACATGTATGTTTTTTTCCAGATTACTGAAACATGCTGATTGATAATGTCTTGAACGGGCCAATTTTTTTCTCTGAATATCGTTGTCGCACGTGCTTGGTATTCCTTGATTTCATTAAATTGCTTTATACTATATTTCTTCTATGTTTTTTCTCAAGGTGAACTGCCATTGAAGTTAGATTCACATTTAAATGCACACATTGAATGATTGCTTCATCTGCCTTACCGGTACATGAACATGTAAAATTATGTGTATTAATGTTTTAATAAACATTTTGTTTTAGCTCATTTTAACACACGATTCATGAAATGATGAGCTTAAACCATGTTTTTGTCCAAAGGAAATATGTGAAGAATAAAATGGGAAGTGCCACTTATTTAACCAGGTGCACACATAAATTGCAGATTTGGATCTGGAAATTTATGTTTCCATTCCCCAATTTTTATTATTCTGCTGTCGTTTTGACATCGATGCTTCTTATTCTAACCAAATATTGAAGACCTTGACCTAAGACCACACTGCTTGATGTCGAGGCTGTAGTCTCGCGTCTTCACACCACCATGTGGTCTGCAGGCGAGACATTGCCGTGACCTAGGCCGATCACACTGCTACTACTCAATATAATGGACGTATGCGCAAAATTGAGTGTGACCTGTCGGTATAAATTTGCAGAGAAGATGACGTGTCTCATCTCTGCGGTGGGATATGATATTAGGTATGGCAGCGTCCCTGAGGGTGGGAAACTGCCACCTTACCAGACACCTGCCTGAGTCCACCACCTGGCCGCCACACCTCATCACACGCCCCCTCAAATCAAAATATCTCCATATTGACTCCTTGCTTGCAATAATTTTGATTTTGATTTTTATCATGAATCGTAAAAGATATTGGTTAAGCCAATAAATGTTTCTCCACAAACAGGCCTGGTAGATGTGCATCTTCCACGTTTGATGTAGTATGATTGTGAACTCCACCTTGAGGTATAAATAACGATAAGAGGGTGCCACCGTGGCCAGTCTCCGTCCATATCGCATTTATGAGTTGCTATCAATGCAAAGCAGCACTAAGTCAATAAACGAAACATAAAAAAATGTATTATACAAACCGCGATGTTTTAGAATCAATTAATGATACATTCAAATATCATATAAATGGCGTTGTTTTTTAATTATTCAATTCAGCAATTATGACAATTGTAACTTGAGAGACAAATTTTACTGTTGAACAAATTGTAGTCTTACCAATATACTTTAGTGATTTACAATATATTGTACATAATACACAAGTCTATTCACATATGAGCAAAGTAGTTCAATATGATCAACATCTTAACTCCTTTTCTGAAGTATCCAAAAAAGGTAATTTTTAACCGGAGATCAAATATAAAGTATGCATCCACTCAGTCCGGGTGAATTTTTGTTCTCTCAGATCATGACCGATGAGGATAATGAGATTGAGCTAAAAACGTGATATGACAGACGACAGCATACTCAGGGTTGGGCTAATAAGCGGGAAAGTGAAAATGTCAGTGGATGCCATAGTCATATATTGGTAGGTGTAAACCTAATAAGGTCACATCATCAACCATGTTGTTCTACGCAGTGGCAGACGACAAATGATTAAGTCACGTGACCACTGAACGCAGTCTCGTTCTGAGACAGAAGTGCTTCATCTTCCAGACGAAGTCCAAACTTTCCATTTGTAAATTACTACATACACTGTAGTAGCGGAGTGCTGATCACAGCTAAAGTGGTTTGGAAAGGAAACCCACAAATTATGGTATGGATGAGCACTCTCCGACACATACATGAGAAATACCAGGTAAATTAAAAGTAACTTGCATCAGTAATACACAGAAGGAGAGTATTAGTTACATTTTATGACAGGAGTGACTCCCGCGTACGCTCTCTGTTTGCGTCTCGATAAATTGATGAAAACCTGTCCACATATATATTCCAGAGGAGAAGACACCGAATAAATATACACAAACAAATATATCAACTTTAAAAGCCGCATTTTTTTATATTATTTTGCATAAATTAAAAAAATAATAATAAGAAATAAAATAAATAAATAAATAAATAAATAAATGGATGGATGGATGGATGGGATGGATGGATGGATGGGATGGGATGGGATGGGATGGATGGATGGTTGGATGGATGGATGGATAGTGGATAGATGGATGGATGGATAGACGGATGTATGGATGGATGGATGGGATGGATGGGATGGATGGATGGATGGGATGGATGGATGGATGGATGGGATGGATGGATGGATGGATGGATGGGATGGATGGATGGATGGATGGATGGATGGATGGATGGGATGGATGGATGGATGGGATGGATGGATGGATGGGATGAATGGATGGACAGAATGGGATGGATGGATGGATGGGATGGATGGATGGATGGGATGGATGGATGGATGGATGGATGGATGGGATGGATGGATGGATGGGATGGATGGGATGGATGGATGGATGGATGGATGGATGGGATGGATGGATGGACAGAATGGGATGGATGGATGGATGGGATGGATGGATGGATGGATGGATGGATGGATGGATGGATGGATGGGATGGATGGATGGTTGGATGGATGGATGGATAGTGGATAGATGGATGGATGGATGGACGGATGTATGGATGGATGGATGGATGGATGGATGGACGGATGGATGGACGGACGGACGGACGGACGGACGGACGGACGGACGGACGGACGGACGGACGGACGGACGGACGGACGGACGGACGGACGGACGGATGGACGGACGGACGGACGGACGGACGGATGGATGGATGGATGGATGGATGGATGGATGGATGGATGGATGGATGGATGGATGGATGGATGGATGGATGGACGGACGGACGGACGGACGGACGGACGGACGGACGGACGGACGGACGGACGGACGGACGGACGGACGGACGGACGGATGGACGGATGGATGGATGGATGGATGGATGGATGGATGGATGGATGGATGGATGGATGGATGGATGGATGGATCAGTTCTATACTCTATACACATGTGACGACTGTTTGGTCCGTTTGGATGTTAAGTCTATATCAATATAGAGAAATTAAAAGAGGCCAATGTAAGCTAAATCACTCAAGTGTCCCAATTAGAAGGTGTCTCATTGTGAGAAAATCTTTGCAAGTTTGTTGACAAAGTGTTGAATGGATGATTTGGATTTTCGCAGAAGACTCGTCTCCTTTCATATGGCACAAAATTTGTGTAGGGGTAATATGAGGGTCATAACATTTGATCACAAAGTTTATAGTATAAGCATAAATAATATAAAAGGCGTGGGTGCTTGAAAATCTGATTTCATGAAAGCTTTAACACATTTATATAGGAGTTATATGATGGGTAATAACATTTGATCACAAAGTTTTAAGTATAAACATAAATATCATGGAAGGAAAAAGTGCTTGAAAATCTGATTTCATGAAAGCTTTAACATTCCTGTCTCCTAGGATATAGATCAGTGAGATAGTGAATCTCACTTAGCGAAAAATGTACATTGCTTATGATAACATAGTGATTATATTGTATTCTTGCTCATCATCTTATGCAACTTAAAATGGAGTTCAAATATTGCAATGTTTAGATCTGCATTAACCCTTGAGTGCCCTTTTCTGGCTGTCCGTTAGATGTGCTTTGTGTGTGTATAATTAAACCCAAATATCGACCAGAGAAATCTTCTCTGCTCCCGCGCTTCTTCATATCAGTTGCAGCATAAAATGTTCAGAAAGGAAATGGAACTTAATGCAATATGATTAGTACTTCTATTTAATTACGTGTTACTCTTGTAATGAGGTAACAACAGTTAAAAACTAATTCACAGCTTTTAATTATCTTCAAAGAAGGTGTTACATTGAATTACATTTTACATTAGTTTTCTTTTTGTAAAATATTTGTCAAAGAGTATGAAATGTGTTAAATGAATTGTGAAAAGCAATTCCTCACACCACTCATCCCGTGATCTTGATGAAAAAATACACTGAATTTAACCTCCAAATAATCAATATTTACTTAAATATTCGAGACTACCCAAATAAACTATTTTTTTTAAATAGAAAGCAGTCCAATCTATTCTTTCGAAGTAAAAGACATCTTAACAATTATGTTAAATATAATTGAAAAAATATAGAAGTAAGTCTCATATTACAATACGTGATACCGTGAGATATATTTGTGTACATTGAAGATTAATTGCGGTACAGCTTCAATGATAGTCATCTTCCCACACTTTCATCCAATCTTAAAATTATGATATAATCCAATCTACGACAAATCTCATTTTTCCGATGCCTGTATAATTCTGCATTACACAGTCAACTCTTTTGCTCATGAATAAATGGTGTGAACGGATTAAACATATCTGAGAATAATTAAAATATAATAATATAAAAATATAATAAAAATAGAACAAAAATAGAACAAAAAACATCAATTTTCTGATTTTCTGATGGCTATGCTGAGGATAACCAAGCCACAGGTGAGCAAGAACGTGCCATGAGCTATCTGATCACAAATATATGTTATCACATTGCAAAAAAAAACCACGCACAACTCACTCCAAATCAAGGACCCAACAAGGGTGTGCTGCCCTGTCTCCGCCCTGTTACAGCAACGAGACTAGAAGAGATTCTAGTCTCGTTGGTTACAGTAAGGTTTGCTATATGCTGTAGTCCGTGGGTGATAGGATCTGTTATGGCAGATTACAGCAGTGCAGTATGTAATGTTGCTTTATTCTAAGATGCGGTCAGGCCCTCTTCTTTATTAAGCTCAAGGCAAGCCTGCAGTATGGCAAGGCCCTCTCATCGCCACTCCAGACATGTTTCGCCGCCATCTCGGTGGACCCACGGTCTCAGGGGGAACATTGTGGCAACTTCCGTCAAGTCGTTTGAAGTGTGATGGCAAACACTACGCCAAATCCCGTCTGAACAAGATTCACACTCTCACGAGAGTTGCCCTTGCTCACGTGATTTGCTGATGGTAACTCCAGCATAAATGGTCGCTACTGAGGTGAGAAATATGAATACTATTCTTTTCCGTTATGAAAATGATATATAATGTTTAAGTGTTAGTAATCTACGTGGTGAATCCCTCAAATAAACGTTCTTTTTTCATTGAAATTACTTTCAATTAATTCAGGATGAAGGTGTAATAAATACTAAATTTATTGGATTATTTCATCATAAGAGTTAACACAATGACTGCTATCTGATATGTTTGAAAACCTCAAGTGATAATTTGTCTTGAAAGGATTGTTTTATGACAATGTTGAACGATAACAAAAAATATTCACCATGTATCCAGACATGTGTTTAAGGCTGGGCTTTGAAATCGTCAATGAGATAACTTTTACATTTACATTTTAACTGTGCTGATTTTCTTAGCGTAGCATAATGCAGTGAGGTTGGACATATTTAAGAAATTCTGATGGCCGAACCCCGAAATTCATATTCATAATAAAAAAATACAGGTGCAATGAGTGAAACGCTTTTCACAGGCAGGCACCTGGAACATCTAGTGCCACATTCAACTAATCTAAATATAGCCTCAGTTTGAGGACTTCTGCAGAAAAGCAATGTGAAGGGCGTTGAAGGCGTATCGTGCACGGCAATGCTGAACCTAATATTTCTACAATAATTATTTCTACCTGTATAAATTGGTTAATAACAGGAAATGTTTACACGAAATGAAATGTTCATAAACCTTACAAATAGCAGTGCTAAACACAACTGTCCGGCCAAAGGCATAAGTTTCATATTCCAATTAGATACATCGTTAGCATTTGCTTCACTTTTTGTCCTATGTTCTATAATACTGGATGCTGACTTGGCAAGGAGTGATTGGTGATTTAAGTTCAAGTGTCATACTTTGGTGCATCCCCCAATCACCTGGGACTCATATAATGTTAGAGGTTATTAGTATACGCTATAGGTCATGTGACCTTCTACCACCACAACACGTATGCCCTTATAAGGGTCACTCCCTGTGTGCATTTCACTGTCGAGAAGTACCAGCAATAATGGTCAAGCCAAGCGAATCAATCAATGTTTGATGAGAGTGCAAATACTAATAAGGGCCATTTGGTTACAGGTCTTGTAGGAGAATGAGCTGCAGGGGAATTATGTATCTCTTCTATGGCAAATTTCAGGCATCTATGTAATGTGCTTCCTGACTAATTCCCATCCCCTGACAAGATGCTAGATGAGGATAACATACAACTGTTTTCTAGTATGTACTTCACACGGAATAACTCCAGCATGAATATTGAATGAGCAAATCTACAAATGTGACAGTTCTTTAATACATATAAACTGTAGTATTTCTGAGTTGTACTGTATATATTTCTGAGGTGCACTTTATATATATATATATATATATACACACATATATACATATTTTACACATACACACGCACATACTCACACACATACATGTATATATATATATATATATATATATATATATATATATATATATATATATATATATATATATATATATATATATATATATATATATATATATACATATATATATATATATATATATATATATATATATATATATATACATATATATATATATATATATATATAGCGCAGTAAAAGGATATGAGGTCCTCAAGAAAATATGCTACTCCAGGAATCCTTGACAAGATTAAGGAGAGTAATTTTCCCATTTATGTGTTTCACAAATTCCCACTTGTACTTTGTTTTTGTGTTATGAAAACCTCGTTTCAATTATAAAAAGAATGTTGAGGATTTAGGCATTCACACATGGGCAACTTTGAGGGATTTCCTCCTCCACATTAGGACCATGGTGTATTCCATCAACATCTCATCATTCCATTATAATTACTTTCTTTGTAATTAAAATTCAAACACTTGAATGTCATTAGTGTGTGTATGAAGAAATGGGTGTTTACAGCAAAGGGTTTTCAGCTCTGAAATCACAGCATCTTGATTTGCATTTTGCTGGTTCAACGATGGCCCTCATCAGAGCTGATTAACAAGACAATTCAATTTTGTCATTAACTAAGAGGGATTGGGGGACAATGAATGCTTTAATTTTCCAAGGGTTTGCTGAGAGGACTCTGAAATATGAGCCAAGATTACAACAAGCGTGATACTGTTGATGAGATATTCCACAAATGTATACCAGACTTGGTTTGGTGACAAATCACAGACTGTCTACGTCTCACGGTGGAATGACTCTTTATATGATCGAAGTATTTGCGTCTAATATGGGCGTAACACACCTCATGGTTTGCAAAACTAATATCATACACGTTATATAGATTCCATACAAATTAAAACATAAATCTCTTAATGGCCAGACACTTCCATATGTGTTGTTATCTTGGAAAACTATGTTAGAAAACGTCAATATGTGCATTATCACTATACATGGGTCCCACAAAAATATTATGACTGATGGATAGATCGCGATATGCAAGAAAGAGTTGTTACTGCAGCACACCACAGCACGAACACGGAGAACTGATCCTCCTCGTTAAATGTGTTGTGGATTTCATCTCGGTTCATAGCAACAGGCATTTGAAATGATGCACATATCCAAATTGGGACTAAACAACCGTTTTGTAATGATTCATTGATTCAAACATAATATGAATTATATTCTAGAATCTATCATGAGATTATTTTAATTTTGTTTGCAGTGAAAGCAAGGTTTTTAATAGTTCAAGATTGAGTAAAATGATCTAGGTCTTGGGGATTCTCTTAAAAGGCTTTCAATACGAGGAGAACAATGAGAAAATGATCAGAGCAATATATTGAAAAGATTGAAATCCAATAATAATCTGTGCCGGGATAAATGATTAATGGTCCGCATATATTCGTACATTGGTGAAATCTTAAGATTATGTCTCAGATATTAATTTGATTTGTTTTAATTAACGACCCTTTCACCACTTTTAGGATATATTAGGTCAGAGAGAAGCCGGTTACCGGGATTCGATCCCTACTCTTTTTGAAGAGTAGGGCATGTAATGTAATTTAGAAAATGAATGGATCATTTTTAATTGAGGTGGGGGTATATTGAAAATATCTGGTGGGAAAAAGGATATCATTGACACATCAGTTTGTTTATTTGGGTCTTTACATCACTTTCAACACGAGACCTAATATATTAGTCTTGCACAGGAAAGAAAAACTTCTTTTTCTTTTTGACCCTCCTGATGATTAATGATCTGACTATGATCTGACCGATTGGTCATGTTACAACATATACCAAATATCTGACTCAGTGCTTATTGTCTGATAGAAATAAACTTGTACCGGGCATGGTTTCCCAGGTCTGACTCGAGAATACATTATTTCTGACCTTTACTTACAGAGCCTGGTATAAATCCAGGATCTTCTGACCTTTACTTACAGAGCCTGGTATAAATCCAGGACCTTCTGAGGAGGATGCATTGTGCGATGTGAGACTTAACTCTGTTGCCATGTCTTATCCCATATATCTCAGATTAGATTATATTGTGTATTGTTTCTGCAATTTTCTCTGGACGGTTTTCAATTATATGTTGGATTACAAAGTATAATATTACATATTTGTAGGTTGTATCATGTGTCGTGATTGCTCGGCCTCTGTAATTGTACACGTATTGTTACTCTCGTACAAAGCATAACATTATGTTTTGTATAATATATTCTTATGGGTTCACTTTACTTTGGTAATTTATTCTTAGTTTCATGTGTTACTCCAGCCTGGACATTGTAATTATAGCCACATTTATTTACCACGTTATTAAAAAACTAAAACACGACATTTGTTATTGTGAGATACCCACTTTGTCGGCATGGAAGATATGTGTATAATATTGAATATATAGAACATCTTCATGCCGGGAGTCATTCAACTTTGAAATGAATTCTCGAGCTAATTTTCATTGGGATTTGAATTATGCTACATGTTGACAATGTTGATGTTCATTGTGCTAGGTTTTAGCTTTCAGCCAGGTACAATTGTTCCACAGAACATGTGATGGAGCATCAATGAAATAAATGTTACACTTTGTATATAGCTTACTGTATATTATTGTCTTTCATTTGTCAATAGAAGATAAGTGAGTAATTGTGTAACTGTAAAGAACTCTACCACCTAAGTGTCTGACAATTCTTGTTATGCAATAACAAATAATCAATAATCATTGAACATTTATGATTTTAACAAAGCTCAGTTACAATATATAATATATATATACATAAAAGGATATAAATATATATCTATATATATATATATATATATATATATATATATATATATATATATATATATATATATATATATATATATATATATATATATATATATATATATATATATATATATATATATATATATATATATATATATATATATATATATATATATATATATATATATATATATATATATATATATATATATATATATATATATCTGTGTGTATGTGTGTGTGTGTTTTTCAATGTAGACAGGTTGAATTTAATACTTTACATTGAATTCCTTTCAGGATAGGATCATGCCTTTTGGACATACCTTTATAATAGGTCTGCCAGGGCGATGTCCTGTGTGTGGCAATGTTTTCTACGTTCACTACAAGCTGGAAATTACCACATAACTATCTGCTGCCATAATGATGAAGTTTATCCAAGAAATGGCACTTCTTGAATTTCTTTGTCCATTCAGATAATTCTTTGAAAAAAACTCTGAAATAAGAATTTTATCGAAACAGCAACAGTAAAAGTTTTAAAAAACCATCACAATTCAAGTTTCACATTGGTTAAAAATGTATTAATACAATATTTTACAAATCTGAAACGCCATTTTCTTGCTGATTCTCTTCATGTAGCAAAATAAGCTCAACATGGCAATACAATAGATTGGAGGGTAAAATGAATTATGTAATGTCCAGAAATGCATATTTTATCAGAAATTGTCTTGAGGGTGTCTTGTTGTATCAACTGAATCTTGTAAAATCTATAATTATTACAAAAATAAGCGATATACACAATATTGTGTTAAATTACTTTGACGATTTGCTTTTTGTAACAATCTCAGAATCACATACAAATCTGAAAGTATCAGATTTAGTACTTATTAACATTAGCATTTTCTTGACAGGGGCATGGGATAAATATTTCATATTATCTTTCAAACTGAGAAGTTAATTATCCAATCAGTTTTGGAGAGATTGTCTGCTTTTTCCATCTCCATATATTGTATACATGGAATGTGCCATTTATGAAGGGATTAAATTATAAATTACCTGCTGTTTTAATCTGATCATGTTTTGATATTTCAGAGGAAAGAAGAATCAGCAGATCAAACACAGTTTGATTATATTGGATAACTTGAGTTACACCATGAACATATTTTAGACTGCAGTTTATCAAAAGGGCATAACATATACAGTCAAACCAAATTAAATACAATTTGATGTGTGATATTCAGTGATATTCAGTGCACATAAATGAAATATCCTTGTATGTATGAACTTTCATGCCGAAAAAGGATTTTCCTTAATTGTATGAAATCCAATGCTCACATAAAATATATCCTTGGATATATGAAATCTTTAAAATGATTTTTTTCTAAATCGTTAAGAAATATCCTTTGTAGTATTAAATCCAATGTACATATAAATAAAATATCTTTGAATGTATGAAATCCCATGCTCACATACGAAATATCTTTGGATGTATTAAATTCAAGATTTTCCCTTACTTGTTTGAGACCCAACGTTCAAGGACATATACATGGATGTCTTTAATCCAATATACATGTACTTGAAATATACTTGGATGCATGAAATCCAATATACATGTACTTGTAATATACTTGGATGCATGAAAGCCAATGCACATATCAGGAATGTCCAAGGATATATAAAATCCAATTCTCATAATAGAAATATCCTTATGTTTGAAATCAAATGTTCATATAAGAGATTGACTTTTTAAATGTACATCAGTGGCATGTTGTTAATAAAAACATGTAGTACATCTGAGCTGTTGTGGTGTACAGCTGACAAGTTTGAACTTGACACGTCAGAATTAAGTTCGGACAAATTGTACACAGTAAAGAGCAGACGATGTGTATCATCACACCAACACATACGGTCCACGCATGCTGCACAAAATGTCCTGCGATACGTGCCACAAATATAGCTTGGACTGCGGCCAATATTGGAGTAGTTTATCTTATGTCTCGATGCGTGCTTAATGAAAACATCACCCCGGCGAGTGTGCTTTTTGCAAGTGCCAGCCCAATATGTGTTTTATCAAAGACATTAATACACAGCATAACAATGGGGACACTACGTGTTTAATCAAGAGTTGTACACCTATATCTACTACAACGTTTGTAAAAAGAACGTGCCCTGTCAAAAATACTAAAAATTAGATGATAAAACAACATTGGCCAAGGCTGAAGCACGTCATATCGGTATTCCGGCGACTCGTTATAAACATTTAGCACGCCTTAGTTTTATGTATCATATCACGTATAGGTGTATATATATAGTATATATATTGTATATATATAATATATATATAATATATATCTAGTATATATATAGTATATATATAGTATATATAGTGTATATATAATAGTGTATATATAGTGTATATATAATATTGTTATCTATGTTCTTGCTATCTATCTATCTATCTATCTATCTATATATATATATATATATATATATATATATATATATATATATATATATATATATATATATATATATATATATATATATATATATATATATATATATATATATATATATATATATATATATATATACCTCAATACATTAGATGATATGAGTTGAAATGTGTTAATAACTCAAATGTCAAATAATGTAAAATGCCCAAATGTTAGAGGTAGTTTTATGATGGAAATTTAGATGTTATATGTGCAATGGCAGTCGACTGTATTAGGAACTAACTACAATTACATCTAAACGGAAATTAACTATACCTCATTGGAAATACAATTCATATATGGCTAATATTTTTGCATTCGTCTCCCATTTTAGGATATGTGCAGTGCATTTGAGCCCAACCTTGTCGTATTCTTTTCACTCAAGTAACAGTGTTCAAATACAAATCTTATGATGTCTACCATTGATTGTGAGAAATGTCTGGTAAGATGTCTTTTTAATTTAGTTTCTGTTTTCTCTCAAGATTTGTCTTTGCTTTTTTTCAGTTTCACCTTTGTTTAAAAGGGATGTATGCATGTTAAGCATAGGTGAGATGTCAGATTCTACCATTAAGTATATTTTATCCAGGGCGGTTTGCGATAAATAGCATCACCTACCGCTTTGCTTTTATGTGGAGATCACAGACTTTCGTGTGCTGCAAAAATCACCTCTTTTTCTTAAACGCAACACAAAAGAAAAATAGAATTATAGCCTCAAACAACATGCAAAGTTTTCATTGTGGCCAGCTGATGCCATGCTATGCCTGTTTTTTCTTACTTCTGCAATGGGCAGTGATTGCGTTTTTTTTTATTAGACAATGGAGATTGATATTAGGGAAAATGTTAAACTAGAAATGAAAACTAGCCTGAGAAATGTACACATTATCATTCTATTCTGATGACGAAGGAACCAAATTTTTTCAATTTTCGTGACAATTTATAGTAAAATTTACATCAAACAAAAACCCTGTATTTGCTATACACATTTTCTGCTTATAGTGTTTTCATAAGAAACCTAGATTTCATATGCAGATATTTCTATTTCACAATCAGAAGTTTCTATTTCATAATCAAAAGTATCTATTTCATAATTAGACGTTTCTATTTCATAATTTGAAGTTTCTATTTCATAATTTGAAGTTTCTATTCAAGTGATTGTATCTGTCACAAAATGAATGACCAAGACCCAAACAAACATTCAAAGTACACCATATTTTATTAGCAAAGCCATTGAATCTCATGCACATTATAAATAAAATAACATGTCAGGTTTGGCCCACACACATACAAACTACTATACACCAGTCTCATTATACAACAGGACACCTGTTTTCACAATATATGGGCTTTATGTACAAATTCACATTGAGATCTCAACTTAACACTGGGATTTCTTAACAACAGTGGTATTTTGGAACCACTGTGTTGACGATAACATTAAACGTTGGGTGACATAATCTCTGCCGGATTCCAAATATGAAAGAGACCTAAGGAAATACAGAATTAACAGCTTGTCACGAGACACATCATCTATTAAAATGTACAATTTTTTATTAGAAGTTCCCACACGTCTTAAATCACACAGTGACATTGAAATAATCAGTTCTGTATAAAGATATCTTAAGAGTGCCGGTATGAAAATAGGTTAGGTCTTAAGAGAACACGCCTATCGCTCATAACATGATAATATAATAATAATATGTATGGGAAATATCCAGTTATATGAACGTATCATTGCTCTGGGGAACTAAGTTTCTCTTTAAAAAATCGGAATATCTAAATTCAGATATCGTTGTGGATGAAATACTTCATATCGATAATCAGGAATCATTGTATGTAGCCGGGTTTAAGATCGGCTGACCTAATTCCGGGATAAGCATCATTTAATCTTACAATTACAGGTCTGGCCCCATAAAATGATAATAAAGCCAGTTTTATTTTATTTTTCTAAATTACATTGAAACATATTTTGGCCTGACCCATCCAAAAAATCCATGTTTTGTTGAATTGAAGACTTAGTATATTTTGGTGGCACCATAGACTAACATGGTGAAAAAACAATTTTGTCAGAATAAAAGAAAACATACTGTGTTAAACGTAGATACCAATGTTTAGCACAGTACGGAAAACTAGATATCAAGAAATATGACTCATCGATGATAAATTTGACAGGACCATTACATCAACAGCACTTTCTGAATGATTATAACATTGAACATTCTGAACATTCTTTTTCAGAAATGAAACCATAACTCACCATTATGACTCTCTGAATGCGCATAGGAGGTTGAAGGTGACCAGTGATGTAACCGACAAATATCTGTCAAAATACAGATCATGGTAATGACTTACCTTTGAAATAAACCATTCCAGTTCATTTGGATTTAAGTCGAGGTTGTCTCGGTATATCTTATTTCTAATACCACCGTTTTATCTGTTGATATAGGTATACCCAGACTCCGTACTAGCAGAGCAGTACGGGGGAATAGGACCAAGGTCCGTGCTAACCGCGCCATGTTCTCAGATAGCACCGTATACACAAGTACTTTACCAAGTCTCGGATAAAATCAAATTATAATAACTTATAAAAATTGCGTGAATTACGTTGGTCAAATTACGACATCATTTATGTGTATTAACGTGGAAGATTTTTTTTCTCAATTCTGCGATTAAAAAAGTGCAATTAGTTTTTTTATAATAGCGATTCATTGAATGCAACCAGCATTTATTTTCTACAAATGGCAGCACAGCTGAAAGTTGTTGCAAGGACATTTTATTCATCTATTTAAATAGTATGGCAGTACATATGTAGAAAATTTCATGAACATCTCGTGTATGTACTTACATATGACAATGAAGCTGCGTGTACTTTCATGCACATTATGTACATCTTGCTTATGTACTTATGTACGTTTTATTTACTCCCTACATATGGCAAAGAGCTGTATGTAAGTTCATGTATATTTTCTTTACTCCCCACATACGACAATACAGCTGTATGTAGTAAGTTCATGTATATTTTCTTTGCTCCCTACATATGGCAGTACAGCTATATGAAGTGACGTTCCCATCTTGTTTATGTACATTTGCCCTTGTTGTTTCTGTACCCACATAAAGGTATGCAATGCAAACACCGTATAGCATTCTTTATAACGGAAAACCTATTTTATCACATCTTATAGTGAACTACATACATGTTAATCTAACGATATGCTATATCTTATCACTATCATTCAATGTTTAGATATCTCTTGTTCCTTTCGCTCAGGCACACATAGATAAGTCATAACAAAATACAAATATCTTTATTGTGTCATAAATGTAGAATTTCGGTCCAGTACATTCTTATAACTCTTCTTTTCATCCCTGAGAGAAAGTGTAAACTTAAGATACCAGAGGCACATAGTGACCACCCTTCCACGCATGCGTGACCTAGTTAGATCACATGTACTAGTGACGTCACACGACAGTATCCATATGCGTTACACCAGGCACTCGGTGTCGATCTGCTCCTGGCGGGTGTTCCATATCATAACTACCCGATGTTGTAGTTCCACTATCGTCTGACATTTCATCTTGATTTTCATCTAACCTCCCGAGTTGTCTCAGAGGGATCTTTTGTCCAAATGTATTCACATACTGAGGCTCCTCGGGGTTTTGGGACTGAGTCTGTGATCCTGCTGTGCCATTAGATGGCACTGCCTGCACATTGTTGCTATTTGTATGGTTGGCAACTGGTGCCACAGTGTGATTGTCTCCTCGTTTGAGGCTACCACCTTGGTAGGCATGATTTGTGTTACCTTCCATGCCGTTCTCTCTTGGATCTACTAGTCTGTGAGGCATGGGGATCTTGTTATATGGTAGTGGTCTTTTATTATTGGGCCTCCTGCCTGGAGGTGCCAGAGAATTATTTGTCAGCACCTTCCTATGCATTGGGTACTTTTGTCTGGTGTTTGGAGGCCTCGGTGGGGGTGGGTAAGTCCCTCGGGGGAGCGTTCCATCACCGCGGACTACCGGCGCTCCGGCCGGCCGAGGTAGCGTAGAACTCCCGTCCTGGACCTCGCCGCTCTCCGGGCGGACTTGTGTGTTACTGCTGTTCTGTGGCACCCACAGGGACTCTGTCAAATATAACAAAACATAATTCACATTAAGCTATCATCAAAGGCCGCAGTAAAGCGGCATTGGTCTGGCACAAATGGTACCACTCTACATTTAATCTCTCAACACATGCTAATCATTTCTGACCATAAAGGTATATAGACTTGTTTATTTCTGTTGAATATATGCAAATATTAAAGCCAATCCCACACTACAGACTAACTTAACGACAATACAATCCCTCCATCATCATAAGATGTTGTTTCCAATTTAAAATCTGCCAACTGAGAGACTGGACAGCGCCATATCTTGAGTTGTGAGTCATCATTTAACATTATACATCAATGCGGTCTGACTCCTTATAAAGAGACATAAACTTTACCAAACTGAACTGTCACTAAACAAAAGGCATGCAGGGACGGCGTGGACATGAAGGTGGATGCCATGTGACGTGGTGTATTGCCTCCACTTGACCCCCAAGGGATATACAAATTCAATATTCCTCCTGTCGAGTGTTTCTCATATTAACTGCAATTTATTATGGCGTGGCTTTGTACACAATAGCATGTGTGTCGCTCGTGGCGACTTTGTTCTCCACTCTCCGGTCCTCACTAGGATCTCAGCGTCAAACATCTATTCTATTTCCAGCAATAACTCAACAAATTGTTAGAATAATTCTGTAATACGTTTCCTCACATTGACTTGCTTATGTGGTCATCAAAACAAGAAGCGGAGAGCATAGTTTTCCGCAAATTTCCGTTTTGTGATATTTTCATCAATTTTGACCACAAATTGGGATTGGCATTTTGTCTATTCAAAATGATTAAAGCACAAATTATTTTGACATTTCTTCAAGATGTCATAATATTTTTCAGAATTATCATGCACAGATCATAATGAGGCTTTAGTTAGAGAACCCTACCAAGATGTAAATGCCATAAGCTATTGTGACATGAGATGAGTCCCAACATCTAGCTCAATATTAACAATTCCAATTAACCCAGAAACAAAAATAATTAATCAACATCTTATGTCTTATGTTTCCAAATATGTCTTGCTATGATATATTTATCTTTAAAAACAAAGAACCACATTTCATATCCACTAGTTATTAAACTTTACATGGTCAATTGAGGGATGCACTGACATGGAATTTTAGAAAAATTAATAATTTAAAGATAAACACGATGACCTAATATTGTTTTTGTTCTATATCATTGCCGGAAATGTTGACAAATATAAAGTACAGATTTCTACAGAACAAAGATGATTTTTTCAAATGATAAAATCTTTTAGTTCTGAATAATCTAAGGTGGTGACTCATTTTGTTCATTTTGTTAATGAGTTAATTTTATTTTTTCCGGTTTTTTTTGCATGGATCTGAATTTCTTGGCGTTTTGGGGATAATTCATGTTTTTCACCAGCAACTGACTCTACTTATTTCTGACATCATTGCCAAAATCTTTTTTATCATATGCTATGTTCTCTGTAAGTTCAATTATGTGTGGTGCTAGGAAATGATAAATAGGAATTATTAATACTGATGGTTATTATTTTTTTCAATCGCAGTGGGCGTAGCATATTTTGCCGATCTTTAACTGTTAGTTATTCTTAAAATGTTGCACAATGTTTGCTTATTGTGAACTTATCTTGACATAAGACCGCTATTACTTGGTTTTCGATCTCATTACCCTTTACGTGACTGCAAAATAACAAAAGATAAGAAGAAGAAATGCGACAGGGGTGGGCGACAAATTGATTTTGGCCCCTGTGAGCAATTTGCCTGTTGGTTCATTTCTGCTCTAACTCAAATCTCGTAGATTTATCACACACGTGAGATGCTTTTAATTCTGCAGTAAATGGTCATTCTCAACGTGAATGGACGAGACTCCGGGGACAGCATGGCACCCTGAGACACTCCTCAGCATGAGGTGACATTCTCATCTATACCAGTGTAAATCCATACTCCATAGAATACCTATTATCGCCCCAGATATATGCACCCTACTTCATTAGGTGGTACCCTATGAACTGCATCAGTAGATTAACAAGGAACGTGTGAGTAAACAGTATATAATATTTCATTCTGGTAGCCATATTGCCTGTTCTTCGAGCCACAAATAGAATATACCAAATGTATATAACCATCTGAACATACGCTGGAACCTAATACTTCATAATAAACAAATAATTAACTCCAAAGAGATTGCTGATAGATTACTTATATATAACTTATAAATCACTCGCAAATTAGACAGAGTATAATATACCTTTGAAAATGTGTTTATATATCCAACACGGGCATGAACATTGATTCATTATAGAGCTTTTATATTGTCCATTAACTGCTCCTAAACACAAAATGGTCATATCCGACGCCACTTCCTGTCTTCTTAAGATTATCATGCTTCTTTTATATTATTTAAGTATTCAAATCAGCATGGTCATATGCTACTCTATTCCCCTGCTCTGGGGTATTATGCTGCTGTTTTTCTCAGCCTGATACTATGTCATTCCAGTCCCCTGATCTGCAATAGTTCACTGCTGCGTTACTCAACATTGTCCTATGCCATTCACTGCTGCGTTACTCAACATTGTCCTATGCCATTCATTGCTGTGTTAATCAACATTGTCCTATGCCATTCATTGCTGTGTTAATCAACATTGTCCTATGCCATTCACTGCTGTGCTACTCAACATTGTCCTATGCCATTCACTGCTGTGCTACTCAACATTGTCCTATGCCATTCACTGCTGCGTTACTCAACATTGTCCTATGCCATTCACTGCTGTGCTACTCAACATGATTCTATGCCATTCACTGCTGTGTTACTCAACATTGTCCTATGCCATTCACTGCTGTGTTATTCAACATGATTCTATGCCATTCACTGCTATGTTAATCAACATTGTCCTATGCCATTCACTGCTATGTTAATCAACATTGTCCTATGCCATTCATTGCTATGTTAATCAACATTGTCCTATGCCATTCACTGCTGTGCTACTCAACATTGTCCTATGCCATTCACTGCTGCGTTACTCAACATTGTCCTATGCCATTCACTGCTGTGCTACTCAACATTGTCCTATGCCATTCACTGCTGTGTTATTCAACATGATTCTATGCCATTCACTGCTATGTTAATCAACATTGTCCTATGCCATTCACTGCTATGTTAATCAACATTGTCCTATGCCATTCACTGCTGTGTTACTCAACATTGTCCTATGCCATTCACTGCTGTGTTACTCAACAGTGTCCTATGCCATTCACTGCTATGTTACTCAACATTGTCCTATGCCATTCACTGCTGTGTTATTCAACATGATTCTATGCCATTCACTGCTATGTTAATCAACATTGTCCTATGCCATTCATTGCTGTGTTAATCAACATTGTCCTATGCCATTCACTGCTTTGTTACTCAACATTGTCCTATGCCATTCACTGCTATGTTACTCAACAGTGTCCTATGCCATTCACTGCTGTGCTACTCAACATTGTCTATGCCATTCACTGCTGTGTTACTCAACATTGTCCTATGCCATTCACTGCTGTGCTACTCAACATTGTCCTATGCCATTCACTGCTGTGTTACTCAACAGTGTCCTATGCCATTCACTGCTGTGCTACTCAACATTGTCCTATGCCATTCACTGCTGTGTTACTCAACATTGCCCTATGCCATTCACTGCTGTGCTACTCAACATTGTCCTATGCCATTCACTGCTGTGTTACTCAACAGTGTCCTATGCCATTCACTGCTGTGTTATTCAACATGATTCTATGCCATTCACTGCTATGTTAATCAACATTGTCCTATGCCATTCACTGCTGTGTTACTCAACATTGTCCTATGCCATTCACTGCTGTGTTACTCAACATTGTCCTATGCCATTCACTGCTGTGTTACTCAACATTGTCCTATGCCATTCACTGCTGTGCTACTCAACATTGTCCTATGTCATTCACTGCTGTGTTACTCAACATTGTCCTATGCCATTCACCGCTGTGTTACTCAACATTGTCCTATGCCATTCACTGCTGTGCTACTCAACATTGTCCTATGTCATTCACTGCTGTGTTACTCAACATTGTCCTATGCCATTCACTGCTGTGTTACTCAACATTGTCCTATGCCATTCACTGCTGTGCTACTCAACATTGTCCTATGCCATTCACTGCTGTGCTACTCAACATTGTCCTATGCCATTCACTGCTGTGCTACTCAACATTGTCCTATGCCATTCACTGCTGTGCTACTCAACATGATCCTTTGTCGTTCCAGTCTCCTGCTCTGGAGAATTTTACTGCTGTTTTACTCAACATTGTACTTTGTCATTCCAGTCTCCTGCTCTGGAGAATATCACTTTTGTTTTACTCAACATTGCTTTATGCAATTCCATTTCCCTGCTCTGAATTTTACTGGTATTATATTCACCATCGCCATGTGCCATTTCATAGAAAGTTTAACACTGCCAGTTATAATTAAATGAACCAGTTTATTGGTGGAAGCACGCAATAGAACATTGTTTTCCAGCTCATATTATGAAGCACACCTTGTGGTATGGAGCTATCCATAGGATTAATGGTGAAAGAATGTATGGTGTTGACTTGATCATATATAGATGAGCTTATACAGTGAGTACATAACGTGAGAAAGACATGCTTCTTTCACCATTCATCTCGAGGCCCCAGGAATGCAGTGGGGAGGTGTTTTGTTAGACATACATCATCCTTCTCTCCTAATCGTTTTGGCAAATTATTCGGTATTCTCCGCATGACTCGAACCTGTACATCACTTTGTTATTTGCTTTAAAACACACAATTTGTTATGTGTTTGATCCTGTTACAACCATTGTGACATCTCTATTTTATAACGCCTCTTTATTTTTGTGGATTCAGCGATAACCAAGAAAATGACAAAATCCCCCATTTGCAATAAACTAATTGTAATTTGACTAAAACTAAGCATGCAGATGAGGCATTGTGTTGTAAAGTGGAGAGTGATAATAAATGGATTTTGGGTGTGATCCATTTTGCTTGGATAATGGACCCGTCAAGGGAGAAGAAATGGGACAAGACTTTGTCAAGGTAGAAGATTCCTCATCCGACAACCAAACGATGGCGCAAGCCCACAAAATGCCATCTCTTGAGTGACTTATCTGACAAAATCAACCCTACTTTCTTGGAGAACTCTTATCTTGGAAATTATTTCAGGAAATGTTAGAGGAAACCCATTTAGAGAAAGTTTTCTCTTTTTTCTTTCTTCGGTTTCTTAGCAAACATGGATAGAACATCAAAACTGGCAGACAAAAATCTTGCGTGATACCAACAAGTGGTAGTTGAAGGTTTGTCACACAAGAACGTGTGCAAGCACAAATAAAATACCAAGAAAAACTTTTTTCTCCTCCACATTTATCATATGATTTCTGGACAGTCTCCACTTTTGGCGTTCTAACGATGTGTCACTGGCAAAAATTATTGGCAACATGGGCGGGAAATTATTCCGTTCACGTTGTGTCACGCCGATTTGGGGACGTCAGTGTCGCCTGCTATTTGCTCTGCACCAATATGCAGAGAGCACACGCCCTTTTCTGTCTTCAAGAACGGGTCGTTAATGGAACTTAAGCAAACAATCATTTTTGTTTATGTTTTCAAATTTTGTGAAATGGCTTTGGAAAGAAAACACATTTTTGTCAGTCTCCTGGCATCACGTTCCCGCCTGGAATTTCAGGTTGTGTGCAAATGATGTCATCTTGATTCAACACTGATGTCATCTTGATTCAACACTGAAATATATATATATATATATATATATATATATATATATATATATATATATAGAGGGTCATATATATATATGTAAAATATCCTAATCAAAATGAAATATATGTGTGGTAAATATTCTGTGGGAAAGTCTTTTCTGTGGGAAAGAAATATGTTTGATATAATTCCGTTAAGCAACCATTAGATTTAACGTTGGTATCCCACCTGGTTCAATTGCCACTGTTTGCTCTGTGCGCCGCTAGCTCCTCACAATGTTATAATATTGGAGCATGCGCTGACAAACTTAATCCAAATCGCTGATCGAAAAAACATTCACATGCCATCCATAACATAAATATCCTTGGGTTTTAATGTAAATTAAATGTAAATTTCGATCATTTCATTTCCATAATAGAATTATTTTTTTCTTAACAGGGCTCTCTCTCTATTTTTCTCCCTTTCTTTCTCTATTTTTCTCTCTTTTTCTCTCTTTCTTTCTCTCTGTCTCTGCCTGTCTCTCTCTGTCTCTCTCTAGCTCCCTGTCTCTCTCTCTCCAGCTGCCTGTCTCTCTCTCCAGCTCCCTGTCTCTCTCTCTCTCCTCGTCTCTCAATCTACACCTTTTCTCTATTGCTAATTACCTCTCTCCTCTCTATCTCGCCCCTCTGCCTATCTCTATTTCTCTCTAATCACCGTGAATGTTGACAAAATAGTTTGACCAATTCCTCAAGCAAACACTGTATTATAATGTTATAAGATATGATTTCTGTATATGATTAATTTACATTTCTGTTTAAAGAACACTTGTTGCATCATGGATGTTGCAAATTGGAAACAATTGGAAAAGAGACAATATAATGGCGGGCAAATGCCGGCAAGCAGTGAGGGGCTTGGCTACTTGGTACCCGAGCATCGGCCTCGACTTGAAACACTCCACTCTCAGAAACGTGATCGCGTGAGGAAGGCATATTAACGTCAGATCCACATGCAAATTGCATATTAATACCAAGAAATCAAGACCTCTAGATTGGTGGCCATGTCTCCAGGAAATCTCAAATATGTATAATTTTGTATTTTACCACTCACGATAGAGAGAACACTTTTATAATCAACTCAATATTGGTTTAAATTTACATCAATAATATCAGGAAGATAGATTTTCTTTTTAATGGAAGTTATTTTAGAATAAAAAGTGCTTTATTCCCAATTAATATCCGAATTGGAAAAATCAATTTTCCTTTTGTGTCCGTGAAAATGTAAACCAATATTGCACGCACTGATCGGGACTGTGACTCGTAAGTGGGGATCCGCGCGCTATATATTAAACATGTAACTCGTACATGAAGCATGCACGCTATATATTAAACATGTATCTCCTGCATGAAGCATGCACGCTATATATTAAACATGTATCTCCTGCATGAAGCATGCACGCTATATATTAAACATGTACGCTATACATTAAACAATGCACGCTATATATTAAACATGTATCTCCTGTATGAAGCATGCACGCTATATATTAAACATGTATCTCCTGCATGAAGCATGCACGCTATATATTAAACATGTACGCTATACATTAAACAATGCACGCTATATATTAAACATGTATCTCCTGCATGAAGCATGCACGCTATATATTAAACATGTAACTCCTGCATTAAGCATGTTCACTATATATTAAACATGTAACTCTTGTATGAAGCATGCACGCTATATATGAAGCATGCACGCTATATATGAAGCATGTAACTGATCTCAGATAGACATACTCTACACTAATGTAACCTTTCACTAGATATTGAATGCAATCCTCACATGTTGACCAGCTCTATTTTTGTTCCTAATTCATAAAATATTTCTTGCAATGCAAATCCGTCTAGTAAAGTTCCTCTGCCCTATACAGTTCATTCCTGTCCTTCCGGTCACAATAAATAGAAAGTTACGTATATTCTATACGCAATTAATCTTCAATTTCAATAAAGTGGCTGATCACGTGCCATTCTTCAAGCAGGAAGCATGACCAATCAGGCAGCAGGAGAGAAAGAGAGCATGTCACAAATGCTCACCACACTTTATACTAATCATACAATAAGCGATTCCCTGCCGTGCATTTACCAATTTCCTTTAAGATACACTTTTTGTTAAGAGGAGACGAGTCACCTTCTGCGACTCACAGAAAGGCTGCATCTTTGCAGGCCCAATAATAGACGCTGTGCTGCCACCTGTCGGCAGTGTTTCTGTTATCCTATATTGAAATATAAGTAGTTTTGCTGAAGCAGGTGCAGTTTTGGTAGGAAATCTCAACCGGCATAAGGTGTGATTGGCGAGTCACCTGCTACCTGCACGGCCAAGAGCAGATCACAAGTTTCCTTATGTGGTAGATGTATGCCTGCATACAAACTATTTCTACTTGTAACTTTTTCAGCTAATATTGTGCGTGCAAATCATTCTGTGGAATACTCACCACTGATTAGAGCTAGGTAAATTTCAATTCTATTTCATGCCTGCATACAAACTATTTCTACTTGTAACTTTTTCAGCTAATATTGTGCGTGCAAATCATTCTGTGGAATACTCACCACTGATTAGAGCTAGGTAAATTTCAATTCTCTTTGTTACTGATACAAAGAGTTATTTCCACGAGAAAGATATTTGCAATTCGATGACTTTGTAATATAAAATAGGCCATATCATCATTGCGAATATTTGAATATCTAACATCCTCTCCCAATAAATGAAATAAATTCACTTGTCTTCTCAATGTTTTAATGATGCTGTTGCTGATGATAATGATGATAATGATGATGTTGACGATGATGATGATGATGATGATACTACTACTACTACTACTACTACTACTACTACTACTACTACTACTACTACTACTACTACTACTACTACTACTACTACTACTACTACTACTAATAATAATAATAATAATAATAATGATAATAATGTAGCGATGTAACAACAATTGCCTGTCACAATAAAAACATATTATTTACAACTGAGTTCAAATTATTTGATAATCATTAAATGCTTTGTGAGACGCATTTAGCTGGTGTTCAACAAAGTTTGTTCTTGTGGGAGATCTTATGTCAGGAAAAATATGATTAATGTGTTATGTGACACAACAGAAAGATTAAATGTTTAACATCATAATTAAAAGGCGCAATATTGCAGAATTGAGAAGTGAAAAATCAGAATCGGAAAACCCGGTCAATGCCTGGGAGATAAAATTGATCTTTTGCAGTTGACATGAGAGAAAACTTTCACGGAGAAATCTCCTCTCAGTTTTATGACAAGACTTTGCAGTGGGAAGGTTCGTTATCAGTGGCAAGACAATATAGCGAGTATATCACTGAGTGAGGCGGCCTGGCCTCATACCACAGTACGGTTTACTTGTGTTGTTACAACTCTCCCTTATCGGGATCTAGCATTGAGCTCTTTCTAATTTACTGCCCCCGTCCTTCGTCTTATCGCCGCCTCTTCCCCCCGCTTGCGTGTATTCCCCGCTTCAATCACGCTCACTCATCTTCCGCAATTTTCTGCAGTTTTAATTTTTTATTCTCAAACGGCATTGATTTTTATTCTTGGTGATTTTGGCTTGGTTTTTAGCCGACAACAAGATGAGAGAATGGTGTGAAAGGAAGAGACTGTCAACAATTGCTAAAACATAACGCGCAATTTCCCAGAGTTCTGTGTTGCGTAATTGCTCGCCGATCAGACTATTGACCACGCCAGCAGAATTGTCATCGATTTATCCTTCTTATTGTGTTCAACATAAATGTGAAGATAGGTATGATTGTGTCACAAAATATTTTATTTCCATGTATGCTTGTGTCACAAAATAATTGATTTTAGGTTTGATTGTGTCACAAAATAATTAGTTTTAGGTACGATTGTGTCACAAAATAAATATTTTTAGGTATGCTTTTACCACAAAATAATTAGTTTTAGGTATGCTTTTCTCATAAAATAATTATTTTTAAGTATGCCTTTGTCCCAAATAATTATTTTTTGGTATGTTTGTGTCACATAATAATTATTTTTTGGTATGTTTGTGTCACATAATAATTATTTTTTGGTATGCTTGTGTCACAAAATGATTATTTTTAAAACAGTGCACAAGACTTTGGCGCTATAGTACATTACATATTGTCCATGAGTACTGGCATAAAAACAACTATATCTAATTTCATGTTAGATTAAATAAGCACTTCTCATATTAAAATTATTCAGATTAGAAATCAGATTACATTATAAAATCTAATAAATAATTCCAGATATTGTCGATAATAAATAGCGTGGGTACGACGCTAAGCCATTTATTGTATTCCCACTTTAAGATTCCATAACACACACATCAGATAGGAGTACAAGATTTGTGAGGGCCATAAATGTTTTCTTCAATAGAGAGGTTGAGACGTAAAGAACAAATTTCATCATGATTATCCAATACGAGGCACTCTATCACGTGGTATCGAGCTAAGGGAGTCTGCCACGTGGAGTGGCAGTTTTAGCTTCACAGGTTTGCGTGTAATCATCTAGCAAGTCATCTGCAGCCACAGGTTGCAGACAATCTCACTAATTATGTAACATCCCTACTCCACATGACTAGATCGTGTTTGGCTATCTCTGATGATTCACATTGCAAATATACTCTACTGATTAAGTTACAGAGTTTTTATAATTTTCAGACTATAATTATAGATCCCAGCAAAAAGATACCCTCTGTTCTCCAAGGCAGCGCCCTGTTTGAATAACCTGCATTTTGCTTTTTTTCTAATTTGTTCGGTTTATGATGAGTGAAGAAATTACAAGTCCTAGTTATCTCTTCACAAAGGGGGCATTTCTAAAAGCCATTCCAAAGTCCTGGACCAGACCTTATAGGTCACCATTGTTTTACAAATATAAGTATGCCTTCATGATATGATGATTGCCTTTCATGTAAGTATCCTTGAAAGGTGATAGTTTGGGTAGGAGGGTATTGGGGGTGGAGGGCTTGCGGGTGGCATATGGGGTCGTTTTTGTGAGGTAGGGGGTAGGTTTGCATTTGGAGTCTTTGGACCTAGGAGGGTATGCCTTTTCCGGCCTAACAGATCACATGAGGATGGCCCTAAAGGTAAGACGATGGTTGAGTGAGTGGCCATCTTGAGAGTTTGTTGTCCACTCTGCCTGTTCATATCTCCATCTACCCACCCAGTTAGCTCAACCTCTCCATGATCTAAGATTATGGAATGGTGGCTTGACAATTTCAGCGCAAGATATGTAAAAAAGGGTGAAATATTCTCGTGTCACGTGCATATATTGTTGCTCGCCATTCAAGACCAGGACCATTGTTACCTTAGGTATGCAATATACGTCCAGTCTTCTTCCTGCATAAACAAGAATAAATACACTTTATAGCACAGTTAACTTGCCTTTCTTGACAGCAATACTGTTTATTCGTGAGGAAGTTTGGGGGTGTTCTTGAGATATAATGATATTGTATATGAGTGGGTTGCTGTGTAAACAGACGAAATAACTGAGTGTTGTCAGCATTACTTTCAGCAAACATTATGACGCTATTTGCTTCATTTGTTGGCCAGCCAGGAAAACATATTAGCCAGGGTCAAATTTCCCACAGATAAACCATTGGTAAGCCAGCGATATCCCGGTCCTAAGCTTTCAGAACTATATTCAGTGTTTTGTTATGTTTTCAACGCAAATGTCAAACCTCATGATACATGTCATACTACCCTATCACATTCCTTTCGCATTTTCAGTTTTCCACTCATCCTCCAAATCCCTTTGACCACCGATTATCCGATATGTAACTTAGCCACTTTCCAGACAAACTAGACAGTCCTCGAAATGCCAAATTAGAACTAATGTTCCCAACCAGGACTTGTGTGAGAAAATAGCAAATAAAGTACCCTAAATTTCATTGTAAAAGCCTCTAGGGCAAGTTTGGTAATACAAAAGAGCAGCTAAGATTTAAAACAGCACGCGTTGTGCATGCTTTGTGTCGATCCCTTGTGACAGAAACTGTCAGAGTCAATCAGGGGGTGTCTAAGACCTGTTCATGAAGCAGTATGTTACAAGGTAAGGGAACGTGGTCAAGCTATAGGGATCGTGGCCGTTAAGGGACTTCTCTGCCATACAAATAATCTACCTCAGTAGGAGAACAGCCAGCCTTTATATTGTACTTCACCAGTTGCAATGAATACAACTTATCATTGTTTTGTGTCTATAGTAACCCACACCATTTGAAGGACCCAATGTCACACAAAACATGTCCTACTGGTCAAACGTTTTTATGCACCTCCACTTCCAAATTGCTACCAATGAAAAACCTGCAGGAGGAGAGGAGTACAATTCTGACGCCAGCGTGACTGGAATTTGATCCCAGTTTGCTGGTTCTATAATACTCTCTGGTGCAAGTGAAACATAAATCAGACTTTACCCATATTCCAGCCTACTGGAAGACGCTCCCACGATTCACAAGCAGATGCTATATTGAGTTTTGTTCGTCTGCAAAAATTGACCCGGGTCACGTGGTCACTGCGCCAACATATAAAATTTCTGTGAAGCAGACGACATTTACGTGAGTGTGCCTAATTCAGAACCTAGGCCCGAGAAGGGGTAAAACGTGCACAATACTAATCAACATAGGGAAATAACGACAGAACCTTACAGAGATTGTGGATGAAAAGACTGCACATAACTACTATTTTTAACTTTATTTATTTCTCTCGGGTCAAATATGAAATATAGTGACCTATGACACTTTATGTGTGCACATGTGAATGAGCTCTCGTGGTCTATTCATTGCAGGTGTCTGGTCATGTTAGTCAAACTAATGCAATGACAGGTCGGCCATATTGATACAAGTTTTTCTTATTTATCTGCTTGTGATTTTCATTTGGAGGCGACGATTTACTTTTGCCTCAAATAGACTATGTGATTTAGTGGCCGTGAGATAGAATTTGTATGAATTTGGCCCTGGCCTGGCTTATAAAGACGTTACCCCTTGTCTGGTTGGAGAGTATCTCATTCACTGAATGGTTGCCGTGGGGGTTTGAGGTTAAAACCGGGTGGACGTTGAGACGGCTTCCAGTTTCTTGTAGCGGGTAATTGGAAAATACTCATAATTTGTGTGGAAGACAGAGCAGATGAAAAATTATGAAGGATAGGATGGTGAATATTGAACGATGAGCAAAGAAGCACGAAGAAGCCGGTATGGGTCAATACATTTTGGTGAAAAGCAAAAGTGGCAGCGGTAAGTATGCAGAATGATGAATATTAGCTCCAAGTTAATTGCTTCAATTTGTCAGAGCAAGACAAACGTGTTTGGCAGGCAGAGAACATAGCTCACTTGAGGGCCCACTCACTGGGTCAGATCTATGGGTTTCTCTAGGATCACGATCACTGGCAGAACATGGTCCAGCGAGAGAAATATTATTCTGTGACTTTTTGACAGGTACAATCTATTTTTGTTCTGACTACAGATTGGAAATATCGACCACATCCAAATTGTGTGAAATTCAACTTGACAATTTTCTTGGGATTTTAACGTGAGGCTTTTGAGTGACATCAGATAACTTGATATGACGTTTTGTGAAGTTTTGTCAAATTTTATTGACACGCTGGTTATGTTTTGCATTCTGTTAGAATAAATTAACATGTCCAGCATATGGTTTTTCTCTCAACTGAATGCTGTAATGACCCGAGATGTAATTTGCCATGTGAAGCACTCTGGAAATAGTAACTAAACTTTATGTTTTTCTAATTGCCAGTCAATTTTCTATTAATGAAAAGTTGGTTTCATTATTATGCACCTTTTGATCTTTTGGTTATGTATTGGCGATTTATGTTTTACTTGAACCAACCAGACTTCCAGTCATTATGATAACCTTTCTAAATAATATATATATATATATATATATATATATATATATATATATATATATATATATATATATATATATATATATATATATATATATATATATATATATATATATATATATATATATATATATATATATATATATATATATATATATTATGATAACCTTTCTAAATAATAAATATATATACGCTGGTTATGTTTATATATATACAGAGGTGTTGTAAGTTTGTTTTAATAAGATGCCATGTGCTGTCAGGTGGACAGATGGTGAGTACTACACGTATCTTCAGTGACTTTCAGTGGCCGGAGTGTCTTGTGATGTCGGGCTAAGGTGGGCGGTGGCCATAGCCCTCATGTCGCCAACCTTACCGGTCAAACAACAACCTTTCTCATACAAGCTAAGCTGTCTTTGAGGGATCATCCTGTCATGCAGTAATCCCATCAGAGCTGCATTAAGATATAGCTTCATACATGATCCGCCTGTGGTGTTCCCTTAGCTATTTCCTATCCTACCTTTCACGTCATCATACCAATTCAAACTCTCATTTCTTTTCCCCCATCTTTACGAACTGAAGCATCAATTGAGACAGGAGTTAATGCAGCTAATCAGGATGAGAAGGCGACATCCTTGTGTAAAGTGAACACTTCAAAATGATCATACAGTTTGAAATTAAACCACCTGAGAATCAGCAGGCTGGGGAAGCCTTCATGTTGGCACCAGACAAAGGAAGCCGTGAGGACGGACGGTGGGTGTAGCTTTAAACCATACTGGTACCTCTATTGTTGATTATTAGTTTAGCTTTACAAAAAAAGACATTACTCTTCCTATTACTGCCACATATGCAATATAGAAAAATACAATATTTATGCTCCGTTTTGCCTAAAATCCTCGCCATCAATCAAGATTTTGAAAATAAAAAGCCTCGTTGTTGTCCTGGCGTGTCGCCTTTAGACTCTATCACATTTCAGCATGGGTTGTGTTGTGTACATCCACATCAAGGTCAACACTGTCTCCTTCACCGCCAAACTCAAACTCTAAAGTCTGGGATGGAAACATGGTCTGAGTCGCACTATTTTGCTGTCCTCAACACTCTAACGGTAATATATTATATGGGACCGTGGTGTGAGGCTTACTGTCTCAGAGTATATACCTCAATGAGACTTGAATTGTTAAGTACGAAGAACAAAAAGCAAACACGCACCTTGAATGGTCAATCTGATCATCCCAACCGTGATATGTGTTTACATGTACCTCGAATGGTCCATCTGATCATCCCAACCCCGATATGTGTTTACATGTACCTAGAATGGTCAATCTGATCATTCCAACCGTGATATGTGTTTACATGTACCTCGAATGGTCCATCTGATCATTCCAACCCCGATATGTGTTTACATGTACCTAGAATGGTCAATCTGATCATCCCAACCGTGATATGTGTTTACATGTACCTCGAATGGTCCATCTGATCATTCCAACCCCGATGTGTTTACATGTACCTCGAATGGTCCATCTGATCATTCCAACCCCGATGTGTTTACATGTACCTAGAATGGTCCATCTGATCATCCCAACCCCGATATGTGTTTACATGTACCTCGAATGGTCCATCTGATCATCCCAACTCCGATGTGTTAACATGTACCTCGAATGGTCCATCTGATCATTCCAACCCCGATGTGTTTACATGTACCTCGAATGGTCCATCTGATCATTCCAACCCCGATGTGTTTACATGTACCTCGAATGGTCCATCTGATCATTCCAACCCCGATATGTGTTTACATGTACCTCGAATAGTCCATCTGATCATTCCAACCCTGATATGTGTTTACATGTACCTTGAATAGTCCATCTGATCATTCCAACCCTGATATGTGTTAACATGTACCTCGAATGGTCCATCTGATCATTCCAACCCCGATGTGTTAACATGTACCTCGAATGGTCCATCTGATCATTCCATCCCCGATGTGTTAACATGTACCTTGAATAGTCCATCTGATCATTCCAACCCTGATATGTGTCAACATGTACCTTGAATTGTCCATACGGTCATCCCAACCCTGATATGTGTTTACACGTGCCTCACAGCCACAACCTGGGCTCATCCATTCACCACACATGACTAAGGATACTTGTGAAATATTAAACATGTAACTTTGCCTATGTCTATTCTAAGTTGGACTTTACAGCAGGAACTCAGGTCGCATGTCTCAAGTGGGCTGAATACTCCAAGTAAAGGTCCCAAGTTTACAATGACAAGACACTAGATGGAAACCCGGACACAGTAAGGGGAGATACGGATGACAATAAACGCTTCAAGTGAAAAGTCCCCATAAAGCAAATGACAGGTACAAGGAAACACAACGCAATCCTAGTTTGGAAAAAAATATATATCCACACAGACTACAAATATATGAAAGCAGGGACTGTCCTATGGCGTGAATAAGGATATGTAGAGATCCTGGTCAATGTCTCAGTCTCCATCTATAGAGCTTGAGGCTCACATTTGGACAATATGGAGGCAGTAATAGGAGAACGATATGAGGATTTTGTCTGGAACAATTGGCCAGTAGTAAAGCAGAGATTGATATCTACAGACATTAGCTTATGTTCAAATTACAATGTTATATGTATATTTTATAGCTTTAAAATGTCATGTGTCATATCTGATTTGATTTTAAATTATGAATGATGCGAGCCTTAGGGTCTCGTGTAATAGAATAGCAGTGTGTAGTAAGGATTTTTGCTTGTAGGGAGACCGTTTGTAATTGCTCAGAGCTTTGGTTTTAACCATATAAAGTAGAAGACAAGAAGTTGAGTAGTCTCTAGAGTAGTCGCTGCTCACACCAAGTTACCTCTCAGGGTCTATAGTAGGAATGTGAATGTTACAACAGATGAGGCATTATCCAATAATGTTGAATGTATCCATTTGTGTACACGAGTTGCTGAGACTAGCTGTTATCCCATGTACAAATCAGGCAGCACAACCATTACCACAAACTTTTCCATTACAGGAGAAAGCAACAACTAAAATGACAGAGCAGCTTTGTCAATAATAGCAGAATGTGGATGAAAAGTAGCGGGAGTCATGAGAAATGAAAGAGTGAAGTGGTGTGCAGAGGGCAAGGAGAGGAAGTCTCGTGGCTTGCTACGCGAGGAGAGACTCTGCCGACCCCAGGCCCGTGACACCGGCCAATCCATCATGCGCGTTCCCTCCCGCCATCCCCTTACGGCCCTCCGTGTAAGCAGCAAGAACGCCTTGTCTTACATGTGCAAATTGTATACTCTGACACACCCGCTTACCGATATATATATCAATCGCAATCGATCAATTGAACTACAGCAGATAATCGATGAAGCTGCCGGCTCAGAAATTGATATCGATGGACTACTGTTCAAGACCCATCAACCAATCAGCTCGTCTGTCACTTAGAGTCAGCCGTAAATATGGAACCGTGCTTTGTGGTCACGGAATGAAGCAGGGTCATTACTTCATCTCAACAGATCTCCGTATCCACTTCTGGCAACAACAAAAAATGTGAAAAAAACCCCCACAAGAATACCCGTTATGATTGACGAAAACGCTACTTTTATCAAACGGACTCCTATACCTATACCAATAGATAATGATTAAATACTGGACATGCTAAGATTGCATGTTAGTTGGCCGGGTGAAACCTGTGTATGGCCTGCGTTCCAGAAGCCTAAGATATTACTGTGAACTGCTGACGCCACTCTTCTATTACGTGAGATAGGAGGAATGTCTTGCCCTTTTCTCATACAATAAACCAAGACAAGTTGTCTGATGTGATTATATGTGAGTTCTGCACGGCCCTCTCCCCTACTTTCAAGAACACTTTATCTCCAAATGCAAAATGCTTTTAAAGCAGCGTATTACTGCCTGAGATAATGGAACGATAATCCCTCAATAATTACACAATGCACATCATAATCAAGATCACATTCTCCTTTGTACCGCGTCCCAACAACCAAAATACTGATGAATCACCTCACAATAATACAAACTATATGGAAAATAGCATCAGATAAAGATAGATAAGCCTACGTATAATTTGAAATGAAATCTATCAAGCAATAAACTGTCGTGGTTTCTAAATAAACATTCTTAATGATTATATATTACTTAGATATTCATATATATATATATATATATATATATATATATATATATATATATATATATATATATATATATATATATATATATATATATATATATATCTGAACTGAATGCTTTAATCCCCCATGTCTTTAATCCCCCATGTCTGAAAGCTGAAATGCAATAAACATTAAATATTCTTTCAACTACTCAAATCACTACAAACCGAGAAGCCATACACTGTACAAACATAATTTTAATCTACTAAAATTGGCATTTTAATCTTCTAAAATCTACTGGGAGAGCATGATACATCATTTCAAAGATTTGAGAATACAGTCAACAAAATATATAGCTTTAAATAAAATAGATTTAAGAATATACACATATCAGATAATGAAATGGATACAAACGATAAATTTCCAGAATGGATTATTAATTGCACAAGGTTGTTTAGGACGAATACAAATATATATGAAATTCAAAGAGTAAATAGTTCAAATCAAAGATAACTGAAATAAAGTAAACAAGAAGTGAAGTGAGCAGGACACTACCTTTGGACTCACCGTAGGGCGGGGGTGGGGCAGGAGGGGCCGCTGGTGGCTGGACCTCCACACAGTTACTGTGAACATGCTGGTCCCCATCCTCACTGGGACCTCGGCCGCTATCAGTGTTGGACATGTCTGCTGAGCAACCGGAAGTGGAATCCGAATCCGGGGCTGGATCCCGCATCACCATTTGTAACAACTGATGCACCTGAAAACACCACATTAGAGACTGTCTCAAATGAGTCTGAAAACATCACCCATCAACCTGTCTGCTTTAAATTATAAATCGTAAATCTATTCATATGGCTGGAATTGAAAATAAATAAATCACACAATGCACATGATAATCAAGATCATATTCTCCATTGTGCTAGCGTCCTAACAAACAAAACAACACTTTTATCTTTGTCAAATTATTTATTGTTAGGTGAGGATATATATATATATATATATATATATATATATATATATATATATATATATATATATATATATATATATATATATATATATATATATATATATATATATATATATATAAATATATATATAAATATATTTATATATAAATATATATATATATATATATATATATATATATATATATATATATATATATATATATATATATATATATATATATATATATATATATATATATATATATACATACATACAAACACTATAATATTCTCTTTTAACAATAGCATGAGTGCAATTTATCGGCATCCAAGAACACATTTGTCCCTGAGAGATGTGTTGATGGCGCCTGGCAGGAAACGCAGTTATCCTGGCCAACCATACGATATCCTACTCTCTATATAATTATCGTCTACATTGGCCTAAATCTAATTAAATTAAATAACATTGCCTGAAAAAGAGACTCGTGTGTCTCAAATTTAATCCAGCGCTTGTCATACAATTCTTCATCATCTTATTTAAGACAAATATAAATTCTAAACTTCCTATTCCACACAGATGCGGTAAAAAGCAGAACATTCTCGGAATACAGCCCGTAAAACACGTGCATTGATTTACCGCCGAGAACTTTAATTATCCCTGTATGTTTTAGAGAAGCTTGCATTGGGTTGTCCCTGAAAATCGCATTCATTTTGTATGACATGAAATTATGCAGATCACTTATACGCCAAATGAAAACTGATCACATAATATATTTTGCACACCAAGTATAAGAGAACACAACGTCATTTTACTGAGGTTTTAGAACAATACTATTATAATTATATACTAACAAGGATGCCATCACAAGGTATACCACGTGTTAAAGACCATCACGCCGTTCATACATGCATTTCAATATTTGTGCGATCATAGAAAAATATGAAGGTGTATCTAAAAAAAGAGAGTTTTTACTCAAAATATTGAATAAAAAACCCGCTATTTTGACCAATATTGCTGTGCGTTTTGTGCTGTCATCATTATCGGAGCAGTATCCCTTCCCAAACAGGTACTTTCCTTGGAAACACCAATTTAGCAAGTTGCAAGGTTTGCAGATTGTCGCTGCTATGATTGGCACTGCTCTATGTGGCATGATTTGCAAAATAGGGAAAAAGCCATTCCAAGACATGTGTCTCCCATTGTACAGTCAAGTCCTATCCCTTTTGGGACAGTCAGATATTGAGACAGCAAGACATTCTGACCTCATATAATGTTAGCAGGTTTCTGTGGATGTGTCTTTCACAAGGAGTGTCGTTTTATTTTGTTACCAGCCAGCAAGTCAAATTTTGTACAGAATATATCCTTATTAAGTGAACTGTTATCTTGTGAACCTCAGAATGAGGTTGGAATGTTACCATGGTAGCCAGGGGGAGCTGTAATCAGTCCGCCATCTTGACAACACCCACAAGCGTCCCTCAAGCAGACGACATTTTGACCACCCTCGATCATCCAGCCGCTTTTGGGGTGGACATTTCGAATGTGAAAAATCACTAAGAGCTGGTTGATCAAGTCTATACTCTTAAAGCGTCCATTTTAGCGGAAGGAGAACCTTCGCCAGTAGGAAACCCTGGAAGATTCCGACAAGATGGAATTGATGAATGGTGGTTCTGACCTCTGTAATTTGCCCAACCGAGGCAATATTCTCAAATTCCCGCCAAACGCTCAAGGACCTGCAAGAGGGCTCTCTCCGATGAAATGGACAATGAAACTTGAGTGGCAAGCTAAATTATGGATGGTGTTGTTTTATGGGAACATTGCCTTAATACAGCAGTTTTGCAGATAACACGATCATCACTGCAGCCTATCTAACACAGCACTGATCATATGCGCATGTTTTATTCTACTTAGGATTTTTTTCCCACAAAAAACTATGATAAAGGTAACATTTCCATCATTATGTTCAGTTTCCAGGTGGTATAAAGTATCTTTATAATCAAATAAAGTCAGTACTTTTTCTGAATACCGTTATGAATAAAATACAGGTATATTGAAAAGAATGTCCTAAGTTTTGTGAATTTTTAGTGACGTGCTATAGCAAGTTTAATCTCTATTTATGAATTAAAAAATCTTAGATGATGTTTTTCTCATCAGAGGGGCGGCATTTGAGATTAGAAAATGTTACCAGTTGACAGAATCATTTACTCAAACTAAACCAAATAAGCTAAAGGACTTCAGAATGCGCCTAACCTGTCTTGAACAAATTTGGCACCACAATTTTAGAAGTAATGATAATCATCATGTCATAAAATATGATGCCTGTAATTTTCCCATTTTTTATACGATACAAGGTGACTATATTGCGCATATCTAAAGTTAAGAAGATTTGATGTCCAAATTCCATGACGAAAAAAGATCACACAAGTTGTGGATCAGAACAAATAATACAAATAAAACGTCAGTCACATGTTGCTAAGAATATCGCCAACAATTGATGATATCATGGTCTGTTCTAATGTGCTACTTTTTCAGATATACTAAGTTATCTTGTTATGTCAATATAAACCTAATATACAGGTATTAAATGTCATTCTCCAAAGTTCAAGTAGAATAGTTATCATCCTTTTTAAACATTTCTACGGCTTCAAATTACATCGGCTCAATAAAAACTGAAGTATAATATTCTTACACAGACATGGGCGATTTCAGCTTTCAGTTTAGATATGTGTAAGACATGGGAGATTAAAGCCTTCAGTTCAGATTAATATATATATATATATATATATATATATATATATATATATATATGGTTTGTTAGTTAAGCCTGAAGAAGTCCCTTGAAGGACTGAAACATGTCGCAATACAAGGTTTTAACTCTTTGTCACCACTTTGGACTATATATATATATATATATATATATATATATATATATATATATATATATATATATATATATATATATATATATGTAAAACATGTAAAACATGGGAGATTTCAGTCAGTTGTATAATAGCAAGTGTTCTTATGACCTTATTGTATAATAGCAAGTGTCCTTATGACCTTATTGTATAATAGCAAGTGTCCTTATGACCTTATTGTATAATAGCAAGTGTCCTTATGACCTTATTGTATAATAGCAAGTGTCCTTATCACCTCATTGTATAATAGCAAGTGTCCTTATCACCTCATTGTATAATAGCAAGTGTTCTTATCATTCCATTGTATGATAGCAAGTGCCCTTATCACACTCTAGTATGATAGCAAGCGTCCTTATCACCCCCTGTAGGATGACATGTGTCTTTATTTTTCCCTGCATAACGACGCCTATCTCTTTATTTTTCCCTGTATGATGACGCATATCACTTTTTTCCCTGTATGATAGTGCTTATCTCTTTATTTTTTCCTTGTATCACGACACCTATCTCTTTATTTTTCCCTATATGATGACGCCTATCTCTTTTTTCCCTGTATGATAGCGCTTATCTTTTTATTTTTCCTTGTATGACGACGCCTATCTCTTTATTTTCCCCTGTTTGATGACGTCTGTTTTTTTATTTTTCTCTTTATCGCATGTCATTATAACGACTGTAATATTACGATCAACAAAATGCGTTCTTTGATAATAAGATGAACAGAAGCTATCCACAGATTGTTTTAAATAATTTATATTACGAAGAAAAATTGTCTGACAGAATATTGTTTCATTATCCCCGGAAATATATATAATCTCCACATAAGACTCAAATTATCCACATCGATACACCAAATATCCCATGGAAGGAAGTTGAAAACTCTTTAATGGATATATATTCTCTCCTACCCACAGAGACACCGATGGCATGTAGAACCTCCTAGCGTGTTTGCATGGTTATCTATCATGGCATATTCTTTTGAAACTTGAGACATATATAAACTTAAATGGAAGCCTCAGAAATGAAAGAACCAAATTATATGTAATGCAAAGTATAGATGATTACTCGTTGACTAAAACTAAGTAATGAATCCCACATGTATAGGGTTGATACTTAAAGTAAGGCTCATTTCAATAATGTTGATACACTCCAAAATAGAAACGTAATCATGATCTCATATTATCAAGTATATTGAATGATAGAGTTATCCTATTTCAAAGTACGCTACATTGTGAGGTACAGTCACATACTACCTCTGCCAGTAATGCGGCCATCTGCATCGCAGTTCGTTAGCATAACCCACAGACTCTTGCACACACACACACACACACACACACACACACACACACACACACACTTGGTTTATACTCTTTCGGTATTAGTTATTGTTTGGTTTATAATATTAGCTATTAGTTTTATCTTATACCGTGATCTATCATTGCATTTATAATGTTATCATCAAACGTATGAGAATTTGTTTTCATCTGTTTATCAAATAACATTCTTAATTTCGTACATAACTTTTCTTCATTGCTTGATATATTTCTCCCATACTAATATATCCTTCTGTTCATCTCATCATGCAATTTACTTATGAACTCCCTGAAACTTGTCTCTAAAGGTTTCAAAAAGGAAAAGATAAATTAAAGTTTTTTTACATCCGAACATGAATTCAAACGTAAATGTTTACATACATAGTGATTGACGATTATTAATCATCTAATTTATAACACAAAAAGTCTGACCTACTTTATAATTGGATTGATTATTACATAATACTTATTACAGATCGATCTTTAACAATCAATATGTGTATGTATAGTCTGCTATCTGTCGATTAAGGATTGGCATTATCTATATCCTGCTCAGCCACCATATCGTACAGCCTTTGTCTTATTGATGTGGTAGAAAATCATTTGTCAAAGGACCTGTAGAAGCAGATATCTCTCCCCATCCGCTATATGCCTCGTTCAAGGATCAATATGTCCGCGTGGAACACCTGAGCTTTGTGGAAGGCGGACCCCTTCTTTACTTGACTGTTCAACACTCGTCAACCCTGCTCTCATGGACTGTGTAATAACAAAAAACCCTGAGGTATATAGGTAGTAAACCCTGCCCTCATGGACTGTGTAATAACATATAGATGTAGATGTAGAACAAAATATCCCTGAGGTTCATAGGTAGTTAACCCTGCTCGTATGGACTGTGTAATAACAAAAAAAACCATGCGGTATATAGGGAGTTAACCCTGCTCTCATGGACTGTGTAATAACATAAAAACCCTGCGGTATATAGGGAGTTAACCCTGCCGTCATGGACTGTGTAACAACAACCAAACCCTGAGGTATATATGTAGTTAACCCTGCTCTCATGGACTGTGTGACAACTGTCAAACCCATTGAGGTATATGGGCGGTTAACCCTGCTCTCATGGACTGTGTGACAACTGTCAAACCCATTGAGGTATATGGGCGGTTAACCCTGTTCTCCTGGACTGTGTAACAACTGTCAAACCCATTGAGGTACATGGGCGGTTAACCCTGCTCTCATGGACTGTGTAACAACTGTCAAACCCATTGAGGTACATGGGCGGTTAACCCTGCTCTCATGGACTGTGTAACAACTGTCAAACCCATTGAGGTACATGGGCGGTTAACCCTGTTCTCATGGACTGTGTAACAACTGTCAAACCCATTGAGGTACATGGGCGGTTAACCCTGTTCTCATGGACTGTGTAACAACTGTCAAACCCATTGAGGTATATGGGCGGTTAACCCTGCTCTCATGGACTGTGTAACAACAACCAAACCCTGCGGTATATAGGTAGTTAACCCTGCTCTCATGGACTGTGTAACAACTGTCAAACCCATTGAGGTATATGGGCGGTTAACCCTGCTCTCATGGACTGTGTGACAACTGTCAAACCCATTGAGGTATATGGGCGGTTAACCCTGCTCTCATGGACTGTGTGACAACTGTCAAACCCATTGAGGTATATGGGCGGTTAACCCTGCTCTCATGGACTGTGTAACAACAACCAAACCCTGCGGTATATAGGTAGTTAACCCTGCTCTCATGGACTGTGTAACAACTGTCAAACCCATTGAGGTATATGGGCGGTTAACCCTGCTCTCATGGACTGTGTGACAACTGTCAAACCCATTGAGGTATATGGGCGGTTAACCCTGCTCTCATGGACTGTGTGACAACTGTCAAACCCATTGAGGTATATGGGCGGTTAACCCTCCACTAATGAAATATGTATGGGGGGATGCTTGGTATTTTATGCTGCTTGGTATTTATGTTGGGACCAATTCTATCTATTTTCCATTTCGCTCAGCATTTAAAAAAACAAACAAAAGAAAAAAAGGATAAAAAAAGGAAAAAAAAAACGAAAAAAAAACAAGAAAAAAAAAAAAAAAACGATGGTCAGGATAGCATATGTTTTTACTTTTTGATTGGTTGCTTAAATCACCGAATTTTGGCCACAATATCTTGGATGGCAGTGCGGCAATTCATAATATATCAATGCATCACATTTCTTTTTATCAAATATGAATGTGATGTAATCAATCATCATTGTCTAATACATATTGAGTGAAATCAAATACATCACCACAAAAAAGAGCAAGAATATAGATGTTGATTCTAGAAATATGAGCAATCTGTGAGAAGACTCCTTATAAAAGCGTTTGAGAAAGAATTAAGGGACCATTTAACCTTTTACGAATGTATTCAAATAATAGAATTGTTAATAGCTAAAGTTATGAAAATATTTTTATTGGCATCAAAATGAAATTGATATTAGAAAGCATTTTGTGATACGAAACCAATACCACTTTAGCCGAAATGGATATCGTCGAACTGAATTCTGTCGTAAATTAATTTGACAATAACCTTAAATGAGTATCGTAGAGAAGTACAATAAAAAAGGTATGAAGAATGAAGGTTGTTGAGATAAAATTTCTGATCATATACCGATGTATGGAATTTAATACTCAGGGCGATGGAAAGTAATACATGTATAGCATTTAGGCAGTTGAATAGATTATTCAAATAAGCGATAGATATGTGATAGATTATTCAGAAAGGTGGAAGCGATAGATAGGTGATAGATTATTCAGAAAGGTGGAAGCGATAGATATGTGATAGATTATTTAGAAAGGTGGAAGTGATAGATATATGGTAGATTATTCTGATAGGTGGAAGTGATAGATACGTGATAGATTATTCAGAAAGGTGGAAGTGATAGATACGTGATAGATTATTCTTATAGTTGGAAGTGATAGATACGTGATAGATTATTCAGAAAGGTGGAAGTGATAGATACGTGATAGATTATTCTGATAGGTGGAAGTGATAGATACGTGATAGATTATTTAGAAAGGTGGATGTGATAGATACGTGATAGATTATTCTGATAGTTGGAAGTGATAGATATGTGATAGATTGTTCTGATAGTTGGAAGTGAAGATATGTGATAGATTATTCAGAAAGGTGGAAGTGATAGATACGTGATAGATTATTCTTATAGGTGGAAGCGATAGATATGTGATAGCTTATTCAGAAAGGTGGAAGCGATAGATATGATAGATTATTCAGAAAGGTGGAAGCGATAGATATGTGATAGATTATTTAGAAAGGTGGAAGTGATAGATATATGGTAGATTATTCTGATAGGTGGAAGTGATAGATACGTGATAGATTATTCAGAAAGGTGGAAGTGATAGATACGTGATAGATTATTCTTATAGTTGGAAGTGATAGATACGTGATAGATTATTCAGAAAGGTGGAAGTGATAGATACGTGATAGATTATTCTGATAGGTGGAAGTGATAGATACGTGATAGATTATTTAGAAAGGTGGATGTGATAGATACGTGATAGATTATTCTGATAGTTGGAAGTGATAGATATGTGATAGATTGTTCTGATAGTTGGAAGGGAAGATATGTGATAGATTATTCAGAAAGGTGGAAGTGATAGATACGTGATAGATTATTCTTATAGTTGGAAGTGATAGATACGTGATAGATTATTCAGAAAGGTGGAAGTGATAGATACGTGATAGATTATTCTGATAGGTGGAAGTGATAGATACGTGATAGATTATTTAGAAAGGTGGAAGTGATAGATACGTGATAGATTATTCTGATAGTTGGAAGTGATAGATATGTGATAGATTGTTCTGATAGTTGGAAGTGAAGATATGTGATAGATTATTCAGAAAGGTGGAAGTGATAGATACGTGATAGATTATTCTGATAGGTGGAAGCGATAGATATGTGAAAGCTTATTCAGAAAGGTGGAAGCGATAGATATGATAGATTATTCTGATAGTTGGAAGTGATAGATATGATAGATTATTCAGAAAGTTGGAAGTGATAGATATGTGATAGATTATTCAGAAAGTTGGAAGCGATAGATATGTGATAGATTATTTAGAAAGGTGGAAGTGATAGATATATGGTAGATTATTCTGATAGGTGGAAGTGATAGATACGTGATAGATTATTCAGAAAGGTGGAAGTGATAGATACGTGATAGATTATTCTGATAGTTGGAAGTGATAGATACGTGATAGATTATTCAGAAAGGCGGAAGTGATAGATATGTGATAGATTATTCTGATAGTTGGAAGTAATAGATATGTGATAGATTATTCTGATAGTTGGAAGTGATAGATATGTGATAGCTTATTCAGAAAGGTGGAAGCGATAGATATGTGATAGCTTATTGAGAAAGGTGGAAGCGATAGATATGTGATAGCTTATTCAGAAAGGTGGAAGCGATAGATATATGGTAGATTATTCTCATGGGCGGGAGTGGTTAACCATCCCTCGGTGGGAAAGTGATGAGATTATGATACAGAAATGTGAGAATAAAGTTGTTGTAAATCACTCATACATAAGACGTGCGACACATAATTCAGTCATATGAAAATGACAGAAGTACAATAGATTACTTTCAGCATTGTGGGGAATAATTCTATGTTAGATATGAAGTGATAGATATGGGGTATGGATGCCTATACCGAGATGTCAGGAATATGCTTCCCACATACCGGATGGGATTCAGGGATATACCATTTTTCATTTGGGGGGACGGGATGTGTTTTGTTTTTGTAAGTGGCCAATCTCCATTTTTGTTATAGTGCATTGAATGTCCAACTATATCTTTCTCTTCTAACCATAAAAAGGATGAAATCTACCGATCAGGGCGTCTTCATTTTGTCTGTCGATTGCTGCTCCTAACATTTATTTTTCTTCCTGATTGGTCTCATTGGCAATTTTTTAAAATTATTTCCTCCACATTGCTTGATGAGCCTACGTCTATATTCCATCATTGGCAGTTAACATCAATTCATCAAGAACACTCCACCTTGGTTCGTTCTCATAAATGTCAATAAAACATAGGCCAATGGCCTTTGAGCTATGCTGATCTTTGCTTTTTTGTAATGTTTGGGAACATTTTCTAGAAATCCTTTTCAAGAGCGGACTTGAGCAGGTGATAATATTTACCAATAAATGCAAGTAACATATCATGCATCTTGTTATCTGAATTCTCATTGGCTAATATTGGCTAATATGTTAATCAAAATGGCAGCCTCCGCGCCAACTGTGATAGCTATTAAATTTTAAATAAATTATAACAAAATGGATAAAGATGCAAATGGAAATAGATAAAATTGGTCTACTGAAAATACATCTTTCCTACTAACAGCTAAGAACTTCACCCACTTGTTTCAGAGGACAAGATCAAAGTTGATGGACAGAATGACAGAAATTTACACCCCATCACTCCAGAAGCTGTGATATATTTCCTCTCTTAAAAAGTATTTTCGCAGATATTCCCCATTTTTCTGAATACAAATTATACACCTTTCTACATAAGGGAACATGTCTAAGTCTTATCCCTCTTACTGTGACCTGGGGTTTTTATGTGAAGAAATGAGAATGTTTTATTATATTTCAGCTCTTGCAAATGATTACATATGTTTAAAATTTGGAATAAAGCCAGAAAATAATGTTCTTTTCTTAACATATTAGTTCAAACATTGGTTCCCAAGAAACAGGCTATGGATCACATTGGATACCTCTTGAACGATATCTTAAGAAGAATGTTTGACCGTTGTAGTAAATTTATAAAGGCTTTGTTGTTCCATGTTCATATCATTTATTTTGAGTAAAATTAGACAATTTCATTGCTCTATACAAATGAGGTTTCCAATTGATGTATAATAAATTATCTACACATTCACGTATAAACCCCATTATCTTTGAAAGCCACTCATACAGGTCAATTATCAAAAATAGATTTGCAAAACAACTTATTTCCCATTTAGATGATTAAATCTTTTCAAACATTGTCATTTTTGTTAATAGAGAAGCGAACCCTGTATGATATACACATATTATTAATCTTCCAAATGATATGTAACGGTAATAAGGCAAACTAAAATACCTTGCTCTGGATATAAGAATGTGTTTACCCAGTAACGCAAATGTATCCATGGGTTATGAGTTAAGCAAGATAACCTTACATGGCTATTCATAGCCAGTTGTAGGCATGTTTACTTGCAGGATACAAATCGACTGGTAGTTTAAAGAATCAGATTGGAGAAGCATGTTATTAAACTAAAAAGAACAAAGCTGACAAGGGCGTGGTTTGATAGCAGTCACGGTCACTATCAAAGTAGGAGAAATATGACATAAAATGTGGGGCGAAAAGAAGGGAAAAAGCATTTCACAGAAATAACTATGGCACCCATAAACTACTTCTGTCCAAGATATCTACATGCCTTGGCGTTTTTCTTTTTGTTGAATGATAACTGTTACCTAGATTAATAGAGATATACAGGCGTATCTTCTTGGCCTGCCTCACACGTCAATTTACAAAGGTTTCATTATGATTTCCCATTCCACCTGTGTCTAACACAATTATCTCCAAGAGTTTCATGGTGATTTTGTATCCCAGCCGTGTCTTAGTCTACAATCTACAAGGGTTTCATGGTGATTTTGTATCCAAGCTGTGTCCAACGCAACCATTTACAAGGGTTTCGTTGTTATTTTGCATCTGAGCTATGTTTAAAATTAAATGTACAAGGGTTTTGTGGTGAGTCTTGCTGATGACTTGCCATGCCCCCACTATGTCACGCACCATACTACTTGTACAGGGTTTTGCTGGTGACTTGTCATGCCCCCACTATGTCACTCACCATACTACTTGTACAGGGTTTTGCTGGTGACTTGTCATGCCCCCACTATGTCACTCACCATACTACTTGTACAGGGTTTTGCTGGTGACTTGTCATGCCCCCACTATGTCACTCACCATACTACTTGTACAGGGTTTTGCTGGTGACTTGTCATGCCCCCACTATGTCACTCACCATACTACTTGTACAGGGTTTTGCTGGTGACTTGTCATGCCCCCACTATGTCACTCACCATACTACTTGTACAGGGTTTTGCTGGTGACTTGTCATGCCCCCACTATGTCACTCACCATACTACTTGTACAGGGTTATGCTGATGACTTGCCATGCCCCCACTATGTCACTCACCATACTACTTGTACAGGGTTTTGCTGGTGACTTGTCATGCCCCCACTATGTCACTCACCATCCAACTTATACAGGGTTTTGCTGGTGACTTGTCATGCCTTCACTGCCTCACTCACCATCCAACTTATACAGGGTTTTGCTGGTGACTTTTGATGCCTTCAGTGCCTCACTCACCATCCAACTTATACAGGGTTTTGCTGGTGACTTGTGATGCCTTCACTGCCTCACTGACCATTCTACTTGTACAGGGTTTTGCTGGTGACTTGTCATGCCTTCACTGCCTCACTGACCATTCTACTTGTACAGGGTTTTGCTGGTGACTTGTCATGCCTTCACTGCCTCACTGACCATTCTACTTGTACAGGGTTTTGCTGGTGACTTGTCATGCCTTCACTGCCTCACTGACCATTCTACTTGTACAGGGTTTTACTGGTGACTTGTCATGCCTTCACTGCCTCACTCACCATCCAACTTGTACAGGGTTTTGCTGGTGACGTGTCATGCCTTCACTATGTCACTCACCATTCTACTTGTACAGGGTTATGCTGGTGACTTGTCATGCCTTCACTGCCTCACTGACCATTCTACTTGTACAGGGTTATGCTGGTGACTTGTCATGCCTTCACTGCCTCACTGACCATTCTACTTGTACAGGGTTATGCTGGTGACTTGTCATGCCTTCACTGCCTCACTGACCATTCTACTTATACAGGGTTATGCTGGTGACTTGTCATGCCTTCACTGCCTCACTGACCATTCTACTTATACAGGGTTATGCTGGTGACTTGTCATGCCTTCACTGCCCCACTGACCATTCTACTTGTACAGGGTCTTGCTGGTGACGTGTCATGCCTTCTCTGCCCCACTGACCATTCTACTTGTACAGGGTTTTGCTGGTGACTTGTGATGCCTTCACTGCCTCACTCACCATCCAACTTGTACAGGGTTTTGCTGGTGACGTGTCATGCCTTCACTATGTCACTCACCATTCTACTTGTACAGGGTTATGCTGGTGACTTGTCATGCCTTCACTGCCTCACTGACCATTCTACTTATACAGGGTTATGCTGGTGACTTGTCATGCCTTCACTGCCTCACTGACCATTCTACTTGTACAGGGTTATGCTGGTGACTTGTCATGCCTTCACTGCCTCACTGACCATTCTACTTATACAGGGTTATGCTGGTGACTTGTCATGCCTTCACTGCCTCACTGACCATTCTACTTATACAGGGTTATGCTGGTGACTTGTCATGCCTTCACTGCCTCACTGACCATTCTACTTATACAGGGTTATGCTGGTGACTTGTCATGCCTTCACTGCCCCACTGACCATTCTACTTGTACAGGGTCTTGCTGGTGACGTGTCATGCCTTCTCTGCCCCACTGACCATTCTACTTGTACAGGGTTTTGCTGGTGACTTGTGATGCCTTCACTGCCTCACTCACCATCCAACTTGTACAGGGTTTTGCTGGTGACGTGTCATGCCTTCACTATGTCACTCACCATTCTACTTGTACAGGGTTATGCTGGTGACTTGTCATGCCTTCACTGCCTCACTGACCATTCTACTTATACAGGGTTATGCTGGTGACTTGTCATGCCTTCACTGCCTCACTGACCATTCTACTTATACAGGGTTATGCTGGTGACTTGTCATGCCTTCACTGCCTCACTCACCATTCTACTTGTACAGGGTTATGCTGGTGACTTGTCATGCCTTCACTGCCTCACTGACCATTCTACTTATACAGGGTTATGCTGGTGACTTGTCATGCCTTCACTGCCTCACTGACCATTCTACTTATACAGGGTTATGCTGGTGACTTGTCATGCCTTCACTGCCTCACTGACCATTCTACTTATACAGGGTTATGCTGGTGACTTGTCATGCCTTCACTGCCCCACTGACCATTCTACTTGTACAGGGTCTTGCTGGTGACGTGTCATGCCTTCTCTGCCCCACTGACCATTCTACTTGTACAGGGTTTTGCTGGTGACTTGTGATGCCTTCACTGCCTCACTCACCATCCAACTTGTACAGGGTTTTGCTGGTGACGTGTCATGCCTTCACTATGTCACTCACCATTCTACTTGTACAGGGTTATGCTGGTGACTTGTCATGCCTTCACTGCCTCACTGACCATTCTACTTATACAGGGTTATGCTGGTGACTTGTCATGCCTTCACTGCCTCACTGACCATTCTACTTATACAGGGTTATGCTGGTGACTTGTCATGCCTTCACTGCCTCACTGACCATTCTACTTGTACAGGGTTATGCTGGTGACTTGTCATGCCTTCACTGCCTCACTGACCATTCTACTTGTACAGGGTTATGCTGGTGACTTGTCATGCCTTCACTGCCTCACTGACCATTCTACTTGTACAGGGTTTTGCTGGTGACTTGTCATGCCTTCACTGCCTCACTGACCATTCTACTTGTACAGGGTTTTGCTGGTGACTTGTCATGCCTTCACTGCCTCACTGACCATTCTACTTGTACAGGGTTTTACTGGTGACTTATTATGCCTCCACTTCACTCTCTATTTTCCATTTTATGCTGGTGACTTGTCTATTCTGGCTTCCTCACCAATCTACAAGGATTTCATGTGACCTGATGCCCCTCCTCTGTTTTACACATCATTCCACGGAGGTTTGCTCTACTCACTTATCTACAAGGGTTTATAGTTGAGTCGATCTTCCTCCACTGTCTTGGACATAACGTACAGGGGTTCACAAGTCCCTCAACTACCTGATGCAAGACATACCAATCAACAAGATTACACAGTGGGCCTGGCAGTTATCCTGTTAATCCCGCCTCTTGTTTGTGTATACATGTCAGCTTTGTGGTGTGAGGGGGTCGTTTGTGGGGTCTATGCTTTATATAGGTAATCGATCCGATTGATGGACCTACTGCTTCCGACAAAGAAGGAAACAGCCTAAAATGGGCCAACTAATCCATGAGAACACATACAAGGAGATCACTTGTGTTAGTTAATGTGGTATAAATTAATTCAAGATTTGCCATTTTTGAATTGTGTTAATGTTGATGTGTGTTGAAGGTAAGCATTATGTACAGTTTGATGGCAATGGCATTGATGTGAGAGACAGGATGCCTCCCAGCATATCGCAATACACCGGAGACCCATCAACTTCTAATGCTCACTTAGAGAAGCCAACTGCAACTTTTTTTACATGAAATATCATTCAATGAAATACTGCATATTTAATGTACGCAGCTGTTCCTTTTGACAAAACATAGCAATCTTAATTACTTCTTATTCAATCAGGATATAAATCTGCAAAAATGGGGGAAAAAATCTTTGATTTAAGAATTTTCAATTTGATTAATGATATGCTTTTAATTCAAAAACCGTTTGGCATGTGTCTTGAATATATGGAAATTGGCTTCTAGTGTATGATAGTTCCATCATATTTTGATATATAAATGTTTTACTGACTGATTGAAAAAATTAAATATAAACTTTATCTGTTATGGAAAGAAATGTATCTATCGTTTTGTGATTATGACTGGTGGCAGTTTGAGACTTTGGCCGTATATTGACATAGAAACACTATTTCTCCATGCGGGAATTATTTGGCCTTGCACTAGGACTGGCAGACCCCTGGGCAAATTAAAACAGTGTCGACAGGTGGCGTATTTTCGATAAATTTTTGTTTGTTTGGGGTTTTATATAGCTTTCAACATTTTCCAGTCATTTCATGATGAGACCTACTTGGAGCGGATACAGCGCTACCTCACTGAATTGTCATGTCAGATGTCCTTGACAAGACAACTCACCAATCACAGATTTTCAAGGACAATGGGTTGCCCTTAAGGCATGGACCTCAGCTCATTTGAGAAATAGTAACATGATCTCAATCCCGGCATGGCTGGAATCCTTCAGATCATCGCACTGGTGATAATAATCTTGCGCTCTAACCAACTGCGCCAGGGCCCGTGGCCTTATTTCCTATGAATTTGCCTTCATTCATAATTATTGAATTTAATTCGTTCCATCAAAGTTGCAGTGCACATTATATAATCTGGTAAAATTATACAGCTGTGTTATTATTGTAACTGTTAATGTCACCTTTAAAGCACTGAACGTCTACCTGTCTATCGGCAAACTTCAAAGGGAAACAAATGATTGAAATAGCACACCAGGTGTTCTGTTACATTGAACATCCCATACCACCCTCCATGGCCATTTTCCTTCAAAACTCCGCTTCTGTAGTAAACGCAGCGAGTCACTGATGGAGGGTGCAGTCTGGCCAGCCTGGGGAATACGCTTCCGGCTCTAATATAACTCACTACTCATCTACTTGCTTGGTCCGCCATACTCCATACCTTCACTCACTCATGATTCAAGTTTGCATTAGGTCTACTTCTCTCTCCATCCAGATTTCTCTCCATAACGAGATAGGTTCCACTATACCATGAGGTGGACCATAACGCCTGCTACTGACATGGCCACAGAGCATCTGTACGTGGATATTGCAACAAACACAATAGCAGCTCCAATCTTGATATGGAACAGTGTATGTCAGGCCGTCGCTGAGCTTTGAAAATGTTCGATACTGGCCAAAAAAGAAATGGCTGGCAAATGTCTTTTTAGTAACATACATGACACGATTCAATTTGATAGGGATGTTTGAGAGTTGTTATCCACATTAAATTATCAGAGATTAGAGTTTGTAGTTCGTGTTTATGTGTATTTGCCGGTGTATATTGGATATATACTCAACATTAAATTAGCATAATCCTCATGAGGTTGGTACCCACTCTCAGAATCTGTATCTGTGTGTCTTTTATATCATTGTTGGTTCATCTTCTGATAATCACAAAATGTGCCCCAAAATCATCACATTATGTTCAAGGAAGGCTGATGAAAAAAAACAAACACATAGAGCATAATGTGTTTGTATCAAAGACAGATTAAACACATTTTTAGATATAACAGGCTGGACAGAAGCATGAACTGGAACACACTGCCCTACTCCTTTCGAAGATTACATGTGGATTACTAGTTGTTGGGCAGGGGATGGACTGAGAACCTCAGGCTCCAACAAATCCTTATCAGCAGAGACACATTAAGATGGATGAAATAATTGTCTGTAGTAAAGACCCCAAATACTCACCTAAAGAACCATTACTTATTGGGCATGCGCATTTCACAATACTCTTTTCAAACAGATATTTCATTTTAATATATATATAACAGACAGGTTTCTCTCTTTCTCTCATTCTCACGCATTTCGAGTTACGTCCTCTACTATGAAAAAGACAGGAATTGGCGTGAAATGAAAATGGTGTGAAGAGTCAAGAAGTCGCCAAGGAAAATACAGCAAGAGTTGTTTAGGAATTGATGTACAAAGTGGTTCATGTGACACTGATGCCTAAAAGCATCCCAATCTCTCAGGATTAATATTTTTCTCTTCATATCGATGATGCCCATGTAATTCTTGGGCTTTTCACTCATATTTCCACCACAGTTTCTTCTGTAGCATGTTAACATAGCATATTATTCAAGTGTGAAATTTTATTTAATCAAATTTTGATTGGGTTGGTGTCTGAGAGGAAAATGGACGAACATAGAAATTGCAATCTGTGGGAATTGTGAGTTGTGCCCCACAGTAAAGTCCATGCCGACTTTCCCATTCATTTCCGTGGTTTTATATGGCAAATGGAAAGTTATTGGGTACTTAACATGAATCAGTTTTGTAATCTATATGTTTTCACATCATTCATTTCTCAAATCAGAATACAGAACAGGAGATTCAAGACTAATACAGGAAAATTAGGTTTTAGGAAAAGTGAAATATTTCACATGACCCACTTGATATCACCATGATAAATCTATTCACAAATTTACATATGATACTCCTAACGTATACAATATAATGAATGTTTTTATTTCCTTTTGATATAGATTCCTTATTCAGTGATGTGAGTATTTTTTATGTGTCACTCCAAAGGCCAATACATGAACATTGGTTCTGGGTAGAATTAACGTATACTTTATTGGAATAGTCGTTAGAATTGTATTTACTTATTTTCTTTTACAATAACAACATTATATTATAAACAGTACAGGCAATACTAACCTATCAATTCCCTCATTGGCAATGTATTTATGATTATAGAATTGAAACCAAGTTCATAAAAAACAGTTAAAATATAAATTTCATGATATCATAATTATCATTTAGTAATATTATTTTCTAGCCGGAAATGGAAAAATATAATCTTTTTTTTACCTTATTGTATTCTGCAATGTATCATTGCTTATTTGCTCATAATATTAGATTGACAGATCGAATTTTCTTATTTGTTCACAGTAATATGTTAGGAAAATACTTGTTTGCAGGAGATATTCCAATGCCTTTATCTTAATATTATAGCAATAATCTAAAAATCAGGACAATTACTTTTTCAATTTAATAGAGAATCTGATCTTATACATGTGTATATAAGGACAGTTTTTCTGTAAATTTTAATTGCTCATTAAACACGTGTTTGGATTTCTTGTTGTTCTGAGCATTTTCAGCATTATTATGACAGTGAGGAGCTCTAGCGTCATCGTATTTGAAATGACACAATACTGATGTTAGCGTTTTTCTCGTACTTGTTTGTCTCTCACCAGAATGAGGCTTGAATACTGATAGGGTTACAAATATTGTGAAGCCCAATCAGCACCTTGACATTTTTGCGGCATAGAAGCCGATTACAACATGGAAAACAGGTGCATATCCTTGATATCAGTTCAGGGCAATGACATCAAAAGTGATCATTATATGATGCATCAAACATACATAGGACGCCATTGTCTTTGAAAGCAATGGCCATTATTCCAATTCCTAGTGCCTATTTCCGGTTCCGCTGATAATTAAAGTACACAAAAAACTGCTATTGACTTAGGTCAGTTAAGTCATGAAACAATGATTCACCAGGTTTCAAAATAAGTGTGATATATTTTGGATAAGAGAGAGTGACATAATAACAAGTTATTTTCTCAAATAAATCCCATGAAATATGTTTCGCCTGATGAATGAAGTTTGTAAGGTTTAAGAGATAAAATTCTCTTCATTCAGCATTTTCTAAACAGAGTAAGGAATATCAACTGCATTTTACTGTATCAGACATATATTCAAGTGTGCTGTGACTTTTCTTCCTATGACAAGAGAAGGCAAAACCAAAGCATTTGTTTGACAAGGTGCATGGCTATCGTGGTCTGCGGCATGTCAGCCACCGCCCTTCAGATTCACACAAAGTGATCACAAATCACGCATTACTTTGATTCGCTGTTGCAATCTGATAAAGGCAGATATATAATCCTTTTTGTCTGGTTTTGAATATCCAATTTCCCAGACATCATTATTAAATAAAGGTAATTGAATTTTGTTCTTTTTAAAAGCAGATAAATATGATTTGGGGGACCAGTTAGGTAGAGCGTGATGATAAATCATTACAACAAAGCAATTAGTGCATTGTATTTAAAGGTTCAAGTTAACAAACGAGTCGTTCTCAAGTTTATCATTATGAAAATGCAATATTTTGTAATAAAAAATAGAGAAATAAAAAAAAACAGTAAAAGAGAGTAAGTTAGGTATATATGACATAACTGCATCATTACCTCTGAGCTCACAAACAATACACAGCACCTGACAATTACACCATTACAAGTCCGCATCATGCACACAACATCTCAATCAAATCCACGTTATCTACTACGAGATTTAGTTATAATTAAGTGAAGGTGCAAACAACTAGCTAAAAAATATAGAGATTATCTATGTTAACAAATGACAGACTCGGAGAATGATCTTGACTGGCCTGAACATTGACAGATCGATAATTCCGTCTTATCCTGTGTGAACACATCATAATCCCCGGTATTTATTGTCACCAGGACTGACTTAACAAGTGCATGCTTGATTATAAGGATTACCATACATTACTGATGGAAATGTAAAATGTCAGCTTGATTCAAATTGCTTTATTGTGCAAGATAATTATGGATAAATGAAGCTGACCTAATTCTAGGTCTACTTGGTACATCTGAGAGATCTTTACTAATCAAATCTTGCAGGTTGTAGGTATGTGGCACCATTACAGCAAAGTGTCTTGTTCCTTCTTTCGGGAGACACACCCTTCCACACCAGGGTATTATGGGATGTGATTCGAGAATTAGGTCAAGAGGTCAACACAATACTTCATCATGACACAAATCTATCTTGGACTTGAAAATAGATTAAGGCAAAGTGATTTTTATTGTGATGATTTTTCCCATTAAATTATGAGCCAAACGGAAGCTCAATATGTACTACATCAAAAGTGACTCACAATTCAATGTGGATTGTAACGCTTCTACGGCGGTGTGATTAGGTGCGCATTGATTCTTCTAAAGCTTGAGTGCTTGTTGATTTCATTTACACATGTTTCTGAAATCCTTACAGTTTGTTAGTGTAAAGTACCTCACAAAAATGTTTAACACTGGAGTTGCTAAATGAAAATAAATGGAAACTGAAGCACAAACAAAAACAAAGTGGAATAAGACAATTAACGTGCAATCTATTAGTTAGTATGTGACTGTTAGTTGCTCATGGCAACATGGTTAGTGGCAGACCATATTCCATGCATCAGGCCATATAAAGTGAACAAATACCTCCAGTTCACGCTCGGTCAGTGTCCATGGTCTGCTGCCCACCATACAACATGGGTCTGTCACCAGTCTGTGACGTGGAAAATTTTGTGTGACGTCAGGGGGTTCCATGTGATCACGACAGGGATGCCCTTCAGCGTTGTCATGGTAACCAAATGACGTGACGCGACAAACATGGCCGCCCCTCCCTGGGTAATCCTGCATGGAATGGTCAAAATGATGGTCACGTGTCAGAACATATTTCAAAATAATGTATTGAAGTGTTTCAGAACAAAACAGTGTTGAAATATTATACAGAGGTAAGAGTCCAGAAATGCTCCCTATAAATACATTGCATTGACCAAAATATCAATAGGACAAATGAAAATAATTAAATAACGTTTCCATTTATATTACCATATTATCACTCAACTATACAGATTTATAGTATTTAAAGTCTATGCTGCATTACAATTTAGGCTTGTACCATTTACATATAAATTAACCAATTCTCCAGAGGTTATGGAAAACATATTTCATGATACTGTATGATGTGAGTTGAGCAGAAGATATCCAAGCCAATGGTCCTGAATTTACGATTCTTGAATATTTGAATGTTGTTTTTCAGGTACTATATTTTCACATTTTATTACAAAACACTGATTCCGCCTATTGTAAGTCTGAAACAGCTGTCACACAAGATTGTTTTATGCATCTCAAATATGCATACTTCAGAGAGGAAAACAATGGTGCTTGCTCACAAGTGTAAAACATAGTAATAGATATATTGGGATATTGTTTGTGGGACATATGAGCTCACAAAATTGACACCTGGGCTGCGGGTAGACTGGAATTTGTCATTAGTCTCCATCTTTAGGGGATACCACGCGTGGGAAGCTTGAGAGATGAAACATTAAAGGTAGCACCTCGTAAATCTGGCGACAAAAACCGCTATGGGTTCCATGCTGGATCCGCTGGAGTATGCCACCTGCCTTTTGTTGAATACGAAAGTAAATTCAGAAAGCAGAGTCGGCAAATGTTGAAGCCTCCATGTCGCGCAGGGTCGTATCCATCTACAGCAAATGTTACTCTGAGTATAAATTATTTCGGGGAAGGTTATTCCCTGCCCTTCGCAAAACACATCTCCATGATTTAAACTCTTGAATATGTATGATAGGAGAATTTCTATGCTGATTGATCATCTGAAAATGTGAAATTCTAGACTCACGTTCAGCTGCCAGGAATAATTCTCAAATACGCTATACAATTTGGAACAATCACTGTTTTGAGACCGATGAATCATCAATGTTAAGCATGCAGAAATAACATAAATATCTAGCTTATATTTCATGTAATACACATCCATCAATAAGGCGAGAACTCGCAAGGAATCCTATACATAAGGTCAATGCTTTCAAGTCTGTGGTCCCAATAACGGGGTCAATAATGTTGAGGCTTGAATCATGGGCAACACAGTGGCGAGGATAAAGGCAGAGAGTGCCAGACTCCAGGTAGGAACCAAGCCATAGTTAGAGGGTGCTAATAATATAACCATTCCCCATACACCTTTGCTAATCATTGCCTGTCAAAAGCGTTTAGACTCAGCATTAATTGTTGGCCATACTTGCCGTGTCTGCTCATACCCTAGCTGCCTGCCTATACACACAACTGCTCTTACCGCTTACAACAATCGTCAATCAAATTATACCCCTATTTTGATCAAGTTATCCTTTGCATGCCGCTATTGTACAGCTTTTATCGCCTTAATGTGAAAATAATTGCAGGTATAAAGGCCTTTATGTTCATCATATCGTGGATATGACTAAGATCAATATAGTATTAACACTAGTAGATTACCGAATTGATCCTAATGGTTCCCGTTATAGATCAGGAAGTTGTCAATCAGCATTGTCATCTATTGACATTCCAGCTATCTGCAGCCATCTGCCCATAGATCCTGTGATAAACTGCGATAGAAACAATATACTGCACATAACTCTGTCAGGTCATTCCTTTCCAGCGCTGAAGAAACTTTTAGTTTCATTAACTGACATGTCATATATTTTCATATGACCTTTTAAAGTAAATATGAACCTGAGACAAGTTTATACTTTTGATAGCTGAATGGAATTGTGATAATGTGTTCTTTGTGTTCATCAAATTCTTCTATCAAATACAATCCCTACCTTTCCCCCCTTCCATGCTTTCAAGACTATCACCATATCTTTACAATCAAAGAAAACAACCTAAAAGAGTCGGGTTGTATAAAAACTCCATCTTTATTTGGTTAATGACAAGCTTATAACGTTCTACTGATAGTGAGCGCGTGCGCATTGAGGGCTTTGAGACTACTTGCTTTTGTAAAAGACAAACATAGAACATGTCTGTGAAATATCCGACATGTAGATATCAAGCAACATAACTGCTTTATTCCAAAACATTAGTGTTTCTAGAGATATGCTTCAGCATGACAAAATCATGTATGAGGGACCAATTATTCATGAATGAAACTTATTAATTACAATTTGCTTAAGAGACATAAAAGCATTATCAACGGTGTTGAGAACGGTTTTAACCACCATTAAATTTTCAATTAATTCTGAAAATAGTTCTTTGATAACATCCTTTACTATGTTCTATTGTATTACACATATTCCATGAGAAATAACTTTAATTAGGTAGCTTGTCCCGCAGTCTACAGAACGTTGAATGGGCCAAATATGGTGGGCCAATTGACGGCAGGATATCTCTGTTATATATATCAGGGATTAAAATCCTTCCTCATCCCAGCATATATTAAGGTATGATTGTTTATCAATAGCGTATACCAGTTGTTACAACGATCTATATTATTTGTTTTGCCTTGTATTATTTATAAATGGGCTACAACGGTGCGTAATTAGAGTCTAGTAGACACTAAATCACCAACGTTAAAGGATAATATATCTAAATATCAAATTAATAAGTTGGTACGGTGTGCGATTTGGTCTCAATCAACTGTGGTATCTTGTACCATCTATTTCATATTGTTGTCTATTTTGTTCTTTTTGGTTCTGGTGAATGTCATATTATGTTGGTAACTCTGCAAAGAAAATGATTCATGTTTGCATAATGATTTAATTAAAAGCTGAGACAATCAGGAACCCTAATAAGGCTTTAAATTAATTCTGTTCGGCCCATTCCTTACTTCATTTAATAAGTCCATATGTGTTGTTTTCTACAAACAGATCCAGCTCTATATCTGTCCCATTTTGTTAATAATCACATAATTCGATTTTGGATTATACTGCTTTGGTAACTGCTTTCATGACCATCTGATCGTTTGAACGTGTGCAAAAAGGGCAGTTTAAATAATATGCATAACATAAGGAAGGAAGTTACTGGAGGAGTGTAAGTATTTTATTAGGGCATCTAATTCTTTAGGCGATGTAGTTAGATTTGTAATCCTTTGTGGTGGTTATGTGACAGGACAATCAATTAAGACTGTCCTTCATTTGGCCCTGGGAGGCCACTGGTTGATAGCCTGGCCTGGAGTGATCAGAAATGAGGTGACAGGCTTCCTGCATGTCTGCTTGCCAAGACTCTTCTCATCCCCCACTTCTCTTACATCATTGCCAGAGACCGCCCACCCTACCTTCACACTTTGCCAAATATCCCCTTCTAATGACCCGCATATACATACTCTGGCTACAAAATCACACCAGTTTCCTTATCATTATCTTTGGTTCTTAACAAGATATACAAAAGCGGACCTCCATTTACAATTATTTAGATATTAATTTTTTTGGGGGTATGAGTTGAATAAGTATTACGCCTAACTATTATGTGAAGCAACAATTACCCTTCAGGACATTGTAATTCATAAGGTAATCTAGGAGTGGTGAGGAGAGAACTGTGGACAATAGTAGATGGCCCTGTTACGCTATCCCTAGCGGCCATCATGTCATAGTGGTGTCAGACGATGGTGCTCGCCACACACCAGCCCAGCCTCCTTCGAGCAGATTATGCATAACAAATTGGACTCATCAGTATACAAATACTTTTTACTCACAAATACATAAATCTTTACTTTGATAACACAAAAAACCCATCAAGAATGGTGCAATCAATACATTTCAGTCAAAAACAAAAGGATAAAACAATTTGACTTTAGTGTTTATGAGTTTTCTGGCCCATAGCTTGTTATCAAATACGATTTGGTATTTAGCATCATAGTCCATAGGAATGTGAGGCAATGATGCTTCTTATGGCAAATGCACAGTTAATCCTCTCAGAGGGTTTGCATTGCCGAGCCAGTATGTATAAATGTTGTCGTCTATCATGACAAGATTGATATATTCTATGTTAAGTATATTCGATTTGTTGTTAATCTGTGAGAGATTCAATCACTACTCAAATATCTCATGTTTGTCGCTAACACCATGAAATCCGACAGCAACAGTACCAATAAAATATTTGGGGTTAAAAAATGTATTTATCATTGATTTCTTATGAAATATAACCTAACTGTAAAGGCTGGAATCGTGCCATGTTGAGAGCCTCTAATCTCTATAACTACGTTAAGCCGCCCATTATAACTCTGTTTGAGTGCATTTTTTGACTGTGAATGACAACATAATTCTAACATATATCAGGCAAATTAGGCGTATCGTCTCTTTGTGATAGGCTGATATTCAAATTACCATCTCATATTACAAAGCCTACAAGATATCGGCGTTTATCTGCTTCAGACCTTTTACAAGAATGACAATCTCATAATTATACTATTTAAAATATTGCCCATTAAATTTCGAACTGTAAATCTGTTATATACACTTCAAAGGGATATAAGCACCTGCCGTATCGTATGAAAACCCTGTCAATGTTACTTTCACGTGAAAAAGACTGAGAAAAATCCATAGAGTTAAATTATACCCCAGTGACTCAATTGTGTAAAGAATCGTTCTCGTGAGTGATGGTATTTTAAGATACAAAATATGGCGGTTCCATGTTTCAAAGCAATGCACGTTATTGAATATCACAACAAAATGTCTGAGGTAAAGGTCTATTTGGATTTGTATGAGGCTTTGATAGACATTTGATGAGAATGGTTCAACCTGAGTGTTAGCTTTTGGTCTGTTAGTCATAAGCGGTTTTAGTACGATGCTTTGATGAAGGGTTGTGTGAATTATCTTACCTGGGGAGTTTCCGGAACGGTTTCTCACTGAGTTAATAATATAGGTTGTCTTTTCAGACTCTTATATCACGCAGGGATCAGAATTATACTCCATAGAAAATAGTTGCAGAAAGGGCGTCCACAAAGCGTCTGGCGAGAACGCTTGGTTGGCGAGGTAACAATAGCTCCTCAAGACCCGACACACCAACCAACGTAGATAATGGTAGGTCTATGATATGTAGAGAAGCTTTATGCTTGTCACAGGGACCTCCTGCATCAGACCCCTTACACATCTACATGCCAACTATCATTCCTAACGGGATAGGGGCATGGGTCTGAATTCGAAACCACCTCCGGGAGTCTACGTCACTAACCGTGTATTAATCTATTTCCGGTTCCTCCTGAATGAAGCTTTAAATTACCACAAATTATTTATAGGATAAATATTTTGAGACAGCATTTCATGTTCACAGGCATATTTTACCAAGAACCATTAATTCAGCAGGCATATTTGCAGGTGGACGTTTTCCGTGGCCTCACATCTGCTAGTGTTCCCCAGGAAGACATCTATCTGCATCCCAGGTGCAAACCTCCAGCCCACAAGCTGCACAACACTCCTATACATTGTTGTATGCTTAATTCCTATCTGTCTTGTGCCTTGCTAATATGTGTACGGTTGATGGTGTAGTCATGTTGAGCTAAAGAAGGAAATGTTATCTTCCTTGTCTGTACAATGTGAATTCAAAGTATCTAATGAGACAGGAGACAGACAACATTGCCTTTATTTTTGTACACCAATTTAAAAAAAAAACAATTAACTGAATACTGAACTGAATACCTGAATCAGCTCTAACCATGATCAATAGAATCCACAACAAAAAACATTTAGATCCTTATTGCTAGTTGCATCATCATCAACAAAGAGAACTGCCCACAAAGATGTAACACCAAAGCACAACATATAAAGAATACAGTGAATATTAAAAATATCCATTCACTGTTTGATTTGTGTTATATTTGAGACAAAAATGAGCCTATATTTAGTCGCATGATTTAAATCTCATAGCAAATGCAGAGGGTAGCTTTTTGCCAACACAGACTGCCTACGACATATGTTCAAACAGTCACTACATATACGGCGTGGGTGGAAAGTGAACAAAACAGCGTATATGTCTAATAAAGTCTTTGGCCCCTGCATTTTGTGTCTAGAAAGAGTCCTGATATGACTGATTTACAACCAGCATGTATGTGCGACCATATTGTGTCAAGGGTCTGGCCATTGTTTGACCACCACGTGAGTAACTCGCAAGCAGTCTGGACATAACACGTTCTCTACAACCACATGTTTGTGTTTCTTAGCGAACAGGTGACAAGGATCAGTAGGAAGCTTGTTTTTACAGCGCTTATGTAATGTCAAAATAGTTCAATAGGTCCTAAAAGGGCCCTCCGCAGGATCAACTGACAAACAAGAGCGGAGGCAATAGAGAACCAATATGGCTCTACTGTTTTCTACTTCCGGTCATCATATTCACTAAAACATGTCCACTTGTTTGAAAACAAAGCATTTTGTAATGTTTAGTATGGTTGTAATTTTAGCCTTCTGAAATATTTTGAGAGTTGAAGCCCTGCCAATAAATGAGCCCCAGACCAAATATCATTTGGCTCACTCAGTTATATTCCTATGTTTGCAAATTATTCTGATAGAGACAAATAAAATGCTTATCGCGAACATATTTAATGTTGTTCATCAATGTTTGTGATGATACGAGCATTTCAATAAAGATAAAGAATATGCTTAAATCCTTCTCTAATTATTCACAATATCTTGTTTTAACAAGGTGGTAGGTAAAGAAAACATCCAATCACCACATGCTATCAGTCTATGAACATATATTGAAGGGAAGAGGTCTGTGCATTGATCCTCTCTCATAACACCTGAGTGTCAACCGCCGGAAGCAGGAATAACTGCGCGCGTCTCCTGAATTACTAAGACCCCTACCACAGCCATCATACGGAACATATATTGCCAAGGAAATAAAGACAATAACCTCCGCATTATATGTATTTATGATATCGGTGTTAAATATGACATTTGTAATATGATATGACGATAGGTTTTGGAAAGATTACTGATAAATGACAGAGAAAGCTTGCCATATCTGACATCTATCTCAAATAACAAAAATAGGAAAATTATAGCTGTCCTATTTGAAAATTTAAAACTGACAAGAAAAAATGTTTCCGTTGAACTTTCGTGGGAAATATTCAGCTGAGACTTGAGTGGTCTAAGATGATGAAAAGTTTGGAAACACAGAGCAGGCATACGGTGTTGTTGTATGTCCTTGCTGTTATAGGGCACGAGGTGGCACCACCCGTCTTATGGCATGTTGTATCTGCACCTGTGTAGGGCACACCTGGAGCGCAAAGAACAAGGTAAATATGACACTTTCTGCACAGAGAACAAGGTAAATATGACACTTTCTGAACAGAGAACAAGGTAATCTGAAACACGGTGATGTTATGACAGAAGAAGGAGATCATGAATCAAGCTGAGGATTCCTGAGGCAGATAATGTGGGAAGAGGGAACAAGAAAATACATACTTCTTCATGGTGTGACAGGTCGCACAACTGACACCAGTACACATCTCCACCGTCCAACGTCTAATATTTCAATGAGAAAATCGATAATAACTAGGAAAATGCTGAAAGGATTTGTAAAGCAGGAAGAATAAGACACGGAGGAGAGGGGAAGCCGTGTTAGTGACACGGTAATGAGGATAGGTAGCGGAGTGAGACAAGCCGTAAGCGGTCACCGTGCTTACTCCATATGCACATATCAACCTCTATAACGGGCCACAGACACTCAACATCGGTCAAGATTCATATAGAGGCAGCCACGCTGACACGCATACCTCACTTGCACGGAGAAGTCTTATGAGGCTAATTGAAAATCAAGGTAGACGTGGATGTTGAAAGAGACTTTGGAGGTTTAAGCAGCTAATGCGGCCTAATGACCAAGAGCGAGCTAAACAGCCAACTCAACGAGGCTGTCAAGGTCCTTGAACAATCCGCAGCTCCTTGTGTCTCGCTCTCTTCACTCTATACTCACCCATCTACCACTCAGGCCACGGATATTGTAATGCCAGGTCTTCACCGGTGTCCCTGCTTGTAAAGCTACAAAACTCACCATTATGATGCCAAAGCGCAATTTTGTCAGCCCACTGACCGTAATGGACCACAAAAAGCCAGCAAAAGGCACGTTCTTCGAATGGGCCATAAATTAGGTCATTGTTTGGTGCGGGGTGAAGTCACCTTTCCTCAATATTACAAGCAATTATTTTCTCTCAGTGGAAGAGTAGGTTAGGGAGCCGTGAGGTGAAGTTGCCGTCTGCAGTCATGCGATATTGGTGTGAGTGTGTACAGAGCCCGGGCAGATCATTCACAGCCAGCACAATAGCGCACAGAGATGCTTTCCGTAAGCCACAATGGGTGTCCACATGTCGCAATTAGTCACAACTACACCCCTCTCCCCGCATCTCTCCGGACCACCAAGCCCACACTATTCACAAGTGCTCTTCAGGGCGAGGACAATTTTCAATTCGTGTAAAAATCATGCGAAGCGAAATTTGTGATGCTTTCTTAGGTGATGCAAATATGTCAAAAATATGCAATATGCAATAAATTATGACGATTTATGTGTAACGATATATATCTTTTTGTGTATATATATATATATATATATATATATATATATATATATATATATATATATATATATATATATATATATATATATATATATATATATATATATATATATGTATATATATATATATATATATATATATATTCACAAATTTATATTATTTAACGTGTGTGTATGTGTCTGTGGATGTGTGTGTAAATTGACGGAGTGTGTGTTAATCTTGAAACATAGCAAACATTGTGTTGTAAAGTCAACATTAATCTATCATTGACAGCATGGCAAGGTTCCTAATTCAATACAACCTTTGACAAATCGTTTTCGGTAACGTATAAACAATAGAACAAAACAATTGTGTATAATCATTTAATATCACACTTTTGGAAAACCCCAGATCTTCTAACAACTCGTCTTGATGCCGTCATGGGCCCGGTCATGGGCCCGATCACTGATGTGAAAGCGCATGCGTCCTGCCTGCTGCGTGGCATCCAAGGGGTATCACGTGATATATAACACTTTTTGCTCAATGCAATATTATACTCTGGAGAAATTGAAATGCTCTTCGCGTGCTCCTTTTACCTTGGCCCATCAGAGAGAAAAACACGCACAATGCCAATACTGGGAATGAATGGGCTCTAAATGGCTTGCTAAAAGTGCATTTATATCAACTTTGTGACACTCAACCATTTACAATGACATGAGTTAAAGCCTTTATATATTTAGATCATCAAGTTTTCTTGTTTTACACAAACAATCCCCTTGTAAGAAACCTTTTACAAGTTTCACATTAATGCCAATACACACAGTGATCATCAGGGTCATATAAAAACGTAAATATTTTATGTGGTTATCAAAATGTAAACAAACATTATTACAAGTAACTGTAGAATATCAGCAACTTTTGCAATTTCTACTGTACTTTAGATAATATATTGCTGTTATAAAACGTGTGTACACTGTAAATCGCAGTAGAGCTAAAATGCTGTAAAATCTACCACAGTGCTTGCTGTTTTGTGAATCCAAATTAACCAATTATTTTTTTTAATTATATCGTTTTTTACTTTGCGGAGTGAGTCAAATATAAATGAATCCAACACATCTTAAAACAAGAAACGTTCACCCAGCTTGTAATAGAATTTACCAGCTATGCAAACTTCTTGAAAGAGATATTTTCAGATATCTCAAGAGAATTCTCAAGAGATCTGCCTTAAAATATCCAATATATTATCGATGGAAAGGTCACTTTACAATATCAAACCACTTAAATCAAATAAAAAAGAGGTGTATAATTGGACAGCAAAAATTAATGTAGAAGCATAACAATACCAAGATTCTGTTATTTTGAATCAAAACTTCGGTGTAACAATTATTTGCTGTGCAGACTATGAGAATCTTCCTCAACTGCCAACGTGTGGAGCACACATGATCAGAGAACCAACTCAACTTCTTATGCGTGTTTCACACATGATAATAGGACGAACTCGATTACCTACGTGTGCATCAAACATGTATTGTGCAACACACGTGATCACAGACAAAACTCGACTGCAGAGCACATGGTCACAGACATAGCCCATCTTCCTTTATCTGCAGAGCACATGGTCACAGACACAGCTGAACGTCCTACGTGTGCAGAGCACATGGTCACAGACACAGCCCATCTTCCTACGTGTGCAGAGCACATGGTCACAGACACAGCTCTTCATACATGTGCAGAGCACATGATCACAGACACAGCTGAATTTCCATTATGTGCAGAGCACATGGTCACAGACACAGCTCTGCATACATGTGCAGAGCACATGATCACAGACACAGCTGAATTTCCATTATGTGCAGAACACATGGTCACAGACACAGCTCTTCATACATGTGCAGAGCACATGATCACAGACACAGCTCTACTTCCTACGTGTGCAGAGCATATAATCACCATATTTCTTTTGACATGGATTTTACATCTTTGGATCAGAGAGGTATTAGATACTTCATAACTGCTCAATCCTAGTAGTTTCAAGAATTCTTCAGTTTGTAAAATTGTAATAATTGAGGCATTAACTACCTGAACTGTTCTTATTAGTGTTAGAAAGAGGGATATAATTGGTTAGGTTCCAGCCGTTAAAACGGGTATTACCTCTTTATATTGGCCACATTTTCTACTTTTTCTCTGGTTTAATTTACAGCACTTCCTCTCTTTTGGGTGACAAAGGAACTCTCAAAGCATCGCGTTACAAAGGCAATGCATTCTGGGAGAAATGATTGTGACATAACACGAAGATTTCACAGGATAAATACGTCTCCAGAAACCACCCCACAAAAAAGAGATGAAAAAAGATTCAAGTTTATTCGGGGATAATAAATGTGTGACAGTCGATCTGCCATTGTTCAGTTGCCTAAATCACCACTTTGAGATTAAGAAAGGAGACTGCTTTCTTTCCAGAGCATAGATTTATAAAAACACATGGCACAGTCAGCCCAAGGACAAACTAAATAAATAGAATTATCCAAGTCTTATATTCTCACACAAAACGATCACTTAGATATAGCAAACTTTGACTTATACTTTCATATCGTTGCAAATTATTTTTACTTTTGAGCAAATCTTCAGCACCTTTAGAATTTTGTTTTCAGAATTTCAATCTTAAGAAGTGACCTTTATTCAGAGACCTTTGACGCGCCTCAGAGAGGAGTGTTCCTCCATCACCATGGTGACAAGCAACACCCAGACTTTTACATCATTTCCATTATCCTAACTCCCATTGTCATTTCTGTCCTAAATCCTGACATTTTTCTTCTAATTTCCATCCTTTCATTTGTTTTGGTGAGGTTGGATTTCTAAACCGTGGTAAATGATGGGTTTCCGCGTGGCCCTATGACCACATTGAATGACGACGATTCCGCGACACACCCTGTCATAGCAATCTCCCACCCAGGCACACCTTGCCAGCGAGAGAACATTCTACATTACCGGAAATCTCTGCTTCTCTCTTTAGCTTAAAGTGAGATCGCTACATTATCATAGACAATATGTATTGCAACAAAGTTGCTCAAAGTATTGTTTATCATGAGATACATGATGACTGTACTCTCCAGTGTATGGCTGCATTGCGTGACAAATAAATGTTATACCATGTTACTACCATTGTAAACTTTATTCTTATCGTGCAGAAAACTATGAACAATTTAACATGCATCCTTCCCTTGACTGATCTATTATTCAGTACATATCCGACTTATACCTGTCCAGGATACAAATATATACAAGAAAATAAACCAATACACACAAACAAGACTAATGCATTCAAGGAGAAAGTCCGTGAAACTATTGGCAAAAACCCCCGATCATGTAAATCACTTGTTGATGATTTCTCGCTTCACAACATGAAGTTGGCACAATCACCAATCAGGGCTCCATCTGCAGTCACGTGACCTGGTCAAAGATGCCGTCCAACACCTTCATCTGTCTTCGCATATACCAACTCTCCTCATCTGTAATTTTCTAGCTTGTATTAAAGGATCCGTGTCCCTCAATGAGGCTAATTCCAGCGCCTTTTTGTCTATCTGTTTTGACAGAGCGTCCGACAGTGTTCTGACCACAAGTCAGCCGCTGTGAAAACCTGATTTCATTGTTGCTATTAAACAAAGGCGATAACTAGTTAAACTAGCTTAAATCCTAAAGCTTTGAAATTGTAATGGAGTGCTAAGGAATCGATGATCATAAGAAATTGTAATTCTAAAGAATATGAGCATATCAGAAACAAGCAGAAATGAGTGGAGAGGCGATCATGATCAGTGCCAATGGCCTTACATGCAGAAACACTCTGTGTCATATTGAAATAACTCTACATATTTCCATGTTTGAGGATATGAATATATTTCCATATTTGAGGACATAAATATATTTCTCTTTATAAAATCTCTATCATTCGTTATTGAAGCAATCTATTCTTTACCTACAGCGGGATGATCTAATCTTCACCTCTATTCAATCATACCAGTAGTCTCTCATTGAAGGTGTCATACTTCGCCTCTACGTGTACTCAATCATACCAGCCGTCACTAATTTAAGGCATCTAATCTTTACCTCTACTGTATCATACCAGCAGTCTCTCGCTGAAGGTATCTAATCTTTATCTCTGCTCTATCATACCAGCAGTCTCTCGCTGAAGGTATCTAATCTTTATCTCTGCTCTATCATACCAGCAGTCTCTCGCTGAAGGTATCTAATCTTTATCTCTGCTCTATCATACCAGCAGTCTCTCGCTGAAGGTAACTAATCTTTATCTCTGCTCTATCATACCAGCAGTCTCTCGCTGAAGGTATCTAATCTTTATCTCTGCTCTATCATACCAGCAGTCTCTCGCTGAAGGTATCTAATCTTTATCTCTGCTCTACCATACCAGCAGTCTCTCACTGAAGGTATCTAATCTTTATCTCTGCTCTATCATACCAACAGTCTCTCGCTGAGGGTATCTAATCTTTATCTCTGCTCTATCATACCAACAGTCTCTCGCTGAAGGTATCTAATCTTTATCTCTGCTCTACCATACCAGCAGTCTCTCACTGAAGGTATCTAATCTTTATCTCTGCTCTATCATACCAACAGTCTCTCGCTGAAGGTATCTAATCTTTATCTCTGCCCTATCATACCAGCAGTCTCTCGCTGAAGGTATCTAATCTTTATCTCTGCTCTATCATACAAGCAATCTCTCGCTGAAGGTATCTAATCTTTATCTCTGCTCTATCATACCAGCAATCTCTCGCTGAAGGTATCTAATCTTTATCTCTGCTCTATCATACCAGCAGTCTCTCGCTGAAGGTATCTAAACTTTATCTCTGCTCTATCATACCAGCACTCTCTCGCTGAAGGCATCTAATCTTTATCTCTGCTCTATCATACAAGCAATCTCTCGCTGAAGGTATCTAATCTTTATCTCTGCTATATCATACCAGCAGTCTCTCGCTGAAGGTATTTAATCTTTATCTCTGCTCTATCATACCAGCAGTCTCTCGCTGAAGGTAACTAATCTTTATCTCTGCTCTATCATACCAGCAGTCTCTCGCTGAAGGTATCTAATCTTTACCTCTACTCTACCATACCAGCAGTCTCTCACTGAAGGTATCTAATCTTTATCTCTGCTCTATCATACCAGCAGTCCCTCGCTGAAGGTATCTAATCTTTATCTCTGATCTATCATACCAGCAGTCTCTCGCTGAAGGTATCTAATCTTTATCTCTGCTCTATCATACCAGCAGTCCCTCGCTGAAGGTATCTAATCTTTATCTCTGATCTATCATACCAGCAGTCTCTCGCTGAAGGTATCTAATCTTTATCTCTGCTCTATCATACCAGCAGTCTCTCGCTGAAGGTATCTAATCTTTATCTCTGATCTATCATACCAGCAGTCTCTCGCTGAAGGTATCTAATCTTTATCTCTGCTCTACCATACCAGCAGTCTCTCGCTGAAGGTATCTAATCTTTATCTCTGCTCTATCATACCAACAGTCTCTGGCTGAAGGTATCTAATCTTTATCTCTGCTCTATCATACCAGAAATCTCTCGCTGAAGGTATCTAATCTTTATCTCTGCTCTATCTTACCAGCAGTCTCTCTTATAGATACATACATTCGTATATTTATTAAGGTAAATGTAACATTTATATAGCGCAGATTCCAGACAATATCTGCTCATAGCGCTTGACAGTAACTGGCTGGGATTCGAACCGGGAATCCCTAGATGTCAAGGCAAATGCTCTACCAATTGTGCTATTTCAACCAGACGATACGGCATATACTTGGTCATATTTAACACGAGCAGAATCAATCTTTGTCTCTTCCCACATAGGTTGTTTTCAGCACAGTGTGAGGCCCGTCTCTGTCCGCCGTCATTCTGGACACATGGGATGGCCACAGTTTGTGGTGATTAGTCTGCGGCGGGTAAACATCCACTGAATTCAGATGTGTCAACTTGTGTCTGGCACTATAATCTACAAAATACAACATCACCCACAAACATGACCTCTATGTGGCCTGCAGATCAATTAAAGGTGGTCCTTTCTTGTCAGCCATGTAATTCGCCAGCCTTCCTTGTACTGGTCAGTCGCTGCGTGCACTCAGCACAGGAAAATGTTGTCAAGCTTGTCAAGCAGAGAAAAACATTTAGAAACGTTCTCTTCTAATGTCCACAAACCACTCTCTGTACAAATAAGTAAGTAGCTGTCTTAAAGAGGTGTGCACACGGCGTATTTTCCATAAATACACAGGCAACAGCTTCAACTATTTATAACCCTGTATGGTCAACCAAGTCTGTGTTTTTATTTTGCGTTAATTTTATTTCACTATCTAAGCAGGATGGCACGGGTAGATGAAGGCGTGTGCTGAGGCTGTCTGACAACTGACTTGCCACAAAGCTGGTAAGTTGCCACTAAGACTTGCTAACTTGTAGGCATGGCCCTGCCACACCAAATGAGGAAATGATAGAGATGGATGCCGCCTCAATAGATCCTTGGGTGAAAATAAAGTAGAATATGACATTCATGGACTTGTTGATGATGACAACATAGTCGTCCGGGACAATTCCTTCATATTCCCATTATGGTCTTCGCTGCACGTTAAACAGTAATGTTCCCTTTACCCCTCTACACAAAAACATGACATTTATAGATTTATAGATGTCCATCATCAATATAGAATTCTTTCCTGAGATATCAACCTGACAAATCGGACTTACACGAATATGTTGAAGAATGTAAGATCAGAGAGGTGCTGCATACAAGACCAGAGAAGCGAGGCTCTGACTTGGTTTACGGTTCATTAGAGTTAACGTAATGTGTTAGCCGTGCCTGGTCAAGGCATAGGCCGGCATAAGAATGATAAGTCTCACACAGTCATCTGAAGCATTGTCTCTTTTTCCATATGGTTTCCCCATCCCCAGCATAGTACATGTATCCGGCTTCATGACATGGTGTAACTTATATAAAAGAGCAACATTATCCATATATCTAATACTAATTCACGTCTTACAAATATTGAGGTGTACTTTGGTGCCATATTTTGTCAAATATCAACATTTGTTTCAACTTTGTGTAGTGGGATTATTAATTATTATTAGTTTACTGTGATCGATACAGGACGCTTCATATTAATAAATCTTATCTCCAAATCTAATTATATATAGTGTTATCTCTGAGTACCATATAGAACACTAGGAATGTGTCAGAAGGTCAGGCAATGGTTTGTGGAATAGAATAATAGAATTTCTGCAATCAAACTGTTTACTTTTTTCTGGAAATGCCGTCCAATATACGATTTAGCTTTGGAAATGGAATTGTGTAGCCAGAGCCAAATTACCCCACAGTTGTATCGTTGGCAATGGTTAAGCTTTGTATCCACTGGTATCTACCATTGCATCTCTTCTGTGTGTCTCTTTGGGCCTCAATGCTTGGCTTACACTGCCCTAAATATGACCATCCACTATCTTATATTGACTATATGACAAGTGTGGGTCTGCAACCTGCTTCCCACCACCTCCTATATTATGCCCTCACTCTCAGACCGACAACTGCAATCTCACAGCCTGACCCAGCAGAATGGGCAGACCGCACCTCATGGCAATCACTGCGGGACGGGTCACATGACAGGGGCCGGACAAAATCTGCTATATCATCATCATCATCATCATCATCATCATCATCATCATCATCATCATCATCATCATGGGTGGCTATGGGTGGCAGTGTGTATCTTGTCACTAGGTACCACATCTGATCCTACAATGCTATGAGTGGCAGTGTGTATCTTGTCACTAGGTACCACATCTGATCCTACCATGCTATGGGTGGCAGTGTGTATCTTGTCACTAGGTACCACATCTGATCCTACCATGCTATGGGTGGCAGTGTGTATCTTGTCACTAGGTACCACATCTGATCCTACCATGCTATGGGTGGCAGTGTGTATCTTGTCACTAGGTACCACATCTGATCCTGCCATGCTATGGGTGGCAGTGTGTATCTTGTCACTAGGTACCACATCTGATCCTGCCATGCTATGAGTGGCAGTGTGTATCTTGTCACTAGGTACCACATCTTATCCTACCATGCCATGGGTGGCAGTGTGTATCTTTTCACTAGGTACCACATCTGATCCTACCATGCTATGGGTGGCAGTGTGTATCTTGTCACTAGGTACCACATCTGATCCTGCCATGCTATGGATGGCAGTGTGTATCTTGTCACTAGGTACCACATCTGATCCTACAATGCTATGAGTGGCAGTGTGTATCTTGTCACTAGGTACCACATCTGATCCTACCATGCTATGGGTGGCAGTGTGTATCTTGTCACTAGGTACCACATCTGATCCTACCATGCTATGGGTGGCAGTGTGTATCTTGTCACTAGGTACCACATCTGATCCTACCATGCTAAGGGTGGAACCCTGTATCTTTTCTTATAAGCACGACATCTGCTCTTGTTGCTGCAAGTTTTAGTGGAAAAAGTGACTTCACTTTGTCACCAACGAAGTGCACATGTTTCAGTTCAATGCTTTAGAGTGTCTTGTCCAGTGGAAGTTTGCTTTTCTTTAAAATGTCCCTATGTGAAATGTCTTGTCCTTGGCTGCTTCTATATTTGTCAACTTGAAACATATTCCCTTTGTTAGTCTTTCGTGCTTTCCACACTGGAATCCTGGGACATCCAATACGTACCAACAATCTGCTTATACAATACCAAGGCTCCTGTAGTATGCCGACATCACTATAAACCATACATTTTTAAAGAAGAAAAAAATGGCGAAGCAATATAAACTGTTAGTAGAAATGAGATTTCTTTATATAAGTTACAACAACTAGGAAAAATTACACTGGTCCTCATCAGATTTAGAACAATGGAAGTTTCAATTACTAAACCCTGTCAATTTGTGAGAAAGCTACACAGTTTGGTCATTATATGCCACCGCTTTTACTTGACTTTGTCTGAAGTGGGCAAACAAATGTTACAGTTAAACATTTCATTGCAAAATTAGCTCAAAATGGTCATTTAAATGATCATGTCATCATGGGAATGATAATGTACATGCTTATGTATCATTATACTATACTATTTATTCACACGAGGACATTCTTTGATATACCAGACATTCCCATTAACTGGGAACACCATAAGGTTTGAGAACATTCTTTGATATTATCATTCCAGACCCGATATCAGATATCTCATACAATACACCAACAAGATAGTTGAGGACATTGTCTGACATCATTCCAGACAAAATATCAGATCTCTCATACTGTACACCAACAAGGCAGTTGAGAATATTGTCTAAAATTATCATTCCAGACCTGATATCGGATCTCTCATACAATACACCAACAAGGCAGTTGAGAACATTGTCTAATATTATCATTCCAGACCCGATATCAGATCTCTCATACCGTACACCAACAAGGTAGTTGAGAACATTGTCTAATATTATCATTCCAGACCCGATATCAGATCTCTCATACAGTACACCAACAAGATAGTTGAGAACATTGTCTAATATTATCATTCCAGACCCGATATCAGATCTCTCATACCGTACACCAACAAGGCAGTTGAGAATATTGTCTAAAATTATCATTCCAGGTCAGATATCGGATCTCCATGCAGTGCATCGACAATATACCTTGAGGACATTATCTACAATTATTGTTCCAGACCAGATATCATATTCCTCACCGACGAGGTAGGTTTAAGACATTGTCTAGCATTATATATGAATATATGAAGATATACGAACTCCCAAGCACTGGGCAGAGAGAGCGGGGGTAAAATGATTTGGGCGAATAAGTGATAAATATATGGCGCTTCCTTGACGTGCCACTAACCATATTTCCCAAAGCATAACAAAACGGTTATGAACATCTTGTTTCTTTTTCATTATTACGCAAATGAATATTGCCAATCCCAAATTACTAATCATACTTGTTAGTAGCATCACATATAATAACTTGTATTAATTGGAAATGTAACAAGTAATCACAACACAAATAATACTTCCTACACGAAGGGCGTCAAAGAAGTGAGAAGAAGGAAGCAGCTTGGGCTGGTAGGCACCACAGATCACAGCCGGGATCCCGCCTGTCACCACCGCCTGCCACCACCGCCGCCTATCTAACGCTGAGGGTCCCTGGGCAAAGCGTCTCTCTGCGGTGGGAACTGTTGCATACCATAATCCCCTGATCTTATATAGTCAGCTCTATCCTTTGTGACAGTAACTTCAAAGCAGCACCGATCATATTACACACAGCATTCTACCAAGCCTTTGTTTGCTTGTGATGGGTTCTAATGGGGTAACATTCCTTCATTCGGAATCTAGGTTTGTCTTTATATTACAAAAAAAAAGAAAAGAAAAGAAAAAAAAATCAACAAGATTATAAAGAAACGTAATAACTATTAAATTGTTTAATTAGCATTTCAAAGAATCCCACAACCAAGTTAAATGATTTCAAAACTGATTCCAGCTGTTCATTATAAATCGCTTTATTATGAAGAGAAGTACATCGCAATGTTAAAGTTCTTCATCAATAATTAATTAATCAATGAATATTAATCAAAATAACCCCCGGGAGAACATGAAATGCACTTCTTAAATGGACACATGCTCATCAATATTGACAACTTTCCCTTTATATGATTCTTTGCTTGGCTAATTGCAAAACCTACAGCTTTGTATAAACCAGGCACAGACGCTGCATTACTTTGGTTGGCAGACGACATTTTCTCTCTTGAAACAAAGATGAGATCGCAGTGTGCGTCCTAATGAGAAAAGCAAACTTCTTCAAAATGCGGAATACCTATACAAACTGCACATTCCACGATGGCAAAATATTGAATAACATTCCTTTATATGTTTTTATCTGCACAGCAAGACATGGAGAATGTCATCGAAAGTTGACAGGGCAAGCAATTATCAGTTCCGAGGTAACACAATAAAGTTTAACTCATTTTTACAATATTCTGCAATATTTCTTGGTGTTGCTTTTCAATCTGTATATAGAGTATCTCATTATGAGTAAGAGTAAGCATGGCTTAAGTAATTCCAGCTGTTTTCTCTGCAAAAGTAGAGATATACATAAGGGAATGTTAGATGGTAATACACTGAGGAAATGGTCGCAATTGTATGCACAGAGATAGTAATCAAAAATGGAAGTATGAGTACGGGCCTTTGTTGGAAAGGATGTGACAAGGATATGCAGCATTACGTGCCTACAATGCCGACATGATAAAGGCGGCAGTACGATTTGGACATGATAAAGGCAGCAGTACGTGCCTACAATGCCGACATGATAAAGGCGGCAGTACGATTTGGACATGATAAAGGCAGCAGAACATGCCTGCAATGCGAGCATGGTATAGAGGCATCAAAAGATGCTGAACAGACCTGTCTGGTATCAGCGCTATACAAATTTTATTATTATTATTATTATTATGGAGCAATACATAGCAGTACATGCCTAACATGTGGATATGATAAAGGCAGAAGTATGTGCCTATAATGTAGACATGATAAAGGCAGCAGTGCGATATGGACATGGTAAAGGCAGCAGTATGTACCTACCATATGGATTTGGTAAAGGCAATAGTATGATTTGGACATGATAAAGGCAGCAGTACGTGCCTACAATGCCAACATGATAAAGGCAGCAGTACAATTTGGACATGATAAAGGCAGCAGTACGTGCCTACAATGCCAACATGATAAAGGCAGCAGTACGATTTGGACATGATAAAGGCAGCAGTATGTGCCTACAATGCCGACATGATAAAGGCAGCAGTACGTGCCTACAATGCCGACATGATAAAGGCGGCAGTACGATTTGGACATGATAAAGGCAGCATTACGTGCCTACAATGCCGACATGATAAAGGCAGCAGTACGATTTGGACATGATAAAGGCAGCAGTACGTGCCTACAATGCCGACATGATAAAGGCGGCAGTACGATTTGGACATGATAAAGGCAGCATTACGTGCCTACAATGCCGACATGATAAAGGCGGCAGTACGATTTGGACATGATAAAGGCAGCAGAACATGCCTGCAATGCGAGCATGGTATAGAGGCATCAAAAGATGCTGACGATGTGATAACGTCAAATTGTCCTTCTAGCCACCAATATTTCTCATTCTATTTTTTTGTAGTCTAGACTTTACTAAGAGGCAATATGGTCACAACATTCACTCTGTGGAAGCAACGCTCATAGATGGCCATAAGTGTATCTAGCCCAGCCAGCTATGAAAGATGCCTCCTAAAGGTGGTTTGGTCACAGTGTGTCCAGCCCTCAGCAATCACTCATGTCACAAGTAAGACTTCTGCCCCAGCGACCATGGCCATGATTCCATTTGCTCTTCGGCTACCTGGGTTTGTATTCCCTGAATGATAGCACCATCTATGCGCACGCCTAGCTGCGCCAATACAATTAAAATTCTACTTCATCAATAGAGGACTTAACCCTGGACTTGGTGACTTTTCAATAAACACTTAGGCGAGATAGTGCATCTCTATGGTAATCAGTCTTACTGGTTAATAAATTCTGATCACACTATACCCCTATCTGGGCAACAAACAAACCTAGGGCTCTGTCGGATAACCGCTAATATTCAAATAGACATCTAGTCTACAACCACAAGTAGAGGATAACATTGGGTCCTTTCACGCAGTGTCTCTTCTTGTCAGACCTCAAAGGAGCAGCGAGGCCATTAATCATTTCATTAAGGAAGCAGAGATCATGTTATATGACCTATAGTACACCTTGTTGGACAATGGAGCTCTGATGATTATCGGTTATGGCGGCCAGAGCCTTGATCAAGCAGGCAGTGTGGTCACCTTCGGTAATCATCATGGTGGTGGCTTGTCTCTGTGGCCGGCTTATGGCTGGCTTACGGTCATATTCTATACGATGCCCGCTGGCAAAATGACCTTGTGACGGGGAGACGGAAGGCCCTCGATGGCCCTGTGACGCAGGGAGTCAAAAGGTCATCCCCTAACTAGGCCAGCGACATGAGCAACTGATAACATCTGGCCTCCCTTCTAATCATCCCAGATCAGTTGAATCGCTCTATCTACGTCCTAAATAAAGCAACATTAAAGTCAAGGAAAGCCTAAGTTAGACCTGCATGTCTCCCGCTTGCGTCAAGGCTATAACTCATTTGGGCACAGCGTTAATTAGACAAGAGCAGAAGAGGCAAGGCTTGCAGAGATACACTTCAATGCAGGGTGATTTAGCAGTCATCTTACCCTACATAAAGCTTCTCGTGAGATGTCCTCACTGCATTAGTCTGCTTATTCCTGACAAGTCACACTTCTCAAGCTATACATAATCATGGGCCCTCGTGAGAAGTGTAAGCCCTGATTACTCCTGGTAGCTGACTTCTGACCTTATTCACGCCATAAACCATAAGACAGGAAAGACAAGGGATTTCCCTAGCAGTTCATAATATGGCCTAGCACTAAGCAAGTAGTGAACTGACGTGAGATAAGAGGGCCACCGTCAGAAACGTATGAGGAAGGCATGAAAAAATGAGCCATCAGCATCTCGCTGTCAACTACAACCCAGATGACTTTCAGGGATAACAGGGACAATACTAGGACCAACGAGGCTTGAGCTAAGGCTTAATGTAACATATATAATCAGAGGTAACATTCAAGAGTCGTCAGTAAACAATCCAGCATACCTATATTAGATATGTAATATACTCTGTGTTTGACATATAGAGTTGGGCTGTTTTATTTTAAATATCATTTATTTATCTTACTTCAACTCATAAGCTCTTATACAAGTTTGTATTTTGTATATTTGGCGTCAATCATTCAAAATGCAAAGTATCAAATATTACCAAGAAAGAATGTATAAAATTCACGTTCATGAAATATTATGCTCTCATTGAAACAATATTTTTGGACCTAAAGTCAAGGTGAGATTTGCCGTGGACAGTTCACATGCAAAACACACATTCTTTTAGCAGAGACAATAGGTTGTTTTCTGTATAAACCTGACCGTATAGTTGAGTGTCTCTTGTTAGAAATAAACACACAGAGATATATCTACTTCTAAATGCACATCCCGTCTGTTTGTCTAACTCTGCCTGTTTTCCATTAAGTGTGCAGCAGTAGAGATGTTTCTGACAAAGATAAAACCCTTTAGTATTCCTTGGATAAATCATACCATATAAAACACTTTTAAAAGCTTTTTGTTACATCAGAAGTAACGAAGGTTGCATTCTGCACTAACTCGGTAACTTTATCCCAAATTCATTTGTGATTTGTTTTAGAGAAAATAATCACTTAAAAAACTAATATGGCATATTTTTACGAGAGTGTGAATCCCCATATTTGTGCACTTAAAGAGTGATCATCACCATAAAATATCACTGGTGTGTTCTTCTCCGACGTTAAAAGCTCTAACTTTCAGGCTATATAAGATCAAAATAAGACATTAATAAAGCATAAACTCACCGGCACCTGGGCGTTGTTTTCTGTAGGCACCTGACCATCTCTCCACGACACAGGCGTTGTAGTGGTTTTGGTACTCCCAGCGTCTATCGCCACGTCCTCCACGGAAAAGCGTACTTCCTTTTTCCTATGATCGTCCTCTGTGACAGGGCAAGCCACGTTGGGCTGTCTGAGACATTCAGACTCGGGAGGGCAGTCCGAATCCTGGGAGTCCTTGCCACTAGCTGTCCTTTGCGCTGCCAAATCTACCTGACACATGTAACGATACTCCTCCCGCTTGCCTCGGTTTTGTTTCTTTTTAATTAACACAATAGCAGTAATTAAAATTATAATTAAAAACACAGTGGCAGCAGCCAATGATATGACGATGGTTTGATTTTGAGTAGCACTTCCGAATGGAGAAGTGTGTGTCATGGCTTTGCCATCTTTGTATGGAATAGATTTGTTCACAAATATATGCAAATCAGCAACAGCCGATTTTTGTGGTTTGCCATTGTCTTTCACCATAATTAGCATATAATACCACTCCTGAGTGTGGCCGACCTTTTTGCTATTTATAGTAATATAGCCATTGCTTTTATCGATCTTAAACATGCTTTCCTCATTACCTTTGGCGATAGTGTATTCCAAGTGGCCCTTGAAGTCAGCATCCTTGGCTTCTACCCTGGTGACAAGGTACCCAACTGGGGCATTGATTGGTACCTGTATAGTGTAGTTCTCCTTATTAGGGAACATAATCATGGGAGCATTATCATTGACATCGGCCACGTTGACGGTCACCGTGGCTGTGCTGGTCAGGAGGGGGTAGCCGGGGTTGCCCGCTATCACCGTCAGGGCATACGAAGGCTTATGTTCTCGATCCAGCACTTTTTTTGTTGTGATCCGCCCCGTCTCGGCTTCAATTTCGAAGGCCACGCTGGAAGCATCCGCGGGATCAAGTGAGAAGCGGACAACATTGAAGGGAGGTTCATCGGGATCGGTGGCCGAGACGCTTCCAATCTCAACCCCGGCGGGCTGGTTCTCCAGGGAGGCAAACGTGTAGGAATGCCTGCTAAATATGGGCACCTCATCATTGATATCCTTGAGGTTCAGAATAACAGTAGTTGTGGCGGTATTAGATGGCTCCCCATTATCCTTTGCAATCACCTCAAAACGGAAGTTGTGGCGCTCTTCATAGTCAAAGGCAACATTGGCCCTGATGACCCCTGACCTCGCGTCGATGGCTACTAATCCCCGCGCATCTTCACTGATCTTGTATGTCAGTCTGCCATTATTTCCGCTGTCCCGATCTGTTGCGTTAACTATCAATATGGCCGTGTTGACGCTATTGTTTTCCCGCATATTCACCACATACGTGTCCTGCGAGAACTCGGGAGAGTTATCGTTTTTGTCGAGAATGACAACAATGATTTCTGCGGTTGATCTCCTGGGGAAGCTGCCCTGATCCTGGCAGTCGAGGAGGATGCGAAACGACCCACGGACCTCACGGTCGAACCTCCGCGAAGTGACAATTTTGTATTCATTTCTGTAAATCCGCTGTATCATAAAATGGTCATCATTTAGACCACATAGCACTTCCCCGTTCCTCCCGCCATCGTTATCCTCTATAGATATATGTGCAACAAAATGACCCGGCTCAGCATTTTCTGGGATTTCTACTTGTCCTGAAGTTGTGAGGGCATTTACAGTGATGGCGGGACCGTGATCATTGACGTCCCTGACCCGGACCATGACCCTAGCGTGCGTGGGCACAGCATCCGGGCCTTGGTCCAGAGCAGTCACTAACAACGTGTATATCTTATCTTTCTCATAATCCATTTCACCAATGAGAAAGATTTCACCTGTGATGTTGTTAATAGCAAATAGTTTGCTATAGTCCTTGCCTGTGTCAGCCGAGAGACTGTATATAACTGACCCGCTGGCTCCCTCGTCCGGGTCCGAGGCATGCACCCTAATGATGGTTGTCCCCGGAGCGGAGTCCTCATCCACCCTAACCTCATAAGCCGGTTGATCAAATTTGGGACTATTATCGTTTGAATCTAGCACTGTGACATTGACGAGGATGGTGCCAGTCTTGGCGGGTTTACCTCCGTCTTTAGTTACAACCTGCATTTGATAAAAGTCTCTCTGTTCACGGTCCAATTTCTTCTCCAAAATTAATCTCAGGTCAATAGTGCCATCAGTGCTGTTCAAAACCTTTAATGAAAACATGTCTGTGTTAGAGAAGAATTCATATCTCTGTATGGCGTATGGCTTGCTGTCAGGGTCTCTGGCCGTGGGGATCACAAAACTGGCGCCGGGCATAACGTTCTCTGATATGGAGAAACTGATCTGGGAGCGAGGGAACTCCGGGGCGTTATCATTAATGTCCAGAACTGTCACCTTAACGCCGATCATCTTTAGATGATGCACGGGTATAGGGTATATGGACACTTCAAACTCAATCACACATACTGGCACTTTATGCTGGCAAATCTGCTCTCTGTCTATCGTCTTATCAGATATCAATAGTCCACGTGTCTCATCTATTCTAAAATATTCCTGTGCTTTGTCCCCTTGTCTCACAAATTTATAATGCAAGTTCCTAAATATTTCATCCCCGTATTCCCTTTGCAGTTGAGCATCTCTGGCCAGATTGGCAATCTCAGTATTGGCTTCAATCTCTTCCACTCTGGTGTATTCCAGCGTGAGTCTCTGTGATAAGGGATCATCCCCCTGTGGTTGATCCGGAATGGGGTCTGCCAATGATAACACAGGTAACAGGATCAATAAGAGCACGACACTCTTCCTTACCTGCATGCATGTCTCCATCCTCACAGTGTATAACAGGCACATTGCTATGTCTCTTCTTCTTGTTGCTGTTTAATCATCATGCTTGTTGTTTTATCATTGTGCTGCCTGCACCGGAGCAAGCAGTGGCTTGACTGATATTGGGTGGGCTACTGATGGCACGGCGGCGGCGGTACTGGCTTTAGTCGCATCCCTGCCGCCAAGCACCCATCAACTGCCGGCAGCGTATCACACTCTATTCATGCCAGGCTCCATGATCGCTCATCTGCTAGAGAACACCATATTTAACTGAGATCCACTTGGAAAACATGACCAGAAAGTTGCCATTACATCCCTCAGTGACGGTGACCGTCTTCTCCTATATCACGACATGACGTGCTTGTGTTGGAGTGGAGACTGGCTCGGTTCCTGATCACTGGCCGTCTTAGCACCACTCACACTCCCGGAGAAATCACTGCGCCGAGTAATCCCGTACTGCTCCGCCCCTCAGCGGCAGAAATATACTGCCTCTGCCAACCAGTCATCAGCTTTTGACGGTTCCCGGGTACCTGCACATATAGAAAAGAGAGACACACATAAGAAAAAAACCTCAGTAAATCAAATACACACATTATATAGTGGAGTCACGTGGTTTATAATTTACAGCTCATAGGCCCATGGCAAACAGCTGTCTTTTAGTTTATCAAAACTGACTATACTATGACTTAGTTGTAATTGGTGCACAAATAAGAAAAAAAACCGGAATGATGGCAAGGACACAGTGTATTCTCTTCCCGGTTACCTTTCAACGTATATCAGTTCTAACGAGCCAGAGTAGAAACTTACGGACAAATTAGTTGTAGGTGGCACGGCGAACTAGCCACCCCTTGCACGAGTAACAGAATGCCGCAGCGGGTGCCTCTACTTAATTGGATGATTACTATATGCCAAGCAGTTGAAAAAGAGCCCACTTATTTCATATAAGGCCCGTGCCTTCTTTATCCTATGACCAGAGTATTATGTTGACAAAGTTTGTAAATACTTTCTGCATGCTCTTTGAAATAATTCCTTAAAATCTCCGCAAGAGACTTGTGAACTTGTGCTTAAAGAATGACCCTTGAAAAGGGGTCGCTGATTGTCAGTGTCCCTGAACAGGCCTGGTGGCATTGAAACAAATTGGTCACAGATCTATACACTTATTTCCAGGGTCCAGGAGACTATTTCAGAGCTTAGGGACCATGTTGTGCAGGAAAATTACTCATCTTTTTTAATCAGGGTAGTAAGATGGGCAGAGAGGTGGGAGGTAGACAGCTTCAAACCGAGATAGTTTGCCAAAGAAACCGTCAGACTGACAGATGCCATATAAAACCAGTCTACGTGGGGTAGAAATTAATTGTTTGCAGCGAGAGCAGAAATGTATGCCCAGCGCAAGTTCCGACGACGTCGATCAAAAGGTTTAACGGGGGAGGAGAGCGTCTCTGCAGCGTAGTAAATCGCAAATTAGGGAAGTCGAGGTGGGAAATAATTCACCAAAAAACACTGGCTGTGGGGTGATAAAGAGTAAATGAGTCTTAGTGCAGGTTATACACAATACACTATCGCCATATCGCACCCCATAACGCACAATTTGGTAGCAGTGGTCTGACGAGGCCTGACGAGGGACCTTTTATGTTCAGCTATATAACACCCTATATCTAGCTTTCTAACAATATCGTGTCTTCAATATGCTTATATGGCGTGAAAGAGACGCATAATTGGGCTTGAAAATCAGAATCTAACAGTGGAAAATCGCTGGTTTACTTTCTTACCCTAATAATGGAAAGATCAATGTGTGCACAGCATTAAAGATATTTGACCTTTTTAGTGTATTCAAATGTGTAGAATATTTGACCTGACTTTCTTCTAGTTATTGTCCTTCTCCTCGTGTCTATCTCCGGATTATTGACTGCCCTAGCCTCCAAAAGTGGACTTTTCTACCCCTCCCGCTTCTTTGCAGTTTCACCTGTTCTGTCATGGTGTCGGACTCTTTGCATTAGCCCTATAATTAGCGGACTTTGCCCTCAAGCAGGGTCTATATGAGGGCAGGGTCTATAGGAGATATCCATCTTACAAATGCAAGTAAGTGTCGTGGCAACCAGAGCTCGCGCCATGCGTCCTCTTTGCGCCTGCGTGATTGCCCTTTAGAGCAGCAGGGAAGAGGTCATTAGGAAATGGTTCCTTCCTTGTTAACATAACGCCATATCTTACAGAATATCCAAAACTAGAACAACCGAAAACATTTTTGGCATTAGTGTTCTAAGGCTATTTATACCGTTGATACCAAACAATATATGTTTATCTCACTTGATAATAATTAACTAGGATTCGAACCGAGAATTGAACGCTTCTCTAATTGAACTTTTTTCGGCCAGGTCAAACAGGGTTCTTTTTCTAGGGTGATTTATAATTTATTAGTGGAGGTCCAGCCGTTTTGATACACACTTAAAGCATATCGCTTCATGTGTATTTAGTTACTAATGATAGTGATCAATAAACATGCTGATTGCAGAAGATTCAGAATGATTTCTGACGATTCTGGGAAACTTGCTAGTGCATATTCTTAGAAATGTCCTAATTATGAATATGCAATGCCACCCATGTGGGCAGAGACGACCGGGACACGCTGTGCAGGCCATATCCATGCCATTACTGTATGGTGTCCCCTCTGGAGACGACTGCTCTAATTGCCCTCGAAGTATGCTTAGCAACACAACGGTATCAATGCCCTTAATCATTTCCCAAGGATCCCCACATGGCAATAAACCTATTAATTTTACATTAAAACAAACCCTGCCCTGCCTTAGTGTTTCTGTGAATAATTAAAAATCCCCATCAGATCCTTTCAATAAGATCTCTCCAAGATAGAGAGATAGTATCTTTTAAAACCATTTCTCATTTTTCTCCAATATCAAAGTTAATAAAATATTTGACATCCGGTGTTCAAGTCATAAACCATGCACACCCAATAATACCGAATTAACCTCTTATTTATTCTACCAATTACCATCATATGTGTCTCATAAACCCATTTATATCATTCTTTTTAAAATCATAAAATAAGTTAAGAATAGTGTTAAGAAAATAATGTCATTATTCTTAGCCAAATCGAATATAAATTATCATGGAATATAATGATTAAAAGTTCTTTTTTATTGTTTCTATTGTCCTTCAAACTGAACGTTTAAGCCTACAAAACATATGACAGGGTGACATAATGATTGAGAACAAACAACCAGACAAAGACACTAAATTCATCACACACAACCAGTGACATGCAAATCCAAAATAACCTTTCTATTTGCCAAAAAATCTCAGTTTGTCATGCTATACATTGGTTTTGCTTTGATCCTCAATAAGCCATGATCACATATTTTGTGGGTGGAACCTTCCCAGATAAACGGGAATACCTTCATGTGTTCCTGTCATTAAGTAGTGTATGGGTCTTGACATTTATGAAATGAACCACCAAAACATCCACATTGAATTGTGTTTTATATATAAAGTGGAGGTCTTTCACAAACCATTGTGTGCAATGGAATTATATCTCTCCAATTAAAACAAGTATCATTTACACTGCATACAATTCCACTCTTGAGCTGAAAAAAAAAACAATCCAATATATATAATTACTATTATGATTATATTTTTTATAATACATTTTAGATGATACAGACACAATAAATGCCACAGACCTTGAGTATATATTCTGATGATATAATATTGATATTGATATCTGTGTGAAATGTGGGTCAGTGTGTCAAATGTTGACCGCTTTGATCGTGATATCAGATTTGTTGCGGTCAACCTCTCAGTATTAAATATAACCAATTTGTTTTGTCTTGACCATAGAATATGACCATAATGACCATAGAATATGGCTTCTGGTTGAGATAATTATGACACAGATGTTGCTGACCTCATGACTGAAACAATAACCAGCTAAATATCAAATATACAATAGCAACTGTGACCATTTCATGAAAATACTAAATACATGACATATTTGCAAACAGGTGATTCGCTTGTTGTCGATACATTTTGAATTTAAGCAGGATGCTGTATCTTATTTCGCTTCCCCATCTTGCATGTATTGTTTCCAACGTCATAGATGACATTTAAATATCAAGTTCAAGCATATGACAAAACATCTCCTTAAACTTAACCGTGTATAGATATATTATATCAACAATAAATTCAAGTAGTAATTAGAATATCTAAAAAAAAACCTGGATTAATATCAATGAGCTCATTTTCTATATGTTCCTTGCATAGACTTTGTTCGTCTTTGAAATAAATATTTCTGCCACCTTTATGGATCATAAACACACATAAAACACACACGCATAAAAAGATGGAATTTTAATGGAGTATGGACGAACGCATCAAGAGTAAAGCAAAAATACAAAAGTCAGTTTTTTTTCATCAAAGTGGCATATCATGACAGTAGAAGAATAATTCAAATGCCACATTTGAAGAAAAATCTAATTGTGTCATTGTCAAAGTATGAGACATTCTTGTCACAGGCCGGGAATCTGATCATCAAAATCAAGTTACACACTAACAATATATGAGCCCTTAACATCGATGTAAAAAAGATAGAATGAATACACCATAAAAGATGGAGGCGGTAACACTCAACTTCATACTTTTATACTTTTTACTAAATAAAATATATCCCCTAATTTAGAAATATAGCTTTACTGGCAAATAATTTAGGTGTCTAAAATATAAATATCTACGTGTGCAAAATAACATGTTCCACTGATAGCATAGGATTCAATTATGTTCAGAATAGATTTGATGTTTGATCTGATATATATATATATATATATATATATATATATATATATATATATATATATATATATATATATATATATATATATATATATATATATATATATATATAAATCTTCATAAAAATTCTATGTTTATCATTACATATATATTATGCAGTTTAGAGTTGAATAAAGTATTAGAACGAGAAAATTGTAATTTAGTTTTTCATTTGAAAACGTCAAGAGATATAGCCATTTCAAATGAGGAACATTCTTCACCCCTGTTATCATAAGAGTGACTGTCAGTAATATTATGGAGGTGCATTACCTGAGTGAGGGTAATATATGCCCAGCACCTTGTAGAGGTGGTTTTACATTTCCTCTTGAGATGCATAGATTCTAAGTGCGCCGCATTGTGGACTTAAGTGGCCTTTCACATTCTATAATATCACCGAAAAACGACACCGGCTCAAACACAAGTTGCAAGCACGATGAAACCAAATGGGAAGGGACTCCTGTCAAACTTAACAAGACCTGTCTACACTTTGAATATTTTATGTCCACTAACAACCAAGGGGAAGGCAGACTGTGTTTTCAAACATGTATCGTTAAACTTGCAATTAGTGGATGCCACAATCTCAGAAACTTGACATACGTGAGTACCTGGTTATGGAATATTCAAATATAATTATTTTAAAAGATGTCCTGAGTTACATTGAAGGTAAACATGTGTTTAATAATAAATTGAACACTGTTTTATGATATTGAAATCTTCATTTTGCTGATAATACCGATCATATACACTTTGGTCTGAGACTGCAAGCACAGAGGACTGTCTTTCTGGGAGGGATTGTGTAATATAGGTGTAGATCTATATACAGGAAGGATCACTAGGCTTGATGGCTGGCTTATTATTATCCGCTGAAGGCGTCTGACGCAAGGCATCCATTTAAAGCAAAACACTATGATGGAATAAAAGCCAAAATTGGGGTTAGAAAGTTCTTTGAATACAGTGTGACATGTTTTCAATCATTTTTCACACCTGTCAAGGTATTCTGGAGGAGAGTCCCATTTATTTGCAATTTTCTTTGTTGAGTGAATACTTGAGTTAAACGCCCGAGGGAAAGACCGGCATCTTCCCTTAAATTATTTCTAAAAGGGAGAGTTGTTTGGACAACATCTTAGTCACTTTTGGTGTCATTAAAACAGAGAAATTGCATTTAAACTAACAAAGATTGTCATCCTAAGGGCACGATCCGTTGGATAAATTTACCATTTTGATGCCATATTGCACAACTGCGCATGCGTCATCGTAATCACTAATTTTTCATTGATGAAATCCATTTGTCAACAAAACCACACAAAATCTTACACAACGCCATTGGAAGAGAATATAAATTCAATTAGATTCAGCCTGAGGACATACTTAGTTATCTGTTTCTACCATTTGGCGTTTCCCTTCTTAATTTCTCATTTCTCTTGACACACTGAGATGAAGGGATCAAGCTGTGATAGGACATCGCTGCTATTTATCAGTTGGGGCCAAACATCTATTTGGTCACGCATGAACGTGACCAAATGAGATCACACACAACTATTGTATGACTTTATTGTGTCATGCATGAGGCATGCATGGTCAAATAGTGCCACGAAACAGCTATATGTGACTAGATGGTATTTCTCAATGGACATGCGTGACCTTATTTGGTTACGTCTATGCATGACCAAATAGATGTTTGGCTACAGCTGTTTATATTCATATAATTGATATTTATATGTCGATGCTATCAGAGACGAGGGTATTAACTTTGGTTGATATAGTGTTATCCATAACCCATGCATCTCAACATCATAGAGCACACCAGCAGAACTGGTAACATGGCTCACACCAAGAAAGAAATTATTCCTTTGAATTCAGCGAAGAACTTTTGCATCTAATATATTATACATAATGCTCAGGGCAAAAATGATAAGGTGTAGTAGAAGATTATTAATGATTAGAATTGAAAAAGATACCATTATTCACTCAACGAAATGATATGAGTATGCTCCTATTGTAGCTTGATATTAATAAAGACTAATAGGTCCCTGCTGTGTACTTGGGAAATCATTACAAATGAGCAGGCAATATATTACAATAACTATCTGCATGCAGTCACAAGAATTTAATATGGCAAATATTAATTTTAGTGGCTTTCCGATTAAATTGGATAAATAAATTGGTATATGAAGGTAAAAGTTTAAATAAATGGATGACATTTACAGAGAAGGCATTGAAAGGTAAGAAACCCATAAGGGCCTTGTTGGCAAAATCTTCGACATTCACCTGACGAATGGCAGAGCGGAGTCAGAGAGCCTAGCACAAAGCAAGGTCCTCTCTGCCTGATTACACCCAGACAAGGGCATCTAATACCCAGACCTTGCAGGGTTCCGGACCTCTCTTCCTCCTCATTACCTATCAATAGGGGCAGTATGCAAATATGGTTGATCTGCGCCCTCTGGCGACAGAAGTCAGCTCTAGCAGATGCTTGGGTGATGGCCAGCTCTTACACCTTTTATAATTATTCTCCCAAATCAGGTTTTCGAGTTAACCTGCTCCGCGGGCAATACAGACACCCCGAAGCTTTCAACCAGTGCCACGCCTGCCTTGGATTCTGCAATGCATTTAATGTGAAGTCAGCCAGGTAGCAAACCATACAAAGTGACATTCCCGGAGGTCACCTAATTGTGTCCATAAAACCCATCACCCGCAGCAAAGAAAACACAGCTGCACGTTGAGTAAAGAACTTCACGAGTATCACCTAATCTGCCTGCAACCCAAAGCAAACTCTTCTGTATCTGAGTTTACAAATTAAGTTTGATCAATGTGCTGGGATATTTACCCATATCATGATTCCACTCCGTGAACAATACCAGAGGAAGTACATGATGTATATTTTCAGACACACTATCATTACATCTCAATCTTACAAAGAAGTGTGAAGCTGGGGAATTTTCAGCAGAAACATACAGAAATATTAGAAATCATGAAATTCAACAACAAATGAAATTCACTAACCACAGGACTGATAGGGAATGAAAGAAGTAGAAATCTACAAAACGATTTCTTTCTGCACTACTTCTTGACAAAGGCCAAAGTGCCACATCAATTGTTTTGTCCATAAATTTCGCATCCACTATCCTAGACAACCCGTAAAAAGCCTATTTCTATTTATATGTTAAATGGAGTCTGAGTGTTTAGCCTCTTTAATATCAGCTGCAAGGTTCTCACAATCTGTTTTGATAACCATACATGTAATACTGGAAGCAAGAAATCACTCTTCTGAATAGACGTTTCTCGTCAAATGTCGTTTCTTACGAACGTGACCTTTCAAATTAGTACAATCCATCACATAACAATCCGTCACATATTCACTATGAATTTTATTCTCAGAGGCCTGCGTAGTCAGAATAGTATCAATAGCATTACTATAAATATTGATATGTTGTCCAGTTTAATATTATAGGAGCAGAAATAATTTCTGATTTAGCTTTTCAACAAAAAGCCTCAATATACTCTTCCTGCTTTTAACAGACCTAAGAGCAAATATAGATTTGTTCCAGGCTCAACCAATGCCAGATTATCTGCATTTAAATCAACGAGTGCATGATGGGAGTGGGCGATAATATAAAAGTGGGTCTCAAAGCCTTCCTCTCCCTACTCTCATGCTTGACTAATGGGTAAGGATGAATGACGAATCAAGGGAAATGGGACGCATTGTTATACAAGCATTTTATACCCATGTGGTACTTCTGCCTCTCAATATCATGCTCAGATCAAGTCTTTTAGTGTCTCACGCAACAAGCTGTGTTTTATGCACAGATTTGTTGGCGGAAATGCGTTCCTATATGCTGGTCCCGAATGCGCGAGAAGAGCAACGAGAATTGGGTACAAGCTGAGCAGTGAGCAATAGTAGACCTTTGTGCCAAGGCAAGCTCATCCTTTTCGAAAATAACATTCCAACTTCCATAAAGATATATATATCAAATTTTACTACTAATCATTTTCTTAATTCTTATCTTGAGACATCACAAGATATTAAAGTGACACGCTAGTCACTATGCCACATGTTTATCACATCTCTAGATATGGGCGTAAATTTTGAGAGGATGCCATGCAGTGTTAGATGCACAAGTTTGGATATGCTTCGTGTTTCATGACAGAATGGCAAGTTGCTAAGTGCTTGTGGAGAAAGACGGGACAAAGCTAGCCAGGGCTGTGTGAAATTTGGGACTGAATACACAAACCAGGTCTCATTTAAGGATGCTTAAAAACTGTATTGAGAAATGGGATTTGGGAATATTGTTCTTTGAATGTGAGCAGTTTTGGCCCTGAACTGCGCCCTACTGAGTACAATCCTCTTGTCCTATTTAATGCAACACAGACTCATACAGACCTATTCCATTTGGATGTAAATACATTTGAAATTGGGACGAAGCGGACCAATATCCGAAATATGGCCGCATCGGCTTTGTTGATGGCAGTTCATACAGAGACACTCTAACAGCCAAGTATGAAAGAACAGTATGGTGAAATTGACATTTATTGGTTCAGGGATGGAATAAAGCGTTTTGGGGGCCACGCCGGTGTTTGTGAAATCACCTTTGCATTTCAACACATATAAGTGGAAAAAACAGCAATATTTCCCAGCCAAGGGAGTATATAGAGCTATTGACCTGCTTCGGTGGAACATTTCACCAGAGCTGGCCAGCTGACACAACTGTGAAAGTGAACATGTCAGAGGACATTAAAAAGGCACACTGGGGTATTAGTGTTGGGATTTTGACCTAAAAATCTCTGATAAAAGTGCCTTAGCATTACTCTAACACAGTGGCAAATCCCTATACAGAATTGCCCGAGAAAGCAGGCAATTAAACAAAAAGCAGCTTCCTGGATCTCGCAGCTCCATTGAACCATTTCTCATACCGCCATTTATGTTTACTTGCAAATTCCTCCCTTGATCTGAGGACCCCAGCAAAATCGATGTCGTCAAGAGCGATAATATGAATATTACATGGTCTAGATTGTGTGTATGATCTCATGTGAGGCTGTTTTTACATTGGGGGTATCAACTAGGTTGGTAGACATCATTTACAGAATGAGAAAATATTGCTCATTGCCAATAGGGGCCTTTCATAATCGCATGGAACAATGTCTTTTTGACCCGTCTCCTTTCACGTGAGGGTTATCAGCTTTGTGGGTTGCCCATCTTTGATATTGTTTGTGTTGGGCTCTTATGGGGCATGCTTAGCCTCGCGCCTGTGAGAGATACGCCATGTGACTCAAATCGATCATCATACAAAATCTGACACAGCATGACAACTTCTCATTACTAATTATTTATGATTCTCAGCATTAAATCATGATACAATACCTATATTTTTTATATTTTTATTGAGTATTTGATTTTAAAACAGAACAGAAATATGATTCATCTACATCTTCGTCCAGGCCTTCTGGCGGTAGGCAGCTGAAAATAGTAAGAGCTTGAAAATCTTCCCAAACACGCGTAACTTTACTTATAAATCTAATTACCTCGTCACTTTGAGACAATCACAAAACAAACAGTTTCTACTTTTCAAAGAGAATAGTTCTGACTGCTTTCCATTTTCAACATAATATCATCTTTCAGTGGTGTGTGTCTAATCTTCACGCCACAATGTTGTCAAGTGCGATCTCCAAGTGCAAGTGCACCAATGGCATCCACACTATAGTGTATAATATCTTTCCAGCTGACTGCACGAGGCGTGAAAGCATTAGTGTGTGAATGTTATTGTGGCACTCCGGTCCTATGCATTACTTCACATGTGTCTCAACGTCCATATGTCAACGTTCATGTCTCAAAATCCATATTTCAACGTCCATGTACCAATGTTCATATTTTAACGTCTATGTATCAACGTCCGTGTGTCAACGCCCATGTGTCAACGTCTATGTGTCAACGTCTATGTGTCAACGCCCATGTGTCAACGTCCGTGTGTCAACGTCCATGTGTCAACTTCCATGTGTCAACGCCCATGTGTCAACGTCTATGTGTCAACGCCCATGTGTCAACATCCGTGTGTCAACGTCCATGTGTCAACGTCCATGTGTCAACGTCCATGTGTCAACGTCCATGTATCAATGTCTATGTATCAACGTCTGTGTGTCAATGCCCATGTGTCAACGTCCATGTGTCAATGTTCATGTGTCAACGTCCACATGTCAACGCCCATGTGTCAACGTCCATGTATCAATGTTCATGTGTCAACGTCCATGTATCAACGTCCGTGTGTCAACGTCCATGCATCACCGTCCATGTGTCAACGTCTATGTATCAACGTCCATGTATCAACGTCCATGTGTCAACGTCCGTGTGTCAACGCCTATGTGTCAACGACCATGTGTCAACGTCCATGCACCAGCGTCCATGTATCAACAACGTCCATGTATCAATGTCTATGTATCAACGTCTATCTAACAATGTCCATGTACCAATGTCTGTGTACCAATGTCTATGTACCAATGTCCATGTACCAATGTCTATGTACCAATGTCTATGTACCAATGTCTATGTACCAATGTCCATGTACCAATGTCTATGTACCAATGTCTATGTACCAATGTCCATGTACCAATGTCCATGTACCAATGTCTATGTACCAATGTCCATGTACCAATGTCCATGTACCAATGTCCATGTACCAATGTCTATGTATCAACGTCTATGTATCAATGTTTATGTACCAATGTCTATGTACCAATGTCTATGTACCAATGTCTATGTATCAACGTCTATGTGCCAATGTTTACGTACCAATGTCTATGTACCAATGTCCATGTATCAACGTCTATGTACTATCGTCTACAGGAATGTATCATATTAGGTTTTTTTCGTGTAGAATTATTTGCTGTTTGAAAATTATCTGCAATATTCATTTGACAGCTATAAGAAAACTTAATTGATTTACTTGATCTTTCATGTTTGAGCATTAAATCTATTTTGTCTAAACAAGTTTAAAATGTACAACTTATTCAAATGTTTCACCCCTCATTTAATTAGGAAGTTTTCAGCAATCCTAAGGAAAGGGCCAAATAAATTGTATTTCCATTATCACGAAAGGAACAGTAGAAATGTTCACCATTTAACTTCAAGTAGGTGAAGGCACATATAATTCATTAAGGCCCATTGAAATGTAAATAAGGTCAGGTGTCCTTGTTTTCTTCTCCCTGTAGAGCTGTAGCAAATTATGGGGTGAGAAATCTTGACCGCATCACCTGGGCAACGACCTCACACCGCAAACACTTTCCATAGAAAGAACACGATTAGAAACAAAGATGCCATTTTCTTATAAATGAACTATCACGTGACTTGAATAATGAGCTCATTATTGTGCATTAACTAACTCAAATCTAAGATTAGTCCCCGCGATTTCTGAGTTGGTTCGCTTTTTTGTGTCACGTGTTCAGAAGTCACCAGCTGTTCAACGCCACAAGTATGGACCAATATGACGAATTGACGACTGCACACATATGGATGTAATTAGTCAAATATTTGAGATGTTCATGTCAGTCGATCATTATCAAACTTATCAAAGGGCACATTCAAGATGACAGAGATTTGAGGCAAGTCACAGGCATGTTTGATTGTTCAGGGGCGGCATGTTAACCACATACAAATCACATCTTCATTCAGTACAAATAGATTTTTTCACCAAACGTTTTATGGGAGTCAATAAGGCCACACTGTAAAAAGTAACTGTGGAAATACAACAATATTTGCTGTATTTATACAGCAATGTCTGCTTCACCAAAATTTCTACTGACCACACTGTAAGAAACAACTGTTGAAACACAGCAACATTTTCTGTGTTTATATAGCAATTTCTACTTTACCAAAGATTATATTGGTGTCATATAAGATATTTGCACGGCAAATCATGATAATATATTACAATACTGTAAAATTCACCACAATAATTACTTTTATATTAATCCGTCACATAAGCAAGGGCCCCGGGCCGTGGCGCAGTTGGTTAGGGCGCCAGCTTATTAGCACCAGTTCCTCTGTGGTGATCCAAAGGTCGTGGGTTCGAACCCCGGCCGTGCCGGGATTGAACTCATGATACAATTTCCCACAAGAGCTAAGACCCGTGCCAAAGGGTTAACCCGTTGTCCTTGTAAATCTGTGACCGGGTGAGTTGTCATGTCAAGGACCTGCGACATGACAATTCAGTGAGGCAGCACTATATCTGCTACAAGTAGGTCTCATCATGAAATGACTGAAATACTGTTGAAAGTGATGTAAAACCCCAAACAAACAAACAAACAAACACATAAGCAAATATTTAAAAAAAATCTAAGCTTTCAAAATATATATTTTTTCCGTGGCTAATACTTCATATCACACGTTAATTTTTCGTATTCAAAAATCCATAATTTAGATGAATCCAACCCACTTCGATGATTCAAAATTTTACTCTGCCAGTAATGGAATTGGAACTTCCACCTTTTAATCAAAGTTTTGAAAGAGATATCACAAGAGATATCTCATGACATCCAAAGGAGATTTGCTATGTAAATCCCTACACATATATCAAAAGTCTTTTATATCAAGGTTTTGTTCCTCATGTCATGCTTCCCGTATCGAGGTCACATGGTGACGTCACATGTAAATGAGTTTTATGTGATAAAATATAAATCTCAGTCGAATATCTCATCACAGTTGGAGTCTCTCCTTCCAGTTGGAATCCCCTTCCTCCCATTGGAACCCCTTTCCTCTCATTGGAACCCCTTTCCTCCCATTGGAACCACTTTCCTCCCATTGGAACCCCTTTCCTCCCAATGGAACACCCTTCCTCACATTGGAACCCCATTCCGCCAACTGGAACCCCCTTCCTTACCATCCCGGATACGGGCCTGGACTCTGACATTCCATTCTGTAATAGGGTTCCACATACCCTACGTCCATACATTATGGGAACACATTATTCAATCTTTGAATCGAGAAATAATCAATTATGAACCATTATGCTGTAACTCTTTGAGTGTATGTGCAAGAAAAAACACAGTCCAAAATAAAACCATTCTGCATTGATATAAACATGGGTTTGACAATAAAAGTCTTAATGGGCAAATACAAAACAGGCAGACTGGGAACATTTTGTCTTCCTGATGAGCACAGAATTGAAACATGAGGAGATAGCAATTCTTTGTACTTGCTTTTATCATCAAGATAATTAACAAATTAAGGCTTTTGTAAAATCAATTTGCTTTGGATGACGCTTCGTCGCAAAATTATCCTAATTAGAAGTATCACTAATTGGAATAATTCTTACCTGTCATTGCTATGTACAGTTGGGGTCAAGAAATATTCAGTGTGCGCCCCGGGTGATACTCCGCGGAAAGTCGCAACTTAGCGCAGGCGCATTACATGCCTACTTGGCTTCTAAAACGCGACAAAGGGAACCAATCAGATATTCAGATGACCAGTGAGTGTCAGGAAGGATGTTTTCCTGGGAAAAAAAGGTGTGCAACATACTTCTTTGACAATGTTCTATAAACTGGTTTTATCCACAAACCACATCTTAAATTCTGTATGAAACTTGCGGTTCAGGGAGCTGATATATATATATATATATATATATATATATATATATATATATATATATATATATATATATATATATATATATATATATATATATATATATATATATATATATATATATATATATATATATATATATATATATATATATATATATATATATATATATATATATATATATATATATATATATATATATATATATGGAATAATTCTTACCTGTCATTGCTATGTATATATATATATATATATATATATATATATATATATATATATATATATATATATATATATATATATATATATATATATATATATATATATATATATATATATATATATATATATATATATATATATATATATAATAGCTCCTCTTCGCTTGGTGGCTTCTCATATACATATATATATTCAAGATCTAAATGCTTGAAGGACCATTAATGTTTAAAACATTTTCAGGATTTTTGTCTATGTTATTTCCTGTCTTGAAGCCATATTGGCATCTGGCCATCTCAAGTAATCTAGTATTTTGTTATATAAATATGACTCTACGACAAGCATTAATTTGGCTTCCCCCACTACCTGACCTCTACATTAATGAGCGTTGATACATTAGGCTTGTGGATGTAGATAAAACGTTGGAGTATGAGGCATGTGAATGTAGATACCACATTGGAGTATTAGGCTTGTGGATGTAGATAAAACGTTAGAGTATTAGGCTTGTGGATGTAGATACTTGTGGATGCAGATACCGCATTGTATTAGACTTGTGGATGTAGATACCACGTTGGAGTATTAGGCTTGTGGGTGTATATACCATGTTCATGTTAGAGTATTAGGCTTGTGGAAGTAGATACCATGTTAGAGTATTAGGCTTGTGGATGTAGATACCATGTTAGAGTATTAGGCTTGTGGATGTAGATACCATGTTAGAGTATTAGGCTTGTGGATGTAGATACCATGTTAGAGTATTAGGCTTGTGGATGTAGATACCACGTTGGAGTATTAGGCTTGTGGATGTAGATACCATGTTCATGTTAGAGTATTAGGCTTGTGGATGTAGATACCATGTTAGAGTATTAGGCTTGTGGATGTAGATACCATGTTAGAGTATTAGGCTTGTGGATGCAGATACCACATTGGAGTATTAGGCTTGTGGATGTAGATACCATGTTCATGTTAGAGTATTAGGCTTGTGGATGTAGATACCACATTGGAGTATTAGACTTGTGGATGTAGATACCACGTTGGAGTATTAGGCTTGTGGATGTAGATACCATGTTCATGTTAGAGTATTAGGCTTGTGGATGTAGATACCATGTTAGAGTATTAGGCTTGTGGTTGTAGATACCACATTGGAGTATTAGGCTTGTGGATGTAGATACCATGTTAGAGTATTAGGCTTGTGGATGTAGATACCATGTTCATGTTAGAGTATTAGGCTTGTGGATGTAGATACCATGTTCATGTTAGAGTATTAGGCTTGTGGATGTAGATACCATGTTCATGTTAGAGTATTAGGGTTGTGGATGTAGATACCATGTTCATGTTAGAGTATTAGGCTTGTGGATGTAGATACCATGTTCATGTTAAAGTATTAGGCTTGTGGATGTAGATACTATGTTCATGTTAGAGTATTAGGCTTGTGGATGTAGATACCATGTTCATGTTAGAGTATTAGGCTTGTGGATGTTAATACCATGTTCATGTTAGAGTATTAGGCTTGTGGATGTAGATACTGTTTTGGAGGTTTAAGCTTCTCATACCAAGTTGGAGTAATGAGGATTTGAGGATCTGAGGATCAGTTCAAAGGGGGTACAATTTTAGGTAGGTAGGTTTCACGTGACCTTATATATATATATATGTATATATATATATATATATATATATATATATATATATATATATATATATATATATATATATATATATATATATATATATATATATATATATATATATATATATATATATATATATACATACATAATTCTCTCTGTGTGTGTGTGTGTAGCACAAAAAGCCGAGATGTCACATTACTAGGCGCGTCATGTTACAAATCTATTGTCGTTGACCCACCTTTATCAATGGCTTTGCAAAAATACAACATTTGTATCCACATAATATGCCGTATAATGTGTCATATAATATGCCCTATCATTTATCATGATATTTACAGGAGGATATTAAAGACACTTGACTTTGATATCAAATCCAATCTTCAATTAATGTGGCAGTTATTCCCGTCTTTGGGAGAAGAATATTAGACACCTGGCGAACAAGTAAAGCCAGCCAGGCAGAGAATGGTAGTTTGATTGTCAAGCTTTGATTTTGTCTAAAGAAGACGTGCATGCTTGTCATAAAACAGGAACCCTTAATACATCATATGATTCAGCTACTGCCAAAGAATTCCTTGACACTTGGCACAAAGAAACCTTGCAGTATGAATTTACGTTTTGCAACTAATTAGTACAAGTATAAACAGAAATCCTGCTCTTCACCTGGTATATTTTATATTCTATGCTAAATCCTAATTGAGTAATAGGATAACCTATTGTCAAAATCTACAGCTGGTCTTGTATTCTTTTCTGCATTGTTCAGATTCTGATTTTCATAGAATGAGGTTCAGAGAATCCCGTTCAGTGAATCTTCCTAACCCTGGAGATAGTTAACGGCAAACACCATCCAGTGATTAAAATAAAAATGAAGTCTTGTATTGGGAGCGCGTTCACACATTTTATTTTTGCTGAGAGTAGGTTGAAAATTGCTTCAATATCTCTTAAGCCCCTGACATGTAATGAAATAGGTTTCACTTTCTACATCCTTAATCGGCTTCAATCTCTAAATGATTAAGGTTCACTTAAAACCGTTAAATGATTAAAGTTCACTTTAACTCACAAATGTCTCAGAACTATTGGTGATGGCTGGAATAAAATACCAGGTCATATTGGTATCTTATGTCTCGTATAATCCTATAAAGTTGGAAATACTGCAAGAGAAAGAAAAACAAAACTCATAGATTTTGTTATAATAAAAGATTTTTGTCTGGGGAAAATTATGTGTGATGTTAGAGACAGCACGTCAAGGTACCCATTAGCATTTTTCAGAAAGACTTGTGAAAGCCCGTTGTTAATGGTCTCACTCACTCTTGTGGACACCTAGCTCAGTACAGCTCCAACTCTCCTCTATCCTTGACTCTTGTCTCATAACAACAACTTAGACAGCTCCAGAAAACAGCCTATATAGAATCATCAGGAAAAGCCCTAGTTAGAAGACAATCCGTATTTAACCATCTCATCAGAACAGAAAACTGATCAAAGTCACCTGAATTCTGGCATAGAATCACATCAACTTCCTTTCTCTAAATTCAGACATATATTCAGCAGCAATAAGTCAGTTTGCTGAATGTCTATATCCCTATAAAATATACATTAACACACATTTTCCACCAAAACGGAACTTACCCCGGCTTAACGCCACACCCGAGGCCCTTATGAATAGGTCTTGCGGAGAGTTACCCATGAGCAGGTCGTGGATCTACGAGCATCGCTGCTCAACTATATGGGCGCATCCTCATCATCACTATGGGCCAGGTCGTGTGTCATTCTAGGCTAGTCTGGATGAAATGTCAGCAGACCCAGGGGAGAATGGAACCTGACCTCGCCACTCCAAAGTACTGCATAGGTTGCTGCAGTTGTTAATGTTTACCTAAAAGCATCATTCGTGACATGGGCGTGTATTAAGAATTAATATGGCCCTAAGTTTTTTTCAAAATAACTTTTAGGGGAAAGCGGTACCTTACAATAAACACGATGATACATCAAAATAGGTTTAATTACTTTAACCGGTGTTTTGTTTATCTCAGGGGCTCACAGAAAAGTAAGAACTCCATTTTGAGGAAATTAACTTCCATTTTACAACTTGTCTGAATTTGGTGAATTAAGATGATATTGAAATGATCTTAAATGATTTATGTATATGTCTACCGTGATGCAACACTCTCATACAGGGGAAGAGGTCTTGTTTGGTTAACATCCTGTTCGACCAAGCTGAGGGATCAACCTTTTACACAATGGCCCAATTGACGGCTTAATTAGCTCGCCATGTGCTTTGGCTTGATACACATGTGTCTGTTGACATGATGGTCTGATGCATATAAATGAAATGTAAACAGGAGTCAGTACAACAATGGAGGAAATCTAGCACCGATCTACACCAATGACGGAAATCTCGCACTAATCTAGATCAATGAAGGAAATCTTGCACCAATCTAGATCAATGAAGGAGATATCGCACCAATATACGTTAATGAAGGAAATATTGCTCCATTCCAGATCAATGAAGGAAATCTCGCACCAATCAACGTTGATGAAACCTCGCACCAATATACGTTAATGAAGGAAATACTGCTCCATTCCAGATCAATGAAGGAAATCTCGCACCAATCTACGTTAATGAAACCTCGCACCAATCTACGTTAATGAAGGAAATATTGCTCCATTCTAGATCAATGAAGGAAATCTCGCACCAATCTACGTTAATGAAGGAAATATTGCTCCATTCCAGATCAACGAAGGAAATCTCGCACCAATCAACGTTAATGAAGGAAATATTGCTCCATTCCAGATCAACGAAGGAAATCTCGCACCAATATACGTTAATGAAGGAAATATTGCTCCATTCCAGATCAACGAAGGAAATCTCGCACCAATCGACGTTAATGAAGGAAATATTGCTCCATTCTAGATCAATGAAGGAAATCTCGCACCAATCTACATTAATGAAACCTCGCACCAATCAACGTTAATGAAGGAAATCTCGCATCAATCTACCAATTTGTCATCATTTAGTTGCTATGAATTTGTTTTATCTTGCATCATAAATATATGGAAATGCGTATTTAGAATTTGAAAAGTTAAAATATATGAAAAGTCATTCAGATAACTTACACCTTGCACCCATGTGACTCTCAAAGTATCATAAATCTATGCCTCACAGGTCTGATTACATGCATTCAGCTCCACTATTGGCAAGATTACTCATTGAATATTTGATCCAAATCCACATTTGAAGAAAAACACAGACTGTTCTTCTGCTACATGTCATGACAATCGATCTATACCGGAGATATACAAAACTTCACAGAGTCTATCAGATCAATATGTTGTCATTCAAAAATATAATAATCATAACATTCTAATTCAAATCTTCAAAGTGTAGTCTTGGAGGTCTGGAGGCATATTGCATTCTTTTCATCTCTGCATCCTGAGAATAGGACTGTCGGCAGCATTGTATACTGGATCCCCAGTACAAGGCTGTCTGTCAGCAGCATTGTATACAGTATTCTCAATACAATACTGTCTGTCAGCAGCTTTATATACAATATCCCCAGAACAAGGCTGTCTGTCAGCAGCTTTATATACAATATCCCCAGTACAATACTGTCTGTCAGCAGCTTTATATACAATATCCCCAGAACAAGGCTGTCTGTCAGCAGCTTTATATACAATATCCCCAGAACAAGGCTGTCTGTCAGCAGCTTTATATACAATATCCCCAGAACAAGGCTGTCTGTCAGCAGCTTTATATACAATATCCCCAGAACAAGACTGTCTGTCAGCAGCTTTATATATAATATCCCCAGAACAAGACTGTCTGTCAGCAGCTTTATATACAATATCCCCAGAACAAGGCTGTCTGTCAGCAGCTTTATATACAATATCCCCAGAACAAGGCTGTCTGTCAGCAGCTTTATATACAATATCCCCAGAACAAGGCTGTCTGTCAGCAGCTTTATATACAATATCCCCAGAACAAGACTGTCTGTCAGCAGTTGTATATACAATATCCCCAGAACAAGGCTGTCTGTCAGCAGTTGTATATACAATATCCCCAGAACAAGACTGTCTGTCAGCAGTTGTATATACAATATCCCCAGAACAAGACTGTCTGTCAGCAGTTGTATATACAATATCCCCAGAACAAGGCTGTCTGTCAGCAGTTGTATATACAATATCCCCAGAACAAGACTGTCTGTCAGCAGTTGTATATACAATATCCCCAGAACAAGACTGTCTGTCAGCAGTTGTATATACAATATCCCCAGAACAAGACTGTCTGTCAGCAGTTGTATATACAATATCCCCAGAACAAGGCTGTCTGTCAGCAGCATTGTATACAATATCCCCAGAACAAGGCTGTCTGTCAGCAGTTGTATATACAATATCCCCAGAACAAGACTGTCTGTCAGCAGTTGTATATACAATATCCCCAGAACAAGACTGTCTGTCAGCAGTTGTATATACAATATCCCCAGAACAAGACTGTCTGTCAGCAGTTGTATATACAATATCCCCAGAACAAGGCTGTCTGTCAGCAGCATTGTATACAATATCCCCAGAACAAGACTGTCTGTCAGCAGTTGTCCCCAGAACAAGACTGTCTGTCAGCAGTTGTATATACAATATCCCCAGAACAAGACTGTCTGTCAGCAGTTGTATATACAATATCCCCAGAACAAGGCTGTCTGTCAGCAGCATTGTATACAATATCCCCAGAACAAGGCTGTCTGTCAGCAGTTGTATATACAATATCCCCAGAACAAGACTGTCTGTCAGCAGTTGTATATACAATATCCCCAGAACAAGACTGTCTGTCAGCAGTTGTATATACAATATCCCCAGAACAAGGCTGTCTGTCAGCAGCATTGTATACAATATCCCCAGAACAAGGCTGTCTGTCAGCAGCATTGTATACAATATCCCCAGAACAAGGCTGTCTGTCAGCAGTTGTATATACAATATCCCCAGAACAAGGCTGTCTGTCAGCAGTTTTATATACAAAATCCCCAGAACAAGGCTGTCTGTCAGCAGTTTTATATACAATATCCCCAGAACAAGGCTGTCTGTCAGCAGCTTTATATACAATATCCCCAGAACAAGGCTGTCTGTCAACAGCTTTATATATAATATCCCCAGAACAAGGCTGTCTGTCAGCAGCTTTATATGCAATATCCCCAGAACAAGGCTGTCTGTCAGCAGCTTTATATACAATATCCCCAGAACAAGGCTGTCTGTCAGCAGTTGTATATACAATATCCCCAGAACAAGGCTGTCTGTCAGCAGTTTTATATACAATATCCCCAGAACAAGGCTGTCTGTCAGCAGCTTTATATACAATATCCCCAGAACAAGGCTGTCTGTCAGCAGTTGTATATACAATATCCCCAGAACAAGGCTGTCTGTCAGCAGTTTTATATACAATATCCCCAGAACAAGGCTGTCTGTCAGCAGTTTTATATACAATATCCCCAGAACAAGGCTGTCTGTCAGCAGTTTTATATACAATATCCCCAGAACAAGGCTGTCTGTCAGCAGCATTGTATACAATATCCCCAGAACAAGGCTGTCTGTCAGAAGCTTTATATACTATATCCCCAGAACAAGGCTGTCTGTCAGCAGCTTTATATACAATATCCCCAGAACAAGGCTGTCTGTCAGCAGCTTTATATGCAATATCCCCAGAACAAGGCTGTCTGTCAGCAGCTTTATAATCAATATCCCCAGAACAAGGCTGTCTGTCAGCAGCTTTATATACAATATCCCCAGAACAAGGTTGTCTGTCAGCAGCTTTATATACAATATCCCCAGAACAAGGCTGTCTGTCAGCAGCTTTATATACAATATCCCCAGAACAAGGTTGTCTGTCAGCAGCTTTATATACAATATCCCCAGAACAAGGTTGTCTGTCAGCAGCTTTATATACAATATCCCCAGAACAAGGCTGTCTGTCAGCAGTTTTATATACAATATCCCCAGAACAAGACTGTCTGTCAGCAGCTTTATATACAATATCCCCAGAACAAGGCTGTCTGTCAGCAGCTTTATATACAATATCCCCAGAACAAGGCTGTCTGTCAGCAGCTTTATACACAATATCCCCAGAACAAGGCTGTCTGTCAGCAGTTGTATATACAATATCCCCAGAACAAAGCTGTCTGTCAGCAGCTTTATATACAATATCCCCAGAACAAGGCTGTCTGTCAGCAGTTGTATATACAATATCCCCAGAACAAAGCTGTCTGTCAGCAGCTTTATATACAATATCCCCAGAACTAGGCTGTCTGTCAGCAGTTTTATATACAATATCCCCAGAACAAGGCTGTCTGTCAGCAGCTTTATATACAATATCCCCAGAACAAGGCTGTCTGTCAGCAGCTTTATACACAATATCCCCAGAACAAGGCTGTCTGTCAGCAGTTGTATATACAATATCCCCAGAACAAGGCTGTCTGTCAGCAGCTTTATACACAATATCCCCAGAACAAGGCTGTCTGTCAGCAGCTTTATATACAATATCCCCAGAACAAGGCTGTCTGTCAGCAGCTTTATATACAATATCCCCAGAACAAGGCTGTCTGTCAGCAGCTTTATATACAATATCCCCAGAACAAGGCTGTCTGTCAGCAGCTTTATATACAATATCCCCAGAACAAGGCTGTCTGTCAGCAGCTTTATATACAATATCCCCAGAACAAGGCTGTCTGTCAGCAGCTTTATATACAATATCCCCAGAACAAGGCTGTCTGTCAGCAGCTTTATATACAATATCCCCAGAACAAGGCTGTCTGTCAGCAGCTTTATATACAATATCCCCAGAACAAGGCTGTCTGTCAGCAGCTTTATATACAATATCCCCAGAACAAGGCTGTCTGTCAGCAGCTTTATATACAATATCCCCAGAACAAGGCTGTCTGTCAGCAGCTTTATATACAATATCCCCAGAACAAGGCTGTCTGTCAGCAGCTTTATATACAATATCCCCAGAACAAGGCTGTCTGTCAGCAGCTTTATATACAATATCCCCAGAACAAGGCTGTCTGTCAGCAGCTTTATATACAATATCCCCAGAACAAGGCTGTCTGTCAGCAGCTTTATATACAATATCCCCAGAACAAGGCTGTCTGTCAGCAGCTTTATATACAATATCCCCAGAACAAGGCTGTCTGTCAGCAGCTTTATATACAATATCCCCAGAACAAGGCTGTCTGTCAGCAGCTTTATATACAATATCCCCAGAACAAGGCTGTCTGTCAGCAGCTTTATATACAATATCCCCAGAACAAGGCTGTCTGTCAGCAGCTTTATATACAATATCCCCAGAACAAGGCTGTTTTGTTTGTTTGGGGTTTTACATCACTTTCAACATTATTTCAGTCATTTCGTGATGAGACCTACTTGTAGCAGATATAGTGCTGCCTCACTGAATTGTCATGTCGCAGGTCCTTGACATGACAACCCACCCGGTCACAGATTTACAAGGACAACGGGTTAACCCTTAAGGCACGGGCCTCAGCTCATATGGGAAATTGTATCATGAGTTCAATGCCGGCATGGCCGGGGTTCGAACCCACGACCTTTGGATCACCACAGAGGAACTGGTGCTAATAAGCTGGCACTCTAACCAACTGCGCCACGGCCCGTCTGTCAGCAGCTTTATATACAATATCCCCAGAACAAGGCTGTCTGTCAGCAGCTTTATATACAATATCCCCAGAACAAGGCTGTCTGTCAGCAGCTTTATATACAATATCCCCAGAACAAGGCTGTCTGTCAGCAGCTTTATATACAATATCCCCAGAACAAGGCTGTCTGTCAGCAGCTTTATATACAATATCCCCAGAACAAGGCTGTCTGTCAGCAGCTTTATATATATTATCCCCAGAACAAGGCTGTCTGTCAGCAGCTTTATATACAATATCCCCAGAACAAGGCTGTCTGTCAGCAGCTTTATATACAATATCCCCAGAACAAGGCTGTCTGTCAGCAGCTTTATATACAATATCCCCAGAACAAGGCTGTCTGTCAGCAGCTTTATATACAATATCCCCAGAACAAGGCTGTCTGTCAGCAGCTTTATATACAATATCCCCAGAACAAGGCTGTCTGTCAGCAGCTTTATATACAATATCCCCAGAACAAGGCTGTCTGTCAGCAGCTTTATATACAATATCCCCAGAACAAGGCTGTCTGTCAGCAGCTTTATATACAATATCCCCAGAACAAGGCTGTCTGTCAGCAGCTTTATATACAATATCCCCAGAACAAGGCTGTTTTGTTTGTTTGGGGTTTTACATCACTTTCAACATTATTTCAGTCATTTCGTGATGAGACCTACTTGTAGCAGATATAGTGCTGCCTCACTGAATTGTCATGTCGCAGGTCCTTGACATGACAACCCACCCGGTCACAGATTTACAAGGACAACGGGTTAACCCTTAAGGCACGGGCCTCAGCTCATATGGGAAATTGTATCATGAGTTCAATGCCGGCATGGCCGGGGTTCGAACCCACGACCTTTGGATCACCACAGAGGAACTGGTGCTAATAAGCTGGCACTCTAACCAACTGCGCCACGGCCCGTCTGTCAGCAGCTTTATATACAATATCCCCAGAACAAGGCTGTCTGTCAGCAGCTTTATATACAATATCCCCAGAACAAGGCTGTCTGTCAGCAGCTTTATATACAATATCCCCAGAACAAGGCTGTCTGTCAGCAGCTTTATATACAATATCCCCAGAACAAGGCTGTCTGTCAGCAGCTTTATATACAATATCCCCAGAACAAGGCTGTCTGTCAGCAGCTTTATATATATTATCCCCAGAACAAGGCTGTCTGTCAGCAGCTTTATATACAATATCCCCAGAACAAGGCTGTCTGTCAGCAGCTTTATATACAATATCCCCAGAACAAGGCTGTCTGTCAGCAGCTTTATATACAATATCCCCAGAACAAGGCTGTCTGTCAGCAGCTTTATATACAATATCCCCAGAACAAGGCTGTCTGTCAGCAGCTTTATATACAATATCCCCAGAACAAGGCTGTCTGTCAGCAGCTTTATATACAATATCCCCAGAACAAGGCTGTCTGTCAGCAGCTTTATATACAATATCCCCAGAACAAGGCTGTCTGTCAGCAGCTTTATATACAATATCCCCAGAACAAGGCTGTCTGTCAGCAGCTTTATATACAATATCCCCAGAACAAGGCTGTCTGTCAGCAGCTTTATATACAATATCCCCAGAACAAGGCTGTCTGTCAGCAGCTTTATATACAATATCCCCAGAACAAGGCTGTCTGTCAGCAGCTTTATATACAATATCCCCAGAACAAGACTGTCTGTCAGCAGCATTGTATACAGTATTTCTAATACAAGACTGAATATTTCCTGGGAATATCATAAGCAATGGTGTGGACAGTATATTATATACGGTGGGGTAAACAGACAGTCTGTATTGTAAGAATGAAATATGCAATAGTGTTGACCGTCTATATACTGGGGTTACGGTATGAAATGCTTAAGACAGTCTGTGTTCTGAGGAGACTTTTTATTGGAGGGCATAATACTTCCATATGGCTATACATAAAGACTGTATCAAGCCACATGAACATCGTTGTATGCTTTCTAATCTCCTGTGTCTTATGCTTTCTAAACTTCTATATCATATGACTTGCCCAGTATATCCAAAGATTTTTGAAAATATTGTGTTAAGAAAGACCTTTTTCCAAATCTCACCATTTTGAAATGGTGAAAATAATGTCACATTACACATACAGGTCTTAGCCATTAAACAAATTTCAACATGATAATAAAATGAGCAAATAATCAGTTTATGGAACAAAAGGTGAGCACAGAGAAACAGATGCCAGATGCAGTTGCAGTAGTAGTAGTAATAGTAGTGTAATGTATGGAGCCACAGTGTCACTCTGGCCACGTACGAGTCACAGGTCCACCTATTGTATTATTTACACTCATCAAAGGTCAGCGCAGGAGACAGAATGAGATGAGAGCTACACCAAGCACAGGCGTGAGGGCACTCTAATCACACAATAACAGAGCTGCGCAGGAAAACACCTCACACATATCTGTAGTAAACAAAGTAAGCGTCCAGTAATCTCATCTGCATGGTTACCCCTTGAATGGAGATTGACACTCCCACACAAGCTAACAAGCTGACATGTCACGGCCAGACTCCACTTCTCAATATGGAACACAATTTATTACTGTATTATTATTTTAGCAGGCCAATAATTTATTTAGCAAATATAACATTTTTAGCACTTGATTAAAGTGGTAAATTTATAATCCCATTGTCTTCCTTGTCTTTTCAAATATAATTTTCATTTCATATTCCCTGTTTATTCAAATTCAACTGTCATCTCAACCTGTTACCTATCTTTACAAATATAATTTTTATCTCATACCGTTCCCTGTCTATACAAATATAATTCTCATCTCATTCTATTCCCCATCTATAAAATATCAAAACAAACAGAACGGTTATTTCCCGGAATGATTCGCCCAATTCTTGTTCTATTTAGGCAAGATGTCTATCATTGGACAACATTAGAGTAAATCTTGCATTTCATGCAATGTAACCTATCTAATTAAGGTCTGCATGTAAATCTAGTCCACGACTTAGAGGTTAAGGTCACCATTAAAATCTCGGTTTGACTGTTATTTCTTGTGATTTTCATGTGTTTGAGCAGCCACACAATTACTTGCACGATTGAGAATATACACACTTTACACTTTCCTTCTTAAAATAACAACTTTAAAAAGGAATAATCGTGCTCTCTCCGACAAAGACTAATTCTTGTAATAATTGAGACGATTGTGTGGCTGCATGTGTGATATATAAACATTATGCATGCCAGTCACGGGCGAAGTTGTGGTGAATGAACGCAGGTTTGCGCAACATTAGTTGAGATGCCCCCATTACACCGATGGTAATGTGGCGAGAAATCAGAGCTGGTGGGGTGGCATGCTGGCACTGGCACCTCTGCTCTATCACATATTAGAAACCATATACGGTTCAAAACTATCACTTTAATCTGAGAGCAATAATAATGATCATATTTTTCATTAGGCGAGGCTCTGCACGGTTGTGCTCAATATGTTTGTCTTTATTCAAGCAATTCAGAGCATGCACACGGGTAGAGATCTTGGGTTTCCTGTTTACTTTTCTCACATATTTTTTTCAATTCTATATCCCACTTTAACAAGTCCATATCTTTATGGCGTTAATCTAAACAGTTCAAAATAGCTGACAGTCTAATGTGGGTAACAAACACTCAGATTGATATGAGATTTCATCATGACAGAATTGATTACTGTTTTTATTTTCATTCATATGCACCAGACCATGCCAGAACACACATTGAGGGCTATTTTGAGCTGCCATTGGCCGGATCAATAGTTGATCTTTTAGCTCATGGAACATGATTTTTACCTTACTGCATCTGTACCCTTGTGGACCATGAAACATGACAACATTAATATTAGTCTTATTGATGATATATATATATCTCATTTCATATATATTTATATATCCCCAACATTTATACATCCCCAATGGTTTCATCAACATGACTAATATTAATGTTATCAAATTGATAATGTACATAAAATACTATCCATGCATGGTTTCATGGGTTTGATTTATTTTGTGACTTCTTTTGGATTCAATGCCGAATCTTGGTTTACTGGTAGATAAAGCATATATGGTAAGCTATCTGTGGCAGGAAGAGCTACCACCAGGAGGATGTCTCATTTACCTATGTAAACAAATGACATAAAAGACTTGCCAAATGCGTAAAATTTCAGAATATATGAACAGTACTGTTTTTTGGTAATCTGAATTTATTGACCACATGGTCAGTTATGTTTTTTTTAAAATTTTATCATGACAGACGTCGGCAACGCAAACAAATTATAATTTGAGTGAAAAAACTGTTTTAGAAGTTCAGAATATTTTATTATGGTTTGCCACCATGTATCTTATAAAGTTCAGTGGATCACTAGCTCTCAAAGTGAACCGTGATATCTGACCGTCCTCCTGTCCGCCATGACACCTCATCTAGCAATCCGGTAACCCACCTATTAATCCAGCACCTCACCTCATAATCCGGCACCTCACCTAGCAATCCACACCTCACCTAGCAATCCAGCACCTCACCTAGCAATCCAGCACCTCACCTAGCAATCCAACACCTCACCTAGCAATCCACACCTCACTAAGCAATCCAACACCTCACTTAGCAATCCAGCACCTCACCTAGCAATCCAGCACCTCACCTAGCAATCCAACACCTCACCTAGCAATCCAACACCCCACCTAGCAATACAGCACCTCACCTAGAAATCCAGCACCTCACCTAGCAATCCACACCTCACCTAGCAATCCACACCTCACCTAGCAATCCACACCTCACCTAGCAATCCAGCACCCCACCTAGCAATACAGCACCTCACCTAGAAATCCAGCACCCCACCTAGCAATACAGCACCTCACCTAGAAATCCAGCACCTCACCTAGAAATCCAGCACCTCACCTAGCAATCCAACACCCCACCTAGCAATCCAGCACCTCTCCTAGCAATCCAACACCCCACCTAGCAATACAGCACCTCACCTAGAAATCCAGCACCTCACCTAGCAATCCACACCTCACCTAGCAATCCACACCTCACCTAGCAATCCACACCTCACCTAGCAATCCAGCACCTCATCTAGCAATCCAGCACCTCATCTAGCAATCCAGCACCTCACCTAGCAATCCACACCTCACCTAGCAATCCACACCTCGCCTAGCAATCCACACCTCACCTAGCAATCCAACACCTCACCTAGCAATCCAGCATCTCATCTAGCAATCCAGCACCTCACCTAGCAATCCAGCACCTCTCCTAGCAATCCACACCTCACCTAGCAATCCACACCTCACCTAGCAATCCAGCACCTCACCTAGCAATCCAGCACCTCACCTAGCAATCCACACCTCACCTAGCAATCCACACCTCACCTAGCAATCCAACACCTCACTTAGCAATCCAGCACCTCACCTAGCAATCCAGCACCTCTCCTAGCAATCCACACCTCACCTAGCAATCCACACCTCACCTAGCAATCCAGCACCTCTCCTAGCAATCCAGCACCTCACCTACCAATCCAGCACCTCACCTAGCAATCCAGTGCTTTTTGTATCTGTTATTTCTTTCAAGACGAACATAATAGACCGCCCAGTTTCATCACAGCAACGATGCGTGATTTCTTTTCTTGCGATATATTAGAGGATTGAGTCCCGGATAAGGATTAGAATGCCTCTCCCCCGCTTGACGGTCCGGAAGTAACGCCATGAAGCACGTGTGGTGCGCCTATCTGCTGATTGGTCTCATTTTCAGCCTGGGATAATATGATTTAGGCCTGCCCGTCCGGATGCGGGCCAGGTAATGCTGCAGCTGTCATGCAGCCATTACACAGCTGTCATTACAGCTGCTTATTCAGCAGGTGACTCTGCCATCACATACACAATCGAAATGAATTGTCAACAACAGAATTCTGTCTTCCAGGACCTACATTCTGATAGCCACAGCTTTCTATTTCATCCTTAATTAAAATAATGGATCCTAAGACACCTTGATTTTTAATATTAAAAGGGTGAAAAAATGGTAAGTGATTCAGGCGAAACAAAATACATTCATGGTGAAATTTGAAGAATTCCATGCACTCTAATAACGCTCACTCTACGGACACAAATTTACATGACACATGCATCATGTAAATTTGACAGAAAACATTGACTGTGGATATCATATTGTTCTCAAAAAGAATTAAAATTTATTTTGAAATATTTTCTTAGATAAAGCGCAATACGTGGGTCTTGTAAACAAAGTAATGTGGCTGTTAGATATATAACCGCAAATTTATCTTTTTCACATTTAGTTCTCTTTATCTTCATGTTATATTCAAGTGAAAAATGACCATTTGACCTACCTAGGTTACCTGAGCGGCAAGATAAAAGCAATTCAACTGTCCCGATGTATTGTACTACACACTGGTTTAACATAGACACATTATGGTCAGAACGACTGGAACAAGAAAATATACAAGTGCTGATCGTCCTGCCTAGCACAGTCCATAATCTGACCCGTAATCCAACAGGTGAAAAGCGTCTAATGTACTGTCTGTCTTATCCGTGGATAATCCCGCCGTCTACACCACTTAGGCAAAAAGCAGAGAGGAGCAAACGCTATCAGTGATTATGGGGAGGATCTTAAGTTTCCAGCCCCAAGAGAGGACGAGCTGAGAAAGGATAGAGAATTAGCCTATTGCACGCCTGTCGGGGCGCCCGTCGCCAGGGAGCAGCTAAAGGTTGCAGGACGACAGGTGGGATACAGGTGATACAAATAGGTCGTGGAGCCAGGAAACCTTTAACCCTCTCATTCTCACTGGGGCTCTTTTCAACAGAGACGGGCTTTGTCTGCTCTATTTATAAAAACACGGCGCAGGACTCGTCATTGTTTTGGTAAATTTGTATGTGACGTACTGATGATAGGTACACGGGGCGTAAACCATTTTTTAGACAGGCTCTGCTGCTTCGTCGCATGACAACGTCTACTTAGAAATAATCAAGGTACTCCCCCGTAAAATGCTCCTGAATCAAGGGTAATCATTTGCCTGTATGGTCTTCCATTGCCCTTTGACATAAAGAGCTTGCTGTCTTCGGGGAGGTCTCCCTTGTTATCGTCTGACCCTGTCCATTTCCATCTCCCATGTGTAAATCACTCCCAAAGTGCACACAGCTAACAAAATTCAAAATAACACCTTACACATTTGCTTAATTTCAGGGCACGGCTTTTAACTTTCTTGTTATCTCTATCCTGCATCGATGACCAAACTTAATGATGTATCGGCACGATGAGACCACAGCACATGTTTTCCAACAGTACTCAGGTTGTGCCCCTACTTCTAACAAATACATTTTCTACAGGAAATTATACTATCTCTTGCTAATCATTAGTTAAGACATTTTTTTTTGACACTAAGTGGCTTCGTGAAGCAATTGACCTCTCTGACCATGGATAACGTTGTCACTGTGAAATGAAAAAGAACAAAAGATGGATTGTGGAAAAAAGGACGTTATTTATATTGTATTGAATATAACTGCACATTATATCCTCACAGGGCCTGATATTCACTATAGCAAGACTTAACCTTCTTCAAATTCTTGTGATTTCTCAATTAATGTACTTATAAATATTTTTGAACAATCGGTCATCATTTCAGGGTTTGGATGTGATTTCCACAGCTACTGAACACCAAGACAATAGATAGTGTCTAGACGAGAAGATATCCAGGGCCTGTCACCTGCCACTCCTTCACACGCAAGACACTGACTCAGCTGAAGAGAGCCTCGGTGACTGACGCCTGCACGCAATGCATGTTGGGATTGATGTTGAGCACGTGACCACATCTAAACACCGCATCCGGGCCTGTGGACTGTCCTCTGATGGAATGCACGTGTTAGCATATTGCCACCGGCATTCCCTAGGGGGCGCACCTGTCACCTCTCACCAAATCCTGCTATTCACAGCAGAGGACTGTTGTGTTGCTAGTCTGAACCTAGCGATGTAAATCGTCGCAGAGCTCACGTTGACTAACTTGCCCATATGTTTGCCTATGCTGTAGGTTTTCTCTGATGTATTTACATTCGTATCAAGAGTATTGATTTTCACATCATTTAGCTTTTTGCCCTTATTAAAAGCTTGTAACAACATCTGTTATTGTGTCGGTTTCGGTAACAACATCTATTATTGTTTCGGTTTATTATGACAAATTATTTAGTGCGCAACAGGATGATTCATTTCACTCAACATGTGTATTTTCAATATGCAACTTAAAAAAATGTCAAAACTTTAAACTAAATATGTGCCATACTACCCGACAGACACACCGCCCTGTCTCAGATGCAAATACCTGACTTCTACACTCCCACCATAACAGCGCTCTTAGCTAGTAAACCACAATGGCTCGTGTCTGGAGCATTCCAAAATCAGGTAGCGTTCACGGAGCAAGTCTTCTTGTGCGGGCATATGCGAACAATGGAGGAGGGAGACTTGTAGAGCGAGAAAGGGCAATTGTTCTCCGGGTAGCCGTCAATTTAGATACAGCAGACACCGAACGGCTTGGGCTAACAACAGTGAAGAATTTATAGAGGCACATGAAATAGCTTCACACGAAACGGGAGATTCAGATTTCCTGGCCCATAATGAAGCGGCTTGGCGGCGTCTCTTTTGGGACGCGGGTTACAACGCCGGTCCAACGTTCACCCAAGTTGAATCATTTGCAAGCGACCACTGACGCTTCATTCAATTTGGTTTTTACACAAATAAGAGCACGGTCTTTTGTGACCTCACGTAAACCTAATTACTGTCTACATTAGAAGGGTTTTACACACAGCGATTCTGAAGGTCAATACAAAAAACAACAGCCTTTGTTTTTGCTTTAGCTTACTGAACAGGTCTGTGATACCTTAAGTGGCCTGTGCAGACTCGGAACGGCGGGACATTGCATTATCTCATGCTAAATTCCATTTATTCTTCAGACGCCCATTGCTCTACTTGGGGAAGCTGTCCTGCTCCTGTTGGCGGTGGACAGTGCCACATGCGGGTTATGTTGCTAATCTAGGTTATGTCATATGTGTAAAGGAATAAAATACAAGACACAAGAGGAAATTTGCCCCCTGGTGGGACTCCTGCTCATAGAACACGGGCGACAATGCCAGTATCATACAAAAAAGGTGCTACATTGTGAGGCAATTGAGTGCTGTGTTGTTAGGTTGGAGACAGGGGTTATTTCCCAAAGGCGGAGGGATCACAGATCTGGTCAGGTGCGAGTGGCATGAGGCGCTGTGGTCTGACCTCGCGGAGGTAAAGGTCGACAGCAATGTAGTCCCAAACCACATGGCGGCAGCGTGCGGAATACGCAATATAATGTCTCCCCAAAATGTCACTGTCTCTGCGGCCCGTCCAGGCAAAAAACATTAGTCACTTACACCATGTGCACCAAAGACACAAACTGATTAGCTGTTCAGGTCAAAGGAAATGAAACAAGGCAATTACACACAATTGCGTCCATATTGCCATAGTGATCTCGTCTTGCCCTTTGAAGAAGACGGATAAATCCCAGTATTGTTAGACTAACAAATTCACTTGATCCCACAAAATAGTCCAATCGAATGAGTAACCTGTTCTGTGAGCTTCCTGTGTCTGGTGCCCCATCGGAGAATAATTCTATCTATGCGTTCAATATATCGGGTGAAATTCCTTGCAACTCTTTGATGAAACTTGCAAACAACTTGTTAACATGTTATACCGGCTAATGATATGTTTAGGCAGCCAACCCAGTGCTCTAAATTGGAAATACCTCATTCATCAATGTCATAACAATCTGATTGAATATGCATCATGATGTACAGTGCCTAGTGGATATCTGCTGATCCTAATTGTCTCTTCTCTATTTCCCCCAAAGCTACCCCACACAAACCAACTTGCAAGATTACCATGATACCACCGACACACTATATGAAAAGTTAATCTCAAATGCAAAGAGTAGGCAAAGTCGCCTATTCCCATGAATGTGGTCTATTTAAAAAAATCTTCGGCAGTGTAGCCCTACCAATGGTATATATTGATAAATTGTGAAATATTGCTCCCGATCTATGACTTCACAATGTAACATGTTATGATCCTAAATCCATACATCAAAATGACCACATGTAAAGGCATGGTAAAGTTCTGAAATAACCCCTCATCAAAATGGCAGGTAGTCCCAAATATTTTAGTAGTTGTAAATATTCAGATAAGTTCCGATGGCACATTTGTACATCATTTCGAAACCTTTTTGTTGCAACAGATTTCTGAAATACATTTAAAAAGCAACATTAATAGTTGTGAAATTATCAAATTGAACTCTGTCAAATTGAACTCTGTCCAATATTATGGCCAGAATGGATGGAGTCGGAACATGATGGACTGCATCATACCAATTCATCCACTTGAAAATACATCTTTATGAATGTTTGTGGGCTATTATTGGCCCCCAGAACCCAATCTATGTAATGGCTATTCCACTTCTTCCTGTCGCAAAGCATCTTGGGACAGATTCGGGGTCAGAGGGTAAATATCGAGAAATCACGGAAGTGGCCATGATTGAAAATGCCCACGGTAATTCTACATGATATTGGAAATCTTTGTAGGGCAAATGTGAGCAACGCTCAGGAGAGAAATTGGGGTCTTTTCACTTCTTTCTCATATAAGTCCAAGTACAAAGATTCTCGGGCCATGAATGTCAAACATAAGGGGACTACTTTCCTGGGCGGAGAAGACAAACATGGAACTCTTGAGGACTTGGCTCAGGGATATTTACCTTGTAGACCTAAATGATCGATGCTCATTTCATCGGTGAGTTACTCCGATACACACTGGTCATATCAAATCAATGCAACACCTCCGGTTTATGTGTTTATTGTCTTTGAGAGAGTGTGATAATTAAAGAATGATGAATACTTTGTCCACAATAATGTGACAAAGACGACAAACGAAATGGATGTTCCATGTTAAGCCAGCAGAGAACTCTCTGCAGCTGTACATTCTGCAATTCTCTTTTTATTGGTGGCCATCTTTAAGATTTACGACATTCACGATTCACATCTTTTTCCAGATAATATGTCTGTTATCTTGTAAAATGCCAATGAAAATATATTATGCAGGGGAAAATGGTTTGTTCGGTCAAATAAAGTAAATGAAACCTTATTTGATCACAGTGTAGCCTTAACATAAAATGACAAATGTCTCTTAGGAAGGTAGCAATATTCTGGACGATCGTAGGGAATGGGGCTCAGACAGTCATATTGATACTCAGTTCCCTCTTGCAATAATGTAAAAAATGATAATAATAAAATCAAAACATTATTGGCATAAAAAGCTTACTGAATCTAGTTAGCATTATCGTCACTGCTTTGACATTTATATTAGTCAGGTGCATTAGTTACCATTTCACGTTTTCACAACTGCCATTATGTTTAGCCGTGCAGGACTAAAAACTAATTTGATCTTGGTGAAATTTGGTCAATATCACTATATCGAGGTTTAAGGCACTCTGGAGCATTAATATTTCTATCAACCATGATGCTGTAGGAACACATGTTTTCTTGTTGAATCTAAATATAATAATTTTGTATCGTTCAGAGTAAGATAAGTGTCTGAATAAAATGCTCTCTCTGGAGATTACAATAATATTTATTAGCAATTAATTGTTACATAATTGCAATTAAACAAATATTCTTAGAACAAGGAAATATTGTTTTCTTGACAAAATTACTTTGTTACACAGTTAAAATGTAAAAATAAACAACACCTTTCAAATGTAGAAATGTTCAACACCTTTATGATAGAGAAAAAGGCAAATAAATATATACGGATAATATTTTTCAAATGATGTGGATGTTGTCTCTGCTGATTTGTTCCCCTGAAATGAGACAATTATATTGAATTTCATTTGATCCAAAAGCAAATGCAGCCATTGCCTGTTGCACCCCTCTTAACAAAATATTGTATTCAGAAGTTGTGAAAAAATAATGCCTTTTATTGAGATAGTTCCTATAATACACACAAAAAGCTACTCCACTTCGCATCAATTGAAGACAGAATTGTCCAGGGAGAAATTAAACTTTTAAAGTTAAAGATCGGAGTTTCAGGATACTGCAATTAAAAACCCTCTTGGGGCCTCAATAGTCACATGACTGTCACATGAACAAGTCACTCGTACTTATTGCACTAAAAGTCAGGAAATATGCTTTTAATACAAATATTAATTTTCTGGAGAAGTTCATTTGAAGTAGCACCCTTTGTCTTTCGATATACATATATATTTCCCGGAAGAACATTTAGTGAAAGACCTCAAACAGCCCTGGAGAAAACTAGTTTTTTTTTATAAAATATATTTGCTTCTAAAATAAGTCGAAATGAAACTAACCAACCGCGATGGAATGGACCTTTTGGCCATTACTACTCTGCATAAAATATAAAACATGACATTGACGAGCAGGACACCTTTTTCAGCCGATATGGTAACGGACCCATGTTGTGTGTTTTAAATAAGTCAGGACAGGCAAGAGGTCAGTAGTAATCATAATGTCCGCTAGAGGGGGCAGTAAATAATGGTTCTAAGGGCACGAGAACGAGGCAGTGGTCTGCTAGTGTGAATTCACTTCCATGATATATGCTCTTGGAAATAATGGCCAATGATAGGGTTTATGGGAAAACAAGATAAAGTAGCTCCTTCCAGCAGACTGGGGTGGGCAGGAAATTTAATTCAATAAGCAGTGTCAGAACACCATGATCCTGATGCATCATTCTTGAAGCTTCAGATGCCAATTAACAAGGAATACTACTAAGGAGAGTGAAAATATTCCACCGAGACAAAATATATGGACATCATAAGATAAGCAATGTTTTTAGATAGGACATTTATACATTTCCAAATAACACATATATCATTTTTTTTCCTGATAAAGGAATACAGAATGGCGTGCCATGGAAATGTTTCAAATTGCATATTTGAAAGAGATATTTGCAATGCCTAATATTTGTAACAAAGAAATATTATTGCCATATCCTTTTGTAATTTTGTAAAATTTGGTATAGCAACTGGATTAGTTTTTAGAGTTTTAAATATTAATGGGAAAGCTGAGGAGTGTTTGTGGCCACAATTGGCTTAAGTTGGTTGAGAGAAATCCATACACTTATGGAAGGGTGAGAGTGTGGTCAGAATCATACGAGACAATCAAGTAATTATGGAAACACGGCGCTGAGCCTGATGAATGAGAACAGGGCTGCTCCAAATACTTGAAGGAAATCTAAATTACCCCAAATAGGCTTATTCTTCATAGACGCTTTAACTATACATTGAGTTGCCAGAATGTATGAGATATATTACACTTCAGTATTGTGTAATGGTTTCAAGTGATATTTACCCAGTAAAGGAATGGTATGGAATTGCCCTGCCCATCGTAGTCAATACGCAGGCGTGTCTAAGCCCACAGCCTCGCATGGATTTCCATATGCAAAAGTCAATGAAGCTGTTGTTGCTTTGTACTCTCCTTCATTGTCTGGGGTTCAGAATCGTGACAGAGCACCTCGTGCTGTAAGATCATGGGACACACCATTTCTTGAACGCCACGCCGTTAAAGATGTACAAAAGAAAACCATTATTCCACAAGAAGGGGGAGAGGGTTTTTTGTATCACACATGTGGTCTGTCTTGATGGGGGAATCTGTGGCATACCTGATAATTTGTATGAATAGCTTAAATATGTAACTGGATTGGGCTCAGCCTCCCAAGTAAAGAGTGACCTTTTCAAGCTGAGAGAGTGGTGGGAGGTAGGATCAAAGGAAGCCAATATGGCTGAATAATCCTCTCTACATGTGATAATGTCACAACGAGGCTGGATATCCCGGATCAAGAAGGTCCCGGATGTAGCAGGTGCTTCCTGTGTGTTGTATTGAAACCAGACGTCTGCGTCCGGGGTATCAATGTTAAATGTGTGTCAACCACACTTTACCTTCCCTTGAAGAGGTGACCAGAGCACGGTGCTAAATCAACTCGATCAGCACAAGGTATGTGCTGGAAGTCAGCTAACCTGCCACAAACCAACAGCAACAATCACCGTCTGACACCACATTAAATGCCTCGCAGGGTCAGGAATGAGAAGGAAATCTTTATTTTTTTATGATTATCATAAAGCAATCAGGAATCACTCAAGAATTTGTGTTATGAACAGACATGGACAAACATTGTCTGGTGTCGCCGCCATATAGATTTTGTGAAAAATCAGTATCTCCATTATATTGTTATTCTATCATAGATTATTATTATCATTATTATGTCTCGCCGGAGTTTATAAACATACAGTCAACAAAGTGCATACTTTCACACATAAGGCCATGTTATTGTTTCTTCATATTTTTGTTCACATCATCTTTCACACGTCAAAATATGGCCGTTTCAAAGTTCCCGCTCATTTATTTTTTTGGCGCCCCTTGTGCATCCGCCTCGATTGATTACTAGCCAATCAGAATTGATTGGCTAGTAATCACTAGGTTTCACTAGGTTTTGATATTATTATCACCATCATTATCATGATCATCATTATCATGATCATCATTATCATGATCATCATTATCATGATCATCATTATCATGATCATCATTATCATGATCATCATTATCATGATCATCATTATCATGATCATAATTAATAACGAATCAAACATATATCTCAAATATTGATTTTCGATAATTTCTGCAATACAAACTTATATATGCACACATGGGCAAAAACAAATAAATAAAGGCTCTTTAGTATTTTATGGCTGATAACTGAGTTTTCAAGTGAATCGTATATATATATACAATATACCATGATTTTCCATGACACAAGACAGATATGCTAATTGAAGGCAGCAGCAATTGGACTAAAGAGATAACAAGGCATATTTTGCATTTGTTACTTGATATTGAAAATATGACAATAAAAATGGGATGAATTCAAACTAGAATTAAGTATAGGAAATGAAATATCACGTGTCACTTTGCATTTGAAAAGATACAGAGCACTGTATTGCAAAATATCTAAATTAAATGCAAGTGTTGATTCAAGGACATGGGTCGTGGCGCAGTTGGTTAGAGCGCAAGTTGATTAACACCAGTTCCTCTGTGGCGATCCAAGGGTCGTGAGTTCGATCCCCGGCCATGCCGAGATTAAAATCATAATTTCACATGTTAGCTTGAGCCTGGTAAATCTGTAAATCTGTGACAGGGTGGGTTGTCATGTCAAGGACCTGCGACATGACAAATCAGTGAGGCAGCATTATCTCTGCTACAAGCAGGTCTCATAACAAAAGAAATGAAAGTGATGCAAAACCACAAACAAACAAATGTTATTTTAAAAAAAAGTCAAGCTATTGCATGATTTGCAAAGCAAGGAAATCCTTGTACTCTACCATGCACGTTAAAACATATGCAAAAGCATGATGGTGTAACAGAAACTTGGCTCGTTAAAATATGACTGACATGGGCGACAATACATGTATGCCCCATAGATGTACAGCTTAAACAGTTGAAACCTCGAACAATCAGCCCTGAACGCAAAACAAATACTACAATGTACGGCAGGTGCATACATCTGGAATGTTATGAACATGTTTTTCGTGCTAATTTGTCATAAACATTACAATTAAAATAAAGGTAGCAATAAGATCAAAGCATGTTTATATGTCATCATCGCAAATAGATAGAGACAATATCGCATTGTCTGTTCTAGATCGAAATAATAATTATAATTGATTGATTCCCTGCTCTGCTGGATACACTTGCTAGTTCTATCATTATACTGCAGACGATCGAAAATGGGTCATATTCTATATGATGAGGAGGTTTTTAAGTAGTTGGGCCTGCCACAATGAAGCTACTCTCTATCTCTGTCAGGACCATAGTCACAGAAAACGAGCTGTGATGCTATGTAGCAATATGGTGTCATAACTGGTTCCGGTGGCAGTCTCTTTTTGACATCAGCGTCTGTTCTCAGACAAGGTCACGTTTGTCATAATTTAACCCTGCTAGTGAACACTTTCGTTTTAGATGCGACGTTAGATGTTCTCATTTTGGGCACACACCTCGCGTAGACAGCACTGTCATACCCTCAGACATGTCTACCTGCGTGGAATCCAAGCGGAATATGTGCTATAAAGAGACAAGAATTTCCGAGCAACTCCAAAGAATCGGTGTTTATGTAGAATAGTGAGAGAGGTGGCCAGATAGAAGATCCATCCTGTGACAGGTTACCACACATCAATGTTATCAGGATCTAGAGATGCTCACAGACTACGCAGTGGGGATCTCTGTAGATTCCCTGTCCTCTCCCGCACCACTCCAGACCAAAGCAGGCGCCTGCTTTCAGTGCTTTGTGCCCACTCGGTACAGTTTGCGCAGTAAGAATCATCACAATTATAATATAATAATTTACAATCACTCTTCATTACCAAACACTGTCTGTGATATAGAAAATTTATGAAAAAAAACTTTATGATTTTGCAGATTTCTGTAATAGTCCTCTAATATTATATTCATGTCATATCATATTCTAATTTTCATTCAACCAAACAGATAATATTTGAACAGAAATTTAGTTGAATGGAGATTAACATGTATCTGAGTTTGGCTGCTCACGTTTCTGGTAAGATCATCTGTCAAAATACGGGTACCGGTTGGATTCCTGGCATGGACTGTCGTGAAGATTACATCATGAGCCTTGTGAGGTATTATTCTGAAGCGTGGGGATGGGGCACTTTGTGGTGACCGAGATTTAATCAAATGAAGAACTTGTGGATTGATAACTCGCGATTACAACATTGCAAAAAACACCAGGGCAAGATTGTAGGATTCACACAAAGACTTCTATAAAGGACAAATGCCTAGGCTTTCTCAAAGTGAGGAGCAAAAGGTGTTCCTGATTATGGAATCAAAGACTATGGCAGCCTAAGTGGTAGAAAAACAGATTAAGTATGACTTAAAGGAAAATCATTGGATACCAGTGACGTCATGAATCACTTCAATGTACAGTATGGGAATCCCTGTATTTATATTTAGATGCCTAGAAATCATCAGAAAGTGCGAGAGAAGATGTTAATTATCAATATGCCAAAAGACATATAACTACCCCATTTCATCAATTTAAATATAGAACATTTTAAAACATATGTAAACCCCATGATTGAAATATGTTTTGGCGTTGAATATGACTATTCAGCTTGATAATGAAATTTTTACATTGAATTATAAAGTAGAGGATACAAAAAACCCGAAAATTTGTGAGTCACTGGCTACCTCAATTTGAAATGTGTCTGATGATCGCAGAAACATATCGTCATTATACAGTGAAATCAAAACAAGCAAAAAGTAAAGATTTATTTCATAAAACCGTTTTGTGGAGATATCTCCACAAAGAATAGGCTTACAAAAAGAGTTATAAACAGTTCTGAACTCGCCAGAACAAGACGCAGATGTAGTTTTGTATCTATACGTAGATTTCTCAAGATTTGGCGGCCAAATTTTCTTGAAGTTGAAAAGAGAGGAATGTCAATTTTTATCGATGTTTGGGTCCGATTTTTAAGATATATTTTGATAATGATTATCCAAGAATATTCACTTTCTCTAAGTTTGGCTGCAACCTTGAGTCAAGCATTCAGCATGTATCCGTAATACATGCTGAATCATACACAGCATAACAGTCATATGTGCTGTTATCTCCTTCGTGACAGCAGGTCTTAAAGTGACGTCATACACAATATTACAATATGCAGTGCCACCTGTAGTCAATTTGCACAAAATCCTTGGTCACAAAGGAGCTTGACCCTTGGGTCAACCACTTTGATTGCCCAATCGTGGGAGCATGTTCCTTAGCAGAATCTGGTTTTTCTTCATATATGTGATCTTGTATAGTACTGTGGTAAGGGCAGCAAGGAGAGTGCCTGACGGGTCACGGACGCAGATCGCTGGCGTTAACAGCGTGGTGTGACATCCTATGACCTTGTCAGCAACTATTACCTGCTTAATTTGTCGCACTAAGTTCTCACGGTGACGAGACTTGGGGACAACTCTCGTGATCAGAACCAATAAGACGCGTGTGTATAGAATCCATGATAGCAGACTGTGTCAACATTTCCCTGCGCCTGACATAGCAGGGGTACTTACAAATGGAACACAGACCATGCATTATGACAGGCAACTTTGTAGTAGCTTCACAGAACTATGATAACTTTGTAGCGGGAGTGACTTTGACCGTTCGTCTGGCTGTTATATGACTCTAGTATTCAAGCTGAAGGCCAAAGTAATATCAGCGCAAACACCAACCCCAGTCACATTAGCAAACCGAGATAACATTCATTCTGCAATATCTGTCCCCATTATGTTACATAAGGAATCGCTGATGATTCAATGAAAATGCGGGGATTAACCCTCGCTATACCGATAACAGGGCAGGAAGGGTTAATGCGATAAAGAGGAGGTACAGCCTCACGCCAGGGAGGAGATACACAAGCGAGGTCTGATCTGGGCTTATCTGTATTGGATCGTATTTGATCTTCGTTGTCTTTATCACATTTAAATATGGATCAGTTGAGCCAAATGTCTTATGTCTAATTGAATTGTTTGTCAAAGTGGTACCCAGTCATGTATGTCATCTACGCGTCATTGGAATTATCTGATATGAGAGACAGGGTCCAGGAATGGAACCACATATCCATGAATACATGCTGCAGTATATTATAAGTGTGGATGTGTGCATTTCCTTGCTGATCTTTCCCGGTTAGTTCGGATTATATTGTGTACTTGCCTTGAAAGAACTACTCTGGCCTTAGAGTTATACACGTATATTACTCTATGTTCTGGCTTCCAGCATCCAGGCTGATTTGCAAGTTTCTGAGAATACATACATAGAACGTCATATCCAGGGCAGATTCACTGAGTACAAATCACCCTGAAAGGAAGATATATATATAAGCTATCCAGGTTTGGTAAAGATACATTGTCTTTAAAAGGGAATATCCAGGGTAGAGTCAGGGAACGGGTTTTACCCAATATATTTTCTGTATGGGAAGGAAGATATCAAGGTCACAGCACCTTCCTCATATCCCAAACCGGACGTGGTATGAGATGCAGCCATTCTCATGCACTGGACCAGGGAATTAGCTACTGCCACCATAGAATAGATGGACGCTACAGGATGTGTTTCTTATCTCTTGCTGTAATTGAATGGCCGACCTTGTGGGGTCAGCTCGTATCATCTCCAAGGGAGGTTTTGCATAAAAAGGTGATTATACCAAGACAGCTATGCGACTTTCTTGCCTCTGTGCAAAAAGGCTAACATGTTGTATAAAAGAAAAAAAAATACTAAATTCAACCAGCCACCATAAGAGTGTCAATAAAGCTAAATATAGAAATGGTATTGGGATCAATATATTTCTAGTAGTTATAGATCACAGATCTCAAATTTATTCGATTATATGAACAATATGAACAAAACACCAAATGAATGATTTGTTTATTTTAAACAGAATAATCCCAAACACACATGAAAACATGAAAAGTAATAGGTTTAATATATAAAAGGAGTAAATGATGGAAATAAAAGAAAAAGGTGCAGTTGATGACATATTTTGATTCCAATTAAGACATATTCACATACGTGTAGGTTATATATTGCAGCCACTTAGGCAAGCCATTCTAATAGACTTAATATCTAAATAGAGACATTTAACTTGACATGCACATCTCACATGACAAGCACAGAAACATTTATATGGCATACAATCCTTTCCCTCAGTTGACCTTTCCCCAAGTTCCCAAAAGCAAAGACTTGTATTTGACCACACAGTCCTATCCTAAGGGTCTATCTTGCTTTATGGGGTCTTTCGCAGCAGTGTAACCTTTCCAAGAAGCAGCTTCCCCATATTCATCGCCTCGTCCATTTATGTATATGTAAGGACCTTTTTGATTGGTATTCAGTAATAGGTATGAAAGTGCCAGGGCAAAGGTCCTACATCTCATGCGAAAGGTCCCCAGTAAAATATAGGAGACCTCCCAGGTTCTTTCATATCCAATCCTGCTTAATCAGAAAGGGGTCATGGCTTGCCTGGCGAATCTATTCAACAAGACCTCCAAGAGGAAATGCTCAGCTTCAGGTGGACATTCAAGTTGTTGTGCACATATCCTATTGTTATGGTCTTATTCCATCCTAAGATATCCGCTCAATATTAAACACCCAAGAGGTATTCCAATATTGAAAGAAGCAAATAACGATGAATGGACTACTTTGTAGTTCTAGACTTATCATTAACCCGTTTTTGTATATTTGATTGTCAAAACTTCCAATTTTGATGTCAAAGAATTCGCTTCATAAACTTTTAACTTTGCAATTCTAGTCATGAATATACAGTCTATTCTTACAGAATATACACACCTTAATAAATTTAGATAAAATCAAATATTAATTTATCTCATAGGTCATTTTGATTCCAATTTATTCTAATGAAAAAATGTACCTGTTGCTGAACATATACACATTGGGATGTTGGAAGCTTGATATCAATACCAAACACACTTAATACATGGAATAATGTTATTCATTTTGAAACATCTTTGGATTTGACTTTCACTATTTTTAATTGATGCCAGAATATTTCGACATCAATCAATGTTTTAATGGATATATGGGGTTGAATAATTTGACAATTATCCTGAAGTTGAGGCTACATGCAGCGAGATTTAAAAAAACAAAACAAATATATTCCGAAATGAATTTCAACGGATTCAATCTGTCTAAGGAGCATAATTTGTCAGGCCAATATTGCCAGAGAATGTTTAATTAATGAAGAGTATGAATGAGAGGCTTCAATCTTTTTATTGTCTTCGATGTGCAATGATCTATTGCACCTGATCTCTATCATTCTTCAATGAAGGGAAGCTATCTAATTTTGAGCAAATATACCATTCAAAATCAAAATCTTATGAAAATAATACTGAGATAAAATACTACAGGGAACCCCGACTTCAGACTGTCTCCAACTCTTTGTCTTACGCAAATGAAGAGGGCAATGTAGGTCATCCATAAAGAGTCAGAAATGCAAGGGATTGATGAAGTAGATTGTCGTCTGCTTCTACAATAGTGTCGTCTGCTTTTATGAAGATTGGAGGAGCAAGCGTTGCCATTTTGTGTTGATTGCTTTTCAAAGGAAACTTTTACTACTGGTAATAAGAACATGGATTGGAAGGTTTAAAGGTTTTTGATATAGTTAACCTCGTTGATGGCAAGCGATATTTACACCTGAAAAGAGCCAAACGAAGCAAAAGATTTATAATTAGCTTTTCGGTGAAAGAATAACATTTTCCCGAAATGGTTCTATTAGCATTGTGACCAATGGCCTCATAGAACACATTTGGAGATATTTGCAGGTCATTTACATTTTCTGACAAAGATATTGTTTTCTCTGGTTGAAACAACTTCAGAGGCTTCTCAATATTATATGATTACCACTGTTCCAATTTATAGACCGCTGGAAAAAATCCATAAAAAGTATGTTGTACTCCTTATTTTTGCCCTACATAACAGACGTCAGTGAGTAATGCTCTGTTTGGGATGAGGTAGAAATAAATGGGTTACATCTTCAAGAAACAAAGGTCAAGGAGACAAAAACATCTGGCCATATTTCATTGTTAACCTATGTCATTGAAACTGCTCTCGTTTCCTTGACAACCAGTCACGTGATGTTTGTCCAACCAATGAGAATCGACATATTTTTTGCCATTTGGGCCATCTCACCATCTTGGTTAGATAGGTCTCAGAATTGGCCCATTGTTCTTGACACAAATCAATAGAATCCAGTGTTTATAGAACATGTTTGAATCCTCTGCATACAATCAGACCTGTTGATTTTTGAAAACCACGTGACTAAATCAAATTTAGTTTGTCACCCAGATCTAATTACGTACAAAGACAACGTGAAAGGCCAGATTAACGCTTTTTCAGTGCTTGGCGTTGTGTAATTTTTTGCAATCAGTTTTTGAGAAGATGGCGGTGTGCTTGGGGCGTGGGGGTAAAGTCGGGAAGACAGCTAACATTGCCCCTGTAGTGTTGTGAAGGCCCAGGAGACAGTCCTTGGACAAGATGGAAATGAAACCAAGAATTGAAGGAAAGTGCCCCAAGATGTTGTTTAACAGAAACACAAGTGAAGAAATGACCGGGTAGTTGTAGGCTATGTGCAACTTTGTGATGGCAAGACAGGCTAAATTTGAGTAGGAGAATTGCTTTGACCCTGACGTTGAGCTAAAAGAAACAAAACTTAATTCGCTTCTCAGCTTTTATGTGTTATAATAATCATTGTCATTTTTTTAGAATGGCCATTAGACAGAGAGAATTGGTAAAGGTGGCTTTCGGGAAAATATTGAAATACTGTCACGATGAGATGAGACAAATGCAAATCAAAGCAGATGGAAAGACGAGAGACGATGTACTTACTCCCTTGTGACCGGAGAAAGGGGTTAATGACATCACTTCCGGGACCCATGATGCAATGCACGGTACATCGTCAATAGCAAGACAGGGTTATCGCAGGTTTTACAATTATTGAAATGTAGAGAGCGGAGGAGCAGAAATCTCAAAATCATCGGCTAGATTGAGTTAATCCATCCACTTGTCGAACCAGGCTTTAATTAATAAGGTTGATCTCAGTGGATATGAAACATTTTTCCAGAGCTCAAGGAAGGGCTTGATCTTCTCGTTGATAGGATTATTGTTATTGGACAAAGAAATTGACAGCACTTTGATAGCAAACAGCGTGTGGAATACGTGCTTGTTATCAAAGTCAGGCAAGCCGTTATCAATTGTTCTAATCAACTATATTGAAACGTATCCCTTTCCTCTGCTTCTGTTCTATGTATCACTACCAGCCATATATACCAGCCGGGGGGAAGGGGGGCATCCAATTTAATAGCAATATGATACCTGAATACAGAAGTATTGGGGTTTCCAGACGCGACATGACTTTATTGCTTGAGTTAATCTAATTTTCAAATATAATATTAAGCTTCCTTCATTTAACTAAATACATTTAGTCTGAAAGAATCCCACAACCGAGGTTCAGGAAATGCTAAACACTTGTTATTATCTGTAGTTCAACTTAGCCCAAACAGGATGATCTGCAGTGTGATGACATTAAAAGAACTGTCAGTTAGACGGAGATAGCGGCCAAGCTGTTTGCATATCTATGTGGAAGTAGGGAGTAGAACAAGGAGGGGATTCACACCCAGGCTTATCTGACTGTGCTACATTTCACAGACTGACCCTATTGATAACACATTGTGGTGGGCAGTGAGCGGGTCATTGTGATCCAGCTGAGTGGCATGAATGTTTAATAGTGTAAAGAATACACTTAGTCATTCATAAAGCACAAAACGACATAATGGTTGCACACAGAATACATTGCATACCCCAGCCTCAAACAAACGCCCAAACTGTCTATTGGCATTACATGGATTCGATTGAAAAAGAAAGCAACAACTAGTCTTACAACGAGGTGTTAAGGTTATAATTACATTGTAGTCTAGCGGCAACACAAGAAAGCCTTGTTATAAATGAGAGAATTATGCAGGCCCGGATATCAAAGCCGGTAAGAATGTCTCAGTGATGCGCTATCTAAAAAATAAAAGACAGTCACCACACAGTGCGAGATGTAGGGGTCGCTGCAAGTCACCAGGTCGCTTTATGTCATATTATTAAACATTTCGATGTCCCCTGATAAAGGTAACGAGAATTGATTTCATTTTAGCGGGTATGTTTGTTGAGCTTTGTGTCCCAGGGGTTATTGCTTGAAGGTTCACAAACGCATCCTGCTAAAAGAGGTGTCGATTCAATCAATGAAGCACATAGGAGCTTCTTCTTCAGGCGTGGAAAAGCCACTAACTGAACAAAATGTTGAAACGATCCAGCGCACCCTGACTCAGGGCTTCTGCTATTAAACGATAAACCTAGCTCGATAATACACCTGCTTTCCATATCGACTTAATTGTCCCGATTACCTCTCCAAATTACTTTTTTTGTTCATTTGCGATTTAGCCCACATCACGCCCAGATATGCCTGGTCAACCGCCGCCTTTGCTATCTGAACATTTGAGAGAGATTTGCTGCAGTATTTCCCCGAGACGTGTGAAAATTTCAGATAAGTTAAACACAGCAATATAGCGAGGCTCTGCCGCATTTCAATTGCTTGACACACCAGAAGAAGTGTTTCGAGCGTCTTATAAACATAACTGCCTGCAAAGGGTACCTTTCTTTCCTTTATTTTCGATCTACTGGGTTTCCTCTATTTTGCATGTAAATATGCCGTCTCCTTGAATCAAATATTTATTCTACGCTATAGCGGCCAGGGATATTTTGTTACTACAGGAGACCCAAATTTTGAGGATAATCCCAGTGTGCCCTAACTTAGCGTCCTGTCACAGGGATGAACAAAAACAGTGTGCTCTGAATTATCGTCCTATCACGGTGACACAATGTGCCTGGATCTTAGGTCTGTGTCACAATGTGTCTGGATCGTAGGCCTATGTCACAATGTGTTTGATCTTAAGTCTACGCCACAATGTGTCTGGATCTTATCTCTATGCCACGATGTGTCTGGATCTTATCTCTATGCCACAATGTGTCTTGATCTTATCTCTATGTCACAATATGTCTGGATCTTATCTCTATGCCACAATGTGTCTGGATCTTATCTCTATGCCACAATGTGTCTGGATCTTATCTCTATGTCACAATGTGTCTGGATCTTATCTCTATGTCACAATGTGTCTGGATCTTATCTATATGCCACAATGTGTCTGGATCTTATCTCTATGCCACAAAGTGTCTTGATCTTATCTCTATGTCACAATGTGTCTTGATCTTATCTCTATGTCACAATGTGTCTGGATCTTATCTCTATGCCACAAAGTGTCTTGATCTTATCTCTATGTCACAATGTGTCTTGATTTTTGGTCTCTATGCTACAATGTGTCTGGATCTTATCTCTATGTCACAATGTGTCTGGATCTTAGGTCTATGTCACAATGTGTCTGGATCTTATCTCTATGCCACAATACAATATGTCTGGATCTTATCTCTATGTCACAATGTGTCCGGATCTTATCTCTATGTCACAATGTGTCTGGATCTTATCTCTATGTCACAATGTGTCTGGATCTTATCTCTATGCCACAAAGTGTCTTGATCTTATCGCTATGTCACAATGTGTCTTGATTTTATCTATATGGTACAATGTGTCTGGATCTTATCTCTATGTCACAATGTGTCTGGATCTTTAACCTATGTCACAATGTGTCTGGGTCTTAGGTCTATGTCACAATGTGTCTGGATCTTATCTCTATGCCACAATATGTCTGGATCTTATCTCTATGTTACAATATGTCTGGATCTTAGGTCTATGTCACAATGTGTCTGGATCCTAGGGCTATGCCACAATGTGTCTTGATCTTAGGTCTATGTCACAATGTGTCTGGATCTTATCTCTATGTCACAATGTGTCTTGATCTTAGGGCTATGCCACAATGTGTCTTGATCTTATCTCTATGTCACAATGTGTCTGGATCTTAAGTCTATGTCACAATGTGTCTTGATCTTATCTCTATGTCACAATGTGTCTGGATCTTAAGTCTATATCACAATGTGTCTGGATCTTATCTCTATGTCACAATGTGTCTGGATCTTAAGTCTATGTCACAATGTGTCTTGATCTTATCTCTATGTCACAATGTGTCTGGATCTTATCTCTATGTCACAATGTGTCTGGATCTTTAACCTATGTCACAATGTGTCTGGGTCTTAGGTCTATATCACAATGTGTCTGGGTCTTAGGTCTATGTCACGGTGATGAAGATCCAAGTGTGCCAAGAGTCAGAGTCTTTGCTTCCTGATTAAGCAATAAAGAAAACAGTGTTCCTCTTCTCAGATTCCTGTTTTAGTGATAAAACCACTAAGCCCACTACATCTTGCCAGTCTGGACTGAGTCTACTACAGGTTATTATGAACCCTGTCAGTATGGAGTAAGTCTACTACAGGTGATGATGAACCCTGTCAGTCTGGACTGAGTCTACTACAGGTGATGATGAACCCTGTCAGTATGGAGTAAGTCTACTACAGGTGATGATGAACCCTGTCAGTATGGAGTAAGTCCACTACAGGTGATTATGAACCCTGTCAGTCTGGACTGAGTCTACTACAGGTGATGATGAACGCTGTCAGTATGGAGTAAGTCTACTACAGGTGATGATGAACCCTGTCAGTATGGACTGAGTCTACTACAGGTGATGATGAACCCTGTCAGTCTGGACTGAGTCTACTACAGGTGATGATGAACCCTGTCAGTCTGGACTGAGTCTACTACAGGTGATGATAAACCCTGTCAGTCTGGACTGAGTCTACTACAGGTGATGATGAATTCTGTCAGTCTGGACTAAGTCTACTACAGGTGATGATGAATTCTGTCAGTCTGGACTAAGTCTACTACAGGTGATGATGAACCCTGTCAGTCTGGACTAAATCTACTACAGGTGATGATGAACCCTGTCAGTCTGGAGTAAGTCTACTACAGGTGATGATGAACCCTGTCAGTCTGGACTGAGTCTACTACAGGTGATGATACACCCTGTCAGTCTGGACTGAGTCTACTACAGGTGATGATGAACCCTGTCAGTCTGGACTAATTCTACTACAGGTGATGATGAACCTTGTCAGTCTGGACTTCGCTTCCAGCCAAGGCATATTTTTGTGCCTGAACTGGGCAAATTATCACGTGATAATCCAGGATTTGCTGGGAGGGTCCAGACTGCTCTGCAGAGTGAAAAGTGAGCTGGGATGACACCGGGGTTCTTTCTCTTAATTAGGTGTGCTGTTTATAACGATAACAGAAAAAAAACCTGTCAGGTTTATAAAATATGATGAGAGAAGACTTTTAAAATGTGCTGGTCTTTATGGTAAATAACGTTTTTTCTACTTTAGGAAAAGTAAGCTATTTTGATGTCTTTTTGCTGAGCTGCTTGGAATGCATGGAGATGTGTAGCGTCTTGTGGCAACATCAGCGGGCCAGCTACACATGTTATACTGGTGATATTTCCATCAGAAAGACAAATCCCTGGCCCCTATCTTGTGGCCCGTGAATGGCCAGAGTAGTGAGGCCTATGCATACCAATATCTAGTAGTCTAATATGTCCGCAGCATGACACTAATTTGCTACTCTGCCATCTCTACAGGAGGCAACCGACTAGGTCTCCCTGCCAATCTTCTCTGCGGCCACTTTATTCACAACTGTATGTGATCCAGACAGGCCTGCTTCCCCGCTATGTATATGGCATCCCTCATGTACTATATTATGTTAGTAGCATTCCTATGACAGATCTGGATCAGATGCAAAGCTTTTGTGAACGATGTGATCCTCATAAATAAATCTGATCAGTTCTATTACAGGCGTGCGCATCATGCTTGTAATATAACTGACCAGATTTATCTTGGGAAAGACTGCTAAATCATATAAGTGAATTATAAAGAATAAATAATGAATTCTGGGATTGGGGACCTCTGAAAATTTGCCAATTTAAGCTCAATCTATGGTGTCATTTAAAATCTTCGTTGATGGAAATAACATTTATACTTGTGAGTTAAACCTCTCATTTATTTTGAGAACTGAAAACATGATAGGAATTGGGATGGGAACAATCTCTGGCAGGAATAAACAAGAAGCAAATGGCACGGGGTAAGCCAAGGTAAACAGTACACTGTAGCATTTGACTGGTGACGGCAATGTTTGTTGGATAAGTAGACAGAGCACCCAAACAAACCCTTAAACCTTACTGACCATACATCACACAGAAGACCTGCGGAGCCTCACATTGCTTGGCGCGGGATCGGGATGGACATGTAAAATACCAAAGGAACCAACCCAGTCAAAATGATGGTTACCTCAAACTTAGAGTAATATATTGCTCTAAGCCTCAAATTAGTTGTGTCAGTACACCTGTTTCCATTGAAAACAATTGAAAATTCACAGCGATCCAGGTTATCTTGATGCTCTATTGGACTTCTTCTGAATTAGTTTCTATATGTAGATGATGTGGTGTATTCCAGGGGTTCACCCATTTAGATAGGGAATGGATGAGAGTGGATGATCAAAGCTAAGCTTGAGACTATCTCCAATAAAGGAGACCTATTTGTTGACCAGTGGGTAAAATCTTAGCCTGTGGGTCACTCTCAAGACAATCTATGACCATTCAAATGCGCGGAATATGCCATAAATAAATAGCCTCAATACAAGCAAAAACTATGCAAGTACATATAGGATTCACACAAAGACTTCTCTCTACAGTTAACAGAGATGGGTGAATTGGTATAAGAAAAGGCGACCTGTTCTTCCGGATTCTGCCCGTCCTAGCTCTCGGACCGTCCTGGCTCTCGGACTGTCCTGGCTCTAGGACCGTGCTGGCTCTAGGACCGTCCTGGCTCTCGGACCGTCCTGGCTCTCGGACCGTCCTGGCTCTCGGACTGTCCTTGCTCTAGGACCGTGCTGGCTCTAGGACCGTCCTGGCTCTCGGACCGTCCCTGCTCTCGGGCCGTCCTGGCTCTCGGGCCGTGCTGGCTCTAGGACCGTCCTGGCTCTCGGGCCGGGACATTAGTGGACGCCGGGAGAGGGATGGTGAGGAAGGCAGAGGAGGGCGGGACAACTTGCTCTGGTCTGTGTTGGCAAGCACAAAACTCACCCCCTGTGTAACATTGGCAACTTCTTATTATCATGACGCTATGCTCGCTTCCAGGAGATAACAAACGTAAAGCCACCCAAAATAGATGTGTTTTACAATAAACACACAAAGAAGAAGATATTCCCGTTTTCGTTATCATTCCAATGTTCTCATTATTTATGTCAAGACCTTTACATCTCCAAGCGATCCTCTTTCACACATCATCTTATTTATGGTATCATTAAGGTTCTGGTTTAGCATTATATTTCTTTGATCTATTCTGATTTTGCTTTGATATTTATATCAGTAAAATATTGTCATCTACGTGATATTTCAACTGTATTCCAAATAAGCACCAAAGAAGAATCCCTGTCGTATTTTTTCAAGCCGGGCCAGACTATATAATTATTTAATCCTGATGCTGTTCAATAATTTAAGATCGCTGTCTTCATTATGTGAGAATTAAAGTGTTGAGTGATTGAGCACATACCGCCATCTGGTGCTCTATCATACGATCACATGTGCCATGCGTATTCTAACATTGTAAATTTAATCACAGTGGAATTATGACAGCTTATAAGACTCATGAGAATTATGCGACTATAGCCATATATTGATATTGGTATTACATAGGGCGGTGCACTCTCAACTAATTAATCTTAAATAGTGCTGATGCAATGGTATACTTTTCTTATTAACCATAAGTGACGCGACCAAAGTCTCCTGACAGGAATGGCTATTAACATATATGACTTAGCCGTGTGTGCATACATCGCCTCTTTTAGTTTACGCTCTGGCCTTTCATAGCATATTGATAAACTCATGAATATTTAATCAAGCATATGGTGTTACCTTTTATATGAACCAATGTGGAGAAATTGACGAGATTAGATTTGTACGTACCTGGAATATATAAGAATAATAATAATGCCACTTTCGACTTTGGAAAAAACGAAGCCACAAGTTATCTGATTTCAATCTTCTATTTATCACAAAATAAAGATATAAAGAGTTTTATATAAAGTAGAAATTTTCCTACTAATTCTAAAGGAGGCAATATTTGTGTCATTCCAGGAGATGTCTGGCAGATTCTTTGCCTTACCAAGGCAAAGGTCTATGACTTACCACAAAGTCTGTGATTTACCATAAGGTTTGTGACTTACCATAAGGTATGTGACTTACCACAAGGCCTGTGATTTACCATATGGTCTGTGGCTTACCATTAGGTTTGTGACTTACCATAAGGTATGTGACTTACCATAAGGTCTGTGATTTACCATAAGGCCTGTGATTTACCATAAGGTCTGTGATTTACCGTAAGGTCTGTGACTTACCATAAGGTATGTGACTTACCATAAGGTCTGTGATTTACCATAAGGTTTGTGACTTACCATAAGGTCTGTGGTCACAGTGTAGTGGCTCATGTAACTCGCGGTAACCATGGGTAACTAGGTGTTATTTGGGCCACTCCAGGGGATGTCTAGCAGAAGCTGTCCTTATCATATGGCCTATGGTCACAGTGTGGTGGCTTACGTAATTGGCGGTAACCATGGGTAACCAGGTGTTATCTTCTCCATCCTGTCTGATCAAGTGATCTATCTTCTACCACTGTCTTTGTCTACGACTTACTATCAACCACTAGTACAAGCAATCACACTCTCACTCCAACCTATCTATGAATTTAACCCCACAGAACCCATAATTTGAACAAAAATAAAAAGATAAATACATAAATTAAGAAATAACATCTAACCTATTTGATTTTGTAGTAGCAACATCGAAATATCATTTAAATAAATATATCTGTAGTAATAATAAGTTTTTTCATTTGAACATAACATATTTTATAGCAAGATCAGATATATATTTTTTTCACTAAATCAGATTATGTCTGACACAAGTTATACTTCTTTTATTAGGTAAAATGAAATGTCCAATCTGCAAGTCGATAATTGGAAAGATATATTGCACCGTAGAGAATAGAGCAAGTTCATTCAAAACCCGAGTCTGTTGTCTCCCCGATCACAGGTCCTTTAATGGCCTTTAATTAAAGTAGAGTGATGTTTGGTAGTGTTACATTGGTGGTGTACATCCGGGCAAGTAAGATAAGAGGCCGCAGTCACACGGGGGTAACCCATCTTTTACCTGCTCTTATGTGAAGCTAGCCGCCATTCCCGCTTCACCACGTCATGGCCTTTGCCAGTCAAACTTTACATACACTATCTCATTCTTTTCAGGAAATACTTTGTGAACACTCTCAATCTCTCTCAACTCATGGCCATTACGAATTTTAAAAGTAAAAAAACGAATGTAACAAGCAGGATGAAAACTGGATTTAATTCTACTTCTCTGATTGAATAATACTAGATGAACATAGGTTTATGTATATTTATTAATACCAATATCCGGTGACACAAATGAAGCGAATATTGATTATGCCATATGGCTCTTTAATTATTGTGAATGAATTTGATTACCCCTGCTGCATTGAATGTCATTCTATCTTGGCTTGGAACAGAACTTTTAGATGTACGCAACTAATTTACCTGTGCAGCCATTCTATTCTTCATGTACACAGTCTCTGACTATAGAACACACATCCTTATATATATATACACACACTGCCATATCAAAGACCCCAATACGGACATTGTTCAATCAAATAATCTCGATTTTTAAATGATTCTTTTGAAGATATATTGATATATAATTCTAATTATAATTACCCATCATTCACATATCAAAGACCCACCTGAAGGGAATGTGTCATTTGCTGGGTTCAGCCACACAAGTGTCTATTTCATGTTAAACAACAACATAGGCAGATCAAAGTTACAAGACTGGCACTGATACAAGACCTCTAGGATTTATTACTACCTGTTCAGCCGCTTTGAACCATGCAATGCTGTAGTCTTGTGTAATCTGAGAGCCAAATACCTCTGTATCCTGTGGATATGACTGAGTTTTCAAATTATATTGATTCAGATTGACATGGAAAATAAAAGGATATACATTATATCAACATATGTGTGGCAAGATAATTAATTGAAATAGACGAGATATGAAACAGAAGAAAATGTACATATATTTTGTATGCGGCAAATGAGGTCTTTTTCAACAACAGGTCAGTCATATTGTGACAAGACCTACTTATAGCAGATATAGGGTGACTAACTAGATTGCGTCAGAGGTCTAATGTCTGGACAGGGAATTCTCATATACTCCAAGCCAGCTAAATAAAGCTTCTCTGAACACTATCAGTTTAAAAACTAAGCGTTCGCTCATCCTTTTGTATGATTAATGTTTCCTAGACCCTATCAGCCCTTTGTCCTCTTAAATCCCCATGCCCTACTGTCTGGATGTAAGCACTGTAGCATCTTCATTATCTTCTTCACTACAGAAAATTACCCCACTCCAATAATCTTATCATCAACCAACCAGTGGCGTTTAATCAAAATTTGAAGAAACTCAAATCCTAGTCCAAATCCTGACAAGTTTATTGAAAAACTTTAATACGTGCCAAATAGGAATTAGAACCAAGAGGATGAAATTCCAACCATGCTTGCAATGCTCACAAACAGGCAAATCAGGATGCTAACAGGCCAAGCAGATGTAATTGTAATGCGAGAAAACACGAGAATTGCCTATTGTCTACCGCGATGCCTTGCGATTCCTCTTGGTATGTACAAAACTAATTTTATTGAACAAATAATCAACCAGAGTATTATTATGTCGTCTGTTAAAAATAAGTCAATCTGCTATTTTGTTTGTAATAATCGTTATCAAAACAAACTTATAATCGTGGAAAAAGCCCCAGTTCAGGACAACAACATATTAACTAGTTGAGTGTCATATTTCCAAGCACCAACACATAACTCATTTTGTCTCTTTTATTGATATCTAGTATTATTATAGAATCAAAATATTCAATAAAATATAAAAATGTAGGCTATAAACCCTCATTGATTTTCTAACCAGGAGCTATTATCCCATAAAGCATACTTGAGAGAATGTTGCTCATCAGATATTCTGTAGACTTGATAAAATAAACTTCAATATAATTAATTACGTTGCAGAAAAGTAAGAAAGACTACATCATTCTTATATCAGATTACGAAAAAAACCGGCACATCCGTTAATCTAATGCAACTATTATGTAATATTATAGCTTCTGTATAGCTGAGATAATATGATGAAGAGTCTAATTCAACTTTACACCTCTTTAATTATCATGTTTTTGCAATCGGATTAGACATTTCATTCTTCCAAAGATATACATGAGGCTTATGTTCGCATACCGTGATCAATGTGTTAATAACATAATCCTCTGATACCATATTAACACGTTTAGCAGTCAGTTAATAGTCTGATAATAGTTAAGATGGGGACACTACATACACAAAGAATGGTGCTAGTACAACGATAGCAGCTCATATGAGACACTGCTAGTATACAGATGTGAATGATGGGTAATTATATAGTAGCTCATATGTGACACAGAGTAGCTCACACGAGATGATGCTAGCACACCCAGAGTAGCTCATATGAGATGATGCTAGCACACCCAGAGTATCCCACATGAGATGATGCTAGCACACCCAGAGTAGCCCACATGAGATGATGCTAGCACACCCAGAGTAGCCCACATGAGATGATGCTAGCACACCCAGAGTAGCCCACATGAGATGAGGCTAGCACACTCAGAGTAGCTCACATGAGATGATGCTAGCACACCCAGAGTATCCCACATGAGATGATGCTAGCACACTCAGAGTATCCCACATGAGATGAGGCTAGCACACCCAGAGTATCCCACATGAGATGATGCTAGCACACTCAGAGTAGTCCACATGAGATGATGCTAGCACACTCAGAGTAGCCCACATGAGATGATGCTAGCACACTCAGAGTAGCTCACATGAGATGATGCTAGTACACCCAGAGTAGCTCACATGAGATGATGCTAGCACACCCAGAGTAGCTCACATGAGATGATGCTAGCACACCCAGAGTAGCTCACATGAGATGATGCTAGCACACCCAGAGTAGCCCACATGAGATAATGCTAGCACACTCAGAGTAGCTCACATGAGATGATGCTAGCACACTCAGAGTAGCTCACATGAGATGATGCTAGCACACTCAGAGTAGCTCACATGAGATGATGCTAGCACACTCAGAGTAACTCACATGGGATGATGCTAGTACATTCAAAGAATAGCTCATATTAGATGATATGTGCAGAGAGTAGTACATACAGAAATAGGTTCATATGAGGTGGATAGATAGAAAGGAGGTCATGCAAGGCGGTATACCTCAAGGTGAGTAATTAGACAAGGTGATATATTACAAAGAGTGGATTATAACAGGTGATAGGCAATAGACGGTGGTTAATATAGAGAGCAGTTCATAAGAGCTAGAACATACCGAGAGTGGTCTGCACGAGTTCATATAAAGATGAACACAATTTTTTAAAGGTCATTTTCTAACACGTTTTAAGAGATATTCATTTTGCCGCCGGGATTAACTTGAACTCTGATATCACCAGAAGACCAGTGAAATTGACTTCGATTGTGGCAAATATCGTGGGAAAAGAGTTAAATGGCAGATGCCGGGACCAATGAGGCTCTCACTGTGTGTCTCGGGATCACATCTTCACCAAGGCAACCCAAACGCTAAAAAAGGACACATATAAAAATCGTGTTTGCAAGCGGATAGGGGGAAGCTCCAAAAATCACCGGTGAGTCTCAATGGGGGCAGACAGCCATGTTCTGAGTGGTTCACTAGGAGCCCCCACCCCAGATACCACTACAGGCGCTACTTTGTAGGGATAATCTCAATGTGGACAAATATGGCATGAACTGATACCCCCTTGGCCACTTCTATAACCACGTGTTTATAACGTTCTGTAGCCATAAAATCACCGAGGTGTTCATAATATTCAAAGCGATACAAACAGGTTGCACAATCATTTTCTCAATCAAAATAAATTTAGCTTTTTTGCTATGTACAAATGCTTGCATCACGCCAAGGGGTTTGCCATGAAAGACCTGTCACATCTTTTGTGATTGTAAATCTACTAAAAGCCTCGTGTAGTTATTAAAGCGCAGATTCTGAAGGTAAATCGAACAGCTTGTAAGGCTGGTGGCGAGATTTGACAGAATTGTGCCTACCTGGGCCTAGCGTCGATCTGGCTTCACAGAGCTGGTAGCGGCGCGGTCTGGGAGACGCATTCCCTCATAGTCAATGCCAATGGTGCACTTGGGAGAAGCCTGGTAGAATACTGATACAAACTGTGTCTCGCTAAAGGTGTCCACTGCTGGATTGGCTGGGCATGGCAAGTGTGCCCAGAATGCCCCAGAGACAACACTGCCGTTTGTTAGTGCTATCCACAATTGTCACTTAGGTTTGGGAAGTGAATAAGGAGAGGAGCGTTTGGATCTGATGAGACCCAGCCTAATGTCCACAGCCCTGGGGTAAGGGACTTTGTAACCTCCCAGACAAACTCTGCTCACACAGTCAGACGCAGCTCCATATCTGATGGTGCCCAGCAAGACAGTCTTGTGTATAAACGCTCCACTATAAAGCAGACTAGGCTCGTCTGGGATTTTCACTTGAATGAAGATAATACAGTCACGACCTGACCTGGGTAAGATCTGTCAACATGTGCAGTGAGAAGACTGTATCCTATTTGAGTGACCAGTCACTCGGGTTGCCTCCCCTGGATGCAGTGCCTCGTGTCTGCCATGCAATGTTGGCTTCTGTCAGGCAGGCAGGCGGTGGCAGGAGGCGGGAAAGCCGAGTGTGTACAAGTGGGCTGGTGAGGGTCTGCGAGGAGGAAGGCTACACGTATTAGCTCGAGATGACACCATGAGGAGTGTTTGTCCAATAGATAACTCCACATCAAAGCCGCCAAAACGAGAGGCCGTTAGCCTACGTAGCCGGCTCTAATGTGGCCCAATCAGCCTCATAGGCGGTTCCCTGCCTGCGATGCTCCCTTTTCATCCAGTTTATATCAGAGTGGTCGAGTGTGTTGGAGACAGTATGACACCCTGGCAGGCCTTCCCATCCATTTTCATCCACTGCCCATCGAACAGCCCCACAGAACACGACCACTGACCGGACCAACCTTTATGGGAATTAATGACCCCTTGCTCGCCTAAGACAACCACCTACAACCTCCCAAAAAGAATGAAAAGCGACGAGATGTTTATCTCCTGTCTTCACAATAGAACAACTGTCATGGAGGCCCGCCTGTTGAGTCTTACACTTGCTTCACAGAGACAGGACTGTTCACACTTTATGTAGCAAACATTTATTTTCTTTTGATCACAGAAGCACCGTGAAAATATCTGACCCATTCCATTTGCAGCGATAAAAGGCAATGAAATCATTAAAACAACCACGCGTTTTCACAGTACATTAAAAGATTACGCATGCGTGAAAGATGTAGTGCTTACCATAGCTCTACTTCCGGTGGTCAATCAAGTCACCGCCCAATTTGCCACGACAACGTTTTCTGTTCCCATTTACCTCCCTGAAAATCCACCTTAAGCCCTATGGTCACCATAAAATCCGAAATGGCCTGCTCTGCATTTTCACCACCCTTTTTATCACGTGGGTAGACCACTAAAACACAAAAGATTGTACTTGTAGTTCTCCTTACAACTCTCTTTCACCATGTCTTTTCCATCTGTTTTTGTGAGACAAACCACTAATAGAGCGAAGGCACCTACTGGTGTTTTTGTGATGAAGACAGCACTTATTGTAACATATACTTTGCACTGGGTAAAGGTGTGCTCATCTGATAGGTTCATCTTGTGCACATATAGTCAGTGACACTCTCTGATAATTCCAAACTCTACTTAATTAACTCATTATCTCATTCTTAATCAGGTGTGAAGAGGATGTTTTATCACAAATGTTATATTCGAAATCTAACACTTACTCAACTCATTTTACTGCGATGGTCCATCATGTATGCTGATATTGAAAAAACTCAATCTTTAATACTGATTTCTAAACCTACATACTTGAGAGTCTCGTGATAGAAAAAAAACCGAATGAAGTTACGTGAGGGTGGGAGGCGATGATCAGTGCAGACCTTTTCCGACTGACAGAGCAAGGATCTGTGAAAGGTGTTCCCTCTTAAACCAACTTTGCTTTGCTTCATCTAAATTAATAAATGTGATACAGACAGATTGACATGTTGGTGAAAAGCGACTCTACTGGTTTAGGCCATTGAACACCGGGGGCATTGACTCTGTCCCCCTTTCCTATGCTGACAGATTTGATCGCCACTCTCGTCGCTTCTCGCTTTTTCTTCGCGTTTAAGCGAGATGTGCCAAAACTGCTGCCACTGTAAACAGACACATCTTCTGACAGGGAATGAATATTGGAAATGGACCAATCACCCTTGCCATATTGTCTCACAATCCCGCAATATGGAAAAAGAAGATTGAAATGCGTTTCAATTTCAATTGTTAGAACAAGTCAATACATTTCTTTTCATATATAAAATGGCGAAAAGAATATTAAAAATATCATTTTAACATCAAGAAAATCCGATGCTCTAATATTCTATAGTAGCACATGGAACACTCCCATAGTTGTATCAATCTGAATGGCAACAATATAATAACATCTCCAAATAATGAAATGGACGGGATGTGGGCAAGTAGATTGTGTTTATGTACCAGTAAGTGTAAATGACTTGAAACAATAGGGGGTCGAGTGGCTTGGTGATTTGCTTCAGATTGAGTGCGCGGCATAGCTAGCAGTATCAGGCCAATATTATTGGCAGTATTATTGGCAGTATTATTGGCAGTATTATTGGCAGTATTATTGGCACTATTATTGGCAGTATTATTGGCAGTATCATATCCAGTATTATTGGCAGTATTAATGGCAGTATTATTGGCAGTATTATTGGCACTATAATTGGCAGTATTATTGGCACTATTATTGGCACTATTATTGGCACTATTATTGGCACTATTATTGGCAGTATTATATCCAGTATTATTGGCAGTATTATCGGCAGTATTATTGGCAGTATTATTGGCAGAATTATTGGCAGTATTATTGGCAGTATTATTGGCAGTATAATTGGCAGTATTATATCCAGTATTATTGGCAGTATTATCGGCAATATTATTGGCAGTATTATTGGCACTATTATTGGCTCTATTATTGGCAGTATTATTGGCAGTATTATATCCAGTATTATGGGCAGTATTATCGGCAGTATTATTGGCAGTATTATTGGCTCTATTATTGGCAGTATTATTGGCAGTATTATATCCAGTAATATTGGCAGTATTATTGGCAGTATTATTGGCAGTATTATTGGCACTATTATTGGCACTATTATTGGCACTATTATTGGCAGTATTATTGGCAGTATTATCGGCAGTATTATTGGCAGTATTATTGGCAGAATTATTGGCAGTATTATTGGCACTATTATTGGCAGTATTATTGGCAGTATTATTGGCAGTATTATTGGCAGTATTATCGGCAGTATTATTGGCAGTATTATTGGCAGTATTATTGTCAGTATTATTGTCAGTATTATTGGCAGTATTATTGGCAGTATTATTGGCAGTATTATTGACAGTATTATTGACAGTATTATTGACAGTATTATTGGCAGTATTATTGGCAGTATTATTGGCAGTATTATTGGCAGTATTATTGGCAGTATTATGTACAGTATTATTGCCAGTATTAGTGCCAGTGTTAGTGCCAGTATTATTGCCAGTATTTTTGCCAGTATTTTTGCCAGTATTAGTGCCAGTATTATTGCCAGTATTATTGCCAGTATTATTTCGAGTATTATTTCGAGTATTATTGCCAGTATTTTTGCCAGTATTTTTGCCATTATTAGTGCCAGTATTATTGCCAGTATTATTTCCAGTATTATTTCGAGTATTATTTCGGGTATTATTGCCAGTATTTTTGCCAGTATTATTGCCAGTATTAGTGCCAGTATTAGTGCCAGTATTATTGGCAGTATTAGTGCCAGTATTAGTGCCAGTATTAGTGCCAGTATTAGTGCCAGTATTATTGCTGGTTCATTTGTCCACCTTGTGTCTCATACCCATCACAGTAGGTTTTTTAGGGGCGTGACTGATATCCCATCCCCACTAATTAATAAGACTAGACTTCATGTCGAAATCAGGAACAATAAAAGTTGATTGATGTTTATTATTTTGTTTTATTTTCTCCCTGATTCCATTGTCATGTTGACCGAATAAGATCGTTTGAATTCATTGAAAAATTGATTGATTGTTTCGTTATTAATGCAAAATAAATATTTCTCAAATATTTTATTTGCTTCAAAAATAATAAACAGCAATAAGAATTTTCAATTGCCCCAGTAGTCAGGTATGAGATGCTGCATTAACACGGGTCCATATCTCACTGTTGGTCATCAGAGTAGGCAGACAGGGGGCGCTGCATTATAAAAGGTCCATACCTGACACTTGGCCATCACCGCTTCATATATACAGGTCCATACCTCACACTGGGCCATCACTGCTTCATATTTAGATCCATGCCTCACACTGGGCCATCACTGCTTCATATATACAGGTCCATATATGACACTGGGCCATTACTGTTGCATATATAAAGGTCCGTATATGACACTGGGCCATTACTGTTGCATATATAAAGGTCCATATTGGGCTATCGCATATACATCACACGAGGCTATCACTTTGCTAAGGTCAGGGATGTATTGTAAAAAGTCAATGTTTCATAGCAGGACACCCCTGTAGCCAGATCCAGCACAGTTAAGTGAATACCCATCTAAAATGAAACTCAATTCATTGATATCTAGATTATATCAGAGACGTAATAGTGAGCAATGAATGTATGAATATGAAAGTACACATAGAGCTTAGATTATATTGACACGACACGCGCATCAACATGGTGAAGTCTCGCGATTAGTACCTTTATCACGGATGCCCCTGCCTGAGGCATCATATCAATTCTGGAAGAGATTTGAGCCCCATCCCTACATTGTTGTGCCTTCATTCTGAGGATCTAGGCCATATATATATATATATATATATATATATATATATATATATATATATATATATATATATATATATATATATATATATATATATATATATATATATATATATATATATATGCAAACTGTTTCAAGACAAGGGTCAAGTGCCTTCTCAATGTAAGTGTCGAGGCAACAACATTGGCATATTAAATTCCATTTATTAATAGAATCATGCAATTTATTGTTACCCATTCATTCGTTTGGAGGCGCCCCAAAGGGATACCCCTGGAGTAGACCCGATCTACATCTATAAGTTTACTCGGCAAAACCAATTGGCATCCCGCCGAGAGTGCAAGATTGCACTAAGGGGAGCAGCTGGTACACACCACCTGCTTGTTGCCAACCTTTATACTCTGGCAAGGGAGTTTCTGAAGGATGCCGAGCTACCTGTTTCCAATGTAGTTAAATGAGGGGGAAGGTTGTTCCAGTCAGTCACTGTCCTTGGAAAATAGCTGTATTTATAAGGGTCACAGCTTGTCGCCATCTCGATATAGCGATTTCCATGGTTTTTCCTTGTGGGAGCTGATTTCATTTTGACATGTTCTGGAAGTTTCAAAGCTATTTCACCATTTATAGCTTTGTACAATAAGACCAGCCTCTGGGTCCTTCTTCTCCCTGCTAGTGAATCCCATTTTAGGTCTTCCAGGATTTTTGTTACAGTGCCTGTTTCTCTCTTCCAGTTTCCAGCCACAAATCTAGCAGCTCGTCTTTGAACTGATTCTATGCGGTCGGTATCTTTCTTGAGGTAAGGGTCCCACACACTTGATGCATATTCTAAGTGGGGGCGCACAAGTGTATTGTAGGCAGCCTCCTTGATATTTCCTGGGCACATGTTGAAATTCCTTCTTACAAATCCCAGTACTTGATTTGCTTTGCAAACAATGTTGTTAATATGTTCATCCCATTTCATATCTGTTTGGAGCTCGACTCCCAGGTAGGGATGATGTTCAACATGTTGCAAGATGTGACCATTTAGTGTATATTTTCTTGACTCAGGAGCTTGGCTTTTTTTCTTGCTGCTCAGGGTGTAGCATTTCTGAGCATTGAAGTCCATTTGCCACTCATTTGACCATTCCTCCAGCATATTTAGATCCTCTTGCAGTTTTACTGCATCCTCATCATTTTCAACTATCCTATATAGAAGGCTGTCATCTGCGAAGAGCCTTATGTTTGAATATTTTAGTTTCTCTCCAATATCATTTATATAGAGTAGAAATAGGATTGGCCCAAGTACTGTACCCTGAGGCACTCCAGATTTAACATGGACAGGGTCAGATTCATCACCGTCAATAACTACCCTCTGTTCACGGTTTGTAAGCCAGTTTTTTATCCATGAACCGATCTGCCCTGAGATTCCGTAATACTCAAGCTTGTGATTCAGCCGCTCATGGCAGACTGTGTCAAAGGCTTTACTAAAATCAAGAATGAGCATGTCAACATTTTGCCCATCATTTCTAGCCTTGAGTATGTCCTGTAAGGTTGTGATTAACTGAGTTTCACACGAGTGGCCTGTCCTGAATCCATGCTGAAAATTTACCAGGATATTGTAAAGTTCGCAGTGATTCATCATATGTCTGACAATTATATGCTCCAAAATCTTACAGGGGACAGATGTCAAGGAAACTGGCCTGTAGTTAGCAGCACAACTTTTATCTCCTTTTTTAAAGACTGCAACTATATTTGCTGTGCGCCATGCTTTTGGAACTTCTCCTTTATCGAGTGAGTCTTGGAATATTTTTTGGAGGATTGGAGCTATTTCATGTGAACATTCTTTCAAGACTCTTGTAGGTATTTGATCTGGGCCATTGGCTTTTTTGCAGTTTATGTTAGAGAGCAATTTTTCCACACCAGCAACTGTGATGGTAATTGGCTCTATTTGCGGAGAAGTTGGATCACCTTTGTCAGGAATGTTTTCCATGTTTTCAGTAGAAAAAACAGATTTATACTGACGTGAAAGAACTTCTGCCTTGCCTTTACTGTCTTTTACTTCAATGCCATTTTCTGTTAGTGTTGGTACACCAACAGTATCTTTGCGCCTGGCTCTAATATAGTTCCAGAACCTTTTTCCCATTGATGGTCTACTGAATTCAATGTCAGGTAAATCGAGTAGCCCAAGGACATATTCATTGTGGGATTCTCTCAACTTATGTTTTATGTGTTTCCTCAGGTTCCTGAATTTACTACGGTCAGAATCCTTTTTGGTTTTTTCAGCCTTGTTATATAGTCTTTGTTTTCTTCTAATTTGTCTCTTAATTTCCTTTGTCATCCATGGCACATCCCATCTACCAGTTATTTTCTTAATAGGAATGTGTTTATTGATGGACTCCATAAGCTTGGCTGTGAACTTATTGTTCAGAGTTTCAACTGGGAGACTTGAATCCTTAATTTCATCTTCAAAAAAGACATGCATATCTTGTTTTATTGCATTCATGTCTCCTTTTTTGTACAGCAATACGTTTCTTGGCTTTTTCTTAGCCAGTGTGGCTTTTGCATTGATTTCTGTTATCACCACATCATGGTCACTCATGCCTGGATGGACAGATACTTTATTTACTAGGTTAGGGTTTGTTGTACCGACCAAATCTAACCTATTGCCTCCCCTGGTTGGGTGTGGATTTACTTGTGTTAGACAATGTTCATTAAAAGTTTCAACCATTGCTGTATTTAGGTCAATCCCATATGCAGGGCTTGGCTTATAGGACATATTTTCCCATGTGATATCTGGTACATTGAAATCCCCTGTTAGTAATATATTTGGGGTATTTGTGTCAGACTGGGGAATCTTTCCAAGAGATGCATTTAGTTCATGGACATTAGATATATTTCTGTCTGTCGGCCTATAGTAACATCCTATGAACAGTGGTTTTGTTCCAGATATGTTAAGTTTTCTCCATACAATTTCACAGTCAGTTTTTAGACTCTCCTCCTTAGGGTCTGACAGCCACCTTTTATGGACACCAATCAGTACCCCACCACCACCCTTGCATCTGTCTTCTCTCCCTATATCATAATCAGGGTGGATGACACTGTCTGCAATAGTGTGGTCAATGTGTGATTCTGTTATGCATAATATATCAGGGTAATTATGCTCAGTTATTAGTTCCTGTAGCTCTAATTGTTTTTTGGTTGAGATTAGGCCTCTACAGTTCACTGTCATAACCTTAAGCTTTTGAATTTTTTGCTTTTTTCTACCTTGCATTGGTCTTGTGGTTTTTCCTGCAGATTGATCTTCTGCTCTTTCACTTGTGATACATTCATCACTAAGTGTTTCAAAGAGATTACTTGTTTCAAGTTCATTTACAAAGAAGGCATCGGAAATATTAGGGAGGCGACACTTCCAGCACTCCCATGACAGCCATCTTTGTTTATTGAATAACTCATAATCTTTATTTGTGAGCCCATCACATTTAATGTGTACGTATGTGTCACATTCATCACACTGCATGGCTCTGTGATTTTTGGCAACTGGTCTTTCACACACTCCACAAGGAAATTGAACTGGCCCTGGATGTGGGTGAACATCGCCACATAATAGTAGCAGGGATAACAGGAAAAGTAACACAAGATTATTGCATCTTTCCTTCATATTTGCTTTATCCCAGTAGCAGAAATTCTGTTTCTTGTATATCATGCTGGCTTTGTGAAAGGCAATGCCCAGTATTGGGTTTCTTTGAATCATACATTGCTTGTGTAATAGGTCATTAATCATTATCAATGCAGTACTTCTGGATTTGTTGGAAGTATTGCCAAAATTTCCTTCATGAGTTATGCTTGCCACCAAGATGCAGACAAGACAGTTTAGAATCAGTTTTGGGAGGAAACATTTCATCTTGTTGTATTTTTTGTTGTTATTTTTGTTTTTGTTGTTGTTGTTGTTTTTGTTGTTTTTTTTTTTTTCCGTTTGTTTTTGTGTTTTTTTTTTCGTTTTTTTTTGTTTTTTGCTTTGTTCAATATCAAAAAATTACGTTGATATTGTAGTATTTGTAATAGTTTCAGTTGTTGTTGTCGTTGTTGATGTTCTTTTGGTTCTTTTTGTTTTCTTTAAATTCAATTTCTGTGTTTGTTCAATATCAAAAAATTACTTGATATTGTAGTAATTGTAGTAGTTTCAGTTCAATTACTATTTGAATTCAATATCAAAAGATTGCGTTGATATTGTAGTAATTGATATTTTGTTCAGTATTTTTTGTATTTCTGTTTCAGCTGCCTTTTTGACTCAATATCAAAAGATTTCGTTGATATTGGAGCAGTTGAAGTTTTTGTGTTACTTATCAATCAAAAGATTTCGTTGATTGATAATGTTTTTCCAATTTTGTTGTTGTTCTTTGTTCTTTTTTGTTTTCTTTAAATTCAATTACTATGTTTGTTCAATATCAAAAAATTTCGTTGATATTGTAGTAATTGTATTAGTTTCAGTTCAATTACTATTTGAATTCAATATCAAAAGATTGCGTTGATATTGTAGTAATTGATATTTTGTTCAGTTTTTTTTTTTTTTTTTTTTGTATTTCTGTTTCAGCTGCCTTTTTGACTCAATATCAAAAGATTTCGTTGATATTGGAGCAGTTGAAGTTTTTGTGTTACTTATCAATCAAAAGATTTCGTTGATTGATAATGTTTTTCCAATTTTGTTGTTGTTCTTTGTTCTTTTTTGTTTTCTTTAAATTCAATTACTATGTTTGTTCAATATCAAAAAATTTCGTTGATATTGTAGTAATTGTATTAGTTTCAGTTCAATTACTATTTGAATTCAATATCAAAAGATTGCGTTGATATTGTAGTAATTGATATTTTGTTCAGTTTTTTTTTTTTTTTTTTTTTTTTTTTTGTATTTCTGTTTCAGCTGCCTTTTTGACTCAATATCAAAAGATTTCGTTGATATTGGAGCAGTTGAAGTTTTTGTGTTTCTTATCAATCAAAAGATTTCGTTGATTGATAATGTTGAATTTCCAATCAAAAAATTTCGTTGATTGAAAATCTGCACTTTCTTTTCAGAGAGTTGAGTGATATTTTCTTGTTTTCTTTGTTGATTTTCTGTGGACGGCCGGCAGGTAAACTAACCGGTACCTACCAACCCTCACTGATCGAAATTTATACTGAATATGTTTAGTGAAAGTGTTGCTAAAAGTATGAACTTAAAGCCAGGAGTGCTTTGGTTGAGGTAGGTAGTCACTGCAGTGATATTTGATTCGTCAGAGCCCAGTAAATTGCCGAAATACACGACAAAATACGGAGCTAATTCAAAACACTGCCATCTTGTTCCTTACGCATGCGCACTCCCTATAACCTATTCTGCGCATGCGCACTCCCTATAACCTATTCTGCTGCTCCGATGAGCAAGTCTGGGGTTAATACCAGACTGTTAACATTGAAGGAAGCACCCTCCCGTTCCATATTCCCAGTGACCTCACACATCATAATGTGTTTCAGCCAGCTTTATTACCATGGGGTACCTCTCTAAGACACAACATAAACAAGCTTTTATCATAATTTGTGTGCTAGTATCAGGAAACTGTTATGTTTTCATTTAAACCAGAATGTATCTTCGCTGACGTTTATATATTACCTTTTGATTAATACCTTTATTACGGGTAATAGAAAACACTTGCAGTTGCCCATCAAGCAAAACAGGCCTTCTCTGTGATCTGAGTACTGTGATGTACGCTTAATGGCTGTGCTACTTTGTGCTCTAACAACATTTTTTTTACCAATTTCGTCACGACATTACTTAATGCCATTAAACACGAACATGAAATTGCCAATATACTGCTTCAGGACAATAGACCGTAGTTTAAATCTAGACAGCCAGAAATAATCTATCCCACTGCTCCTGTTATGAGTAAAGATGGACCTTAAGTCATATCTGGACAGCCAGAAATAACCTATCCCACTGCCCCTGGCATGAGTAAAGATGGACCTTAGCTCATATCTGGACAGCCAGAAATAACCTATTCTGCTGCTCCTGGTATGAGTAACGATGGACCTTAGCTCATATCAAGACAGCCAGAAATAACCTATTCTGCTGCTCCTGGTTTGAGTAACGATGGACCTTAGCTCATATCAAGACAGCCAGAAATAACCTATTCTGCTGCTCCTGGTATGAGTAACGATGGACCTTAGCTCATATCTAGACAGCCAGAACTAACCTATCCCACTGCTCCTGTTATGAGTAAAGATGGACCTTAAGTCATATCTGGACAGCCAGAAATAACCTATCCCACTGCTCCTGTTATGAGTAAAGATGGACCTTAGCTCATATCTGGACAGCCAGAAATAACCTATTCTGCTGCTCCTGGTATGAGTAACGATGGACCTTAGCTCATATCAAGACAGCCAGAAATAACCTATTCTGCTACTCCTGGTATGAGTAACGATGGACCTTAGCTCATATCTGGACAGCCAGAAATAACCTATTTCACTGCTCCTGTTATGAGTAAAGATGGACCTTAGCTCATATCTAGACAGCCAGAAATAACCTATCCCACTGCTCCTGGTATGAGTAACGATGGACCTTAGCTCATATCTAGACAGCCAGAAAAAACTAGACCTCTTGCCCATGAGTAAAGATGGACCTTAGTTCATATATATAGACAGTCAGAAATAACCTGTGCCGTTGCTCTTAGTATGTGAAACAATAGGCCTTACTATATATCTGGAGAGCCAGAACCATATATTCGGATGTTCCTTGAAGATAACAGAATAGAGCTAAGTGTTTTATCTGCACAGTCAAGACTATATGCTAAATGTGTTATTTACATCTTATTGTACATGTTGTAAAATAGGTATTGCCTGATAAACACGACATTATCATATTACTGTCTTGGTGTCGCTAGGTAATGTGACAATTACTTATCATATTATACACATGCTCAGGTTCAGATAGGTAAACACCAAGCTGCATGGTTAGCCTTTTATTGATTACGTCAATTACAAGTTCAATACAGGTCGATAGGATTTCAGGTGTACAGGAATAGATGGTAAACAGGAACTGGTCAAGCCATACTAACTTTTGTCAGTTTTCCTGAATATCGTTCAGCCATCTGTGACATTTAACATTTTTTATTATTCTAAATATGTTCAAGAAAATATCATCTTGATTTGTCGAAACATTAAATGATTTCAAAATAAAAACAAACATAGCAGGACCCGCAAAACCTCTACCCATGAGCATGTATACCCCTGATGTTTACGAAATAGGCCCCCTAGCCCATCTTTATTGCCGATGATTCAATATGGAGGAGTTGTTAAGTTCTGGTTCCGGTAGACAGTTCCGGTGTGCACTTTTCAATGGGGAAAAAAAAACAAAAAAAAAACAAAACAAAAGAAAAACCCAAAAAATAGAGAAAAAAAACATTGAGATCGGCAATCATCGGCCTATGTGGCAAAGAAACAATTCTTTATCACATATAACTCTGACGTTCCTCATAGGTGACACATAATATCATATCCCTTTTGTTTCTGCAATGGGACAAGCAAATAAGACTTTATCTTATAATACTCCAAGTCAAAATACCTCTAGCGTGCCTTGTTTCATAATAATGATCCCTATATTTCTTGTTTGTGAAGCGAGTATGTAATCACCTAGTTATAAAAATGACTCCTCAGGTCATGTATTTCTATACTTTATTGCAAGCTATAAACAGAAAAAAAATCACTTCCATGGCTATGTCTCACTGCATTTCATTCGATATGAACAGAAACATGACTTCTTTGGTTTGAGTTTTTTCCTGTACTTTATAGCAAGCTTTGAACAGAAACATGCTTTCCCTGGTTGTTTTTGTCTGTGCTTTATTGCAAGCTACGAGTAGTGCACTTATATGGTTCACTTTACAATATTCCCCTTCGTTCAGTGAAATATTGCAATATAGATAGACAGTGTGCGATCATTTGGCTTTGTGTTAGGAGGGTGGGTAGACAGATCAGACATTCGCGGCCTGCAGCACATAAAACAATCACGCTTTCTTGCAAGGGGCGTCCTGGACACCAGGTGCAGTGACCAAAATTACAGCCATTTACATCGACGCCGGCAAGAATAAACTGAATTGACATCGGTCTATGGCAAATAACAGTCTGTCAATCTGACACTATTTACAACGGTGCGATAATTCTCAAGTGTGTACATCAAAATAAGGTTGTGCCATCACTTGGTGGATTCGTGTTGAGTTATGGTTTTTTGATGATTTGTCCCATAGTGTTGTCTGTGATACATTGGGCATATCACCGAGTGCGTCCTCTCTCTGACAGGGGCATTGAAGCCGAATCGGTCGACTGTAAATTCACAACGACTGTTGGGTATATGATCATTCACAACATTAGACATTTATTGTCTTGGTAACATTGCTATTTGTGACCATTGGTTAAGGGTGAAGTTATACATACTGTTTTGATCAAATATGATTCTAACCCTAGATCAATGGTTGCAATCATGTAAAGGACCACCTTTATAATGCATAGTGTTTTAACAACATCATATTTCTAGATTCAATCCAGTTCCCTACTTCACCATCATAGTCATAGGTAAAATTTAATCCAGTGCCCTACTCCATCATCGCAGTAATAGTTAGGATTCAATTCCATCATCGAAGTTACAGATAGGATTCAATTCCATCATCGAAGTTACAGATAGGATTCAATTCCATCATCGAAGTTACAGATAGGATTCAATTCCATCATCGAAGTTACAGATAGGATTCAATTCCATCATCGTAGTTACAGATAGGATTCAACCCAGTCCCCTGTTTTACCATCGTAGTTATAGATAGGATTCAACCCAGTCCCCTGTTCTACCATCGTAGTTATAGATAGGATTCAATCCAGTCCCCTGTTCTACCATCGTAGTTACAGAAAGGATTCAACCCAGTCCCCTGTTCTACCATTGTAGTTCAGATAGGATTCAACCGAGTCCCCTGTTCTACCATCGTAGTTATAGATAGGATTCAATCCAGTCCCCTGTTCTACCATCTTAGTTATAGATAGGATTCAATCCAGTCCCCTGTTCTACCATCGTAGTTATAGATAGGATTCAATCCAGTCCCCTGTTCTACCATCGTAGTTATAGATAGGATTCAACCCAGTCCCCTGTTCTACCATCGTAGTTATAGATAGGATTCAACCAAGTCCCCTGTTCTACCATCGTATTTATAGATAGGATTCAATCCAGTCCCCTGTTCTACCATCGTAGTTATAGATAGGATTCAACCCAGTCCCCTGTTCTACCATCGTAGTTATAGATAGGATTCAATCCAGTCCCCTGTTCTACCATCATAGTTATAGATAGGATTCAACCAAGTCCCCTGTTCTACCATCGTAGTTATAGATAGGATTCAATCCAGTCCCCTGTTCTACCATCGTAGTTAGAGATAGGATTCAACCCAGTCCCCTGTTCTACTATCGTAGTTATAGATAGGATTCAATCCAGTCCCCTGTTCTACCATCATAGTTATAGATAGGATTCAACCAAGTCCCCTGTTCTACCATCGTAGTTATAGATAGGATTCAATCCAGTCCCCTGTTCTACCATCGTAGTTAGAGATAGGATTCAACCCAGTCCCCTGTTCTACTATCGTAGTTATAGATAGGATTCAACCCAGTCCCCTGTTCTACAATCCTAGTTATAGATAGGATTCAATCCAGTCCCCTGTTCTACCATCGTAGTTATAGATAGGTTACAATCCAGTCCCCTGTTCTACCATCGTAGTTATAGATAGGATTCAATCCAGTCCCCTGTTCTACCATCTTAGTTATAGATAGGATTCAATCCAGTCCCCTGTTCTACCATCGTAGTTAGAGATAGGATTCAACCCAGTCCCTGTTCTACCATCGTAGTTATAGATAGGATTCAATCCAGTTCCCTGTTCTACCATCGTAGTTATAGATAGGATTCAACCCTGTCCCCTGTTCTACCATCGTAGTCATAGATAGGATTCAACCCAGTCCCCTGTTCTACCATCGTAGTTATAGATAGGTTACAATCCAGTCCCCTGTTCTACCATCGTAGTTATAGATAGGATTCAATCCAGTCCCTGTTCTACCATCGTAGTTATAGATAGGATTCAACCCTGTCCCCTGTTCTACCATCGTAGTTATAGATAGGTTACAATCCAGTCCCCTGTTCTACCATCGTAGTTATAGATAGGAATCAACCCTGTCCCCTGTTCTACCATCGTAGTTATAGATAGGAATCAACCCTGTCCCCTGTTCTACCATCGTAGTTATAGATAGGTTACAATCAAGTCCCCTGTTCTACCATCGTAGTTATAGATAGGAATCAACCCTGTCCCCTGTTCTACCATCGTAGTTATAGATAGGATTCAACCCTGTCCCCTGTTCTACCATCGTAGTTATAGATAGGTTACAATCCAGTCCCCTAATCCACCATCGTAGTTATAGTTAGGATTCAATCCAGCCTCCTATTCCAACATTATAACTAACTATAGATAGGATTGAATCCATTACCCTATTCTAATATCTGTGCCATCAGTATTCATTCAAGTCCCCTGTTCCACCATAGTAATCTTAAAGACTCCACGAATGATGGTACTATACCGGAAGTCATGTATGAACAATGTGACCCAGATACCCACGAGACTAGTTATGGACTATAAACGATAATCTTCAGTTATTGGATCATTAATATAAGTTACATTCCGTTTAAATCCATAGTATGATTTATGCATTATGTCCACGGTATTTCCACGCTCTTTCATGATAGAAATTTGACGCTTCTCACAAGTCAATTTTGATCCCAGAAAAGCAGCATTACGGTTCTCTTGGTTGTAAATTTCACATTCATGTCAATTTCTGTAATTTACATGGCTTTAATTTCCGTTCTGGGGGACCTGGCAATGAAACAACATTTCAGCAAGAGTCATATTCCTTTTACCTTCTATAATGAAACATTTAGATCAACATTGCCAAAAGATTAAATTAAAAACAATTAGGAATACTGAACAATCTATACTTTCAGAGAACATGGCATTATTTAGGCGATATTGGGCCTTGAGAAGTAATTTGTCTTCACTGCACCTATCGACACTTTGCATCTAAACCTAATTTTAAAAGAATTTGAGAGTAACGTGTTTGTGTTCTTAATGTTTGCTATGTCAGGTCTAAGTGTGGTAAATATACAACAAATCACATTTTCATATTCATACCTGCAATTCAAGTGTCTTACATAACTCGTGACTTGCTTTTCTAATTTATTTTTAGCCAAACTAGACGTGCTTATCTAGCGAACATCAAAGATTATTGGACTTCTAATCTGTGGATAATCGGTCCTGTAGACAAAACATAGGGCGACTGCGTTAGGTTCAGTGCTTGTCTTGTAGTTGGTTTCCGCGCAGGATCTACCACCCCATCTCCCTATCAGTAGGAGGTTCTCCAGGAAGCAATTGCTTTGCTCAAAAATAGACATGATGGTGCCACTTGGTACGCACATCCAGTGAGCTCACTTCCGGTTAGAAAGAACTGACGTTTCCAGAGATTGTTTACCCTCCAAACCCTTTCAGAATTAGAGACTTCCTCAGAGCATTGGCTTTAAGGACAGAATCTGAAATATGTTGTATTAGGCTTGCAGTCTTTCTAATAAAAACGTGCTCTTTTTGGCACGTGTTCTTGAAACTTGATAATGTTACAGCCTTCCCTGCCAAGTGCTCAAAGAAAATTAATTTTGTTCTTTAGATAAAAGGTGTAAAACACATTTCATTTTGTCAAAGCAGAAACACATAAATCAATGACAAGAATATGTTTTTCGACTAGTCACTATATTGATCATATATTAGGCGAAACGTCCATGTTCTGTCACATTCCCCCTGATCAGCATTGTATCAGTGATCTCACCTGCTCATTTATAAATGTAACTCATAGAAATATGTTATTAACGTATCAGTGATCTCACCTGCTCATTTATAAATGTAACTCAGAGAAGTATGTTATTAACGTAAACCAAGCTGCAATGATATCAACCGCGGTAGAAAATGTGGCATGCATAGAAATATTCTTACTCGGTCCACACAAAGATGTTTTGGTATGAGATGCAAAGCGTAAAAATGACAAATTACATCACTTGGGACCGACAGACTCCATTTTGGTTAAAGAAATGCATAAGAAATCCAGACAAATACTTTTTGTGCTACTAGGAGCGCGGAGCCTCAGTAAACAAACAGTCTGTGAGGCACTAAGCACAAGATGTTATGCTTTCCGAGAGAATGCCACAAAAAAAGAGAACACGCCACACTCATAAAAATGAAAAAGACAAAGATCAGAACATGACAAGATAAGGCTTAGGTTGTAGTCTTGAAGATGTCCAATATGAGGCTGCGATGGATATATGGAATATCAGTGCAGAGTAAAGGGCATAAATAAGCGAACATTCGGTGTGGAAACATGTCTCAGTGAAGGCCTGACGCCAAAAGGAGCACTCAAAATGTCGTCCTTCATATCAGTGGGATAACGGCGGATCAGGGACACAATCTTTGGCCATTATTCTGCCATTTTTATCTGGGTGCATGATTTTGAAATATGTCACCTTTTTGGAGTCAAGGATTCTTACCCCGCATGTGTAAATCATTATTTCTGATAGACAAGACATGGGCACACATATTACTGTATTTATTGATAATGTATAGTAAAGAAACTTGGATTTGATCTAGGCGTTGAAGCAGACGATAATACATAACTTCAATAACAATTTTACATCTCAATAACAAATCCAATTTATTCAGATTTGACTTCTAAAAATAAGACGCTTTCATGCTTGTAATCATTTGTTATAATAAATCCTGTACAAAATATTTAGTATTCGATCAAAAAACAAATCAAGTGGTGATATATGATATTTATTATACCACCTGACATCTCCCAAAACTTTTAGCATCGATAAGGCTTATAGCAAGGCGACAGGCGTTTCTTCTTTCGAAACATACATGTTTCTGTCATTGAAATTTATGGAAAGCCCAAGGGAAAACCAATTAGATCATGTGATTCTCAAGCTCTTCATTATTTTACGCTACTAAGTCGAGAATATGACCATGATCAGTCTCCATTGCCTGCAAATATATCTGACACGCTAATTCTGCGCAAATAAGCCAAATATTTTGAATGCATTGCCTTTCAGTGATGCTATTTTATGACTAATAACATTGATAATGAATGTAACAGTGCCAACATTGGTGAGGCTATATCATTATTTGGTAATGGATTTACTATCCATTTACACATCATATGTGCAATTTGCATGCGATGAGAGAAGTGAAACAGGAAGGGTGGGCGTGTCCCAACCACCCTTCAATCAGGTCACTTCCAGAAAACAGGTAACTTCCAGAAAATAGGTCACTTTCATAAAATACATCTTAAATCAAGGCCACATAAGATGCAGTAGTATTGAAGATAATTGCAAGGAGCAAAGGCGGATTAAATCATAGTGAAACGCTTTTCGCATTATTACATGTGAAGAAGAAGGCAAAATAAAAACATATTTATAATCAAAATATGATTCTCTTATCGTTATTATTGCAGACATAGATAATGTTCACACGCGTGTCAGAGTGGTCCGCCCATCCCAGCTGTCCATTGTGTACATTGGCGGATACCAGTGCGACTTTGTTGCATGCTGGCATTACCACATGCTACTACCAACAGTGACTCACATTAACGTGATGTAATAGGCATGTCATCGGCATTTCATGGCTTGTTACAGATTTAATTGCCCTTAACTTGTGGAATAATATTCTTCTGAGTGTAGTTTTTCTCCCATTTAATTGAGTCAAATACATAGTCAAAAGTTAAATGTGAAGAGAATATCGAATAAAGTAATTAGAGATTTTGGATTTAATGAGCAATGTTTTGCAAAAGAATTAACTTTTAGAATATTTGAGATAATATTTTACAAATATATCTAACATCTTGACGGGATTTATGACAAGAATACATCTTTCAAATAATGATATCAGTGACACAATTGCACATCTGTTTAAGAATAAATTAGATTCGCCATATTTAGAATAACAGAGCTTTGAGTTTTATACATTCATGAAACGACTCTTATTACGACAAATTATTTGCCTTTTTTAAAATATGTTTTTAATTGAGTTACCTCAAAATAGGAATTCTGTCATATGAAGAAATCATTAATATCTAACATGATTACGTCGGCGTCATTGAAGTCCTGGCGCGGTATACATGCAACTTCCCAATCACAATGGACTGGCCCAAAATAGTATTAAATATGAATATTGCAGAAACTATAAACTGTGCAAACAGGTATGGCTTCTATTAGTAATTTGGACTCCACTTTCTCTTATTGAAAGACGTATTATATAAATGTTGATGAAATGATCATGTGATATATTGGCTGACAATGTCAAAGGGCGCCTGGGTGTCTCATGGCTTGTCGAATTCAGAACAGCCCTTCTATTGAAATAATAACTCTCGCCATTTGATTCATGAAGCAATAGATTTCATTGATAATGAAATAACAGCCACACAATTTAATCTTCTTATAATGACAACAAAGACATCCCCAATATTTAGCAATTAAATATTTATTTGACAAATTATGAATTTTGATTTTTTGGAATATTGTCAAAAAGAAAAAAAGTTTAATCTTGTTTGTTGCAGGACAAATGAGTGGAAAATAAGAAAAACCTAAACACGTAATACAAGTGGCAGATGAAGTTTAGTAAGCAATTAACAGGAACTAGCGAAGAATAAATTTAACCATCAAAGTTTACATAATTTGAAACACATTTTTACACCACATATCAAAGATAACGAAATATCGAAACATGAAGTGACCTTTATCGCACCTGTTTGAATTCATATCGACAAACCTTTCCAAAATATTGGTTGGTGAAATATGTAATTGTGTCCATTAGAACAGCAATCCAGTAAACAATGAATAATCTGGACTGTTGTCATTCCTTATGAACATTAAGTACTTCCATGATGGAAGGGGCTGAAACTCAGTCAATGAATATTGTTGAATTTAGATATTCCTCAGAATCCTAAATACTAAAATAGACAAAAACAGCCAAATAGGTCGGATTACTAATTTACAGAACCTTTACCTTAATAAACTACAGAGTGGAGAAACTGTGTTTATCAATATAAATAAGCCCAAATAGGATCATCAGAGAGGGACGGTTCACCATCGGCTCACGCATTGCCACCCACAGTGCTATCCCACAGGTTGCCAGAGAGTGAAAGTCCACAACCCCTCTTGAAGTAGTGATGATGCTGGCAGGTTACCTGATTACCTGTGACTATTCATAAATGATCACAATTCAGAATGTAGTTAGACAAAAAATAAGCTTTGTCTTTTTGATTAAAATAGATGAAACCGCATGATCAGAGCAAGGGTTTAAGCCATCCTAAGGAATGTTGATAGCGTGACATATGGAGACCAGCAAGCACAGTTAGACAATGCTGCATTATTTGAAGTCAACTATGACATGATATATCAGTATAAATACGTTCTCGTAAATACAGTTTCTGGCATACTTAACAGATATTTCGTTCTGCGGGTTATATTTGGTTTCAGAGTGGTCCAAATTTTTGTAGAATCTTTTTATAGAATATTTTACAAAACTCTCATCCTGAACATTTATCAAGACATCAAAAGACTTTCTTCTTTTTTATAATTGGCCTATCCGGAAAATGCGGTTCTTTTTATCTCTGACATGAATCGCATCAGTCGTATTTTCCTTTGTAGTATTCCAATCTCTACCATGCTTCAGTTGGGTATTAAATGTTAGAAATACTTTATAAAGGTTATCTAAATCGTAAAATACTCAAACCATATTGACCAAACGCTCGTTTTGACATCTCAATATTTGGTACCAACTCGTAAACAAGGCGTCCACCCCTGACATAAGGAAATTATAGATTCTGTGTTGAACAAGACTGTTATTTGTTTGGAATCATACCAATTCTGAAACTGTCTCCGCTAATTCGGACTTTGAGAGAATCGAATCGTTCCAAATCTCCTGTACATAAACGCATTGATTTCAAGCGGCGGATTTCGACAATCGTCTTAATAATATGAATGCGTTTTTGTGAGAGTGTCGGACATCTCGGTGTGAGTCAGTGCGGTCAGCCTCTAGCCACCTGTAACTATATACAGTGACAGATAACCACCAAGGAATAAACCAATGTCTCTTTAATTAGGCCAACTTATGTCTTTCCACTAACCAAATGTTCTAACATGGCTACTCAGGACACTGACGTGCACTGATTAATATTTCCAGTTGGAATTCTTGGCAACATCGTGTGTGCTGAGCGCGATGCAACTGGTTCTAATGTCTGTCTGTCTGTCCACCTCTCAAGTAATACTCTTCTCCAATCATATCTCAACCAGTGCACTTCCCCAATCATATCTCAACCAGTGCACTTCCCCAATCATATCTCAACCAGTGCTCTTCTTCAATCATATCTCAACCAGTGCACTTCCCCAATCATATCTCAACCAGAGCTCTTCCCAAATCATATCTCAACCAGTGCTCTTCCCAAATCATATCTCAACCAGTGCTCTTTTCAATCACATCTCAACCAGTGCTCTTCCCAAATCATATCTCAACCAGAGCTCTTCTCCAAACATATCTCAACCAGAGCTCTTCCTCAATCATATATCAACCAGTGCGTTTTAACCATATCTCAACCAATTCTCCTATCCAACCATTTCGCAACCAATGCTCTTTTCAACCACATACCAACCAATGCTCTTTTCAATCACATATCTCATTCAATACTCTTTTCCAACCATATCGCAACCAATGCGTTTTTCAACCACAGCTCAACCAATGCGTTTTTCAAACATATACCAACCAATGCTCTTTTATTAACCACATCTCAATCAATGCTCTTTCCAAACATATCTCAATCAATGCTCTTTCCAAACATATCTCAACCAATGCTCTTTCCAAGCATATCTCAACCAATGGTTTTTTTCCAACCAATGCTCTTTTCAATCATATTACAACCAATGCTCTTTATCAGGCATTATATATACCTGTATGATGAAAAAAAGAGTGGTGAATAATCGACAAATCTATAAGTCTGCATAATGTATATTTCAGTCAATATTTTAGCAAAATATAGAGACAATAGGCAAGTATATTTTCAATAACTACCTTACTGTGTCATACGGCATATGTGTTGATACAATACTTTCATGTCAATTGAATCGCAGAAATAAACCTCAAACATCGCAAAACCTTTGCCATATTCAATTGTCCCTGCATATCTGACAATAAAAAATAGACAGAAAACATATCAAGCAATCATGTCAAGGCGGGCATGTCATACCCTTATGTGAGGAAGAATCAAATTTTCGCTTTTGTTGTATAACATTGTAGAATAATATATTAAGTGACATTAATAGTGACACACCAGCTAATACCACTTTCCATACTATTAAATACAAGATACAACATATTGAATAGGTTGCAGGGTTAAAATAACTGCTTTAAAATGGTTTACCTCCAGGCTAACGATGGAAGCTGGAACTGATATGACTTCTAAATGTATATTTTGACACTTGTTTACAAATCATGATAAATATTCCTTTGAAAATGTCATTTTAGACAATATCAAGGTAAGAAGCGTTTTTGAAAAGAATTGTCGGGAAGAATAAATCAGTCTTTACCATTTTATCATTGGAGGATTTCAAAAGATTCAACAATTATGCAAACCATTTTAATCCACTAATATGTCAATTTTGGGTTATCACAGTCAAGTGCTGAGTTTGTGATGATTAAATGGTCAGTTGTGCTGTTGGTCACTGGTATGGTGGAGCAATCTCGTTGAAGTCACGTTGTAAAGATTGTTAACACTCCCTCATTATCACCCCACCCACATCGTTACAGCTACACATATGCATAACTAACGCCCCTCTTAGGGTTGTGCCAGAGACCAAGTACTCCTCTATCCTCTATAGTCTATGCCAGTCTGGAAAACATTTTATCAGATGACGAAACTGAAAGAGAAATATCTACAACTGATATGAACTTACATGCAGAAATGCAGATAGTAAGAAGTAGCTATATCTATTTCAACCAAGCAATTAAAGCTTTATTTGAATATATTTTGAAATCTTCAAAAATCGCCCTACCCACATAGAAAAACCAATCAGTAACTATTCATGTTTCTCTTGTAATTACAGAGTAAGTTGCATTGAAACAGGTTTTGAAATTGAAACCTTTTCTTTTGCTGCTGAGAGAATAACTTCTTATCTGGCATCGTGGTTTGCATTTAAATAGATGTTGGCAAGATTTACTTCTAATGAGGACAAGATTCTTACAAAAGATATCTATTTGCAAGAAGAAAAAAACGAAAATATTGCTCAATGATAACTTCTTACTAAATCACACCAAAGTTTGGTCTAATATTGGCTGTGGTTGACAGGACAAGTACATCACCAACATAACACACTGCAAACAGGTATTGAGGTTTTTATTTTCGCCCTAGCCCTTACATTATGCAAGGATTACCATTATAGCTGTATCTGCAGTGACCTGCACACGTCTCGCCGCCCATACTGACCACCTAAGTCCGCCCTTATGCTCATTTACTGCCGTATTGCCGACCATCTGCATCCCACAATGGCCATGTTATGCACCGAATGAAAACATCCTCACACAAATGCCCATTTGTTTTAGGGGGCTGGGCTGAGCGACCGGAATTAAAACACCACCAGACCTTTTTACATGTGTTGATGAATGCTCTTGGCCTTTAAGTCAGCCTTCGAATACAAATCACGAACATGAAAAGCCTATTGACTACCCGGACACTAAATAGAATCTTATCTCATGTTTTTTTTTGTTTTAAAAAGGTACAAACGAGTTGCAGGTAAAAAAGTAAACAAAATTGCAGGTAAATGGTACAAAAGAAAACAAAAATCAGCTCTTTCTCGGAATAATTTTTATTTCACCAATCCTTGGTTTTTAAAATTCAAAGGATGTTATATTATGTGTCCAGTGATATCTGTTAATAGTTTCCACGATTCCATATTATTGAAAAGAACATCGGTGATCCTGAGTATTTGTGATCCTGAGTATTTGTGATCCTGAGTATTTGTGATCCCGAGTATTTGTGATCCCGAGTATTTGTGATCCCGAGTATTTGTGATCCTGAGTATTTGTGATCCTGAGTAATTGTGATCCTGAGTATTTGTGATCCTGAGTATTTGTGATCCTGGGTATTTGTGATCCTGAGTATTTGTGATCCTGAGTATTGGCGATACTGAGTATTTGTGATCATGAGTATTTGTGATCATGAGTATTTGTGATCATGAGTATTGGCGACACTGAGTATTGGCGACACTGAGTATTGGCGATACTGAGTATTGGCGATACTGAGGTATGGTAATAGAGATAAAGAGTACTATTCTTATCATAAAACAATATTTTTCAAAGTTTTATTCATTCCATCATGAAATGTTTGGCATTGCTTTGAGAAAAACTTCAATATATTTCTTATTTTGTTTACATCAATTTCAACATTCTTTCAGTCATTTCGTGATGAGACCTACTTGTAGCAGATATAGTGCTGCCTCACTGAATTGTCATGTCGCAGGTCCTTGACATGGCAACCCACCCTGTCACAGATTTGCAAGGACAATGGGTTAAACCTTCAGGCACAGTCCTCAGCTCATATGAGAAATTTTATGATGATTTCAATCTCGGCATGGCCGGGGATCTAACCCACGACCTTTGGATCACCACAGAGGAACTGGTGTTAATAAGCTTGCGCTCTAACCAACTACGAAAAGGCCCGTGGGTTGAAAGACTTCAATATTTAGAGGCGTGAATAAATAAAATTGCTTATCAAATGATTGTTTTCAAAAGATACAATCATTTGGTTACACAAGGTGTTGTAAGCAATGTGAAATTGATTTTGTTACCACTCTTTTTGTTATCTATATGGTCAATAAATTCGATCATTGCCAAGAATACTCGACCATGAGATACAACTGCATGGCTGGGTTCGAATCTAGTAAGATAACTTTATGTATTTTCTCACACTAGACTTATCATATGTTGAGTTATCACGATATAAAGCCATGAGGGAAGAGTAGGAGGTGTGAACATACCCAGTGTGCCACTCTGCTGCATCGAATGCTAGTAAGAGTCATATTCAACCTTTGACCTGACGCCATCTTTGTTATATGAAACCGGAAGTTCTACTGTCATGGTTGCTCTGACCTTTATGTATTAGGTGGTGCTATTCTTCCACATAATGATACCAGTAGTGTAGAAAATGAATCCCACAGTAAATTCAGAGAACATTTGGAACAATACATTACTCCTCTTCATGTGCTAGAATTTGGAATTCAGCCTATTATTAGTATTATACTCTCGCCTCTTACATAATGCAATGGAAAGGAATAAACTGTGGAAAATATCAGCATATACTACCACGCACAAAAGCAATTAAAGGTTGATGTGCTTAAAGAGATGTCTCACATGATAATGTGACCTTCGAAAACCTCAAGTCATTACCTAAATGGACATATATTTAGGATGCTACAGACTTGGCATGACCTATGCCTACTTTTAACTTTGATATACAAGTAGGACACACATTACTTGCTTTTAGCAGCATATCTGTAAAAAGGTTTTTGCCGTTGTGAAGCCTGTGGTCTGATAACAGTAGGAATAATGATGCCAATGCGACATCCAGACTTGCCACAGAATCTTATCTGAAATACGCCAAATTATTCGGAATAATGTAGATATAAAAGACGATCAGAAATAATACCATCCACCCCGATAGGTATGAAATAAACATGAAGAACGAGTATGGCACAGGTTGATGGTATAAATTGAGATCAGAATATACGTGAAATAAGATAAATCATTTGCATGCAAGCCAAACCATTTGGATTTGTCTTTAGATATCATAGCCCAAGTAATTAGTATTGATGTCTTCAAAAACCAACATTACTCACTCATGTTTGATTACTTTGATATATGTATATTTGTCTTCATCTTTAATCAATGTAAATGAAATGTTTTAAAGACTGTACCATAGTTTTATTACCTTCAGACCATATTTATGTTACTTTGTTTTAGTTTTATTCCAATTCAGATACCACTTTTTAAACGGACAACTTTCGTGCTCTATTGCATCTGAAGAAAATAAAAAGTCTAAAAACTATGAACAAATTGTTTTTATTGACTTAATGCTTTATTCATAATCAATAGAGTATGTTCTCAATAGGGGGGCATTTTGTGATGAATATCAACCAGGGCATACCTTATCAAATAATCCTGGGAACTCACCATGTATATTTCATGGTGTGCTCAGTGACTGTAGGTTGGGATGACTTCATGTGTGATGGTGTGTAATCAGGTGCGCCAAATGACCTTAGATATTGGCAGAAATACCACAAATGGGGCCTAAATACCACCTGAGACATGTGGTCAATTTCAATGCGTGCACATCACCTATAAATAGATTAGTGAAGAACAAAAGAAGTGTCAGTGGAGGGAGAGCAGCGTCTAGCACCACTGAACATTGGTATGACAGATGAATCAATGCCAATCAAACATTAAACACAAAGAAATCAAGCTTTCAGAATATTTGGAAATACCCCAAAAAATTATCAACAACGAAATGGATGTTGACACAAACTGATTAAGAAACAACTAATTGTTAATTCATAAAAGGACATGAGCGGAACTCCATGAAAATGTAGTGCTGATGAGCGTGTTGCCTTTACTTACAAAAAGAATGTTCTCCGTGTTTCAGAAAATACTTAAGCGAAATTAAATGGTATTATTTATTCTGGTATTATCGTATCTTTATTTGTTTGGTATATATGAAATATGGTTAAGAGTTAGCAGTGATTTGGTTAATAGAATTTACCACTAGAACTGTGATTGTTGTTAAAATATTGATATATTCTAGCAATTGATGGTAGCGCACTTCTACAGCATCAAGTTTTCACTAAGCGAATCTGAACTGAATCCATTTTGATAAACCTCTAAGACCTGAGTCTACTATTTGATATGTGGGACCAGGGCATACGAAAGTAGTGCTTGATAATTTCCTACTCCCCCTCATTATACATGATAATAACGAGATGCAGATCACATTAGACATACAATGAATAGTACTATTTAATAGCACAATAATGGCTTGTTTTGTCGAAGTTATTAGAAAAATAATGAGAATAATTGAAGGGACTATATATTGATCTTTGCTATCAGGGGCTCATTCCTATATTTCCATGTTCTGTTCTTTGTTTTCAAGGTAGGTGGCGCTTTAACAGATCCTAGCAAAATATTTCAATGGTCAACCTCACTTCATACTCTGCTTTTAGAAAGATGAATATTTTTGCCATCTGATAAGTATTTTTCAAAATACCCTAGGTCGATACGAATATTTTTTATGAATTTTTGAAGGTGATGCATTTACTATGGGACATTGTAATAGTGGTCCGAGGCCTAAGGGAAGGCATGGGTCCAACTCTGGCCCTTAATCTTGAGGTTCATACTTTCATCATCAACCATTTTCCAGTCAACTCCATCTGGTCAGATTATTGTTATTTTGGTGTATTTGTTTAATAGGAAAATCATGGACAAGTAATCACACCAGGTTTGTTTCTCCATTTTCACGATTTTTAAAAAAACAGATAATCATATCTTCGGGGTCATCCGGTTCAGTCAATATTAAATGAATATTTATAAAGAAATAGATAAATTGTATGATATAAAAAAGAGAAAACATGTTTTGGGGATTTAAAATAAGGGGAAAATGTTTTAAATATATGCATTTATGAAGTTCTAAACTTAATGAGGTGGAAGATATATTTCTTTTTGGGGGGTTTCAAATTGAATAAAGGCAACTAAAATGTCCCCATTCTTTTACTAGTGTAAGTGACTATGAAAGGTTAATTGTTTGATATGTGAAATAAACAGAAAGCTTATTTTAAAATCTGCCAATCTGCTTTTTTGTAAGTTCATCGTGACATAAAATCCTGCAAAGGAATGAATATTGTTTATTTCAGTTTAGATTTTTTATAATTTATGTTGTATCACATGTCAATATAACAAAACTATTTTGAACCAGGAATCTTGTATTGAATACATAAGATCATGTGAATACGAGAGAAGAAACCATTGTTGTCATCTTAATTCGTATAATGCATAATATGTTATTTGTAATGAAAAGGGTGTACTTTCTTTACATTGGTGAATTAGTGTTATGAACAGGCTTGTCTGGTATCAGCGCCATAAAATTATTAGTATTATTATTATTACTATAATATTATTTTTAATGTCTGGGTCTCACAATCACGTATTTTCATATCTTCTGATTATATAAACGGAATATTAGAGGGTCACACCCAGAATATAAGAGGGCTATGATATATTGCAGAAAAAGAACATCTGATTGGCTTGGAGTAAACAACCTGACCCGGAAGTAATAAGGAAGAGATACAGAGTTCCCTTATAAGGACACTAGGTACGACACGGATTAATGCGGATTGTTGTTCTCATAGTTTCCCGTTCAAAATTTACATAAGATGTAACCATGAGATTTGAAACCTCAGACTGACAAATGCATTTGTATATATATCTTCTCATTGATTTACTTTATCGTAGATGTCAAGAATACTAAAAGTAAAATGGCGGAATAAAACTTCCGGTGGGAGTTGTCAGCGAGACATGCCTGTCAGGGTGTTCCGGTGCTCCAGTACATATGTGTACATTGAGCAAACTAAAGAGGACTGGAATTTTTTCTTTGATCCAAGCCAAATTTCATTGCAAAGACGAAAGCAGGACTAACAAAATTATTTATTTGCATGAGACTATTTCAAAATGTTATATTTCCAAATTAAATTAGTATTTTATTCGGTTCACCTATCTGCATTACCTGTTTTTTATGGCGTCTTTTTTAAAATCTGCAATCATGCCTGAGGGTGCACTTGTACATCTGACTTGATGGATGTTATGTATGATTTAAATAGGAAATTATAAGATTCGGAATGTTTATGTATTGAGCACTTTGGAATATTGTATTATTGGAAGAATTGCTTATTATTGTTCGTGAAAATACATATCTAAATATGTTGGAAGGCCAAGATGTTTTTGTGTTCTGAAATAACACGAATGGTAATTGCATATGTTCATTGTCATAGAAACTCTTTTATTTGATCCTGGAGTTATATTTCGCTTTAGGTACTTTATAGGAAGATTTTACAAGACAAATGGATCAGATAATTGTGTGTAGAGAGCAAACCATCCTTTGATAAAGGTATTCACAAAGCAAAACATCACAAACAAAGCTCACATTGGTAAATAAAAAAAATATAAAATTGTAAATGAAAGACTTTATAAGAAATCATTTGAAACAAAAGATTGACACATATGAACTCTTCTCACATAAATGCTTTATAGGAAAAGCAGGAAAAGCGACTTACGTTTCATGTTCGCCACATATGGTAAGAGGTACCCTCAGACGTGAATGTAGACAATGCCTATGAGAATCAGTAGGATATAACCCTTTAAACTGACTTGAGTATCCAAAACATGCTGATATTAAAGACTCTACGTGCATGGGAAGTCTTAGTGTGGGTGCATTATGAAGAGACACGTGTCTTACATTGTGCCATCATGTATGACTTCTCAGACTCAATGAATAGTATTTGGTTGCAATGAACAATTTGTTTCGTAAATGCTATGTGTATATATATATATATTTATATATATATATATATATATATATATATATATATATATATATATATATATATAGATATATATATATATATATATATATATATATATATATATATATATATATATATATATATATATATATATATATATATATATATATATATATATATATATATATATAAAAATATATATATATATATATATAAATATATATAAATATAAACTTTGGTAGAAGAGCTATGGTCTTTGTATGAAGAAATCTCCCTCCAACAACCATAGCTCTCAAGTAGTTGCTTGGAGTTATAATAAATCAACATGGAAGATTAAAACAGTAGGCGATGGATTAGAATACCAAAAACGTATTTATTATCGTTAAGATCAAACCTTACGAGAGTGTAGATGGTGCCTAGAATGACAATGAATATGTAGAAATTCTAGTTAACAAATATCCTATATTTGTGACCAAATGGCGATTGTAAAGTTAAACAAAGTGTGACACTTGTCATCTGTGTGGTCTGAAAAGAACAATAGATCGCAAACGTAAATAATGGTTAGGATATAGATGTGCATATGGTAAATAAACTGGTGTCATATTTCCTCATTGTCCCTGGCCTCCACCTGATACCTGACAGCGATGCCATAAGAGATGCTGATTGCATCGCATATCATCTTATTAATACGTGTATATTACAATGTAAATTTTTCAAATATTCCAGGAATATACTGTAACAAGATCTGCAGAATACCTTTATATCGAGAATGACAGCATAAGGCTCAAGGTAGGTTATGTAACGTGCTCAACATGTCAGAATTAGAATTCCAATATTGTCAAAAGGGTTTCATATTCTATTTTAAGATGATAGTCCATGTAAAATGAATAGTTCATGTAATTATAAGTATGATAGTCCAAGTAATGTTATAATCACGTTGATTCATGTTATATTATAAGCATGATAGCTCATGCATGGTAATAAGTATGATAGTTCATGTTAGATTATAAATATGAAGTTTATGTTAGGTTCAACCCGAAGTACATTCACCATTCCGAGGGCATGCAACCAAACTAACTGGTCTGATAAAATAAGATTTGATACAGTTATATACTATAATTAGTTATATAATTACAAACATATAGAATTCTTTTTAAATTTGAAGGAATTCCTTGATTTGCCTCAAGGAATGATATCAGGTTCTTGCTTCCACTGACAGAAACAATATTGCAGAATGACTGAGACTATAACCTTGAAATATAAGACTTTTACCTATATATGTATACTCATTAAGATTGCAAGAGAAATGGCTAAACAAAACGAATGTCAAATGGTTTTCAATAACATACAAATCATGCATCATTTTAAGAAAATCCTGAAACAGGAAGTTGTTCACTTTATGGTTACATCCGGTCAGATGTTACTTTTTATATCTATCATGGAGTAGAGCATCAAAAACACATAAAAATATGCCAACACAGCTACTCATCATGCCTGATGCCTGTTAACTTGTCCAAATTTACTTGGAGTGGGTTTTTTTGTAACCCATGACTTGTTGTCATTATAAATCTGCGAATGGGTGACTTTTCATTATAATGTTAAAATACATAAAACCCCATTGACACATATGTCTCTGAGTATGAAAAAAACGTTTTGCAAAATTGGTAATACATGTATCAGTTTAATTTCCTTTGAGGCCATGACACTCTTCAAATCACTTTTCATAAAATAATGCGTTACCAGACTCTTATTGACACCAAGACAATGCCACTGCGTCATAACTTAATCACGATGGTCAAGGTCATAAGGAGTCGACCTACCATTTATTTCGTCCCACATTTCTTAACCTATTCACATACTTCATGTCCAAATAAGAGAAAAAACACTTTTAGAACGTTTACAGCTGTCCATATCGAAGGAGTAGAGAATCTAATCTTTTTGTAGCAACGGTAATTACCACTTTGTACCACTAAACTTCCTGAACACCTTCTAACGAATCTAGTAACTTACTATCCTCAAGAACCATGTACTTCAAAAACATATGCAGCTCTCCATATTGATTCTTGTTCTTTTCGTATTGAAGAAACTCCTACGCATGCGTTAGTGCCAAACTTCGTTTGAAGTGAATAAGATATTTCTGCTATTTACTAGCACTATAACATACAGATATATTTTGGCTGAGGTCTAAATTGGGGATAGAGCGCGCGCTGACCACAGAGGTCGGCCTTATATATAAAAAACACCCTTATAAATCAGGGCATATTACACAACCAATTCCAGTTGACATTGCCCAGATTTAAAATACATAACGCATTGAATATGTACACATATCTAGACTGCAGGGCAGATATGTGACAATAAAGTTTACTACCAAACAGCTGAGGCACATGATAATTTCGATTTCCACTATGGAATTCACTGAAAGAAGACAGAAAGATCGAATGCTATTCTATCATAATCATATAATCTTTTAGAATCAGGCCAAACAAGCCTGAAGATCTTAAGATAAAAATATGTTCTGAGATGAACTGAACTCTGTTGATGGCATAAATCATCTAGTATTGCGGTTGAGATGAGAAGATTGTGACATAAGTGGTCAAATAGAGACTTGCGGATTCAGTGGGCACTGAGAGGGCAATAGAAGCCGATGGGCAAACGTTGTTACAGTTAGACAACTACAAGCACCTGGCTGCCTTATGATGGCGTAGATATGGCCGAGGTAGTGATTTGACGTAATCAGGCATGAAAGTGCATCAAAACGTGTCACAACGGCCAGCAAGGAAACCACACAAAAACACCATCGATTCTCGCGGTCATTTGCGGTGATCAATACAGGCCATAGAAGTCATGTCTCTGCCCAAGCTTGGCGGTTTCAAAACAGTCCATCTATGTGTATCAGATTCAATCACTTCTGACTGCAGCAATTATGTCAATATCTGCATAGAAAAGACATTTAACTGAGGGTATTATCTTTATAATGTTAATATCTTACAACACAATTCATTGAATAAAAAAATACCGTCTGATATCTGTCAGACAAAAAGGGAATGTTGCCAAATATAAAGAGAAGATTTGGCATCATGGTAAAGGAGTTGCGGTGGGAAGGCTTTGTCCAAGACAGAGTGAGATAACACGCGCTTAGAGTTCACAGCTAATGTCATGCTAGGCAATTAAACTGAGTTAGACTTCCTATCAACTTATACAGAGATGCTGAGCTTGATCTTTCATTTGTGAAAATACCTCTCAATCTGGCACTAGGGACCACTTAATATAAAAGGAAACGCTAGTCGTTGGTAAGAATAAGGAGTTATTCTTGTGTTTACATCTATTTCCTGTTAGTATGATCACGTGTGCTAAGCTATCGCTGTTCCTGCGCACACACTATTCAATTCTTGAAATTAATATTTTCAGAAATCACCATCATGTATGTACAAAAAAGTATTAAATATCTTTTATGAAATATTAATAGCATTGTATTGTTCATCATACACAATATCAGTGTTAACATATACAGTTCGCAATCAACATTTGGAATAACGTCCTTATACTGATGCTTGCATACAGAAGGCGATTAATGGGGGCGTACAGTCCAATAACAGTGTTCATTATCTTTTTCCAAATTATAAATCAAATCACCAGATGCCACGATTATTCTATGTACGTTGTCATTTGCATTATCTATGGATCTGTATTTGTGATATTTGTTTCTTTATCTAGATGACTTTCTCATTAAGCTCATATTATTTCTGGTTGTGCTCAGGCAATACTAGATTCAATCTTTTGCTCGGAATTCCATCATATCTGTGTACAATAAATAGCGGGAAGACCTAGGGCAATGCTCAAAGACTAACTCAATACCTTTTTAAATATTTTCATGAATGAAACAACATTTGACATTTGAAACATTGTCATCTTTGCAATCATCATAACGTTTGCATCAATCTCCATGCGTCTCCTGAATGCGGGGAGATTAGAAACCTTATTATGTCTATTTGTCATTTTCACCTTATCATGGTGGATACAAACTGTTACAAACAATTGTAACAGTTGTGATCTTAATGGAATATGGAATGTCAATGGGCCAGGTGTTAATTCCATGGATGAATGCTGATGATCCTGTGACGTAATACGTAATCTGCATGGCGTGCGGGGTAGACTGCACTCAGAGACATGAGCTCCCTTTATGGCAGTGACCAGTTGAGGGACTGCACTCAGAGACATCAGCTCCCTCTATGGCAGTGACCAGTTGAGGGACTGCACTTTTTGACAATGACTCAGAGACATCAGCTTTCATTATGGCAGTGACTCAGGGACATCAGCTTTCTTTATGGCAGTGACCAGTTGAGGGACTGCACTCAGGGATATCAGCTTTCTTTATGGCAGTGACCAGTTGAGGGACTGCACTCAGGGATATCAGCTTTCTTTATGGCAGTGACCAGTTGAGGGACTGCACTCAGGGACATCATCTTTCTTTATGGCAGTGACCAGTTGAGGGACTGCACTCAGGGATATCAGCTTTCTTTATGGCAGTGACCAGTTGAGGGACTGCACTTAGGGATATCAGCTTTCTTTATGGCAGTGACCAGTTGAGGGACTGCACTCAGGGACATCAGCTCCCTTTATGGCAGTGACGAGGTCTGAGACTGCACTCAGAGAAGATGTCAGCTTTCCTTTTATTTTCCATGTCTATGTGTCTACGACGTGCTTGAACAAGAAGACTTACATGCATATATTATATGAGCATTCCAAGCGTCGCAACTATTGCCTCAGATGAATGGCAACCTGAGGTATCATTAACCAACCGGAAGTATCATTAACCAACCTTATGTCACTTTACAAGAAACATGTTATGTGCTAATCTGCATCACGTCACAGGTCATGACCTCCCTGCTAATTTATTAACATTTCCGCTGCATCATTGACTACGGGTTAATCCTTCAGGCATTGGTAACATAATATCTGGAACCATAGGGATTTTAGACAAACTGAAATATTTTCAACCTGAAAAAGCCCAGTTATTGATTAGCAATTCTCAAGTTCTGTCACATCTTAAGTATGGTTACTTTTATTAAATCACTGTGGTAATAATGTGTAAATTACAAAAAGGTAGTCAAGATTATTAGATTAAAGATAAATTAATGCTCATGCTGAACCTATATTTAAAGATTTAGGTATCTACAGAATGGAGGACATATTATAGTCACAAGAACTTAATTTCTATTTTGAATATAATGATAATCCATCACCTGTATGCCAACAAAATGCTTTATTAGAAATGAATGAAACACATAGCCATAATACTAGAATGGACCATGGAATGAGACATCCTTTAATAAAACATGTGTGCCAGAAAGTCTATATGATATACGATTTCTGAGACCGCAAACAAAACTCCCAATTGTATACTTGATAAAAAGTAGATATCATAATAGACCAGGCTACTTTAGAGAAAAAAGTTTTCTGTTGCAGCAATAACCGAATGCTCATATTGTTATCTCACAATTGTGTTGTTTTATTATTCCTGTTATTTTTGTGACATTACCCGTCCATGAAAAAAGCACAACTGATACCAAGTAAGACAAAGTCATAAATACATATACAGTAGTGTATGGTACCTCTGTGCCATTCACACGGTACACAAACCTCAATTCCGTATTCATATTGCGTATCCCAATACTCGTGTTTAGAAATTTATTAAATTTGTGATTTGAGAATTGTTTTGTAGTTTTTATAAAATGATCATAAGGTTATATATATATATATTAACAAATTAATTTTTATTTTGTTTTTTTTCTGTACAGGGTGGACTATTGATTATGGTGGGATAATCAAATCAAGCCTTAACACAGGGTCCCCCTGGTCATATTTCTAACATGCAATGGTATCTGCAATAACATAGAATAATATGTGCTGTAGATATATCTGAACATAGGCCAAATAAGTGTTGTTAAATACCGAATCTTGAAACTTCGATACATGACTACTTCGATTTAAGACAAACAAAAATCAATATTATATTCTTGGACACCTCTAACATCAGTCTAGTCTTGGACACCTCTAACATCAGTCTAGTCTTTTGAAGTTAGAACCATTAGTGAGTTATTAGTAAAGGTGTTTTCCTGAGAATTTTCAAGGTCCCATTTGTCAGGTTTTATTGGGTGTTGGGATTTCTTGGATTGTCCTTGATCTCATTTACACCTTACTAATTGAAATTGTTATAAAAAAACCTCATATCTGATCTCTATTGTCTAAGAATGAATTCTATGGAGTTTGAAAAAAGGTAAATGTAATAAAACAGTCAGATAGAAGAGAACATGTTCTTGAACACTTTAAAGATTAAAGGTTTATTTTTCGGTCGCGTTTTATTGATGATGATTTGAAGTCGAACAATTGTTAGATTTTAGGCTATTTGATCATTTGATGGCAATAATACACCTACTGATCTGGCTGTGTTAGGGTTCAAAATGATATTTCTAAATGATTATTTTGTGGTTAAGTAAAGCTAAAAGCACCAGTGATTAGTAAAGCTTTCCTTGGTTAATGTATATCTGTCTGCGTATTAGGCTCATCCATTCCTCTTCGGACTCACCGCACTTCTCTGTAATAATTCAAAATAAATATTTTTTTTGAATATTTTGGGTATCAATATCGGAGGCTGATTCGATTCATTATGGCCTGCTAAATGGTTTGCCAAACGCATAATAATACAACTGGGACGACAATTATCTTCTCAGATAAATCAAAACATTTTTTTCTGATTCTGTTCTCCTTCTCAATGCAAAGCAAACGGAAACATGTAATTCACTTTAGAATAAACCAATCAGCTGATAGTATTAATGATAGTGTTGATTATGTGAATGAATGGGAGGCTGATGATAATGATGATGATGATGATGATGATGATGCTACAAATTGGGAGGATGGTGATAAATACTGGGAGGATGATGATAAATAATGGGAGGATGATGATAAATAATGGGAGGATGATGATAAATAATGGGAGGTCGATGATAAATAATGGAAGGATGATGATAAATAATGGGAAGAGGATGATAAATAATGGGAAGAGGATGATAAATAATGGGAGGATGATGATAAATAATGGGAAGAGGATGATAAATAATGGGAAGTGGATGATACATAATGGGAAGAGGATGATAAATGATAAATAATGGGAAGAGGATAATAAATAATGGGAAGAGGATAATAAATAATGGGAGGATGATGATGAATAATGGGAAGAGCATGATAGACAATGGGAAGTGGATGATAAATAATGGGAAGAGGATGATAAATGATAAATAAAGGGAAGAGGATGATAAATAATGGGAAGAGGATGATAAATGATAAATAATGGGAAGAGGATGATGACAAATAATAGGAGGATGGTGATATATAATGGGATAATGATGATAAATGATAACTAATAGGAGGATGATGATAGATAATGGGAAGAGGATGATAAATAATAAATAATGGGATAATGATGATAAATTATGGGACAATATTGAGAAATAATGGGAGGATGTTAACATGAACAACGGCTAAAACTCAATGGATGACATTATGCTGAGAATGATACGCTAGATATCGAATAAAATGGAACAGAAAGGGAGAAAAATAGAAAAACTATTTACATAATATCTCACGTGGCTAATATGCACTTATTTACTTTTTATTTAAGCTGGTTAGTGACGTGCATTTCATCCCCAAATAGACTTATTAAAGTCACTTGTCAACTCAAATATAACAACAGCGAAATTGGGTTTTCGAAGCGAGAATATCAAATGTCCTTGTTA